>CM054805.1:20223118-20823118 GCA_028984105.1 Lavandula angustifolia
AAATTGAAGAATATCTTTGCTCGTAGGATAGATATCTCTACGCAGAGAGGAAGTTGCATGCATAGAAAAAGTCGCTTTATTAGAGGACAGATTGGCGCACTGAGGCACTCGTGAAGCGAGCATCAACAAGAGGCCAAACAGAGTTCCTTCAAAGCCGACATTCTTATCGATACGTATGTCTGTGAAGCCAAACGCATTCGAAAAACACATAGATGGCCGAGATCGATTTAACGGATGCCTATTCGCTCAATCGAGATGGAATCTGGCCAAGATAGAGTTTATCAGAGAAATTATCATGCATTCTGGCTCGAATGTCTACAAGCGTCGATGCCTATGTCGAAAGCGGATGACCATTACCGAACCCGATCTTTACCCATATATGCACAGAAAGTGCGAATCGAAGGGGTAGTAGCCGCCGTTCTCGAAGCAAGGATCATTCCTCCACCCGTAAGACAAGCATTTACCTCGACATATCTCGGAATGATTGAACAAGAAGTGAAGAATGTCATATGAACAGAGGACTAGAACAAGATGATCCAAACAGACTTCGCTGACACTGAGCCGAGGAAGAACACGTTCGTACGTATGGAGTTCACCGTCAAGATCAATCCTGTTTCATGAATGGGATTCAGCTTTAAGGGATCTCCTTCTTAAGTTCTCTCACAAGCAAGATCTAGAATGTACCGGAATCGTTTATTATAGATATACAAATCTTCTCGCTCCGACAACTACCAAGGTTCAAATAGCCGTGTTTGCTCTATGCTTTAACACTGTAATCACCAAGTGATTACTCACACACACACTTTCGTTTATTTACTTGCCGCTTTTGCCTCTGCTAGACTTCCGATGACTAGGACTTTCTCGGAGAAAGCATATTTCTCTCAGGGGGAAAATTGTCGTATGGGGAAATTATTGTAAAGGAAAAATTATTCTCGCCCCCGTCTCCTCGCAGCCTGAAGTACTTACTGCATAACCCACCGATCCTACTGTAATATTTGTAAGGAGCTCGTTTCGAGTGTTGAAGTGTTTAGCATAGCTGGTAGACATAGATGATAGGTTGGCATCATCAAATAGGGGAACACTGCGATGATTCAACTCTCGCATGTGATCATACTTGTGGGAAATGACCCTATCTTCTATACCGAATCACGCTTAGTAGCCTCGTGCTCGAACCGTTGAGAAGACTAAGATCCCAAAACCCTATCTCATTGGTGAACCATTCCTTTTGTATTCGTATTTGTCTCTCGAGGTTTCGCACCCGCAGGACACTCGTCCGGCCGTTGACGCCGCAGCTCATCGCCGCACTCAACAGAAGACTCAAATAATACCCACTCCGCAGAGCAAAGATACCGAGAGAGTCACGAGCTAAACTCGCCAGAGTAGTTCACCGGACTCCCGAGCCGATCATCGAGACTTTATCTCAGCTAGCCTCATCTATCTAATACAAGGTCGACTCTCAAGAACGGCAGCATAGTCTCCGTGACGGCCGTATCTGGAAGACAACCGCATTGCCATGCATTCGAGGAAGAGAAGTTAGCTCTTCACCCGCCTCTCGAAGCTTGGGCCGCCTCAAACTACTCCATCCACCTCAACGCACGACAAGCATACACGCGTCTTCTCACCTCGCTAAAGCCGGCAGCCAACCTTTTACCTAAAAAGGTGGGAAAGTACACTCGCTACTCTACACCCAAAAGAGCCGTTGCCATACCAAAAAGAGAGAGAGAGAGAGAAGATCGTTCCAACGGATCTATTTCAATATCTCCCTTCTATAAATAGAGTGGATCATTCGGGCATCTGAAGCACAGGAGAATGCGCGCACTCTAGAACACGAGAGAGAATTCAACGAGCGATATTAATCGACTAAGTCTTCCGCAAGAAACAACCGAGTTATTCCCAAGGGAAAGACTACATCCAAACAAAAGGAACCAAGTAACCGACATAAGCTTCCTAAAGAGATCCAAGCGACTCCATCACCGAACCCATAGCTAAACCCTCACTGCTCGTCGCTCTAGCATAGCCTACATTCTGCCCCTTATCCCCTCTAACCCTAAGCTCACTGTTATATCCATAAATTTTGCACGCAAGGAGTTCACATTTCTTGAACCCAATCCTTATCGGATAAGGACTCTCTTCACTCGTTGGAGAAATTTGTCAAACACTTTAAGTTTGATAGTGTTGTAACCGAGACTCGGGATCGCATAAAACCAAGACGCGGTTTGCCCAATAAGCAAGCCGACCGAGACTAACTCAGGATAATAACATAGCCTCTCCCGATCATTCGGGACAAATGCGGACTTAGGATTCGGAGCTGATATCCGAACCACTTTAAAAATCCTCGCGGTTCTTATCGCTTAATCAAGTTGCATTGATTTTACCATTCATACCGAACATCATATTTAAATTATCAATAACCGCCTCAAAGATACCGAACCTTTTATCTATCGAATCGAGACTAAAACGCTTTCTCACAAAAACCGATTCTGGGGCTCACACTATTCGCAGACCGAACTCTTCTGTATACTCTACTCCTGACCTAGTCAAGAAGGGCATCCTACCGAAGTCAAGATTTAGCCTTAACCCGATTCGCATCCTTGTCTGTCGGCCGAACGCTTCGCCGACACCATCCCGAATAGATCGTCTGCCCGAAGTTGAGAAATCGAATCGGTGTACTCACCCCCCCCCTCTACACCCGACCGTACACTGGGACCAACACCATCTATAAGTGATTTACCGAATAAGCGACATATATATGAGAAGGATTGAACTTGCTCAAACATGTAAGTCACAAAGATGTTTTCATTATATCGCAAAAGTCCTCGGTGCAAGGGCTGAAATAACTAGCCGCATATGATATAATAAGTTCAATGAGTATCCTTCGGACTGTACGGTATACAAATGAAGAAAACCGATATGATGCTCAATTTGATTAAAACTCATGAAGAACATCATACTTATATCTCGCATTCGTCAAACGACTAAGATAAGAGAAAATAATTATGGATTATTTGATTTATTGATGTATTGATTTTACAATCCAACTCACATCATTGTCTGCGTTAGGGGAGAGATGAAATTTAAATGATAGAATGTCACAAATATCTTGTATAAATGAAATATTTTATTTATTTAGATTGCATGACACTAGCGAACAGTGAAGTTCATCAAATTATTAAGTGAAAAAGGAAATGGTATTCAAAGGATTATATAACCGTTGTATATGCACAAATAAAGAACTCAAGTTCCCCATAAACAAAGTAAGTCGATTGATACTCATTGGTACGCCATAAGCGTGATAGATTTGTTGGTGCGGAATATAAAATTAGAACACATCACTTCGAATTCTCCCCGAAGATGATATGTGAATCATTCTATGAAATACAAAAGTACTTAAGAAAGTCTATTCATGCTTAAAGACCGAAGTTCAATTGAAAGACTTAGGTAAATCTAAAGATTGCTCGACTTGTCGCATCTCCATTATGGAGATTATACTAGTTTGACCTACCCGATAAAAAAAGATTTTATATCATATCAACATAACTACCTAACTATTGCTTCGACTTCTGGGATTGAGACTCATTTGCATCTAAAAAAAGATAACAAAAATATTTTGGGACTATAAGTTTCTTCCTTAATATGTTTGCTAGCAAAATTTATTTTTTCTCCAAGAATGACTACCTTTTGTTATCTTCAATGCAAAAACATGATACTAATCTTGTTTTCTAGATTTAATATTGGAAATCTACTTTAATGGTAGTTATTTATTTGATCCATTAAATTCTGGATGGGATTTATGATTGTTATAATATATTAACCCCTCTATTCTTAATGAGGATAATTAAATAGTATTGTACATATTTGTGTAGACCTTAAAAATAATATTGAAGATTGTTATTTTGAGAGGGAGTAATAAATTATAAATAATCTCAGGGATTTGACCCACCCCCCTAAAGGTTAAAGAACCTAAGGCCAAATGGTTGTACTCATTTTTCCTTTTTATGCTTCTTTTTCCAAAGGGTTTTCTTAGTCAATATTTTTAACGAGGCATCCAACGCAATACGTGATCTCCAAAAGAATGACAATATCGACATCCAAAGAAATTCACCAAGTAATGCATTTTTTACAAAAGACATTGCCAACATGAATATTCGCAAGGTATGTTGGCATGATGATTAATACGTGTCAACTCACGGATCTATGATGATTATTTTAAGTGGAGAACAACTATACTCTTTTTCTTTCAACTAGCTTTTATCCAAATGAAGTCTTTTTTGATAAAGTTTTATCGAGACAATAATATTTTTTAGGGATTATCAATCAAAAAAATATGATAACAACATATAATCGTAGAGGCCCAAAATTAAAAACCAACTTATAACTCTTATAAATAATGTGTCTACCTCGTAATAATACATATCTACCCCTCTCCAATTTATGACAAACAAAATGTTACTACATCCTGTCTCGTTATTTCCTAAGCACATTTTATTTCGGATACGAAAATTAAGAAAGTGAGATGATTAAGAATGAGATAATTAATAGATGATAAAGTAGGAGAGAGAAGATGAGTGAGATAAGATGATAAAGAAGAGAGAGAACATTGCAGTAAAATAAGAGATAAGATGATAAAATACGAAAAAAAGAGGGAGAGACAAGATGAAAGAATGACCAGAAATGATAAGTTATTTTTAAATTAAGAAATATGCTGTCGGAAAATAATGTGACGCCTATTTCGTTGCACTTAAATAACCTAAGATGAGTAATATTTGCTATTGGGCTATCTACTAGTTGTTAATTTACTCCATTTGTTCCCTAAATAATCTCCTACTACATACACATTTGCCCGCAGAAGCACCCAAATCTACAAACCACAATCCCTAATTTCGCCTTCTAATCATGGGTCAGGGCACTCCGGGAGGACTTAACCGGCAGCCCAGGCGACCGTAAGAACGACGGAGACAAGAAGGAGAAGAAATTCGAGCCGGCGGCACCGCCGGCTCGTGTCGGGCGTAAGCAGCGGAAGCAAAGGGCCCTGATGCGGCGGCACGGATTCCGGCGGTGACGCCGCTAACGAAGTGCAAGCTCCGGCTACTGAAGCTGGAGAGAATCAAGGACTATCTCTTGATGGAGGAGGAGTTCGTAGCCAATCAGGAGCGATTGAAGCCGCAGGAGGAGAAGACGGAGGAGGATCGGTCGAAGGTTGACGACCTGCGTGGTACCCCCTATGAGCGTCGGGAACTTGGAGGAGCTGATTGATGAGAACCACGCCATTGTTTCGTCGTCGGTTGGGCCCGAGTATTATGTAGGGATATTGTCATTCGTCGACAAGGATCAGCTGGAGCCGGGATGCGCGATTCTGATGCACAATAAGGTATAATTTCATACTTAGGCATTTAGGTTTCAATTGGTTGCGCGTGGTGTGCGTTTTCCGTACAGAACTGGAGAAGATAACACGCCTAATGGTAATGAGATTTTTTGTTTACATTATCATCTGAAAGTCTTTGAAACGTGATATTGTGAAAGAATAGAGTAAATGAGATTGGTTCTTCCGTGCAAGCTATATTGGAGAATAAACCCATTTGAGAAACGTGAGTTGTGAATGAATAGAGTAAATAGGCTTTCTATTTATTCCCTCCCGAGCAGAATTTTTTTCTGCTATATAGACACATTTATTTATGGTGTTGAGGACTGTGTAAAAACAAAAGGAGAAGTATGTACTATATATTAAGTTTTAATGAACCAAGTTCTTTAGAGTTATATCTATTGAGGAAAAGTGCCCTGGAGAAGGTATCCATGGATTAGTATGGAAGTTGGAATTGCATAATTAGATTTTTGATTTTTCCCTTATTCCAGGTTCTTTCCGTTGTTGGACTGCTTCAAGATGATGTCGACCCTATGGTGTCTGTGATGAAGGTTGAGAAGGCTCCTCTGGAGTCATATGCTGATATTGGTGGACTTGATGCTCAGATCCAAGAGATTAAAGAGGCAGTTGAGCTTCCATTAACGCACCCTGAATTATATGAAGATATTGGTATTAAACCTCCCAAGGGTGTTATACTTTATGGAGTGCCTGGAACTGGAAAGACATTACTTGCAAAGGTGTGTGTCTTTGTCTTTTTTGCTCATTATATCTCAATCGTCAAGATCATATAGATCATATATTATGTCCTCCCACAATATTGATTTCGCAAGTTCTCTTTAGCATGTTGTTTCTCAATGATAATGTTATGTTCTGTTAGCTAGTGATTTTTGAGAAAATAATATTGGATTTCTATAGCTTTTCATTTGTTGTTTTTACCTTTTCATCATATAGAATCACCAGGCATAAAATGGTAGGTTAGGTCTTATAATGATTAATGAGTTAACCTTTTCACCTGGGTTGAACTTTCCCCTGCTGAGGCTGGTACACAAATTTGCTTCTTATGTTACTTTTAGTCTTAAGCATCGTTTTCTTTATTTTCGCAACTACATGGTCTCATTCAGTGAGTTGAAAGATCCATGCATATCGAGGGCACTGGTATAGGAAGCTGTTTATAAGTAGCATATGATATCTATTTTGGACCTCCTGTGAGGATTTGAATCTGCATGTATACACGATCCTCTACATTTAAGACATTGATCTGAATTAATACACTTCAAATTCTCATTAAACCTTCAGGCTGTGGCGAATTCTACTTCTGCAACTTTCTTACGTGTGGTTGGAAGTGAATTAATTCAAAAGTACCTAGGAGATGGTCCTAAGCTGGTTAGAGAACTCTTTAGAGTTGCTGATGACCTCTCACCATCAATTGTTTTCATTGATGAAATTGATGCTGTTGGTACGAAAAGGTGAGGCCCAGATTCTAGAGTTCCTCCTAGTAGATAAAGCTGATACTAATTGAAGAGCTCTATTTTCAGGTATGACGCACACTCAGGTGGTGAACGTGAGATTCAGAGGACTATGCTGGAATTGCTTAACCAGTTAGATGGTTTTGATTCAAGAGGAGATGTGAAAGTAATACTTGCTACGAATAAAATTGAAAGTCTCGACCCTGCCTTGCTGAGGCCAGGTAGAATAGATAGAAAGATTGAATTCCCTCTTCCAGATATCAAGACTAGAAGACGGATTTTTCAGGTATTTAGGGCGTGATTTGTCGCTTAAACTATGTGTCCATGAGGGCACCTACTTAAGCACTCTCCATGTGACTGTTCAAACTCCGTAAATGTGTCGTTTCGTTTGATTGTAGATTCACACATCAAGGATGACTTTAGCTGATGATGTGAACCTTGAAGAATTTGTTATGACAAAAGATGAGTTTTCTGGAGCTGATATCAAGGCCATATGCACTGAAGCTGGTTTGCTTGCTTTGAGAGAGCGACGCATGAAGGTAACTCCTCAAGGCTATCACTAATTTTCTAGGGTTCCCTTGAAACATTTGGATGGGGGAAAAAATCTATGCATTGGCTATGATTCGAGTGATTTGAATTGTTACATTAAAAATATTTGGTTTTTTGATCTTTCTAGGGTTCTGTGGAAAACATTGTGATTTGAATTGTTACATTAAAAATATGTGGTTGATCTTTCTGGGGTTCTGTGGAAAACATTGTCAGTTAGTACTTAAATAGAATCAATGCTATGTAAACTGCATAATTAGCTCTTACTTGGTAGCACATACCATGGCACTTACAAAAATTTCCTGTGAGTTTGTAAATTCATCTATAATTTAACAAACTCTGTTCAAGGTGATTTAATATCACTCTCTGTACCTTGCCCAGGGTTAATTATCTGCTTGGTTGGTCGCGCATGGGATAAATCATAGATGTTTGGGCATTAAATCATTTCGAGCATGTCTTAGGAACTTGAACTTTCAAATATGTGATGCTAAAATAACTATTACTTAATTACGATTAATCATCATAATTTGTGGAGATCTTTAAATACACCAGTAACAATAATAACTATGTTTCACATGGTGAAATTGAGGCTATAAAACTCAATAGCATGATTTTTGCAACCTTGCACCTTGCATTGACATTAAAGAGAGTAGATGGATAAAATACTGGGACGAAACATTTGCATTTGCTTTGTACTCCCTCAATCCCATTATTTATGTCTCATTGAGATTGGACACAGAGATTAAGACGGTTTTCTATTGTTGTCCACTCATTTTTGTCTATTTTGGAACGAGACATAAATATAGGGACAACCCGAAATAGCAAATGAGCATTAATAATGTGATGGAGGGAGTACTACCTTTTTTCAGCAATATTTTTCACTTGATCCAAGACCAAGACTGAATGAATGAAAGTGAAATTACTTTGCCCCTTTATTGCTTGATGTTTATGCTTTCGTATTTTGTATGGCGTTCAGGTGACACATACAGATTTCAAAAGGCAAAGGACAAGGTGATGTTCAAGAAGAAAGAGGGTGTTCCTGAGGGGCTGTATATGTGATGATTATCAGTTCTCTTTGGGTGTTGCCTGCTGTTCTTTAGAAGCTTGTTATGACTTCACAATGTTCTTTAAAAGCTTGTTATGACAATTATCTCAACAGCCTTCCATTTTTAACAAGCTCACTTGCTTTCACAAGTCTGATTAGAAACATCAGTATTATATTTACTTCAAATTTCTTGCTCTGCTGTGCGTGGCTAGTCGTTTTAGAGGGTTAGATGAGTTTCTCTTAACAATGGATTTAAGTTATCATTTTTTTTTTCCACAGGGTATTGTGATGTCTTTCTACGGAATCGTTAGTTTTTATTTATACTTTCTCCATTCCGCTATTATTGTTCTACTTTTTCTAATTGGGATTGTTCGATATTACTCGTCTCTTTCCTAAAAATGACAAAAATATATTTTTAAATCTAAAATGAATATCAGGCAATATAGAAGGCGCAAAGTAATTTCACATCTTATCCACTATTCACCTTTACATTTTTATACTCTTTTTTTCACACAATTTCGTTCCGCTTCGAATTTTGAGATTTATGATTTTTTTTAACTTCTTGGAAACTTTAGATTGTTTTTTTAATTACAACATACAAAAAATAGAAAGAAAAAAAAAGCAAATTTTTTGATGAATTCTAATTTCTTTCTACTAACCACTTTTTCATTTATTAATACAATTAAAACTCACATAAAATACATAATTTAACAAAATTTCTTAATCTTCGAGCCAGACTTAGGGGGGGACGGTAATAGCGGGACGGAGGGAGTATTATTTATTTTAATTATATTATGTTCTTATTGTATAAATGTACAAATTATACCTACTTATAGAAAATAGTAAGACAAATTTCCTATAATTAGATCAAACAAACAAAAAAAAATGTTGCGAAAAACTAATACTTCATCTCGTCCCGCTGACTTGTCTTGTTTTCATTTTCGAATTGTTCCACTTGACTTGTCATGTTTCTTAAAATGAAAATAATTACTACACAAACTTCTACTTTTCCTTTTTGAGGCCTATCTTTCTATAAACAACTAACCACTAATCTTAATCTCTATACCGAAAATAAACAAAATAAGTCGGATGAGGACGGAGGGAGTAACTACTATAAAACTTAGAGTAATACTATGAAATATTTAGTTTACTCTATATATTATGATTCTTGATCGACTGTTCGGAGTTTTGAAGGATGCATGGTGACTTGTGAGGCCCCCTACAACTTTTAAAATAAACTAGCAAATCGTTTAACCGTGCTATGCACGACATTGTAATCATGCCCTTATATCTTGCAGATTACAATCATGCACCTCAATATTATGATGTATTATATATGTATATATATATATCTGTTTAGAGTTAATTTATTTAATAACAAGTGAATAAATTTAGAGTTCAACAATATGTTACCAAAATTTACGAAGGCCGAAGAAACCATAACACAAAATAGAACGATTTTTCTAAAGTAAGAACTAATTGTAACCTCAAATATAACATTTCGACTACATTGCATATAAGTACAATAACTCTTAAACAAGAAACCGGAGCATAAAAAATATGAACGCATAAAGTTCATTTCCGACTACGGCATGTTAATCGACAAGAGTGAACACCTTTTCTGTCGCTGTCATTGATAAATATTGACTAATATCATTCTTAGTTAATGAACTTTTGTTGCCCTCATCAGTGTCAATCGATATCCAACTGTAGCATAAAAAAGATTATCACTTCCTACAGAAAAATGCAATTCGAAAAACATCAAAATAATTATGAGAACGTGTCCCTTAATACAGATCAAACAAACAGATTGATTATCCAAAGACAAATTGGATTTTTAGTCCCCTAACTATGGACTTTTGGTCAATTTGGTCTTCTATTTATTTTTTTAGTTATTTGGTCCCAAGACTATGTAATTTTGGTCAATTTGATCATTCCGTTAAATTTTTCGGTTAGTCAACCGTTAGTCAATTTTTTTAAGAAAATAAAATTAAATAAAAAGGACATTTACGGGATAATTTTAACGAGGACCAAAACATCCAATTTATCTAACATTGAGGATCAATTTGGCCAAAATCAAAGGATATTTTAGTAATTTTATTTTTTAAGAGTCAAATACAACAATTATAATATTTTTTTCGCCAACAAATAGTTCATCATGAAAATAAAAATAAAAATATTATATTAATAAAAATCATAGTATACTTTTTCTCCAAATACAACATAAGTATTTTAATTTTATTTTTCATGATTAACTATTAGTTTTTCCTACATAACGAATTTTAAAATACTTTCATTAATATAATATATATATTTTTAAGTAATAAGTATTTGTTATACTAAAGTTGTCTGGAGTAGGTTTTATAAGAAATTTCTAGTTACTTATGCATAAATATCCTTAAAGTTTATTTTGACAAAAGTTGTTAGTTTTGCCAATATATATATATATATATATATATATATATATATATATATATTTTGGGATCATATTTTATAGCCTAGTGACACAAGTTATCAAACATATTACTATAAAATATGATCCCAAAATATGCCATATATATATATATATATATATATATTTTGGCAAAAGTTTTTGTTATACTATAAAATGATATTATAAAATATGATCCCAATATGTATATATATATACATATATATATATATTTGGCAAATACTAAAACTTTTGTTAAAATGAACTTTAAGTAAATTTATTCATAAATAGCTAGAAACTGCTTATAAAATCTATTCATAACTTTAGTATAACAAAGACTTATTACTTAAAAAAATATTATAGTAATGAAAGTATTTTAAAATTCGTTATATAAGAAAAACAAATAGTTAATCATGAAAAACAAAATTAAAATACTTATGTTGTATTTGGAGAAAAAATATCCTATGATTTTTATTAATATAATATTTTTATTTTAATTTTCATGATTAACTATTAGTTGGAGAAAAGTATTATAATTATTGTATTTAGCTCTTAAAAAATAAAATTACCAAAAAATCCTTTGATTTTTGCAAAATTAAAATTTTTAAGTAACAAAAGATTTTGGCCAAATTAATCCTCAATGTTCGATAAGTTGGATGTTTTGGTCCTCGTTAAAATTATCCCGAAAATGCCCTTTTTATTTTATTTGATTTTTCTTAAAACAATTTGACTAACTGTTGACTAATCGAAAATTTAACGGAAGAACCAAATTGGCCAAAAATTCCATGGTTTGGGGACCAAATAACTAAAAAAAATAAATAGGAGACCAAATTGGCCAAAATGTCATAGTTTGGGGACTAAAAAATCCAATTTGCCTTATTAGCCAAAACAAAGAATTTTTGTTACAACAAATGATTGAGGCAAACCAAAAATCATGCCTAGAACAAATGCAACCAAACACTTATTACAATTGCAAACGACATCATATCATAACCACAAACGAAAAATAACAGGACGGGAAAACGCGCACAGTTGGACAAACTACTACCATTAGTCGAAAGCTAAGAAGAAACCAGTCTTTACAGTTAAACATCGCCAGTTTTTACAGTTTAGCATCGTCATCTAGACCAGCAAGAAACACCTGCACTTTAGACCATAGTTTCGTAGAGAAACTCTGATCTAGTAGAGTTATGATTGTGTAAACGGCTCGACAAACAAGCTACTTAAATTGCAGTCCAGTTTTCATGCCAACTTCTAATCCCTACCAGGGGAGGTTGAAACAGAAAAGATATAGAACAAACAAGGTAGACAAATAAAACATAAAAGAACAATACTAAAAAGAAATATTATTTTGTTAAATAAGGTTGCAGAAAGTAGGATAGCAAACGTATGATCAACCTTCCTCTCAAGAAGTACATTAGGGCATAACTCAGAGATTCCAAATCATCCCTTCGACTTTTGTTCTGCAAACATAAATAAATTACATGTTGCCTGAAGGGGATTTTGTTGAATCTCAAACAAGGAATAATCATTGTAACATAATACATTCCTTACCAGCCCCAAGATGTGTATTAACACTAGCGTAGCGAGCAGTACTTGCAATATTCTTGTTTTCTTTGGAATGAAATATTAAAAAGGAAAAACAGGTAAGTACAATGAGGCACACACTAAATTGCAGAGAAGTCTGATCATCACACAAAATAATTCTGCAACATTCTTATCAGACTTCTATAGACAGACTCTAAGATGCACGTCATGCTTCAATGTCCGTATGTAATTTGTTACCATGCTAGAAAACATGAAATAAAAAAATGAAGATTCTGTGTTATCAACCTTTCATATCTTCCGCAAAACTATTAAACATGAATAAACTTCATCGGAACTCAAAGAAGATGAAAAAAATAGCAAATTTCAAGAAATAATACCAGCTTGATGGCTACTGCTTCTCAACTCTGTATGTTCACAACTACATAGATAGAAACAGTTTAGTAAGATACAACAACAATACCTTTTATTATTAGTTTAATCTGCTTCAGTGATTCATGGAGCTGGAGTAAATTACTCAATACGATAATTTCCTTTTCCCTTGCACTTCATAGCCACTTCTTAATTAACAAAAAAAAAATCACTTAATAAAGAAACATAACAACTACATGATGTACTTTCTATAATTGAACGAATCTAACAATCTATACAATTCATCATGGACATCAACCTTATCTTAACAATATCAGTTAAAAGGGTAAAATATTCGAGGACTATATCTTATAAACATTTGCGGCTAGAACTTTGTTGAATAAGATTGGACAAATCAAATATTTCAAACGTCTAGCCATTATTCAGAACTTTTTAATTTGAGACATAACAAATATATTATCATATAAAAAGTTAGGTGGATTGGAGAAGCTCAAACAATTTCCAGGCATACTACCATGAGTCGAAAGAAGTAATATTTCAAATGTTTAGCCATTATTCAGAACTTTTTAATTTGAGACATAACAAATATATTATCATATAAAAAGTTAGGTGGACTGGAGAAGCTCAAACAAGTTCCAAACATACTACCATGAGTCGAAAGGAAAGTTTGTTTTCGCTTTATATAATTGAAGTTGAAATCATGGGAAAGATATTAAATAGAACATACAACCTTATGTAGCAAACGTGTTGGATAAGAAGACGAGATATCTATGCAGTAAAATGTTTAATTTTTTCATCCACCATCCATATGACAGATGATAGTAAGCATACATACAAGTCCTTCAAAGTACATACCTCTTAAATAAAAAGGGAAAACAAGAGCTTTTAAAAAAGAGGAATATAACGGAAAAAAAGTGTACCTAGAATCGGATTTTTTCATAAAAGCTTCTGGATATTGTCCGTATATGTACAGGTGTTGCCATAGGAAGCTACATTTACGTCACAACTACATTAAAATTTGGACATATAACGGATACATATCCATTATTCTAACAGGTAATTAACTTCTAATGTCTCCAACACTAAGGACAATCTAACACCTCCATTAATCCTCACTCAGGAAAACAGGACCCTAGTTCATATGCCCAAAAGAGTCATCCATCCCAAATTTACAGCCTCAGTTTCAATAACTAGAAATTAATAGAATAATAACTTTTGCAAGTAGGAGAGAATACCAGTAAGAAATACATAAAATTCCGGGCACAGGAGATTTCGAGTCTCTAGCGGCAAGAATCGAGAGACTGAGGATGAAAAAGGTATTCGCATCTTCGTTGAGGTAGGCAGTGAGGAAGAAGGAATTGGACGGTGGGGAAGGCGTTATGTACACCAATCATTGTAATTGAACTTCCCATGTGATTATGATGAGTAAGTAAAGACATGAATCGGAGAAAGGCGAAGAGAAAGAAGGAACTGGGCGGTGGGGATGGCGGTACATGATATAAGAAGCGGCCCGAAATCAACTTCCATGCTTTTTAATTGCTCAGATTTCCTTCTTATTAATTGGTCAGAGGATTTGGACGAAATCTCATTGCGCGGTGCTATTATGATGCCCTCATATATTGATTTGTGAAAATATTAATGAGTTATTTGTTGTTTATAATAAGATGAATAAAAGTTTGAAACCGACTTTGCACACTGTTATAATGATGCCATGTGTATTAGTAGATTAATGCCCAAATATTATTATGTTTTTTTTTTCTAGAATTTAATTTAGTATATCAACTTACAACTATGAATAAAATTATGGAAATACAAATTTCAATGAACAATATAAATTACGATAATGATACACAATATGTTCATATTGAATTTTCAATATATTATAATGGTGTGGTATTTTAATGTTATTTACTATAAATAATTTACAAGAACAAATTTAATGTGATACAAAATAAGATGTTTATAGGAGGAAAAAATTGCTCATTTTGTTTTACAATTCGTACGGTTTTCACATACAAGTTAAGCAAACTCGGTATTTATATATAGCAACAATCATGTTACCATGATGTGGTCGTCTTCCTTGCAATAATAAAATCATGTTAAAGCTAAAGAACAATATGAAATTCTCATGAATATAATGTGGATTTATTTCTGTGCATGTAAGTAACTTCCATACCTGGCCATGTACCACAAATTGGGACTAAATTGGAGAAAAACAGTAAACCTCAACCAGGCACTCAGACAACTCAATCAACATAAAAGTTTGTCAAATGAGAAAATATATTGGATTTTCAGAGTATAGGTCTTGTCCCTCCCTTACTTCCATATGTAAGTAAAAATGCAAAGATCAACCAAATGCAGAATCACCACCTTGAGAAAATCAAATTTCCATTCTCTAACCCCATCCTTAAACACACACAAAGCAGGAGTAAAACATAGATTCATAAAAAGGAACAAAAAAAAAAAAAAAAAAATAACATGGATGTAATATCTTGGAACTTCATTAGACAACATTAGACATTCAGTGAACTTCATTCAACACCTCACAAGGACCACCTAAGATTGGTCATTAGCGAGTTTCGGTTCTTACTTACAAAAAACACATATATGTAATATCTTAAGAACAAAGGAATGAAACTTCAGAATATCTTCCCGTAAGTCATATTTTAAGAAGATGACTACATTTACAAGGAAGCAAAGAAATCCTTTTCACATATACTTGCCAGATGAGCTTGCACAGTTCGTATATAAATTGGAGTGACCAGTTCCCAGAAAAGAAAAGGCCAAAATGTCTCTTTGTGTTTGATTTCATTCTTATGGGTCTGTGACCAAGAATGGATTAGCATATAAAAGTGGTGGATTGTTTTGATTATAAATGAAGCGACTGTAGAAGTGCAGAAGTTGAACACATCTATATATGTGTTGGTCCTAAAGACGCGGTTCAGGTGTAGGAAGGGGGGGGGAGGGAATACACCGAATGCAAATTCAAACTCTGAACGCGAAAGTTAGCTTTAGCTGAAGACTGCTACTGAACGAGTCAATTGGCCATATATACTTTCTTGATCGCGTGGGCAGAATATTCTCCTATCGAGTACAGTCCTACTGACTTATGTTAGTGAACAGTAGTTCAGTACAAGAGTTGTGTGCGGAAGTGTAGGCCCTTTTTAAAATATGCGTCTTTGATGAAAACCAGTTGTGTGCAAGTTGATTAAAACTCAGTTGGATGCTGAATGAACAGTAAATCAATGCAACAATAATAATAAAAAATGACACAACGATTTTTAAAGTGGTTCAGACACGCTAGGTCCTACGTCCACTGTCTTGACATGAAGCAGGAGAACTTGTATTATTTATATAGAGCACGTCTCAATGATCTGTTCACATGGGATACTTAAACTTGTTTGCTTATACTGAGCAAGTCTCAATTATCTGTACGCAGGATAGATTCTACTTATAGTCGTAGTGACTTTACAACTCTTAACCGTTTAAGGTTAGAAGGTTTTCTCCAACTAAGAAGGAGTTCTTACAAGAAAGAATAGTTCAAAAGATATGAACTCCTTCGAGATTCTAAGCTATTGATTTTACAATACGCACGCTTAGATAGAGAAAGGGAACAATAATTCTCTAGAAAGAAGAACTAAAAAGATGTCTAAGAGCAAGTTCTTCGTTTGAATATCGCTTGAAGGTTCGCTAGAGTTCTTCAGCTTGTTCGCTTGGGTTCCCGATGTTGTATCTTTTTGCATGAAGACACTTCTCTATTTATAGTATTCGACTTGTGAATAGATCCGTTGGAGAGGGTCTAGCCATGTGTCAAATAAGATAAGAAAAACGACCATATGAAATTTGAACGTTGAGTAGAGGTACTGTTGAGATTTCCTCTTTTTTCCGGCTAGGAGCAGCTTTATGGCAGAGCAGGTAAGGCGATGTCGGCTCCTTATTGGTCGAGGTACATGAGAGTTGGTGAGGCTTGTTCAAACTCAAAGTACACTGAGTTGACTTCCTCTGAATCCTCGGACCGTCGCCTGATTGTCCTCTATCGACATCTGTCTGAACACTTCAGTCACTGGCTGGATTTCTTTTGCAGACTCAGTTGGTGATAAACATACCAACTGACTTCCTCGATACTAAGTCCTTCAGCTGAGTGCGAGATCTTCTACTGAATATACAGCTACTGAACTCTAGCCTACCGAGTTCTAACAGCTGAACTCAAACTAAGCTATTAAAATATCGAAGGTTCATCATTCAGCTAAGGGTTTTGGGATCTTCAAATCTTATCAAATAAACTCATCCCAACAATTTCCCCTTATTTGATGATGCCAAAACATTTTGCAACAACTACTGCTACTGACTATGCTAAATAAATATTACAGGAATAAGCAAGGCACTGAATCAGAACAACAATGTCAAAATGACAAATAAAGTCAGGTATACTGAATTTCTCATAAAAGAGAGGTATCAGAGCATAAGTACTAAACTGTCAAATATGCAGCAATGTAACATATTGAACTATCAGAGCAATGATACGACTTATAGATCAGTGTCACATACTGAATTATCAGAACATTACTGTGTTGACAGTATTATCTGGCTGGTTATCTAATCAGCACATAGAAAAATAATTTCCCCCAAATAGAGAAGCATTTTCCCCCTATCATGCTTAACTATCTTCCCTTTATAATTTGTTTTACTTATAGCATGGAAAAGTCAGTTTCTCTTAAGAAGTTCTAAGAAATTAAGCACATAGAAACATTTAAGCAGATATGTGAGGTGTGTGAGCTGATTACTTCAGTAATCAGTAGTGCTGAAAGAAAATATACAGCCGAAAGACAATGAGTAGTTATCGTAGGCTAATAGAAAATATGTCATAAATGATAATGAAATTACAGTTACATGACCATCTATTCTAAGAACCTAGAAGACCAAGAAGACAGTCAACCGGACTTCTTCTTGAATAACTGCATCCGAGCTTCGAAGTCAACAGACTTCATCTCCGGAAGATCAAGGTCGTAAGCTGAGTAGTCACGTTGCCGTAGAGCCTTAATCTCTTCCTTGTCTTCTTCATCGTGCTTGTTCAGACCTTTCTTATTGATAACATCAAAGATCTCTACCTCAATCTCCTTTTTGCATAGATTGCCTTGGTGCGTCATAGGAGGAGGGCGTCATAGGAGGAGGTAATGGTCTAAACTGAGGTGCCTTCAGAGTCTGACCGGACTGCTCTAGGAGGGTCTGAATCTCAACATAGAGAGGGGCATCCATGTGCTTGAGAAAGTCTGCCAAGGCTTCTTCTGGATCAACATCTTCATTCATAGTCTTCCAAACATAGCATCTCTTGATAAAGTCCACTTTAATCTGTTCACATCTCTGGTTGATTTTATATGGTACTCATCCGTCAGTCCTCTTGAAGATAGTCCTCTTCACCTCTGTGAAAGGCTCCCTTCTTCTGAAACACTTAGAAGAAGTGGGGATGCTCATGTCCTTTTCAGGAACTCACTCGCGAGCTTCCTTTTCAGTCCTCAGCCTGAGTGCCTTCGAATCAGCTAGACGAATACGCTCTCTAGCTTCGCTGATTTGTCTGGCCTCAGCTGTTCTGTTCAATCCACATTCACAGCTGTCCCACAACTCCTTCATTTCAGCCTCTTGTCTCTTCGACAATTCTGTGGTGGTGACAAACTGGACGTCTGAGTCGCTAGCCTCTGCTGATTTAGACTTGGGAGATGCAGGCTTTGGCTTCTCAGTTTGTTTGGACTTAGTGGGAGTCTTTGCTGCTGAAGACCTCGACTGCCTGGGCTGTACTGATCTAGTTCGAGTAGGAACTGGAGTGAGGATCAGTACGCCTTTCTCGGCTTTGCCTTTTGAGCGTCTTACTTCTCAAGCTCACGTGTGAGCTGGTCATCGTATGCAATATACTCTTCACGCGTCATGAATTTAAGCTTTTTCAGAGAAGGAGAAGGAGAGGTTGGAGCTTTGCCTTTGCCTTTAGCTTTGGCTTCTTTGCTGATGGCTCAGGTTATGGCTTTTCTTGCTCTTCTGTAGGTAGAGCCTCTAGGTACTGAGTCACGACAACTACTTCTTCTTCAACAGGCTCTCCTGAGCCTTCAACATCCTTCTCTTTCCTAGCAGCTTCAACTGAAGGACCTGCCTCTTCATCTTTCAAGAGGGTCAGTAGTCGGAATGACCTACTTCCTTCCCCCTTTTTGGCATCATCTATCAACGTTGCCAAGGCAGTCACTTTAGAGTTCAGCCCCTCGATGGATGTTCTAATCGAGTCTAAAGAGGCTGCAACATCTCCAACTGCATCGGTGTAGGATGTCCATCGCTTGTCATGCTCAATGTTGATAGCCTTCAGTAGAGCAGACTTGGTTGAATCTATCCTCTTCAGGTAAGCTTCTACAGATTCCACAACATCTTTGCAGAACTGTGTGCAAGCTGCATGCTGCTCAACTAGTGCTTTTGAGACACTTTCAGTAGCCAGCTGGTGTCGCTGCTCTACTGTCTTTATGACCCGATCAGTAGAAGAGGCCAATTCTTCAGTAAAATGCTTGGCCTGATTCTGCAGAATAGTTTGGAACTGAGCTTGCAGGTCGGTCCTTTGAGCTTCTAGTGCTTGTTTGAGGATCGCTTCAGCTTTGACGTTAGTTGGGCTGTTGATCCTCTGCACTTCAGTAGATAAGGTTCCTAACTCCTTGGTCTGAGCCTCTATGAATTGGCTCCATTTGTTGTGCACGTCTTCCGTGAGGAGACGGTTCTTGTGACCTTGGTGTTTGATAACCTTATTGATAGACGCCATTTTGAGATCCTTGATCTCAGCAGCCTGATATCTTAACTGTTTCTTCGGCTGAGTCTCGGATGGCATAGGGATGACTGCGCCTGATTCAGGAGGTAGAGGTGGTGAGTCGTCCCTGGGAGATTTTCCCTCTGCAGATCCTCCTTGGTCTGCATCATTGGGTGGGTTGTCGCGGTGGGAGTCAGACTGGGTCTGGGGCTGATCGGGCTGATATGAGTGCCCCTTCATACTCGGGAGCATCAGCATGGCGGCCCTAAGATCTTCCATAGAGGCTATATCAGTTGTCTCGCCGTAGCCGATCTCCTCACGAAGATTCTGCTCCTCTCTGGCCAATTCGGCAGCAGTCCTTATGTGCAATGTCTTTTCCAGCAAATCTCAATCAAGGAATCGCAGACGCATCTGCACCCTAGCTCAAACAACTATGTCCACGAGATCTGAGTGGTCCAGAATCTCGAGAATTTCCTCCGTGATTTCCTCAGTCGCTCTGCTTTGGGCTAGCAGAACTGAGGCGGGGAGAGAGGGTGAGGATTCAGTCGGTGGAACTTCAGCTTCAGTAGGGGGTTCCGACTGAATTTCCTCGTCAAGAACTCTCTTGACTTTCTCCCTCAGGGTTACGTCCTCTTTTCCGAACCCTGAATCCTCCACAGAGATATGCTCTGGAGGTACTTCAGCAGGTGTAGGCTTCTTCAACGTCTTTCTCTTCTTCTGCAGAGGTTGCTGAGGAGCCTGAGGGAGTGGCAGGGGACATTTTTCATGAAGTCCCCAGCCGATCGATTTCTCTGCTGCTGCTGTGCTCAGAAATCTCACATTCTTAGGATTGAATAGAAATGCGTCAGTGAACACCACTCTTCCTTGGCACAAATCCTCTATCATGATCGAAATATTGGTGCTGTAGAGGAGTTTGCCCTTCAGAATCAGCTCAAGACCGGTTTTGTCTTCATTAATAGTGAACTTCTGGAGCTGCGCTTTGAATTCGGATCTGAAGAACGCATTCTAGTTGATATGTGCTTCATCCACAATGGCCATCATCAGCTGAACTCTGACTCTGATGAGCTGATTGAATGAACCTGCTGAGCTGGTCAGCACGTGGTTCACGATGTAGGCCAATCCCCTGTATTCAGGGAGCAACTGATTTTTAGGGAAAGCTTCTTTGAATACGACATTTTCCTGACCACTGAATCTGGAGAGGTATTCGTTGAGGGAAGACTCCTTGTACCCAACAGGAGAAATCCATTCATCTGTGAGGTTGAAGCTGCGGAGAAGCCAGTTGGATATATCAATATCTGCGATCTTCTCCGTCCAGACGTTGGGGGCCGTCTCGCGCATGAAATTGATGCAGGTGATATCCGTCACCCTATCATCTTGTCTGATGTTCATAGTGAACTCGGCAACCTGCCTAGGGAGCTAGTGAGAAGGAGACCTCTGCAGAATGGTCATCAGACCAGAAGCCTCCAAAGCGTCAAAGACGCTGTCCATGTAGGGGATGTTGCAGGACCGGAAGGACAGAACGGGCTCAAACCAGACTCGCTTGGAATCTATGATCTCTTGAATATTAGACGGGATGAACACTTCATTGTTGGGCGAATTTGTCATTGTAGAGAGTAAAACTGAATCTGCAAAACACGCGTTAACACTTGAAAATAGAGTAAGTTAGATTCAGATACAGTTAGAAAAAGAATTACCGAAAGAAATGTGCTTGATCTTGATAGATTTATTAGCAAGTAAGTAATATGCAAAGCACAACTCTTATCGTAAATGGCAGAAAGTGATTAAGAGGGAAGATAGACACAAAGATATATATGATCTTAATATAAACGGTTTATCTTTGTGCGATCGAGATAATCGGTTTTAGAAGAGGTGGACGACTCGGGATTGAATGTTATAATAGGTTATGATTAATGTGCCGCCTATAATCTCGCCTACTTTTCTCAATCACCAAATGGGTAAGGTGAAATGACATGCATTAAATGCGCCGCAGTCAGTATATAGAATGTCGTGCGTTTAATAAGAACGACATGCTTAATGCAGTACGATGAACATTAATGGCGGGAAATAAATGCAATGTCATGCTGATCACCGAATGCTGAACAAATACTCATAACCTGTCAGCTGAACATAGTAGGCAGCTGAGTTCACGTTGATGCCATTGAGTATTTCAGCAGTACTGAGAGTGTTCCCCCTCACTCAATACCCTCTGGAGTGCCTTACTGAATTGAGTCAGTAGGGTCCCGTAGACCTAGTTCTACTGAGAGATCGTTGAATCTAATCTCAGCTAGAGGTTTGTTCAGGATATCAGTTCGTTGCTTATCAGTGTGGATCTTTTTCATTCTGATATCCTTTTTCTCGATATGATCTCTGATGAAGTGATGCCTGATGTCCACGTGCTTGCATTGAGTATGTAGAGCATGATTCTGCATGATTGCAATGGCACTGGTACTGTCGCAATAGATAGGCACTTTATCTTGATGAATGTCGTAGTCTCTCAGCTATTGTCTGAGCCACAGTATCTGGGCGCAACAGCTTCTGGCAACCATGTATTCAGCTTTAGTAGTGGATGTCGCTACTGAATGTTGTTTCTTGGAGAACCAAGATATCAACTTACTGCTAAGGAACTGACAAGTTCCTGGGGTTGATTTTCTGCCGATTCAACATCCTGCATAATCAGCGTCAGAATAACCAGTTAGTTCAAGATTATCATCTACAAGATACCATAATCCAAAATCAGGTGTTCCCTTTAAGTAACGAAGAATTTTCTTCGCTGAGTCTAAGTGGCTCCGTTTGGGATTCGCCTGAAATCTCGCGCAAACACCTACAACATAAGTTATGTCAGGTCTATTGGCTGTTAGGTATAATAAATAATCAATAATAGTACGATAATCAGTAGATTTTACAGATACTTCCTTTTTTATCAAGATCTATCTTGAGATTTGTGTTCATGGGAATCTTTACTGATTTGCTGGATTCGCAGCCGAATTTCTTGATGAGATCTCTTGTATATTTTGCTTAATTGATCAATATTCCCTTCTTAGATTGTTTGACCTGAAGTCCAAGGAAATAAGTCATCTCTCCCATCATCGACATTTCAAATTTCTCTTTTATCATCTGTTCAAACTTCTGACACATAGTCAGGTTCCTTGATCCAAAGATGATGTCATCCACATAGATCTGCACCACTAGGATGTCAGCTTCTGACTTGATACTGAATAGGGTGCGATTTATAGTTACCTTCTGAAAACTTTTATGAAGGAGAAAGTCTGATAGGGTATCGTACCAAGCCCTGGGTGCTTGTTTTAACCCGTATAGGTGCTTTCTTAAGTCTATAAACCTGATATCCCTGTTGAAAGCCGGCGGTTGTTCCACGTAGACTTCTTCCTTCAACACGTTGTTCAGGAAAAATGACTTCACATTCATTTGATAGACAGTGAATTGTTGATGCATATGCGAGGAATAGACGAATGGCTTCCAATCTTGCAACTGGAGCGAACATTTCGTCGAAGTCTATCCCTTCAGTTTGACAATAGCCTTTGGCAACAAGTCTAGCTTTATTCCTGACGATGACATTATTTTCATCTCGCTTGTTCTTGAAGACCCATTTCGTTCCAATCACATGCTGATGTCTAGGTCTGTCTACAAGCGTCCATACGTCGTTTCTAGTGAACTGGTTGAACTCTTCTTGCATGGCGGTGATCCAATCAGCATCATTCAGCGCATCCTCAATAGTCTAAGGCTCTTCAGTAGACAAGAAGCAGGAGTATAATGCACTTTCTCTATGACAAAACTGGGTTTTGTCTTAACACTGGCTGAGGGATCTCCGATTATTAAATCTGAGCTATGAGCATCTAACCAAAAATGACGTCGTCTTGTTACTTCATATGAGATTGATTCAACACAGATAGTAGGAGTGTTAGGAATTTCAGTTGTACTATTCTGTAATTGAAGCAATTTAGTAACAAGATCAGGTTCTACTGAGTCACCAGGTTCAGGGGTATTCAGATTAAGACATTAGTAGTTCCCCCTGAGTTGTTATTCTCAGTAGAGGTCTCAGTTACCACTGGGATTTCTTCATCGACCTGAATTACTTGGCATTGATTCTGTTCGGTAGAATCAATCTCCTCAGCTACATCACTTGTTTGTTGAATCTAGATTTCATCGTCTGAATCATCTTCCAAAAAATGCTGGATCTTTTCGATTTTATCTTTTAAGCTTAGATCCTATAGCTTGCTCCTGACCTCTTCAGCACCTTGCTGAGAGTTTGACTTCACATCCTCAGAAGTAAATTCATCAAATACCATATGAGGGCTTTCTTCTACGCAAATGGTCCGGTAGTTAAAGACCCTGAAAGCTTTGCAGACCCTGGAGTATCCTAAGAAAACTCCCTGGTCTGACTTGCTATCAAAGACCTTTAACTGGTCCTTTCCGTTATTGTGGATGAAGCATGTACAGCTAAAAACATGAAAATGAGAGACATAAGGAATTCTCCCTTTCCACAATTCGTATGGTGTCTTCATGAGCATCTGAGTCAGTAGAGATCTGTTTTGAGTATAACAGGAAGTGTCAGTAGCTTCTGCCCAGAACTTCAATGGTAGACCTAAGTCTGCGAGTATTGTCCTTGCTGCTTCTTTAAGTGTTCTGTTCTTCCTTTTAGCAAGACCATTCTGCTGAGACGTAGGTCTCGTGCTGAATGCCTTCAGCTTCAAAGTAGTCCTTCATCATTGAGTTCAGAAACTCTATTCCACTTTCTGAGCGTATCCTCTGAATTTTGATATCCTTCTCGATGCTTAACCGTTTCAGCAGTTTTGGCAGTTCAAATTTTACGTCAGATTTATTGATGATGAAAATCACCCATGTATGTCTTGAGTAGTCATCAATGACTACAAGTGCATATTTCTTTCCTCTGATCGTCACTGGATTGACTGGCCCAAAAATATTCATGTGAAGCAGCTGAAGTATCCCATCAGTAGAAGGTGACGGACTAGGCGGATTGCTTGACTTTGTTTGCTTCCCCTTCAAGCATGTCTCACAATTCTTGTGTCTTTTAAAAACTTCGTTGGGTAGTCCTATGACTTTAGCATCCCTAGCTAGCTTGTTCATCGTCTTGATGTTCAGATGGCTTAATGGTCTGTGCCATAGCCATGCAGTTTTGTCATTTGACTTCGTGTGTGCTAGCAGGCACGCTTTAGGTTCGACGGTATTCCATTCATCTTAGTATATGTTTCTTCACCGCGACCCTGATAACACAATTTTTCCTGTTGATTTATCAAGAACATCACAAAAACCTGCGTCAAAAGTCACTTTATTGGAGTTATCACAGAATTGACTGACAGAAAGGAGATTATGTTGAATTCCTTCAACATATGATACTCTAGGAACTGTTGCAGTCCCTATTTTCAGCATTTCGTATCCCCTTGTGTAGCCTTAGGAGTTGTCACCAAACTCAATTCTGGCTCCTTCTTGCTAAACATAGCCGGTCAGCAGATTCTTCTGATGTGTCATGTGTCTTGAGCATCCGCTGTCCACAATCCAAGGGTCCTTTAGCACCTGCAAAACAGAAAAAGATTCAGGTACCCTTTGGGTTGAGCTTTGGGTCCTTATTTGTTAGTGGACTTTTGGATCCAAACTTATCTGACAACCCCGACGGTTTCAGACTTCTTGCCATTTTTGTCAGCTGGCTTGTCCACTGAATTTGGAGATGCTGACTTTTTCTTCTTCTAAGGTTTAGCCTTCTTCTTCTTCTGAGCCTTTTAGCTTTGGACTCCCGGCTCATAATAGTACGATCCATGCTGAGCTGGGTGTGTCCCCTTCGGTTGGCCATATTGTTCGGCCCACCTGACCTTCTTGGTTCCCCCTGAGTTGGACCTGGGTGTCTTGGGGCATGAACCATTGGTCACTTTCTTGTTGTTGGGCTGATGTGTGATCATCTTTTGCTTGTTCTTTGCCTATGGAGTTGTAGGTTCAGCAGTTTGAGTCTTCCCCTGACAAATCTATCAGCCAGCTTCTCAGAATCTTTGGAGGTAGAAGTGGATGCCTCATATGTATAGCTAAGTCCTTCCTTCACTGAGACTGGCTTCTGAGCTCTGAGCATACTTTCCAACTTCTCCTTTGCTCCAAGATATTGCTTCGTCATCAGTCCTCGCCAAACTTCATCACTCCTCCTGAGTGATTCATAGTCTTTCTGTACTTCCGCGAGTTTCTGACTAAGATGTGCTATCTCAGTATCTTTCTCAGAGATGTCTTTTGTCAAGACTAAGATCTGTGCCTCTTGATGTTGAGACTTACTCATCAGAGAAATAATCTCTTCCTTCTGTCTCAGCACAAGTTCTTCAGACTCAGTAGAGTCCTGACTTCTCATTGAAAGTCTCTGATTTTCAGCTTTCAGGAGTTCCATCTCCAGTATGGTTTTGCTGAACTGTTGGCTCATCTGGATCTACTCCTCTAGTAGATCCTCATATGCAAGAACCATGTCCAGTAGTTCTCCTGCAGTTGAGCTCGTGTCGTGTGTGCCTTGTGAAGAGGGGCTTATATTAAGTTCAGAATTTACCTCAGCCTCTTCTCCGGTCATGAGACACAGTTCAGTGTCTTTTGCTTCAAGTGCGACAAATGCATCATCATCATCTGATGATTCCATAAAGAGCTCTGCATCGCTTGAGCAGTCGGACAACTCTCCAGCTATGTAAGCTCGCCTTTTCTTGACAAATTTGTCACGTCGGGCTTGCCTTTCAGCTCGTTCAGTTGTTGAGAGTTCTGGACATTCATACTGATAATGTCTTGGCTTCTTGCAGTGATAGCCTACTGAACTCCTGATCTCCCTTTTTGGTGTATCGGTATGTCCAGTGGGAGCTGCTTCAGTATTCCTGCAATCAGGCAGAGGTTTAGTTTTACTTTTCGAGTGACTATTATCTCTCTTACCTTGATATTTTATGGAAGCCTCTTTCATCTTCATCCTTTGGAACATGTCCTTCTTCTGGTATTTCTCCGAAAGGACATATTTCTCAGCCAAGTTGTCAGCATAGGGTATTATTACTGAGCTTCCAGCTGATTGACTTGCGCCTGAGGGAATTCCTCCTGATGTGCTGACTGATGCCTTATATGTATGATCCATTGGCACTTCAGTCCCTACACCTGGGGTGTGTGGGAGATTGAACTCGAACTCCTCTGTTTTTAGCTCTGAAAAGATATAATCAGGAGTAACAGAGTTCAGATTAGTTATCCTCAAACATGTAGCAAAAGAGTACCTCTTGGGCCTACTAAGAGCCCATAAAATCTTGGTGTTGGTCTCCTTGTTGCTAAATGTCTTCCCCAGTCGGTTGATGATGTTTGTTTGATTTATGAATCTGATGCTGAAATCATCAATAAACTCTCCTGGAAGCATAGCAAATGCTTCTAGCTTCTGTAGCTCTAACTCCAGTTTGTTTTCCTTTATCTGCGGAGTTCCTTGGCTCAGAACGGCTAGAGCATCCCACAGCTCCTTTGCTGTCTTGCACTCGTGCACCCTGCCAAGATACGATTCACTAAGAGTAGTTAGTATTTCATTACGTGCAACTTGGTCTAGGTTGTGCAACTTCCTCCCTTCAGGTGTGAAGAGACTCTTGTCCTTGGGGACCTTCGGGCCTATTATGGCACCTGCTGCTCCTTCTACTATGATTTCAACGATGTTGATCATAGGAACAATAGGTCATTTTTCAAGAACGCTGGCCATGCTGTCATGCAGCGATGTGAGATGAGCCTCCACCCTCACCCTCCATACCGCACAGTTTTCTGCCGAAAACATGGACACGGTTCTGATACCTGAAAGATCAGACATGATATAGAGTATGTGTTGGGTTATGAGTCAGTAGAAGATACTTACCAATTTATCAGGTAAAACAGTATTGGGGGAAATCATAGTGTTCATGTTGTGGAATTGAAGATCCAAAAACCCAGCTAGTATCAGTAGTATAGTGTTGATAGGACTAGATGATGTAATAGGCTAGACGATTTTGATTTCTTTATCTTTTGTGTCTAACCCCTGTACGGGGTAAATGTTGGATTGATCTTCAGTAGGAAGCTTACTTTCACGAACACCACGTCATCAGTGTAAGAGCTTGTGTTCTTAAGTCATCAGTTGATCTTCGCTCAGTAGAAGACATCTCATCAGCTGATCGACATCAATAGAAGAACCACTAAACAAAGCTCAGTACCTTCGGAGTCATCAGCTGACTACACTCAGTAGAACATCTTTATCAACCGACTCAGACGAAGAAGACAAGAGACTTTATCAAGTCTACCGTATCCGACGAGAAACGACCCAACTTTTAACATCATTCGAAAGCTCGATATTAGGCGTATTCACCCCCCCTCTACACCTGACTCTCGTCTCCGGACCAACAATTGGTATCAGAGCGACGGTGTTCTTCTGATCATCGGTTCTAAAACCGCTGGTCTTCTCGAACAGATCCTGAAAATGTTTTTCACTGCACAAGCATCTCTTCATACATCCTTATACTCTTACCCATAATGTCTGATATGTCAGGTATTCGGATGGTGCTGATGTTCTCTTTAGAGAACTATACGGTATGGCGCGTGAGAATGGAGGCGCACCTAACATCGCTGCATGACAGCATGACGGATGTCCTTGAGACAGGACCCATCATTCCCATGATCGACAGCGTACAATTTGCTGCTGCGGGAGGTGTAGGAGCATAGACTGGTGCTAAAGTTGCAAAAGACAAATCTGCCTTCACGCCAGAAGAGAAAAAGCTGCATAACCTCGACCGAGTTGTGCGGAATGCAATCCTGACTACACTCAGTGACTCACATCTCGGGAGGGTGCAAGACTGTAAGACGGCAAAGGAACTTTGGGATGCCCTGGCTGTACTGAGCCAAAGAACCCCGCAGATCAAAGAGAATAAGCTCGAGTTAGAGCTACAAAAGTTCGATACATTTGCCATGGAGCCCAACGAGACCATTGACGAGCTCAGTGTCAGATTTACCAACCAGATCAATGTGATCAACGGGCTGGGGAGGATGGTCACCAACAAAGAGATGAACACGAAGATCTTGAGAGCGCTACCTCGACTGAAGTGGCTTCCTTTTGCTACTTATTTACGTCGCTCAGATCTTAATGCTCTAACTCCTGATGATATATTTTCAGAATTGAAGACGGGGGAATTTGAGCACAGCCTACCCCAATGATGTTCCAGCGCTCCAGCTGACACACAGATAGATCATGCTTTCAAAGCAACAGTCAGCAAAACTGGAGCCAAACTCATTTCTTCCAGCAAGGCAGTAGCCACGACAGATGCTAAGTCCTCTGAGACATCTGCTACTGACCAGCTTGTACTCATGGCTCTCAAATATCAAAAAGAAAAGGAAAGAGTCATGAAGCTGAAGAAATACCACAGAGATTCTCCCTCAGGTAAGAAAGAATATCGAAAAAGGGAAGAATCTAAACCTTCTACTGATTGCAGGAACACAGAACCTGCTGCTAGTCCATCCAACGACTCAGCTGGAAAAGGCAGCAGATCGTCTGTATGCTATAACTGCAAGAAGGAGGGATACTATCAGTACGATTGTCCCGAACTCTCAACTGCTCAAAAAGCAGAACGGCAGGCCAGACGCGAGAAATTTGCCCGAAGAAGACAGGCCTACATCGCCGGAGAGATATTCGATGACTCAATCGAGGAAGATACATTCATGTATTCTTCTGAAGACGAAGATGCATTTGTCGCCGTTGAGGTCGGAGAGACAGATCCTGAATCAACTGCAGAATGTTGTCGATGGCCTGGAGAAGAAGCCGAGGTAAACTCTAAACTTAATATAACTTCTTCTTCACACAAAGACACACGACACGTGCTCGGTCACGAGATGAACCTCTAGACGTGGTACAAGCCTACGATGATCTACTAGAGGAGCGGATTCGGTGAAAGAGAGAATTCAAACAAGACCATTCGAGAACCGGAACAGGTAAAGGCTGAAAATAAGAGACTTTCTTCGATTGTCGGGTCTCTACCGATTCGGATAATCTAGTTGTGAGACTCAAGGAAGAGATTAAATCTCTTATGACTAAGTCTCAGCTTCAAGAAACTCAGATATCAGTTCTGACCAAGGATAATTCTGAGAATGATACTGAGATAGACCGACTCAGTCAGAAGCTCGTAGAAGTCGAAAAAGATTATGAATCACTTCGGAGAAGTGATGACTGATGACTGAACATTACCTAGGAGCTAAGGAGAAGTTGGAAAGTATGCTCAGAGCTCAAAGGCCAACGGTCATGAAAGAAGGACTTGGCTATACTCATGAAGCTTCCACTTCAACATCAAAAAGCTCAGAAATTCTGGTTGATAGGTTTGTCAGAGGAAAAGCTCAGGTAACTGAATCAACACCTCAGGCGAAGAACAAACAGAAGATGATTGCACCTCAGCCGAGCAACAAGTAGCAACTGACCAGAGGTTCTAGCCCCAAGACACCTCGATTCAATTCAGGGGGAGCCAAGAAGGTCAGATGGGCATAGCAGTACAATGAACCGCTATATGAGCATCCAGCACAGTACGGTTCGTACTATTATGAGCCCCGGGTCAGGAGGAGCACACAGCCGAAGAAGAAGAAAGCTCCTGAACCCAAAACTGCCAGAAAGTCAGTATCTCCAAGTCTTGTGGAGAAGAAAGCTGACAAGGTTCAGAAGAAGTCACAGACTTCTAAGGTCCCGAGACAGATCTGGGTTCGAAATCACCCAATAACACTTAAGGACCCAAACTGAACCAAAGGGTACCTAAAACTGTTTCTGTTTTGCAGGTGCATAAGGACCCTTGGATAGTGGAGAACGGCTGCTCGAGACACATGACATATCAAAAGAGCTTGCTGACCAACTACGTGCAAGAAGATGGTCCCAGAATTGAGTTTGGTGACAACTCTAAAGGCTATACAAGGGGATACGGAACACTGAACATTGGGACTGCATCAGTTTCAAGAGTAACATATGTTGAATAACTTCAACATAATCTCCTTTCTGTCAGTCAATTCTGTGATAATCTGAACAGAGTTATCTTTGACGCTGGTTTCTATGATATTGTTGACAAATCTATAGGGAAAACAGTGTTGTCAGGTTCGCGGAGGAAGAATATCTATGTTGCAAACTGGAAAACCGCAGAACCTGAGGCTTGCTTACTTGCTCAAATAAAATCTAGTGACAAGGCAGGATGGCTGTGGCATAAGAGACTCAGTCACCTGAACTTCAAGACTATGAACAAGCTAGCCAAGAACTCTAAAGTCAGAGGACTGCCCAATGAATCGTTTATCAAAGATAGAAATTGTGAAGTATGCTTGAAGGGAAAGCAGACAAAGAACAACAATCCACCAATTCCGTCACCTTCCACTAATGGAATCCTTCAACTGCTACACATGGACTTATTCGGGCCAGTCTCTCCAGTGATTATAAGAGGCAAGAAGTATGCCCTCATCGTTATTGATGACTATTCAAGATATACGTGGGTCATCTTCATAGCCAACAAATCTGATGTCATGACTGAGTTACCGAAACTACTGAAGAAGCTCAGTGTGGAAAAGGACATCAAGATTCAGAGAATTCGCTCAGACAGAGGAACATAATTTCTCAACTCAGTAGTAAAAGAGTACTGCAAAAAGGAGGGAATCAAGCACGAGACATCAGCAGCTTGCACCCCTCAGCAGAACGGACTTGCTGAACGTAAGAACAAAACACTTAAAGAAGCAGCAAGAACGCTCCTAGCAGACTCTGGACTACCCTCAAAATTCTGGGCTGATGCTACTGACACCGCCTGCTACACTCAGAATCGCTCACTACTTACACAGCAACACATGAAGACACCTTACGAACTATGGAAAGAGAGAATTCCTTCTATTTCTCATTTTCATATTTTTGGTTGTCCCTGCTTTATTCACAATAATGGGAAAGATCAGCTGAAGGTCTTTGACAACAAATTTGATCAAGGAGTATTCTTAGGATACTCTCGAATCAGTAAAGCTTTTAGAGTCTTTAACTATCGGACTCTTTGCGTGGAGGAAAGCCCTCATGATGTCTTTGATGAGTTTGTTACTGAGGACAGGAAATCTAAGAAGACAAATACTGAAGATGTCAGTAGCAAGCTACAGGATCTCGCACTAAACGATAAAGCCGAAAAGATCCAGCATTGTTGGGATGATGAGTCAGACGATGAGGAAATTCAGACCCATCCCACAGGCAATGTAGCGGACCTGGTTGATTCTACTGAACAGAATCAACATCAGGTAACAACGGTCGATGAGGAAGCCCCAGTGGTAACTGAGACCTCTACTGAGAATATAAACTCAGGGGGAACAACTAATGTTCCTGAGCTAAATGCCCCTGAACCTAGAAACTCAGTAGATCCTAACCTTCTTAATGAACTGCTGCAGTCTCAGAACAGTACTGCTGAAATGCTTAACACTCTTGTTGACTGTGCAGAAGTAGTCTCAGAAGAAGAAGCCAGACTCAGACGTTCATGGCTTGATGCTCATTCTTCAGATCTTATTATAGGAGATCCGTCAGCAACAATCAGGACGAGATCTAGATTAAGTCAAGGAGAAAGCTCACTCTATTCTTGTTTCTTGTCCACAGAAGAACCTCAGACAATAGAGGATGCACTCAACGATGCTCACTGGATCATTGCCATGCAAGATGAGCTGAACCAGTTCGTTCGAAACGAAGTTTGGGAGCTTGTTGATAGACCTAGACATCAGCACGTAATCGGTACTAAGTTGGTGTTCAAGAACAAGCGAGATGAAAACAACGTCATTGTCAGAAATAAAGCTCGACTTGTTGCCAAGGGATACTGTCAAGCAGAAGGAATAGAGTTTGATGAAACATTCGCTCCAGTCGCCAGATTGGAAGCCATTCGTCTGTTCCTGGCTTATGCAACGCATCAAAGATTTAAAGTATATCAAATGGATGTAAAGTCAGTGTTTCTGAACGGCGTACTGAAGGAAGAAGTCTATGTGGAACAATCGCCCGGCTTTCAGCAGGGACATCAGGTGTATAAACTTCGGAAAGCGCTGTATGGGTTAAAACAAGCACCCAGGGCTTGGTACGATACCCTATCAGACTTTCTGCTTCAGAAAGGTTTTCAGAAGGGGACAGTAGATCGCACCCTGTTCAACATAAAGTCAGGAGATGACATTCTGCAGGTGCAAATCTACATGGACGACATCATTTTCGGTTGCAGAAACGTGACTATATGTCAACAATTCGAGAAAATGATGAAGGAGAAGTTCGAGATGTCTATGATGGGAGAGATGAACTATTTCCTTGGATTTCAAGTAAAGCAATCACCTGAAGGAATATTCATAAATCAAGCCAAATACACTCGAGACCTCTTGAAAAGATTCGGCTGCGACTCAAGCAAGCCAGTCAAGATCCCCATGAATACAAATTTCAAAATCGATCTAGATAAAGAGGGAGCTTCTATTAACTCTACTGATTATACAACTATTATTAGTTCTTTATTATATTTAACAGCAAGCAGACCTGATATAACTTTATGCTGTAGGTCTATGTGTAAGATTTCAAGCGAATCCCAAGCGAAGTCACATGGACTCTGCAAAGAAGATTTTGCGATATCTGAAGGGAACACCTGACGCAGGTTATGGTATCCTGCTTATGATAATCTTATACTAACAGGTTATTCTGATGCTGATTATGCAGGATGCAGGATAGATCGAAAGTCAACTTCCGGAACATGTCAGTTCCTAGGCAGCAAGCTGATATCTTGGTTTTCAAAGAAACAGCATTCAGTGGCGACGTCCACTACTGAAGCTGAGTATATGGCTGCTGGAAGTTGCTGTGCCCAGATCCTTTGGCTTCGACAATAATTGCGAGATTATGGTATATCTCAGGATGAAGTGCCCATCTACTGCGACTCCACCAGTGCGATTGCTATAACACAGAATCCAGTTCTCCATACGAGATGTAAGCACGTAGATATCCGACACCACTTCATCAGAGACCATGTCGAGAAGAAGGATATCAGAATGGAGAAGATCCATACTGACAAACAAAGGGCAGACATACTGACCAAACCACTAGCTGAGAACAGATTCAGAGAATTATCAGTCGAGCTAGGTCTACTGGATCCTACTGAGTCTAGTCAGTAGAAGGGAACAGAACGACAGGTCAGAAGACTCAGGACTTTGATTCAGTAGGGTGAATCCGATTAGTACACTGTAAGGGGGAACGTGGTCATCAGCACATCAAATGTCCTCCCCGAGTCTTAACGGTAACCAGCTGATTGTAAAAGTTCAGCTGAAGAGGTTTGCGTAGTTTTTATATACTTAACTTTCTCAGAACCATGCTCCCATTTATTATATCAGTCGTTTGCACTCAGTTGATTAATGAGCATTTATTTCCCGCCATTAAATTTTAAGGTTTGAGTCAGTAGGAAACCGTTTTCATTTAAAAGACTTAGACTTTAATGCTGCCAGCAACGCATTTAATGCATGTCTTCTCACCTTACCTTAACTGCGCATATCTTACGTAGGTCTAGATTAGAGGCGACCTTAGTAATCATTCCATTTATAACATCAAATCACAACCGTCATTAAAAAGCGAGAATTAATTCAGCCGTTCGATCAAAACCAATTGATATTCAAATCTTATAAAATCTCTCGTTTTTCACTCTAATCTATCTCTTTCGCCAGTTTTATCCTTAGAGCTCTCTGCATTCAGTTTCTCATCCTCTCTAAACTGTTTTTCGCATTTCACTCAAAGCTCTTCACATACGGTAATTTTCCTTCTTCTCTGCTTAAAACTTTGCTAACTTACTCTATTTTCAAGTGCTAACAAGTTTTTTGCAGATATTCATGGCGATCGTTATAACCCCACCAAACATCGAAGAGATCATCAAGTCGAAGGTTCAGTTTGAGCCGACGATGGTCCTTCACCAGGCGGACCTTCCTTACCTCGAGCTTCTCATCACAAAGCACCCCAAGGCGTATCTCCCCCGCCAAGTGGCCGAAGTTTTCTATAACTGGCGGACAGTGGAAGATACTGACGACGAGGTATCCCAGTTTGGATACATGAGGGAGGTGACCCCTCAGAAATAGGAGTCTGATCACTCCAACATCAACATTAGGGCAGCATTGAAGGCATCGTTCGACCTTCCTGCCTATGGGATCACCCCAGCCGGATACAAGGAAAAGGAGCTCAACTCCTATGTCTACCGATTCTGCGGCAGAGACGACATCTCTTTTAAATCTGCCTTGCCAAAGAACCAGCTTTTGCCAGAATACCGCAGGCTCGTATACGTCGTCACTCATATCCTGACGAGCGCCGCCGGTTCGTTCGATTAGCTGTCCAGGCCGAGACTCCAGCTGATGATGGCAATCATGGATGGTGTCCAGGTTAACTGGATGGAATTTTATGTGACTGAGCTCAAGGCTTGGGCACAGAAGTTTGTCGCCACACCCTCAGGAGAGAGGAGACTAATTAGTGTGGGCAAGCTTCTATATGGGACAAAGATGTCCATACCTATCGAGGACTCAGTATCGAATCACGCATCATTTGTTGATTCTCGATACTTCGAAAACAAGCTCATTAAGTTCAAAACCAGAGCCGCTGCTGAGAAGTTGGTTGGCCATAGACCTGCTGAGTTGAAGAGGTCTACTACTGATTAACCTCCACGCGCCGACCCACCGAAGAAAAAGAGGCTCACTAAGACTGGAACGTCTGAGGTTCCAGCGAAGCCTGCTTCTCCTCCACCACCTCAGGAGGAGAACATACTAGATGCTGATACAGGCATTGAGGGAGCCACTCTGTAAGATAAAGTTCAGTGTATCAGTTCAGAGGAGACTCAATCGGAAGAGGCTGAACCAACTGAGGAAACATCTCCTGAATGGACGAGACTGCAGTCGGCTCATCTCCGAGCCACAGGAGAAGTGACTGCACAAATCTCAGAAATTGCCGAACACAATGATCTGGTCGGCATTGTGATCAGGGCTAGGACGCAGATGCTGCTGAGGTTCCTGAGTTGGGATATCCTCGAAGAACTGATCATGAATCAGAAAGCATTGTCCTTGCTGACAGAGGAGCAAAGCTTACAGTCAGCCATCGGGTTTGGGGAACCCGCTGACTTAGCTTCGTTCGAGGATCTAAGAGCCGCCATGCTATATCTTCTCGGCCGAGATCCTCAGAACAACATGTCAGCAACCCATCACAGCCATCCCATCACGATGATGACAACGACGACAACAATGACGATGATGTGGATCAGGCACCACCCAAGGAAGCAGACCAGGGAGGATCTGCTGAGGGTAAAACTCCCAGCGAGAAGGCCAAATCACCACCTCCACCTTCTACATCAGGTGATGCCCCCGTTGCTTCGAAGCCCAGTAGGAAGCAACAACTCGCAGCATCTGAGCAAAGGCTCGGAACTAGCTCTTATCAAGCTCAACCTATCAGTTCCGTGTCCTCGAAGTCTTTCAACAGAGGAATCAGGAAGCAGGGAGACAAAAATCGTCTCCTCGCTAAGGATGTCCACCTGAAGTGGGTATAGTATACCAAGTCTCAGACGGAGACGATTGACAGACTTGCCAGCGAGATGAAGAAGGTCTCCGAAGCTCCTACTCCCTCTGTGAATATTCAGGAGATAGTTGAGACATCACTCGCAGCTCAGAAGGCGGACATAGCCGCTCAGAGTCAGCAGCTCCTCCAAGCTCAGCATAAGATGTTTTCTGAGCAGTGACTCGAGAACCTTGCCACGATCCAAACGACCATGGATGGGCGCAATAAGATGGCCACCTCCAGTGTACAGAAGGCCATACAAATTCAGGCAGAGGCCCTTAAGCTCATCCAAGCTGAGATGATCGCTTCTCTTGACGCATCATTCCTAAAGCAACGACAGGAGACAGGAGCCCAGATTTAGCAGATACGTGCTGACCAAGAGACTGACTGGGAGCATTATTGTGATGCCGTCAAAGACTTCGACACCACCACTGCTTCCATCAAAACTATGATCTTCAACTTAGAAAAGGAAGTGATTGCCATCAGCACTCGTCTCTCCCTGGCTGATGATGCCAAAAAGGGGGAAGGGGAAGATAAGGGTGAGGCGGAGACGGCTCAGGTGGGTGAAGGAGAAGAAGCAGAGGCAAGACCAAGTGCCAAGGGGGAAAGTTCAGCTGACCCAGCTGGAACCAACACTGTACCCCCTCCCGAAATTGTCCAACTCCCAACTGTCCAAACAACTGAAGTGCGTGAGCTGGCTGCAGGATCAGGAGAAGGATCCTCCGCTCAGCACATTGAGGAGGTCGCACAGTTCGTCGACCAAGAGGATGAGCCACTGCCACCGCAAAGGCCGGGGAAGGAGAAAGCTATTAAATCAACTCCTCCGCCTTCCCCGATGCCCAAATTCAAAACCAAAGCGGAGCAGGAGGCGTATGATATGCGTGTCACTAAGCAGCTCCAAGATGAGCTAGATCAGGAGCGACAGCGTGAAGAAGAGGCTCTAAAGGGCAAGAAGAAGCAAAAACATCCAAGTGTCGGAGCGTCCAAGCAGCCAAGCCAGAAAACTCCTGGAGGAACAAATGAAGAAAAAGGCTCAGGACGAGCAAGCAGCTTCTGACACTGATCTTCAGCCCCTGGCTCAGAGGATGAAAAATCTGACTAAGCTTACTCCTAAGCAGGAAGCAGAAGATAGAGCCACCTGGGAGGCAACGCAGCAGGGACTGAATCTCCGAAGAGGAGACACTAGAGCTGCGGCCCTCAGAGAAAAGAAGAGACTGGAGGATTTGGCCAAGATCATTAAAATGACTGATAAGATGGCCAATGAACCAGTTATCGACTGGAGAAAGCAGATACTCAGGTCTTCCAAGTACTACAAGTGAGACGCTCCTAGAGCTACTTATCAGAAGAAAACTTCTCACTGCCATGTAGACAAATGGATACCGTGGAATCTGAACGAGGAGTGGGAGGAACTGAAGATCGAGTTCATCAAAGGATACTACGTGTGGCAATGCTATCCGACTGAGATTCTGACAAATCAACTCTTCGATGAATTCCTTCATCAATCAAATGCCAGACTCAGAGCACAAATTCATCCGATCCTTGCAAAGGAGAAAATGCTACTCGTTGCTCCTGCTTTCAGGAGATTGCCTCCTCCCATGACCACTCGCGGTGTTCTATGCACCAAAGAGATTGAAGAAGAGGTCGACGCAAGAAGACGCCATCATGATCTTAGTTCTCAGCTGCCCAGCGATCTCGAGGAAATCCAAACACTCCGTGCCAGAATCTACAAATTCTACGGTTTGGATCCTCCTGCTGACAAGTCTGCTGATTTCAAGAGCAAGACCAAGAAGTTCAAACGTTAGCAGAAGTCTTCATATCTTGTATAGAAGTTAGGAACTATGTAATCCATTTCACATATATATAACAGTTCCTTCTTCTGGCCAGACAATCACTCATTGTCTTACGGCTTTGTTTATTTATCTTCATCACAACTGATCACTGAAGTGATCTGACACACACTCACACATAACCGTTCTCTGATGAGCCTATCTTTCAGCTGCTAACTTTCTTGAGTTATTTGCTCAGTTTTATTGAAGTTTTTTTATGTCAGTAATTTGGGTTACATTTTTCCTTAGGATTTATAGAGGTTTTGGAATTATCAATTAGGGGGAAATTGTTGGGTTATGAGTCAGTAGAAGATACTTAGCAATTTATCGGGTAAAACAGTATTGGGGGAAATCATAGTGTTCATACTGTGGAATTGAAGATCCTAAAACCCAGCTAGTATCAGTAGTATAGTGTTGATAGGACTAGATGATGTAATAGGCTAGACTGATTTTAATTTCTTTATCTTTTGTGTCTAAGTCATGTACGGGGTAAATGTTGGATTGATCTTCAGTAGGAAGCTTACTTTCCAGAACCCCACGTCATCAGTGTAAGAGCTTGTGTTCTTAAGTCATCAGCTGATCTTCGCTCAGTAGAATACATCTCATCAGCTGATCGACATCAGTAGAAGAACCACTAAACAAAGCTCAGTACCTTCGGAGTCATCAGCTGACTACACTCAATAGAACATCTTTATCAACCGACTCAGACGAAGAAGACAGGGACTTCATCAAGTCTACTGTATCCGACAGGAAACGACCTAGCTTTTAACATCGTTCGAAAGTCAGCAGAAGATCATACGAGGATGAGTAAGAGTCAACTCCGATGAAGACCGATGTCTGACATATCTCACCTACCACAAAACCTTGACCAATGAGAAGCCGTCAACGCACTACCTGCTCTGACCAACTAAAGATGCTCTCATGAACAGTAAATCAACAACTCTGCTGCAACAATTCGAACTTATAGCCGTTTTCTTTGGAAGCTTGTGATACGTGGCATCGTCCTCTCCAACGGGCAAATGTCTGGGTCATGACTATATATAGAGAAGCAAATCCGAGCTCCACGCATGGGATATCAAGGGACAAAACGCTCAAGCATTCGAAACAACTCTAGCGCATTCAAAGAAAATCCAGCGGAGAACTTGCCTAACAGAAAATCTTTAGTTCTTCTCTCTAGAGTTTCTTTCTTTAGATCCCTCTTCTCTAGCTAAGCTCAACGTTTATATCTATAGCTTATAATCTCGAAGGAGTTCACTTTTAGTGATTGTTCTTATTGTAAGAACTCCTTCCTAGTTGGAGATAATCCTCTTCCCTTCAAACTTAGGTTTGATTTGTAAAAGTCGCTAAGGACTATAACTTAGAAGGGTATGTCCAGTGCACAGATACCTTGCTGAGGCTTGCTCAGATTAATCAATAATACCTCCTGTTCAGCAGGACCGTGGACATATGATCTTGCGTATCCGAACCACGTTAAAAATTACTTGTGTTGTTTACTGCTTTATTGCACTGCATACAAACATTTTACAAACTCTTAACTTGCATAAAACGTATTCGAAAAGTGCACTAGCCAAAATCATTTAACTTGTGAAAATCACATTTTCAACTGAGACAAATCTCCGGGCAAAAGTCAGTACGAGAGTCTTCGACTGAGAATCACACTTATCCGCACTAAGTCTTCAACTGAGAATCAAGCACTGACAAAAGTCAGTAGGAGAGACTCAGTAGTTGGCACACTCTGACCCGCAATCAGAAGGTTACTATTTGACACTGTTCATCAGTAGCAACCTACAGCTCAATTGTCCTTCGCGTTTGAGAAAAAGAAACAGTACTCAGGTGTATTCACCCCCCCCCCTCTACACCTGACTCTCATCTCCGGACCAACAGTATGGTATAGGATGCTGTGAAGAGATATGCACGTGCAGTGAAAACAACTTTCAAGGATCAGTTCGAGTTAAGATCAGTAAACAGATAATGATGATTTAGAGGAACACCGCTCTGATACTAATTGTTGGTCTAAAAGACGCGGTTCAGGTGTTGGGGGGGGGTGAATACACCTGAATGCAAATTCAAACTCTAAACGCGAAAGCCAGCTTTAGCTGAAGACTGCTACTGAATGAGTTAGTTGGCCAGATATACTTTCTTTATCGTGTGGGTAGAATATTCTCCTACTGACTTATGTCAGTGAACAGTAGTTCAGTACAAGAGTTGTGTGCGAAAGTGTAGGCCCTTTTTAAAATATGCGTCTTTGATGAAAACCAGTTTTGTGCAAGTTGGTTAAAACTCAGTTGGATGTTAAATGAATAGTAAATCAATGCAACAATAATAATCAAAAGTGATACAACAATTTTTAAAGTGGTTCGGACATGCTGGATCCTACGTCACTGTCCTGACACAAGCAGGAGAACTTGTATTATTTATACTAAGCAAGTCTCAGTGATATTCACAAAACAAATTCAAACTTGTTTGCTTATACTGAGCAAGTCTCAGTTATATGTACGCAAGAAAGATATCACTTATAGCCGTAGTGACTTTACAACTCTTAACCGTTTAAGGTTAGAAGGTTTTCTCTAACTAAGAAGGAGTTCTTACAAGAAAGATCAGTTCAAAAGATATGAACTCCTTTGAGATTCTAATCTATTGATTTTACAATACTCACGCTTAAATAGAGAAAGGGAACAATAATTCTCTAAAAAGAAGAACTAAAAAGATGTCTAATCCAAGAGCAAGTTCTACGTTTGAATTTCATTTGAAGGTTCGCTAGAGTTCTTCAGCTTGTTCACTTGGGTTCCCGGTGTTGTATCTTTCTGTATGAAGACACTTTTATAGTCTTTGACTTGTGAATAGATCCGTTGGAGAGGGTCTAGCCACGTGTCGAATAAGAAAAGAAAAACGACCATATGAAATTTGAACGTTGAGTAGAGGTACTGTTGAGATTTCCTCTTTTTCCGGCTAGGAGCAGCTTTATGGCAGAGCAAGTAAGGCGCGGTCGGCTCCTTATTGGTCGAGGTACATGAGAGTTGGTGAGGCTTGTTCAAACTCAAAGTACACTGAGTTGACTTCCTCTGAATCCTCGAACCGTCGCCTGATTGTCATCTATCAACATCCGTCTGAACACTTCAATCGCTGGCTCGATTTCTTTTGCAGACTCAGTTGGTGATCAACAAACCAACTGACTTCCTCGATACTGAGTCCTTCAGTTGAGTGCGAGATCTTCTACTGAATCTACAACTCCGAACTCTAGCCCTTCGAGTTCTAATAGCTGAACTCAAATTAAGCTATTACAATATCGAAGGTTCATCATTCAGCTAGGGGTTTTGGGATCTTAAAATCTTATCAAATAAACTCATCCCAACACCATGGATCATGCGCAATACATTTAAAAGTAAAATGACGTGAAACATACAGAGTACATGTTTTCGGTAACAAATTTCCTCAGTGATCTGCTATCTCCTTTTGAGGGTATTTATTTCAAAAGATATTGAGGGAGAAAATGAGAAACAAAAAGCCAAAACATACATGATAATATCCCAATAGTTTAGTATAAATCTTAGCATCCATCATAAATTTTAGACCTAAGCACAAGCAGTGAATATAGAAGAACTAGGAACAATTACGCCATTTTATCCTGCCATTCCAACACTCAGTAACTAAGACTATAACCTAAATGAGCTAAACTTGATACTAATTACAAACAAGATTCTCGACCAATTGGAAATTTCAAATCAAGCAACCAAGTAAATGCAACACAAGCAAAAAAACAACCGAGAGAATGACATAAGAAGATTTATATAATAACATACTCTCAAATTATTGTATTCTTCTTTTAGACACCCAAATAGACCACATCCAATTAAAAACTCATAGCGTTATTTGTATAAAAAACACCCAATTAGAGCACATCGAAGAAGACTGATTTACCATACATATAATGATCATAACATAGAAAATATTGATATTCAAATCCTATAATCACCATAATCTCTCCATCGGTTTGGTCCAATTGGAGTACTCATAGCAACGCGGTGGAGCAAAGAATTGAAGCTGTAGAACCAAGTATTCTGAAGCAATCTGGGAGAGCATTACCATAACAATGAAAGCCATTACTCAAATTACCATCGAGGTGTCAATAGAAAGTTTCAGAATTCTCACAAACAAATAAACTTATATTACAACTAAACCAGAGAAAGGGTATAAAATAATGCTTAATTAGACAACAACCGCAGGCCCACATGACTGAATAGATCACAATCAAGATCCACTCAAAGTTAGTATATTTATCAATTATCACTTGGGGCCGATAAATCAACCTAAATTGCAATTCAATCGGCTAAATAATACCAAGTATTGCTGAATTTGCCTAAGAATTCCTGACCCACTTAACCAAAATGAAGAACTGTGATCATTCAACTTAAAGTTGGGATCTTTTACTTTGGAGCACTAAATCAATTTAAATTGCAGCTGAAATCTAAGAAATATCATCAAGTAATGTTGAATTTGCCTAACAGTTCCCAACAAAAATTTGGATGAGGATAATTCTACAACAGGAAATACGCAGAAAGTATAAGACAAAGTAAATGTCCCTACATTCACATACCAAATCAAACAACAGATAAATTCAATTTCACATACACAACAATTAGAGTAGTAAACAGAAACTACAAACCATGATATTTGCTCGGAAGAAATGTCGTGTATCTCCTTCACTCAACACGTATCTCTCACCAACTCATCTTCCAACTTGCAAATTGGAATAGGTGCGCTGATTGTAATGGTGGGTTGCTTCGAGGGCGGAATCGTTGGTTGAATTGAGGTTTCAGTTCCCGTTTGTTGTAATTTTGGTCCGACTTTTACTGTCAAAATTTGCTATCTGTTTTGCATTGATTTGGGGGAGAAGGGTTGGTAGGGGGGGTGGACATGGAGGGGTTTTGGAAGAAGGGAGAGGGTATTAGCGGAACGAATGTGCGGTATTGTCGGCTGATTTTCCATTTTGACGATTGTATATCAGAGCATTGGACAATCATAAGCAATGCATAAGATTGAATAATACACCGTAGGAAAATAAAGCAAGTAAATACCTAGTGAAAATGTCATGACCCGGTCGGAGGACGGAAGAGAATTGGGTGCTACGGGAGAAAAACATGGAATCGGATAGGAGTTGTTATCTTATCGCGCTAGACGGAGAAAGGGGGAAAAGGGCAAACGTGGACGGCTCGGATGAATCCACGAATTATCTTTATATTATGCTTAAGTACCTTTTAATTGGGTTTATTATGTCTAATGTTTAGGTAATATTTTGTAGCCTATATAAGGCAAAGTTTGGGGAACTTATTAGTAACAAAGAAATTATATTCTCTAACTTTTCTCTCTCTCAACTTTTCTCTACTCTTTCTCTCTCAAACTCTTACTCTTTTCTCAAACTCTTCACTCTCTCTGTACGTTACTCTCCCTCTCAACTTTATTTTCTCAATCTCCCTTCTCTCTCTTTCACACTCAAGTTAATCTTGCCATAGTGTTCAACAATTCATCATCTATTATAATTCCCTGCCTATCCCCAAATATCTATTACAGCAAATCTTCCGGGATCCGGCAACACGGTTTAACAATCCGACGAAATTAGCTTGGGTTGTTACAGTGGTATCAGAGCCACCAATCCGGCGGATCTGAAGTATTTAAACCTGATTTAGTGAAGAAGCGAAGAACAGAGGTGGCGTCTTCTTACTGACGGTCAGTTGTGTGATGTTTTAGCTTCGTATTTGATACAACAGTTCGTATTCGAGCGATGGAAATTACTGTTGTGTTTCCTATTGTTAGTAGACTAAATTTTCGTATTGTTAGTCAGTAGCTTTCTGTGTGAACAAATTTGTGAATTGGGGAAAATTGGTGTGTTTGGAAGCTTTGGGGAAACAAATTTTGTTTGTATTGGAGGAATTGGGGAAAATCGGTCAGTCTGCAATAGGTGAGTGAAGAATCGCGATGGACATGGGATTTTCGGAGCATCTCGTGAAAGCGATCGAACAATCGATGGCGGCGGCCTTCGAGCGTTCCACTGCTCATTGTATAAGTGAGATGAATAGAGTGTTTGACTATTACAATCGTAGATCGGAGGCTCGCCGACGTGCAAACGGTGGAGTTTCGTTGATCGGAGTTTCGGTAGATCATGAATTGGGTTCCGCGGGGGTGAGTTTGGACTGTTCATGTTGTGGCGTGCGTTTGGATGATTGTAGATATTCATCGTATGCGTGGCTGAAAACTTCATCTGGTGATGCTCTGGATCGTGCTCAGAATGAAAACTTGAGTTTTGGCGTGAAGAGAGCTGACAATAACCAAGGAGAGACTTATGCCTTGGTAGATGAGTCCCTGTTTCATCAAATGCAAGAAGTTCTATCAGTTCCTGGAAATGAGACTGACAATACGGAGAGCTCTTCTAAGAATATTGATGTTAGTTCTATAGAGTCAGTTGACCAGGATAAAGTTAGCAGCATCGATTTCGGTTCAAGTTGTACAGCGAAAAGTACATCTAATCCCATTGAGCAGCAGGACAGGGAACGTAATGAAACTGATTCAAGATTGAGTGGGATTTCTTTTGAAACTGATGAGCTTGATAAGCCTTGTTCTCAAGAAACCACTTCAAGTATGCAGTCCCCTAAAGAAGAGCAGGCAGTTGACACTTGCATTGCTGCTAAAGCTCAAGCATCCACTGTGCATGGAACTGAAGCATCTGTATCCAAAGATAATGCGTGCAGCGAGGTTATTTTCCTTGTTGAACTGCGCAGTTGCGATCAACGTTGGTGTTACATATACAACTCTTGTACATGGTTTGTGTGAAGCAGGTGTGCGTGATTTAGAGAGAAACTTGGCTGCCTTAGCTCGTGCCGCAGCTGTCAGAGTCGCTGAACATGATCATGGCGTGCCACTTGGCAAGGATGTCCAACAACTAACCGAGCCACTTGGCAAAGGTGTCCAGCAACTAGCTTCACCGTCACTTGGCATGAATTTGGATGATGTGGAGCTTGATATGTTGGGATCATGCAAGAAGGTCACCATATCTAAGGATGACACTGTTGCACGTGATGGAGTTGGTGAGAAGAAATACAGAGTGACAAATGCTCTTGATGCCACAAAAGCAACCCTCCTAGCGTCGTCAAAGATCCGAGTCTTGGGGACAAGAATCTCTAAAGAGGGGAGTATTGTCATGACCCGGTCGGAGGACGGAAGAGAATTGGGTGCTCCGGGAGAAAAACGTGGAATCGGATAGGAGTTGTTATCTTATCGCGCTAGACGGAGAAGGGGGAAAAGGGCGAACGTGGACGGCTCGGATGAATCCACGAATTATCTTTATATTATGCTTAAGTACCTTTTAATTGGGTTTATTATGTCTAATGTTTAGGTAATATTTTGTAGCCTATATAAGGCAAAGTTTGGGGAACTTATTAGTAACAAAGAAATTATATTCTCTAACTTTTCTCTCTCTCTCAACTTTTCTCTGCTCTTTCTCTCTCAAACTCTTACTCTTTTCTCAAACTCTTCACTCTCTCTGTACGTTACTCTCCCTCTCAACTTTATTTTCTCAATCTCCCTTCTCTCTCTTTCGCACTCAAGTTAATCTTGCCATAGTGTTCAACAATTCATCATCTATTATAATTCCCTGCCTATCCCCAAATATCTATTACAACAAATCTTCCAGATCCGGCAACACAGTTTAACAATCCGGCGAAATTAGCTTGGGTTGTTACAGGAAATTTGGGAAAGCATGTAAACCCTGAAGTCACCGGTTGGAAGAGGAACATGAGGGCACATAAATTTCCGGAAGGAGAACCTAGTGGAGAGAATGGTTGTAAGTTATCCGATTTCTGCTTGAATGAGAGTGGGCCCATGAAATTGGAGGGATTTGTGCTTGATTTAGCGTGGGCTCGGTGGCAGGGTGGAGGTGGGGGGGTGGGAGAAGAAAATTGGAGAGAGGGGACGGCGGTGGTGACTGCGAAGAAAGTAGCTTATAGAAATCTTATCCCTTTCTCTTTATTAAATGGGTAGTTTGTACGATGAAATTACGATAATGTCATTCATTTAGATGTAAGAAGAAATCTACTAAAAAAGGTTGCTGGTAAAACAGTAAATATTTCATGGAATATGGATATTTTTGGAAGGTTGGGAGACTTTGAGTTGCTGGTGTGCGACATTTTTAAAATATAGATAGATAAAAGAGGTTGATGGCAAAAGGGATAATATTTAGTTAGGTAGGGCTATTCTAGGTAAATTGGGACAATATGAGTAGGTGGTATTACAAATTTGTAGGTATAAGAAGATTATAGATAGAATAATAAGTGCATGTTAGTTGGTATTATGGTGACAGAGGCTTCTACTTTTATGCTAGAGGTGGCAGGGCCAAAGCCACCTTCCATCTTTTTCTTCACAATTACTCCCTTCATCCCATTATTAGTGGCGCATTTATTTTCGGCACGGGAATTAAGGGAATATGTAATAAAGTATGAAAGATGAGTTAGATAATAAAGTAGGAGAGAGAGATAAGTGTGATAATGAGAGAGTATGAGAGAGAAGATGATAAAGTAGGAGAGAGAAATGAGTATAATAATGAAAGTAGATGATAAAGTAGGAGATATAAGATGATAAAGTATGAAAGAGAGTGATAACTTTTTACCAATTTGGGACGTCGCCACTAATAACGGGACATCCGAATTAGGAAAGGTGACCACTAATAATGGAATGGAGGGAGTAGTTGGCACCCTGCGGAAAGATGTTTGTATCAAAGACTAAGATCACGAACATCTAACCATTCAACCTTTTTTATTATTTAATTAATATTTTTCTTTTATATACCTCATCTTTCTTCCAATTCAACTATTTTTACTTTTTATAGTTTATTTCTTATCATCCCAATTGGCCCCACCAACTAGAGTATTATAAAATTACAATTACTTTTTATTATTGAGAATAAATAAGGTGGTGACATGTGGCATCACCAAATTGACCAAGCATAGAGCAACCACCGAGTTGGATTCATATTTGTAGAGATTAGGCTGCTCTACTCTCTCTTATCTAATGTATTGACATTTTCCTTTATGAAACATAAAACCATCAGCCGACCAACTTAAAATACGACGATATTTATGATCTAAGCTTGTTTTCTGATGTGCATCATTTCTGTAGCTTACTACCGCTAGGGTTTCTTCTATTTTTTTATTTTTTTCCCTGTTAGTCCACAAAATTCACAGTCTATTAATATAGAACAAAAAAATAAATTAATAATTAATGATGAATGTTCTTTCGTAAATGATCTAAATATATAAGATGATGGTGAGAGATTTTCCCTTTAAGATGATAGAAGGTATACACCATTTTGCTTTAAATGATTTTATCTTATACTTTGTCTCACAATTGTCCGTAAACATGATATGCAAACATAGGTCATAGCCCCCAAAATCAAACTACACCCTACACACTAAATTTCTGATTTGCTCACCAACTGCAGCAACTCAAATAAAGATACCAATCCCAGAAGCACAATTGAAACAAGCCTTAAAAATGCGTAGGACACTTTTTATGTCATGAAAGAGAACAAATTAACTGTACCCTCTTTACCAATCTTCTTCTTAAAATGTTGATAAATATACGCTGAATCTAGAACCACAAAATTATATGATATCAACGGATATATTTACCTATTACTTTCAAGATTATTTGACGCAATGCATCTATAGAATTCTTGATCAGCTTATCAGATTTTGCAATTAATGTTAGATTGACTTATAAATCCACACTGTAAACATTTATGTCAAGAATTTAAACAAAGAAGAAGTAGAGAAAATATTCTTTTATGTATTCTCTGTCCTCCTACAAAGAAATCCAACGCCTATATATACATACTAAGAAACCTTAAAAAAGGAAAATATCAATTACAAATAAATAGTAAGATAAATCAGGGATATCGGAATCATGACCAAATCACATCAAATATATCGGAATCATGACCAAATCACATCAAATATATCAGAATCATGACCAAATCACATCAAATATATCGGGGAGATATCCTTCAAAATTAACCATATATTTTCCATATATGTCACAATACCCCCCCTCAAGTGGGAGCGTGGAAGTCACAAACGCCCAACTTGCTTAACAGTGCTTCAAATTGTTGTTTCCCTAAGGCTTTGGTGAATATGTCTGCCAACTGGGTGGTTGTAGGAACGTAAGAAGGACTGACCAAACCTTCGGAAACCGCATCACGAACAAAGTGGCAATCGGCCTCAATATGCTTGGTGCGTTCATGAAAAATAGGGTTTTGTGCAATGTGTAATGCCGACTGACTATCACAGTAAAGTGGCATACTTGAAGAATGCGACACCCCCAATTCAAACAACAATTGTTTTAACCATTTTAATTCACACACTACAGCAGCCATTGCCCTATACTCAGCTTCAGCCGATGAGCGAGAAACAATGTGTTGTTTCTTTGTCTTCCACGATAGAGGATACCCACCAAGAGTGACAAACCATCCTGTTAAAGAATGCCGAGTGAGAGGACAACTAGCCCAATCTGAATCACACCATCCGGCGAGTGTAAGAGAGGATGCACGACCAAGAAAAATACCTTGCCCGGGACTACGTTTGAGATACCACACCACTCGCAATGCAACAGTCCAATGGTCCTCTCGTGGTTGCTGCATAAACTGGGACAATACATGAACAGAGTAGGCGAGATCTGGTCTAGTAACCGATAAGTAAATCAAACGCCCAACCGGCCCGACGATAAGGAGCCGGATCCGGAACATAATTGCGGTAGCAAGATCAAGATTATGATGTTGCTCCAATGGAAATATAGCTGGCTTCGCACCCAAGAGGCCTGTTTCAGTAATGATTTTAAGGGCATACTTTCTTTGACACAAAGAAAAACCATCACGGTTCCGAGCAATCTCCAATCCCAAAAAATACTTAAGAACTCCCAAATCTTTCATGTGAAAGCACTGGCCCAAATAGGTCTTGAATGTCGAGAGCTCACTCGTATCATTCCCTGCAATAATCATGTCATCTACGTACACCAAAAGAGTTAGTTGAACAACCCCTTTGTGGAAAACAAACAAGGAGTAATCGGCGCGAGGATTAAACAAAGCCATAACTTTTTAAAGCGGTGGACAACTTCGCAAACCAAAGCATCGTGGAGCCTCGCTTTTAGTCCGTACAACGATTTCTTGAGTCGACACACTTGAGAAGAATTAGTAGTATGAAAACCCGGCGGCATCTTCATGTATACCTCTTCATCCAAATCCCCATGAAGGAAAGCATTTTGTACGTCCATTTGGTGTACTTCCCAATCGTATGTCGCAGCAATTGTAAGGAAAGCCCGGACAGTCACCATTTTTGCTACAGGAGCAAAAGTTTCATTGTAGTCGATACCCTCTAATTGTCGGTTCCCAAACACAACCAGTCGAACTTTGAGTCTCTCCACACTTCCGTCGGATTTGTATTTAATTTTATAAATCCACTGGCTTCCTAACGCCTTCTTTCCTGGAGGAAGATCAGTCAATTCCCATGTCTCGTAATCCTCAAGGGCACGAATTTCTTTATCCATCGCTTCACGCCAACCCGGATCCTGTAGAGCTTCTTTGAAATTCTTGGGTTCATGCCCCGAAGTGAGAGCTGCTACAAAGGTTCGATGACGAGAAGAAAAACGATTATAAGTCATGAATTGATCAAGAGGGTAAGGAGTACCTGAGGTCGGTGTTGGAACGGATATGGACGGAGATGGACTTTTTTCTTGATCATATTTGTAACATAGTCTTGATATCTTGTGTTGGGAATCTTTCTACGTTTGCCACGTCCCAAATCTTCCTCCGCCACATTGTCACTAGATCTATATTCAAGTACTTCCCCTTCTGCCAAATTTCCGTCATCATGCATGACGATATTATTACCAGATTCATGCATAGTTGACACATCATCATGCAAGGCAGTTGTATCACTAGTAGCTCAAGATCATTTCCGTTGTCAACCTCTTCGTGTTCATGCACCTCATGTTCTTCATCACTCCAACATCCCTCAAGTGTATTTGGAACGGGGTTCAGAGATATATCCAAAGAAGGAATTTTCGATCCAAAAGGAAATTCCCGCTCGAAGAAACGTACATCCCGAGAGACAAAAAAATTCACCGGTGTCCAAGTCGTATACGCGCCAACCCTTCTTTCCAAATGGGTATCCTACAAACACACACTTTCGACTTCGACTAGAGAACTTATCTCCCTTATGACGAGGATCGTATGCATAACATAAACAACCAAAAACCCGTATAATATCATAAGAAGGCATGGTACCAAACAATAATTCATAAGGAGTGTGCCCCTTGAGAACTGTAGAGTGAGTACGATTAATTAAGTAGCAAGCAGTCAAAACACATTCTCCCCAAAAAGAAATTGGCAACCCCCCTGAAATCGCAACGCCCGCGCAATATTAAGAATGTGTCGATGTTTACGTTCCACTCGTCCATTTTGTTGGGGTGTTCCAACACATGAGGTCTCGAAAATAATCCCATCATTTCGAAAATATTGATCCAAACAACGGAACTCCGTCCCATTATCACTTCTTACCCTTTTAATTACTCTGTCAAATTGTCGTTTGACCATAGCCACAAATTCAAAAAAACACATCACGTACTTCCACTTTATTTTTTAGCAAATAAACCCACACACCACGAGATTAATCATCCACAAATGTTAAAAATACGTAGCTCCAATAGTGGATGTTTGTTTATAAGGTCCCCACAAATCAATATGAATAAGTTCAAAAGATCGACTAGCACGACTCAAACTAATTGGAAAACTAGACCGAGGATGTTTAGCCCTATGACAAACATCACAAGCACGACAACTTTTCTTAATTAACCCACTCACATGAGGAAGTAGCTTTAACACCTTTTCTGAAGCATGTCCCATACGTTGGTGCCATAAATCCAAAGAACCGCCGCTATCTGTTTTATGTAGAGCCACTTGCGGAATACTTCGGAAGAAATAAAGTCCATCTCGCCTTTCACCCGCTCCAATCACCTTCCTCGTCAGCAGGTCCTGTATAACACATAAGTACTTAGCAAACTGCAAAACACAACTTGCGTCATCAATTAATTGTGTGACAGAGATTAAATTGCAAGATAGGCTAGGAACGCATAACACGTTCTTAAGTAGTAACCCTCCATTCAACGCCACATCCCCTTCACTTTGTGCTTCAACAACTGTACCATCGGGCAACTCCACAGGGCAAGAAGGAACTCGACGAGCATTAAATAAAATAGTTGAATCACATACCACATGATTAGTAGCTCCCGTATCAAGTATCCAACTATTTGTATCCTTCTTACCATGTAGGCGCTCATGAACTTGATTCTTCAACGTATTTAACAACTCTAAAAGTTGTTTGAGTTGTGTGACATTAATCCCAACAAGTCATGTTGCTGCATTCACCCCACTAACCGTAGCAGTTGCTCCACTAGTTGTTATCCCTGCAACTGTATTATTCACTCGTACACCACCAGACCATCCGCGTCCACTACGGCCTCCACCACGACCCGTACATCTAACTGCACCACGTCTAGATCCGCGACCACCTTTCGGGCGATCGCCCCACCACTCGGGAGACCCATGAAGCTGGAAACACGAGGATTCCTCGTGTCCTTCACGATTACAATGAGTACAAAATTGTTCCGCCATATTGTTTGATCGAGACGCATTGCGAGCTTCAGATTGAACCAAAAATGCGACGATCCCTTCACGTGATTCCTTCACAATCGAACCAGCCCCACGAAGACGTTCCGCCTGAATGATTTGTTGATAGGCTCTATCCAATGTGTGCAAAGGATCTTGGCCTAGAAGATTTTCCCGAGTCGCAGCATACGCGCCATCAAAACCAAGAAGAAAGTGGTGTAATTGGTCTTCAAGCTTCAAATTCTCAACTTGGTGAGAAATATTACAAGTACACTTTCCACAATTATAAGTGGGATTTTTCACATAAGTGTTGAGCTCTTCCCAGATCTTCGATAATCGACCAAAGTGACCTTGTCTGCATTCACCGAGAGCCGTTTTCAGTTGGCAAATTCTCGTGCCATTTACCACGCAAAACCTCGACTTAAGGTTGTTCCACAACAATCGCGCGTCTTCATATTCACCGAGAGTAGAACGAACTGAGGCTTCTATGGTATTCATCAACCATGAAACCAGCATGGAGAGGACTGCAACCCAATTGTCCAGTTTATCGGCGGTGGTAGGCTTCGGAATAGTTCTGTCAATAAAGCCAAATTTATGTTTCGCCTTTAGAAATGTGCGAATCGCGCGAGCCCATTCATCATAATTATCACCACGAAGTTGAATAGGTGTGATAATGTTTCTAGGTCCATCGCTTGAACCTAGAAGATAAGCCATATCCACCTTCTTGGTGGAGGAATCACTCGGTCCCGTCCGTCATGAACTCTCGTGACGGTAAACAAAATTGGATCGAGCTCACGGCTCCGATACCATGTCAAGAATTTAAACAAAGAAGAAGTAGAGAAAATATTCTTTTATGTATTCTCTCGTCCTCCTACAAAGAAATCCAACGCCTATATATACATACTAAGAAACCTTAAAAAAGGAAAATATCAATTACAAAAAAATAGTAAGATAAATCAGGGATATCGGAATCATGACCAAATCACATCAAATATATCGGAATCATGACCAAATCACATCAAATATATCGGGGAGATATCCTTCCAAATTAACCATATATTTTCCATATATGTCACAATAATTTATTTATCCGAGGGTATCTACTATACGCTCATATTGCTTTATTCCTTTTCTCTTGAGCTACGGACAAACTATTGATATAAACCTTTGTAAAATTGAGTCAATCATCCCCTTAAAAATCTCATAAGAAAAGAGGGGTATCCAACTTTATATTAAGAAGACATGATCATCACAGAAATAATGTGGGACAACAATTTACTTCAACAGCCTTTCTGAACCGTCGTCCACCATGAGTTACATCTTTGTTTGCTAAGGAATTAACTCGTCTGAAAGTTTATATTGGTAGGTCTTTACCCTTGTGTTATTCCAAACATGAGCCTTGTGATGAGATTTCTTCCGTAAACATAATTTTTAGATTTATAATTCTCAAGAAGACACGCTACTTCATACTTATCATGCCTACTTAGTCCATTGAAAATGTTTTCATGGAATTGAATCATTGCAAAACTTAGGTTATTTTCATACTCAGCGAAATTTTTAAATAAAAATTGATTAAGTTTAATATTCCAAAAAGAATAACGAAAAGTACATAAACTAAAAGCAATAATTTAAAGACGATAAATTCTCATCGTCGTGACCATCACCACCAACACCTTCTACGCATCGGTCGATCCATTTCCTGAAAAATGTTAAAATGATAGGGATGAGTATGACTACTAAGTGGGAGATGTACACATTTATCAAAATTATATATCACACCGATAAGATATGGAAAATTAGATCTTGGAAAGAGATACTCAACCACACGGACCATAAACTTTTCAAACGGTTCCCGATTTCGACCGACGGTCTAATTTTGATCGATTTTTCATAGAGGATCCGATTTCGATCCTAGGGCCTGATTTCGACCCTTTCCTTTCATGCCTATTATAAACACATGAAATATGTATAATAAAGATAAATGGTAGCATTCTCCACCTTGACATTAACTTGAAGAAAATAATAGATATCAATGTTTAAGTCCCGCGCGTCTGTCCTAAACATGGAAGTTTATCTTAATGACTTGGAATGTCATTCATGCATCAACAATAATTCATAAATAGACATAAATCAGAATAATCAAATAATGTATGTTGGTCCGGAGACAAATATCAGGTGTAGAGGGGGGGGAGGGGTGAATACACCTGAGTACCGTTTCTTTTTCTCGGTGAAGGTCAGCTGAAGCTGTTGGTTGCAACTGATGAACAGTGCCAAATAACCCTTCGATCACGGGACAGATTGAGTCAGCTACTGAGCTCTCCTACTGACTTTTGTCAGTACTTCGAAACTCATTCGGAGACTTAAGTGTGCGGATAAGTGTGGGGCCCAGAGTTTGTCTCTTTTTGAAAACGTGTTTTCGCAGATTAAATTCTTTTGGCTGTGCGATTTTAGAAATACGTTTTATGCAAACTTACGATTTTCAAAGGTTTGTATGCAATAAAACAAGGAAAGAACACAAGCGCTTAACGTGGTTCGGATACGCAAGATCCTACGTCCACGGTCCTGAACAGAGCAGGATAACTTGTTGATTAGTCTGAGCAAGTCTCAGCAAGGAAACTGTGCACAGGACAGATCCTTCTAAGTTATAGTCCTTAGCGACTTTACAATTCAAACCTAAGTTCGAAAGGGAGCGAAAACAGTTCTCCAACTAATGAAGGAGTTCTTACAATAAGAACAAGCTTCACTAAAAATGAACTCCTTCGAATCTAAGCTATAAATCTGACAATGAGCTTAGGTAGAGAAGAAAGGGATCTAAAGACTCTAGAGAGAAGAACCACAAAAATATTCTAGTAAATGCAGATTCTTCGCTGGATGTTCTGATTGAATTGCTAGAGTGTTTGAGAGCTTGAGCAATTTCCCTTTTTAATTTCGTGCTTCGCGCTTGTGGAGCTTCGAAATCTTCTCTATTTATAGCTGTGAGCTATGGCATATGTCCGTTGGAGACGATGATGCCACGTGTCACATGCTTCCAAAGAAAACGACCATTAATTCGAACTTGTTGCAGACGGGAGGCGTTAATTACCGTACATGAGAGCAAAGCTTTACTTGTTTGGAGCGAGGTAAGGCGTTGTCGGCTTCTCATTGGTCGAGGTTTGTGGTTGGTGAGAATGTCGAGTTGACCGTTCAAACAACCTCGTAAGATCTTCTCGCCGAACTTTCGAAAAGACTTAAGTAGTTGCGTCGCTTTCACGTCGGATACGATGAGAGATCGCAAAGTCTCTGTCTTCTTCGACCGAGTCGGCCGACAAGGAATGTAACTTCGAGTAAGTCGCTGGCGGCTACGCGAAGGTATCTTGGGCTTGCATGAGTTCTTCCCGCCGATGACTTATCGTACTCGGATTGGTTTCTACCGAGGTCTACTCACTGATGATCGAAGAACGCAAGCGATTACACCGATGACGTGGGGTTCGAAAAGTATCTTCGACGTAAGATCGGCTCAACAATTACCCCGTACGTGACTTAGACAAGAATATAAAAACGATTACACCAAGTCTAACCTATACATCGCCTAATCCTAACGACACACCGAACTACCGATATCGGCTCGGTTTTGGGATCTTCAATTCCATAGTACTACTATGATTTCCCCCAATTTTCTTTTAACCACGAACAGCTGAGTATCATCTACTGACTCATATCCAACAATTTCCCCCTAATTGATGATGCCAAAACCTCTACTTCTAAACTCTAAACATCTTATAAGAAATGCTAACCTACCGACATCATTTTCCCCCTTAATCTATCTGAGGAAAACAAACTGATATGATGACTTCAAAACATCAGCAGGTGAGAGATAGGCAAAATCAGATAAACTGATTGTGAGTGTGTGTCAGATCACTTAGTGATCAGTTGTGAAAACACAAAGCAAAATGCTGTAAGACAATAAGCAATTGTCTATCAAGCAATAGGAACGATAGCAAATATGATCAAGAAATTACAGGTTCCTATCACTATTACAAAAGAGTAGAGAAGAGAAAACACTACTGACGCTTGAAGCCTTGAGTGCGCTTCTTGAAATCAACAGATCTGTCGACAGGAGGTTGCAGACCATAGTATAGGTAGATTCTCTTCCTCAGTGTCTGGACATCCTCGTCGTCTTCAGCTAAGTCGACACTCAGGTCGAAGCGATAAGCTGCAGCTCTGACCTCATCCTCTATTTCCTTTGTACACAGAACTCCGCGCGCAGTTCTAGGAGGTGGGATGCGCCTGAAAGCCGGAGCTCTGAAAGGAATGTTCTCTCTCTTCATAATCTCCAGAAGTTGTTCCCTCAGCTCAGAGTTATAAAAGAACAAAAACTCATCAAAGGCTTGTTCGATAGTTTGCTCACTTGGATAGAATTTCCATACGTAGTAGCCTTTGATAAATTCCTCTTTGAGCTCTTCCCATTGATCATTAACCAGAGCAGGAACCCATTTATCAACATGAAGCACATGGTCGTTTTTGACATAAGGCGCTCTTTTTCTTGATCCTCGTGGGATTTGTCTTCTGGGATCAGCTGCTGGCTTTTGAGATAGGCTCATCATCTTAGCCATATCAGCCATTCTCTTCTTCTCTCGAAGAGCCGCTACCCTACAATCTCCTTTCCTCAGGTTAAGGCCTCGCAGCGTGGCTTCCCACGTGGCTCTATCTTCAGCTTCTTGCTCAGGTGTAAGATGAGTCTGATAGTGACTCTGAGTAGTAGCTTGACCTGTAGTAGAAAGAGTTTTTGCGAACTCCTCCTGAGCCTTTTTCTTTTCTTCGTACACAGACTCTTGCTTCTTCTTTCCTCTGCCCTTAACAACTTTGCCCTTAGGCTTTTTAGCAAGTTGAGCTTCTTCTAGCGTCGTATGGTCTAGCTTGTCTTGTAGTTGTTGGGCTACGCGGAGGTCGAAGGCCTCTTGTTCCGCTTTAGATTTGAATTTTCGGACCGGGGAGGAAGAAGGAGTAGTAGCAGTAGCAGTCTCCTTCCCCGGCCTCTGCGGAGGAGCCTGTTCTTCTTCAGACTCTTGCTCAATGAAGTGAGCAACATCTTCTATGTGGGCAGCAGAAGATGAGATGGGGGTAGGTTCTAGAGGAAATTCAAGTAGCATAACCCCTGAAGTAGCAGTTGAGGGTTGTTCTGCCTGAGTACCTTCCCCCTGAGTCTGAGCATTAGAGGGTCCTTCCTCCTGACCACCCTCTATTATTTGGACATCAGCCATATCCGTGTCGAGTTCTTCCTTCATAACACCTTCCCCCTTTTGGCATCATCCGCCTTAGAGAGTTGGGTACGGATGGCTTGAATGTCTCTTTCCACATCGTGGACCGAATCCTTAATCTCGAGTCGGCGTGGATTCGAACTCCTTGACGAGATCGCAATATAATTCCCGGCCATTTTCTTGATCAGCTCTTGATGTTTTAAGTCATGTTACTGACTCCCGACGGAGTTTCAAAAGAGCCCGATCCTCGCGATTCTATCAATTCTTTCCGAATAAGCTTCGAGCCTCTCGCCTATTGGGTAATAACTTTCGAAGGCTAGAGGTGGCAATCTTATTCCTTTCATCGATTTTGAGCTTAACAGATTACAAGAGCTTGAGTCGCTTGCTCGAAAATATCTTCGCCGATTCCGGAGCAACCGCCGACTCGAGCTTCTAGATCGATTTTCCGAGCCGCTAAGGCCTGCCTCAATAATCTCCCCGAAAGTTGGGTTGAGGAGTAGGTACCGGAGTCTTTGAGATGCCAAGCCAGCCTATTCCGTCTAAGCTCGTCTCGAGCCTTAGTATACTTTGTCCACTTCGGATGGACGTCCTTAGCCAAAAAGTCTGCTTTTCTCTCCTTGGCGTTGAATGGCTTTATTTACGTACTTTGAGGACACAGTAACCGATAGGTTCTATCCGGTACGAGCTGGTTCCGAGCCTCTCGCTCAAAAAACGTGAGGAGCTGCTCCCTACCGTACCCGGAGCACCTTGAGTATCACCCGATGTATCGGGAAGTGGTGATTTGCTCTTCTCACTGGGAGTTGAACCCTCGCAGAGCCTCCCAACTCGTATCCTTGGGTGCCCGATCCTTCCTCCCGATTGTTATCATCATCATCTTTCTTATCATCGCCAGGAGGAGATGGGGGTGGAGGAGTGTTACCGGGGACCGACTCTCGCAAGCTTAGAAGGTAAAGTATTGCGGCTCGAGATCTTCAAGAGTAGCTAAGTCACCGGTTCTCCGTACCCTATTACTTCTTGTAGCTTCGCTCCTCATCGAGCGGGTAGATGACCGAGTGGGTTTTAATTATGTCTTCTAGAATATCCCAACTCGGTAAATCTAAGAAGCATTTGAACCCTAGCCCCGATGGCTATGTCGACTAAGTCCGAGTGCCCAGCCGATCTCGGGAATATGATCGTGTACGTCGACTGCGGCACGGAGACGAGTGGTGAGAATAGCCGCCCACTCGGGCCGCAGTCTCCTCGCCGGTTCCCCGACGTCCGACCGTGTCTCCTCGTAGCTAATTACCTGGACTTTATCTTTGAGGGTCGCACCCTCAATGCCGATATCGACGAATCTAAAATCTGCTCTTCTTGAGTAGGAGGAGGAGTGGGTTCAATAACGGAGAGGGCCGAGCAATGAGACCTCACCGGTCTGGTGCAGTCTTAGTTAGCCGCCTCTTCTTAGGCACTTCGGTATGCGGGGGCAGAGCGGATGCTGCTCTCTTCGGCTCAGGTGGCCCCTTACCGATAGACTTCTCGACCGCAGGCTTTAGTCTTGAACTTAATCAGTTTTACATCGAAGAACTTAGAATCAGCAAACGACGAGTGCCTCTGAACAGAGTTTTCTGTGAGGACTGACATCTTAGTCCCATAGAGTAACTTCCCTACACTGGCTAACTTCCTCTCTCCAGTGGGTAGGGTAGTGAACTTCTGGGCTTGGGCCTTCATCTCCGAGACATAATAGTCAGCCCAGTTCACTTCAACTCCATCAACTCCATCATCTATCGCCATCATCAGCTGAATCCTTGGCTTGGATAATTGATCATATGATCCAGCTGAGCTCGTTAGGATATGAGAGACTATGTAGGCTAGTCCTCTGTATTGGGGGAGCAAAAGGTTCTTCTACAGAGCTGACTTGAATGATATGTCAGAGCGTTCGCAGAACTTATGAACATATGCGTTTATCTCCTTCTCCTTGTATCCGATAGGAGAAATACCAGAGTCTGGAAGATCAAACGTCGGCATCAGTCGCGTCTCCGACGTTGAAGATTCTCCTCGAGTAGTATCCCAAAAAAAGCTTCGATCTACTTCCTTCATATAGACGAAGGAAGATTCCTAGCCTCTAGACGCAAGTGACCTCCAGTTGTAATAAACTTCTACCACTTGCCTAGTAGGTAGATAAGATCTCGGGTGCTTCGTCACCAGCTCTTGAAGACTAGAATGCTCCAGAGCATCAAACACGGGTTCCAAGAAAGAGATATCAACTATTTGGAAGGCCATAGTTGGTTCAAACTGAATCCTGGATGCCATTATCTCCTCTATATTCTCAGGGACTTGAGATGTCGCCATTGAAATCTGCAAAATAACTTGTTAGCACTTGAGAATAGAGTAAGTTAGTAAGTATTCAACGATGTTTCAATACATTACCGAGTACTAAAGAGCTTTGAGAGATGCAAAAGCGAGACAGCTTAAGATGATTTTTGAGAAAGAAACTGAACGCTTGAAAATAGCTCTTAGGTTGAAAATGGCGAAAAGTGAGGAGGAAGATAGAAGATGAAAGATTTATATATCTGACTGATTAACAGTTTTGATCCAACGATCCTATTTTTAATCTTTCAAATCTATAGACGGCTGAGATTAAATGTTATAAAAGGAATGATTACAAAAGCCGCCTCAAACATAGACTTACGTAATAAAGGTAAGTGAGAAGACATGCATTAAATGCGCGACGGACATCATTAATTACTCGCTTTATGCGAATGAAAAGGTTTCCCTATCGACCTTTCCTTAAACTTATTAATGGCGGGAAATAAATGCACATTAACTACTCGATCGCGTGCGACCGATATAATAAATGCGTACATGCTTCGAAAAGAAATTAAGTATATGATACTATGCAAACCTCTTCAGCTGAACTTTCGATCAGCTGGTTACCGTTATATCGCAGGAGGATGATTGATGTACTGATAAGCACGTTTCCCCTTGCTGTGTACAGTGTGATTCTTCCCACTTAATCACTGTACGTAGTCTACTGACTTGTGCATCCGGGTTCCATCTACCGATACCAAATATTTCCAATTGTCTCCACGGATCGCTATCGTAGTTGTCTTCTACCGATGCATTTCAGGTAGGATCCAAGAGACCTAGCTCAAATGATAATTCTCTCGAATCGTTCTCGCCTAGTGGTTTGGTCCGCATGTCCGCCCTTTGTTTGTCAAGATGGATCTTCTCCATTATGATATCCTTCTTCTCGACATGGTCTCTGGATGAAGTGGTGTCGGATATCCACGTGCTTGCATCTCGTATGTAGAACCGGGTTCGAGTTATGGCAATAGCACCGGTGGAGTCACGGTAGATGGGCACTTCATTCCCGAATGATACCATAATCTCTCGGCTGTTGTCGAAGCCAAAGGATCCGGGCACAAGCAACTTCCAAGCAGCCATGTACTCGGCTCGTGAGTGGACGTTGCTACCGAGTGTTGTTTCTTTGAGAACCAAGATATCGCCTTGCCGCCCGAGAACCGACACGTTCCGGAAGTTTACTTATGATCTATCCCGCATCCCGCATAATCGGCATCGAGAATAACTCGTCGCATTAGATTATCATCGCCAGGATACCATAACCCAAAGATCGGTGTTCCTCTCGAGATAGCGTAGAATCTTTTTTAGCCGAGTCGAGATGACTTCGCTTGGGATCCGCTTGAAATCTTGCGCATACACCTACAAAGATAAGTTATGTCGAGTCGGCTAGCTGTTAAATATAATAAAGAACCAATAATAGCTCTATAATCAGTAGAGTTAACAGAAGCTCCCTCTTTGTCTAGATCGATTTTAAAATTCGTATTCATGGGGATTTTGACTGGCTTGCTGGAGTCACAGCCGAATCTCTTGAGAAGGTCTTGAGTGTATTTGGCTTGATTGATGAAGATTACTTCAGGTGATTGCTTCACTTGAAATCCAAGGAAATAATTCATCTCTCCCATCATTGACATCTCGAATTTCTCTTTCATCATCTTCTCGAACTGCTGACATATGATCTCGTTTCTACAGCCGAAAATGATGTCGTCCACGTAGATTTGCACCAATAGGATGTCATCTCCCGACTTTATGTTGAATAGGGTGCGATCTACCGTCCCCTTCGAAAACCTTTCGAAGTAGAAAGTCCGATAGGGTATCATACCAAGCCCCGGGTGCTTGTTTTAACCCATACGGAGCTTTCCTAAGTCTCGTACACCCGATGTCCCCGCCGAAAGCCGGGCGGTTGTTCCACGTAGACTTCTTCCTTTAGTACGCCGTTCGGTAAAAGCCGACTTTACATCCATCTCGATAGACTTTGAAGCCTTGATGTGTCGCATAAGCTAGGAATAGACGAATGGCTTCCAATCTAGCGACCGGAGCGAATGTTTCATCAAAGTCAATTCCTTCCCGCCCGATCGTATCCCTTTGCAACTAGTCGTGCTTTATTTCCCGACAATGACGTTGTTTTCATCTCGCTTGTTTTTGAAGACCCACTTGGTACCAATGACATGCCGATGTCTAGGTCTCGTCTACAAGCTCCCAAACTTCATTTCGAACGAACCGGTTCAGCCTCTTCTTGCATGGCGATGATCCGGGCCAAGATCATTAAGTGCGTCCTCTATCGATTGAGGTTCTTCGTAGACAAGAAACAAGAATATAGTCGGCTTTCGCCTTGATTAAATCTAGATCTTATTCTTATCGTTGCCCGATGGATCTCCAATGATAAGATCCGAAGAATGAGCATCTAGCCATGATCGCTCTGAAGTCCGGCTTCTTCTTCGATACAACTTCAGCAGAATCCGTAGGGAGTGTTAGGCATTTCAGTAGTACCGTTTCCGAGATTGCAATATTTCAAGAAGAAGGTTAGGATCCACCGAAGTTTTCGTGTTCGGGGGCATTTAGCTCGGGAACATTAATCGTTCCCCCGAGTTTATATTCTCGGTAGAGGTCTCGATTACACATCGGGGCTTCCTCATCGACCGATGTTACCCGTTGTTAATTCCGTCGAGAGAATCAACTAGGTCAACTACGTCGGACTGTTGGTTGAGTCTGAGTTTGTTCATTGTCTGACTCATCATCCCAACAATGTTGGATCTTTTCAATTTTATCAGTAAGTCCGAGATCCTATAGCTTGCTGCTGACATCATCAGTATTTAACCGTGTATCTTCCCCGTTCTCGCATAACAAATTCATCAAAAACAACATGAGGGCTTTCCTCCACACAAAGAGTCCGATAGTTAAAGACTCGAAGGCTTTACTAACTCGAGAGTATCCTAAGAAAACTCCTTGATCGGATTTGCTATCAAAAACCTTCACCTGATCTTTCCCATTATTGTGGATAAAGCAAGGACAGCCAAAAATATGAAAATGAGAAATAAAAGGAATTCTCCCTTTCCAAAGTTCATATGGTGTCTTCATGTGTTGCTGAGTGAGTAGTGAGCGATTCTGAGTGTAGCAGGCGGTGTCAGGTAGCATCAGCCCGTAACTTCGGGGGTTGTCCGAATACTGCGAGGAGCGTTCTTGCTCGCTTCTTTGAAGTGTTCTGTTCTTTCGTTCAAGCAAGTCGGTCCGCTTCGAGGGGTGCGAGCAACTGATGTCTCGTGTTTAATTCCCTCTTTATCGCAAAGATGTCTTAACTATCGAGTTTAGAAACTCTATTCCTCTGTTCGAGCAAATTCTTTGAATCTTGATGTCCTTTTCCACACCGAGCTTCTTAGCCAGATTGGGCAACTCGGCTTGAACATCGATTTATTGGCGATGAAGATGACCCAAGTATATCTCGAGTAGTCTTCAATAACAACGAGGGCATACTTCTTGCCTCTTATAGTCACCTGGAGAGACCGGCCCGAATAGGTTCATGTGCAAGAACGATTCAAGGATTCCATCGATGGAAGGTGACGGAATAGGTGGATTGCTACTCTTTGTTTGCTTTCCTTTCGCACATGCTTCACAATTTCGTCTTTAATGAACGATTCGTTGGGCGGTCCTCCGACTTTGGAGTTCTTGGCTAGCTTGTTCATGGTCTTGAAGTTCAAGGTGGCCGAGTCTCTTGTGCCATAGCCATCCCGACTTGTCACCGATTTTGTCTCGTGCTAGTAAGCAAGCCTCGTGTTCCGCGGTTTTCCGACCGCAACAAAAATGTTTTTCCTCCGCGATCCCGATAACACCGTTTTCCCCGTAGATTTATCAACAACATCACGTAAAACCAGCGCCAAAGATAACTCGTTAAGATTATCACGAGAATTGACCGACGGAAAGGAGATTATGTTGAAGTCCTTCAACATATGTTACTCTTAGAACCGAAGCGCCCCAATGTTCCGGCGTTCCGTATCCCCTTGTGTAGCCTTTAGAGTTGTCTCCAAACTCAATTCGGGACCATCTTCTTGTACATAGTTGGTTAGCACGCTCTTCGATATGTCATGTGTCTTGAGCGGACGCCGTCCACTATCCATGGGTCCTTATGCACCCGCAAAACTGAAGCATCTTTAGGTACCCTTTGGTTCCATTGGGTCCTTCTCGGTTAGTGGGTGATTTCGGAACCCAAATCTGTCTCGGGACCTTAGAAGTCTCGAGACTTCTTCTTCCGAACCTTGTCGCCTTTCTTCTCCACACGACTTGGAGATACCGACTTTCGCGATGATTTTGGGGTTCACGCGCTTTCTTCTTCGAGTCTTAGCGCTTCTCCCCGACCCCCGGGCTCATAGTAGTACGAACCGCATCGAGCCGGATGCTCAAACAAAGTGGCTCCTTGTACCTTTTCGCCCATCTCGACCTTCTTGGTTCCCCCCGAGTTCGATCTCGGTGTCCCGGGGCCGGAACCTTTGGTCGCTTGTTTGTTGCTTCGCTCGACCGAGGTGCGATTACTTTCTCGTTTGTTCTTCGCCCGAGGTGTGGTGTCGGCAGCCTTGCACCTTTCCTCTCGACGAACCTATCAGCCGATGCTTCGAGCTTTTGGAGGTAGAAGCTTCATGGGTTTAGCCAAGGCCTTCTTTCACAAGCAGCTTGGCCGTTGTGCTCGAGCATGCTTTCTAGTTTCTCCTTTGCTCCCGTGTATTGTTCATCATTAGTTCTCTCCCGGACCTCATCACTTCTCCCGAGAGAATCATAGTCCTTCCGTACGTCCGAGAGTTTCGACCGAGTTGGGCTATTTTCCGCCTCTTTCTCCAAATTGTCCTTGGTCAAGACCGAGATCCGAGTCTCTTGAAGCCGAGACTTAGTTATAAGAGATTCGATCTCTTCCTTGAGTCTCGCAACTAGATCCACCGACTCAAGGAGAGACCCGACAATCGAAGAAAGTCTCGATTCTCGCCCTTTACCTGTTCTAGTTCCCCGGATGGTTCTCACAAATCTCGCTCACCGAATTTGTTCCTCTAAAGCAGTCGTCATATGCTTGTACTATATCCATACTGGTCATCCGAGACCGAGAAAGTATCGTGTGTGTTGTGTGAAGAGGAGGTTATATTAAGTTTAGAATTTACCTCGCCTCTTCTCCGGCCATCGACACTTGTTCACCGATTCCTCGAGAACCTTCTCTCCGACTTCAACAAAGCCTACGAATGCAGCTTCATCCTCGAAGAGTACATGAATGTATCCTCTTCAATTGAGTTGTCGGATATCTCTCCGGCTATGTAGGCCCGCCTCTTCCGGGGCGAATTTATCTCTTCTCGGCTCGCCGTTCGCTCTTTGAGCGCCGAGAGTTCGGGACCGACATGCGATAGTGTCCCTCCTTCTTGCAGTTGTAACACGTGGATGTTCTCGCCGTTTTTTCCAACCGAAACTTTTGGTGGACTAGCAACAGGCTCCGTGTTCCCGCATTCGCAGAAGTGTTAGATTCTTCCCTTTTTAAATATTCTTTCTTACTGTGGGGAGAATCTCTCGTGATATTTCTTCCACTTTCCGACTCTCTCCTTTTCTCTTTGGTATTTGAGAGCCATCGCGTGAGCCGGTCAGCACTGCACATTTCGGATGTCTTTGTATCTCGGCAGCTACTCGCCTCTTGCCGGAAGAAATCTTTTTGCCTCCGGTTTCTCGATCGTTGCCTTGAAGGCATGATCGATTTGAGTGTCACTGGAGCACTCGGAACACTTCGAGGTAGACTATGCTCAAATTCCTCTCGTCTTTTAATTCCCAAAATATAACATCGGGAGTTAGAGCATTAAGATCGGAGCGACGTAAATAAATAGCAAAAGGAAGCCACTTCGTCGGGGTAGCGCTCTAATGATCTTTGTGTTCATCTCTTTGTTTGAGAACACCTTTCCCAGCCCGTTTATCACATTGACTTGATTCGTAAACCGACGCTCGCTCGTCAATGGTTTCACCTGGGCTCCATCGCAAAGGCTTCGAACTTTTGAAGCTCTAATTCGAGCTTGTTTTCTTTAATCCGAGGAGTTCCTTGGCTCCGCACAGCCGTAGCGTCCTAAAGTTCTTTCGCCGTTTTGCGCCCCGCACCCTCCCGAGGTGTGAGTCACCGAGCGTTGTCGGCATAGCATTTCGTGCGACTCGGTCGAGGTTATGCAGCTTTTTCTCTTCGAGCGTGAAGGCGATTTATCCTTGGGAACCTTCGGACCGATACGAGCACCTTCACCTTCCACTTCGCCGAATCGAACGCCGTCTATCATTGGAATGATGGGTCCGGCCTCCAGCACGTCGGCCATGCTGCCGTCGTGCAAGCGACGTAAGGTGTGCCTCCATTCTTACACGCCATACCGTGAAGTTCTCTATTGAGAACATCGGCACCATCCTCGATACCCGACATGTCGACATTATGTGTACGAGTATAAGGATGAATGAAGAGATGCTTGTGCAGAGAAAACGTTTTCAAGGATCGGTTCGAGAAGACCAATATTTCAAAATAGGTGGTCAGTTGAACACCGTGCGCTCTGATACCAATTGTTGGTCCGAAGACAAATATCAGGTGTAGAGGGAGGGGTGAATACACCTGAGTACCGTTTCTTTTTCTCGGTGAAGGTCACTGAAGCCGTTGGTTGCAATTGATGAACAAGCGCCAAATAACCCTTCGATCACGGGACGAGCGAGTCGACCCTAACGAGCTCTCCTACGTACTTTTGTCAGGATCTCGAAACTCGGCCGGAGACTTAAGTGTGCGGATAAGTGTGGGGCCCGGAGTTTGTCTCTTTTTGAAAACGTGTTTTCGCAGATTAAATTCTTTTGGGCCGTGCGATTTTAGAAATACGTTTTATGCAAACTTATGATTTTCAAAGGTTTGTGTGCAATAAAACAAGAAAGAACACAAGCGCTTAACGTGGTTCGGATACGCAAGATCCTACGTCCACGGTCCCGAATAGAGCAGATAACTTGTTGATTAGTCTCGAGCAAGTCTCAAAGAAGGAAACCGTGCACAGGGACATATCCTTCTAAGTTATAGTCCTTAGCGACTTTACAATTCAAACCTAAGTTTGAAAGGGAGCGAAAAACAGCTTCTCCAACTAATGAAGGAGTTCTTACAATAAGAACAATTCACTAAAAATGAACTCCTTCGAATCTAAGCTATAAATCTGACAATGAGCTTAGGTAGAGAAGAAAGGGATCTAAAGACTCTAGAGAGAAGAACCACAAAAATATTCTAGTAAATGTAGATTCTTCGCTGGATGTTCTGATTGAATTGCTAGAGTGTTTGAGAGCTTGAGCAATTTCCCTTTTTAATTTCGTGCTTCGCGCTTGTGGAGCTTCGAAATCTTCTCTATTTATAGCTGTGAGCTATGGCATATGTCCATTGGAGACGACGATGCCACGTGTCACATGCTTCCAAAGAAAACGGCCATTAATTCGAACTTGTTGCAGCAGGGCAGTTAATTACTATACATGAAAGCAGCTTTACTGTTTGGAGCAGGTAAGGTGTTGTCGGCTTCTCATCTGGTCGAGGTTTGTGGTTGGTGAGAATGTCGAGTTGACCGCTCAAACAACCTCGTATGATCTTCCGCCGAACTTTCGAAAAGACTTAAGTAGTTGGGTCGCTCGTCGGATATAGTAGACTACAAAGTCTCCGTCTTCTTCGACCGAGTCGGCCGACAAGGAATGTAACTTCGAGTAAGTCACCGGCGGCGCGGCGAAGGTACCGGGCTTGCATGAGTTCTTCCGCCGATGACTTATCACCGCTAGATTGGTTTCTACCGAGGTCTACTCGCCTGATGATCGAAGAACGCAAGCGATTACACCGACGACGCGGGGTTCGAAAAGTATCTTCGACGTAAGATCGGTTCAACAATTACCCCGTACGAGACTTAGACAAGAATATAAAAACGATTACACCAAGTCTAACCTATACACGGCTAATCCTAACGACACACCGAACTACCGACATCGGCTCGGTTTTGGGATCTTCAATTCCATAGGACTACTATGATTTCCCCAATTTTCTTTTAACCACGAACACCGAGTATCACCTACTCGACTCATATCCAACAATGTATATTATACATATTCTACTTATTAACATGCAATTTTAACAGCTTCACTTTGTAATAAAATTAATTATATTAAATATAATCTTACTTCTACCGACAATTCATTCGTGCATTACGTAATTCGACAATTCATGAAATAAATTAATGAAATCATAAAAAAATTGTTCAAAAAATTATAGATCTCTAATATGAACAACATATTACATATTCCATCATAATAAAACTTATCATGATCAAGAATTCATTAAATAGTAACATGAAAGCTTTTGTTTTGTAATATACATGCACGCTGACAAAAGATCTAGTACATGAAAGAACAAATTAACAAATAAATAGTAAACGTATCCTAAAAATTCTATATTTTCAAAATGATTGACCTAACATATGATACATCCCATTAAAATTTATCATGGTCGAAAAACAACGTAAGAACATCACAAAAATAATTTCTCTAACAGACTCATGTACATGTTGACGAAAATTGAAAGGTTACGAAGAACAATTTTGAAATAATATTTATCATACTTGTAAAATTCTACAAAAGTAATATAGTATACTAGACCTACCTAGGAAGACTTTCCTAAAGTTCCATGACGATATGATGACGGGAAGATAAATAAATAATTCTGGAAACAAGTCCTAGATGTGGTGGCAGATTTCTGAAATTTTTATGAGAGAATCAACTAAAGGGTATTTATAGGACTAGAAATAATTATCAAAAGATCCTTAATCATATAAGCTATCAAATATATTTTATCCATAATTGTTTTCGTACTTATATATCTTATATAGATTTTATTCTATCACTTACTACCTAAGAGATTCAATCATAGATAATATAGGATATGGACATACACAGTTAGATTTGATCCTAAAACATGCATATCACACATAATATATCTATTTTAATCATAAAACATAATCTAAAATTATCTAATAATAATTTGATACAATTATAAAGATTATATTCTTTCATGAATCCTAGCCGAAAATCCAAAATAAATAAATTTTATTCTTGTCTTATAACACTAACATGATTTATATCTTAACAATAAACAATATAATCATAATATGACATAAATAAACACTTTCAAGATACAAATTGAATTTACATAATAAAAATGATTTAATGAAAAAATAAGATAGATACTTTAATTTTTTATTTTAATTTCTAAGTGCGACTTACGTAACTAAAATACTTGATAACATGCATGAGATTGAAATGCATTATATAATGAAAATTTCGGAATGTTACATTATACGTTTTTGTTTTATCTTAAGTTTCAATTCTTCAAGCATGTTATTCTTTATTATTATTATTTTTTTTTTTGAGTACTTGATGTGTAAGTTGAAGATCTTAATTAATTGGTTCTTCAAGCATGTCAAACCCTTATAGCTCGTATAAGAAAACTATCAATACTTTTTTTCTTATGAGGGATCGATAACCCGTAAGCCCTGCTTTATGTGCGCAGTTGGTAACTCCATTTTCTACTCAAGATTATTCCATACATGGATATGCCCTCCTTATGATTATGAAGGAAATTGGAATGGATTTTTCTTTACTGCTAAGTCATTTCCAAAGGAAATAGATACTTTTCTTTTCACTAAAATTGGGATGTTGTTCGAGTTTCAAAATCAATCATTACCCTTTGGTATTCGTAAAATTTCATCCTGTTTTAAAGTAACACTACAAACATAATGCATAAATACCGACAAAACTAAATATTGTTGCTAACTACTGATGTAACACGCGTCGATTTCGACGATTTAATAATCTTATATTTAATGAGGAAATACCAACAAAAAGCCAAAGGATTATTTTTCCAATAGTTTTACAAATGATGTATTTTCGGTCATTATATTAAATTTGTTATTTTTATACCACTTATCAAATACATCCATTGCTAATTTAGCGACGCTTGTTTTCATCAACTTTATGGTTTTCGCATAAATTATTATTTTCAATAGTGCTGATGGTAAAACTTCCGTCACAAATCCATTAGTATAGTTGCAAATTAGTTCAGCGTTCGAAGGTTCTAAGGAGAATTTGAAGGCACTCCTTAAAATACAAACAATTTGAACAGCTATTTCAGATTTGTATTTTCTTGATTCCTCATATGTTATTTTAAAGTAATAAATATGATATAATTCCCAATTAAAACATATGCTCAGCTTGCTGGCTGCTGGTGAAAATTTAAAGTGGATATTAAAGATATATTTCATTTTTAAAATTATCAAAATTATTTCTAAAATTATCTTAATAGCTTAAAAGATAATATAGGTAAAGTTGCGCAATTTTCTATACAAATACTTATTTTAGCAATTATTACTCTTTTTTATTTTATTTTCTTGCAATAAGTTATGAATTTACGAGATTGTAGGTAAAAAGAATTTATGGAATCGACCAACTTCCAGCCATTTTCTGGCACTCAATTAAAGGCTTTGGCCAGGACAGCATTTTCAGAGATGAAACGAGCCCCCACTGCTTCCACGCTATGTATCAACTGTTCTTCTTCTCTGCAAATGCAATTAACTGCGTTGGTTGAGTGGTTGATGGCAGACAGCCACGCCTTCTGTACTGCTGTACATACTTCCTGCATCTTCTGCACTAGCTCCACTGTTCGTTGGAAGCTTTCATTTACTTTTGTATCTTTATATTATTAAGTGGTAATATATGAATATAGCTAAATTGGGTTTAAAAAAGCACAAATATAACCTTATACTAAATTTATAGTTATAAAATACTCAATTTGACCAAAAACCTCTTGCTTTTTGGTCAAAACTGTTCTTTTTGTTTTTTTGACACGGTTTTCAAGGCTAGTAAGATGAAAAAAGTGTATGGGATCGGATGAAAAATGAGGATTTTGGGGTGTGCTGGTGGGAGTCAAGTGCTTTAGGGACTTATTTAATATGAGAAAAAAGGTGTGGGTTTTTTTTGAAATTTTGGTCATATTCTGTATATAATTTTAAGAGGTGGGTATATTTTTTTTTTGTAGTAGCTTTGGCTACTTAAGCAAAGCTCTCTTATATTAATTACCAAGTATTTCTTTGAATGATAGTTAAAGTTATATGCCCTCTGTTCCATTAGTAATGTTCATGTTCCTCTTAAGGTTGTTTCATTAGAAGTGTCACATTTATAAAAGGGTAAAAAATAGGTAGACAAGAATCAACCATTTAAAAAGTTATTATACAAGGCAAAAAACAATTTTATTAGTAACTCTGTCCAAAAAATATGTGACACTACTAATGGGACGGAGAGAATAATTGTAAAGCTTAAATAACAAAATGGGTAGAAAAGTTATATTTTCTAACATTAACACTTACATTGAATTAAAATTATTTTTTTTATTAAATAATTGTTAGTTATATTTATTAAAAAATTTATGAAGAATTAAGTGCTCTAACTTATAAATTTGATAAACATAGGCATTATATATATATGGTGGGGATTTGGTGAGAACCCACACTTAACGTGAGAACTGCAAACCATGCATAGTTCTTATATAATTTATGAATAATCGTTATATATTTTATGTAGAAGGGCAAAAGTGTAAAATTATAGATTTTTTGCATAAAATATACTCCCTCCGTCCCATTATTAATGTATCACTTGCATTTTTTGGTTGTCCCATTATTTATGTCCCATACCAAATAAGAAAATAAATGAGTGGACCACAATCAATCTAAGCAAGTGGACCACACCCCTTTATACTTTTACACCACAACTTTACACATTTACCTCCACTATCTTAATTACCGTGCCCAGTCCCAATGAGACATAAATAATGGGACGGAGGGAGTATAACAATTATGTATTAATTATATAAGGATTATGTATGATTCGTAGTTCTCACGTTAAATGCAGATTCTCACATGATTCACTCCCTATATATATATATATATATAAAGAGAGAGGGGCATGAGAATATCATTTTCAGTTTAAGAATGACAATTGGCGGCAAATTACTGTTTTATTACTTTTATGACAATTATTTCATTTTTTGAGTTTGAAAATGAATTTTTTGGTTGGAGATAGTATAATATATATTTACATATTAAAAGTATTTCAACTCTTTTTTTTATCCCCAATAAAAAGAAAATACTACATTTTATAGTAATGTTCATCTCTACAAGTCTTGAACCCCATTAATTTTCTCAATAAGGACATACATCAAGGTATGGACGACGAATTATATTTCGGTTGATCAAAATTTAAAATTTATAGTTTTGGACTGTGAATTTAATGAGGTTTCAAGAAGGTGAAATGATAACTTTTTGAAAAATAACATTAGTAAAATTTAGTTTAAAAGAGATAAAATAAAATATTGGGGACCTGTTCCACCCTCATGCTGCAGCCCGTGGGTCAGCATGTGCGTCAAGGGAATGCTAGTTCATACTCTTACATAATGTGATCACTTAGTGCTGGGATCGGATCTATTGTCTAAAAAATTTCTTATCTCAGTATTTGTTTTAAATAGAATTATGTAACTTTAATACAAGGGAGAGGGTAAAAGCTAGCATAAAATGACTACTTTTTTTTGGGACAACAAATCTGATCCCTTTACTACTAGTTAATTGAAAACTTAACGTACCGACAAATACGTAGCTGTATTTGATATTCTTATTCTACTTAAGTTGTTGATGCAATCCATATTAGAATTGATTTAATAATAATACTAATAATAATAATAATAATAATTTATATTTGAAAATTTAACGTGAAGTCGTGAACAAGGGTGACATAAATATAAGAGATGCTCATGTTAATCGGTAAATGTAGGTAAACATACATATGTGTGTCTAATTGTGTTTTGTTAGTATAGGAGGAACAAGTAGTTAGCTAACAAATCCATTAGTGACGGAATAAACGTGATTGAGCGCGTTATCATTTTCTTTGAAGGAATCTGAATGTGGTATGTTATTAATTTGATATTTCCTTCTAAGACAATTCTTAATTCCCACCTAGTGAATATACAATACCATTAAAGTCATCACACATAGTATTCGATTTTGTACTAGTTCAATTATGAAGCACAAATTTCTTGTAGGCGAGGGCAATAGCAAAATCATGTGCATGGAGTAAATGCACTTGCACATTCGAATCTCATCTTCTGCCATCTCCATTAACAAGCTAAGTCTCATTGACCCATCTACAAGTGCCCCTACTACATCTATGATTCACAAGAAAATAACATCTACTCCCATGCATTCAATTCCCCCAACTGCTCTCTCATCCCATTTTCCTTAAAATGGGAGGCTAATACATTCCTTCAGGTGTCAACAAACCTAACATAGAGAGAGAAGATCGATCGAGAACATATAATGGCTAAATCTTCATGGGTTTTAATGGTTGTTGTGGTTGCAGCTGTAGCCAATGCGGCTGCGGCTGCTAGGGTTACGCCTGCAGACGACAAAGGCCTCGCCGACCAGAAGAACTTCATGTCCTTCGGCGGCGTTGGGAGCTACTTCGGCCTCGGAGACAACGGCATACCTTACGGCGGAGTAGGAGGCGGAGTCGGTACTAGTGGCGTACCCGGTATACCCGGTGGCATAGGGGCAGGCGGCATCATTGGGACCAGGCCAGACGGCGGACTTGCGGGAGTAGGCGGCATTATTCCTGGTGGGGTCGGCAGCTTCGGCGGCGCTGGCGGCGGAGGTGGTCTTGGTTCCGGCATCCTACCCAACCCTTGAGGGTTTTTATTATGTAACTGTGTTTGGTTTAGTTGTTTATTGTTAAAATGTGTGCCGCTTCAGTTTTCGTCTGTTTGTGAGAAATAAGTGTTATGTTAAACTAATTTAGCTTTGCATGCAATATAATTATGTATTTAAGTTTGTTCTCCATAATTTCTTCTGTTGAATTTTGCTCTCTATATATATTACACTGGCTAATTACTTTTTGTCTGTTTTTAGTTTCAAATTTTAGTTTTAACATATTTTCTTTGTATAGAAAATCACAATATAATTATGTATTTATAATTTTTTGTTCTAAAATATTTAAGCTGGAGGTGTACTTGAGATTTTTACCTTGTTGTTACAGGTCAAATATTTATTCCTAATTCTGTTTAGATAATTTTGGAAATAGTTCTATATGTAGTTACTTTTCATCTTTCTAGGAAAACTTCCATGTATACAAGTGTTAATTATTAATCACGTGAATGAGAGAAAGGAAATCTTATCTTTTTTTAAATGGTATTACGGACCTAAAAGTAGGGTTGTAAACAAATTGAATCGAATCGAATATTACAATTTTGTATTTGTATTTGATTAGTAAACGAATCGAATCAAATACTTATAATCGAATTCTAATCTCAAAATCTCGAATATGAATACTAAAAATTGAATACAAATACCGAATCGATTCAAAACTATTTGATTCGTTTACAACCCTACCTAAAAGCATCTTATATTTTTCGTTATACTAAATGTAAAATTCCTAATCATTTTTTTAGAATGAAAAAAATAATCATGAATTTCAAAGTGGGAGAGTGGGTATTGTTGTTGAAGTTCCATGGTCACGTTGAATTTTCCTGCATGTGGAGATCATTAAATCGCACACGCGAGCAATCATGCATATAGTAAAAAATGTAATTAAGAATCCGAAGTGACAGATTTAAAATTACCTGATTAGTTTTTTTTTTTTTATAATTTTTATATCGTGAACCTATATAACTGAGCTCCAAATATACGGATCAAAACTGCTAAAACTGATACGCAAACAAAAGTCTTTCCGGGAGTTGGCGCCACTAGAAATTGCCGCCGAGGCACTCACCCCCTGCAACGAGTTATATACTGACAAACATCAAACCCAACATACTCAAAATTCTCGAGAAAAGTCCTTCCATCTTCAGATGCAATGTTAGTTCAATTTTAGTGCCACGTGACCATTTCGGCCACACAATTGACAAATCACTCCACGTCCACGTCCTCCTCGACCACGATTTGAAAAACCGCCTCCACGATTCATGTGTCCAGTGTTGAAAGATTGGCCATGATGGGAGTGGTTAGAATTGTAGGGTTTAGATAAAGTTGCATGAACACTTGGTACAAAGGCAGCTTCATGAGCTTGAAGAAGGAAGTGAGCCTGTTGAAGAGAAATAGTCTCAGATCGAGAAGTAAGATTCACCACCACAACCTCATATTCCATACCAAAACCAGACACGGTCTTTCCGATAGCTGTCAATTGATCTGCAAAACTCCTCATCTTGAGAAAAAAATCATCAACAGAAAGATCTCCTTTTTTCTGAGTTTGAAGAGACAAACGAAGTTGCATGATCTGAGATTTGGATTGAGAACGGAAGAGGCTCTCAAGCACACTCCAAAGCTCACAAGACATGGTGCAGTGATTCACATGTCCAAGCATGGACTCGGAAATTGTACTGAACATCCAGCTGAGAAGAAACTGGTCACGCCGAATCCATATGGAAAATTATGGACTTGGACGAGAAGAGTTAGGCTCGGATCCAGTTAAAACTCGCGGCGGCATGGGGGAATCGCCAAGTAAGATACCGTCGTAACCATGTGCACGAACTGTGGTTAAGATTTGTGTGCGCCAAAACTTGTAATTCGTCCTATCTAAACGGAGATTAATGGTAGGGAAAGTAGGGAGAACATGAGTAATAGAAGAAGAAGACAAGGAAGAAGAGGAGGAAGAAGAAGAATTGGAGGAAGCCATGGATCGGAAAAAAAAATCCAGCTCTTGATACCATGTTATAGATCTGAATTGAAAAACACATTCTCTATATATAGAGAGCGATAAACAGCACAACCTAGCAAGATACATTACAATAATAATTACATAGCACTAATTACACTAATTAGAGCTTTGATTATGTGTTGTGATTTAGCATAAATAAAATAATCACATAATCAACGTGATCTTGAATCTTTATCACTAATAATCCCCTCGCAGAATCCTTATCCAGGTGCAGAGAATATAGGCAACTGTCACGTCTCTGATTAAAAGCAGCAGCAGCTAAAGGCTTCGTGAAGATGTCAGCTAATTGAGCTTCCCCCAGAACATAACCTATCTCAATAGAACCATCTGCCACTTTTACACGAATGAAGTGTACATCAACTTCGATGTGCTTATTTCGAGCATGAAATACCGAATTACTAGCAAGTGCGACGACACTTTTATTATCACTCCATAATTGGGACGATGAAGTAGGAGTAAGACCCAATTCAGAGTAAGACCCAATTCAGAGCATAATTGGGACGATGAAGTGCAAGTGCAAGTGCAAGTGCGACGACACTTTTACTATCACTCCATAATTGGGACGATGAAGTAGGAGTAAGACCCAATTCAGAGCATAAAGCATGTAACCATAGAAGATCAGTTGTGGCATTAGCCAATGCACGGTACTCAAATTCGGCGCTACTCCGAGCCACAACTTCTTATTTTTTAGAACTCCATGTAAGTAGATTAGGACCAAGAAAAATACAATGTCCACCAGTTGAACGACGATCATTGGAACAACTAGCCCAATCGGCATCTGCATAGCCAACAAGACGAGTAAAAGTGCTTGGAGAGAAAATGAGTTTGAGGTGAGACGTTCCTTGAAGATACCGCAACAAATGTTTGCAAGCAGCCCAATATAAATTCGAGGGTTGTTGCAGAAATTGACTCAATTTGTTATTAGCAAAAGCAATATCCGGTCGTGATAGAGTAAGTTATTGAAGTGCTCCAACAATACTTCTAAACATAGTGGGACTGGCAAAGGCAGTAGAACCATCACTCTTCGATAATTTGTTTGAAACAGACATAGGACGAGTATTGGGATTACACTATGCAAGATGTGATATTTGAAGTAAATCATGTATATACTTACGAGAGCCACTCTTAGTAACTTCAATTCCTAAGAAATAATGGACATCTCCCATGACTTTTAAGGCAAAAGCCGAGCTGAACAGGTGAATGAAGAGTGATATATCATAACTATTATCACCAGTAATGAGAATATCATCCACATAAACAATAATTAAAAGAAGCTGACAATGCAAATTGCGATAAAACATAGAGAAATCAGACGCTGATCTAGTGAATCCTTGATCAATAAGAAAAAAGACCAAGTTTGTCATACCATGTACAAGGGGCTTGCTTTAAGCCATAAAGAGCTTTGGACAATTTGCAAACATGAGTTGGTCTTTAAGAATCAACAAAGCCATGTGGTTGATTTGTGTAGACCGTGTCTTGAAGATCCCCATTCAGAAAAGCATTGTTAACATCTAATTGCTTTATAGACCAACCTCAAATTAAGGGCAGCAATAGAGAAAATTAATCTGATAGTTGTTGCCTTAACTATAGGGTTGAAAGTCTCAAAATAATCAACCCCAGCAGTTTCCTCAAAACCCCTTGCCACGAGCCGGGCCTCAAGCTTATCAAGAGAACCGTTCTGTTTAGTTTTGACCCTAAATATCAATTTATTTGTAATTAGCTGCATATCTGGTGTTTGAGGCACCAAAACCCTTGTATGATTTTGTTGTAGTGCAGAAAACTCATCCTGCTTTGCAGCATGAAACTGAATTGTAATCCGGTTAATTATGTTTTCTGCAAAAATATAGTTTGTTTGTTTACGCAATCAAGTTAAATTCATAAAACGTGATTGATAGTGAGATGATGTCTGAATCTTGTTATTAAAAAAATTAGGTGTGTAGAAATGAAGCGACAATAAAAACCAAATGTTAGTATAAAATACTACAACAACATATGAAAAATTGAATAGAGAAAATAACGAAATGCAAACCGAGGCAAGAGTTGGACTCTTTCTCCGCAAGACGATAATGCTCCGCTACTCGGTGCAAGCGGTCTATAGCATTCGTCTTCAAGATACAACGATTTTTCAATTACGAGTAGTTGCACTACTTCTCGTAATTCCGGCGAACTACTTGATATATCGGGACTAAGGAGATACTAATTAATTTATATGTATGGAGTGAAACAATAGGGATAAGAGAAAGAAGAAGGAATCATGTTTTTCTGATTATATATTTTCTTTACTATAAATCGTCCTATTTATAGATTTGAAGCACACATTCATAAAAGACACAACTCTTCGTAATGGACACTACTCTTCACAATAAGATGAATTGTGAATTGTTGCATTTGTTCAACTTCCAAGTACCTCTTGGCATGAACCAACATATCCCTTCATGAATCAACACATTCGCTCATCATTAAATTTATGAAACAATGTGTCCATTCCATGAAGTAACGTGTCCATTCATCTAGGAACCAACGCATCATTTCAATTATTTATATATTAATTAATTTAATAATCTAATTTCCAATTAAAAATTATAACAATCCCCCACATGGAAGTTAGATTATTAAATGCAAATGCAAATGCAAAATGTTATGCAAACCAAAGTCCCAATGACCTATTATTGCATCAGGATATGTAGTTTTTTGCTTTGAACCTTCCTTAGTATAATATTATCGGATTTACTTGCTGCTCGGTGAACGCGATGTCTTGAACCGGTCGCCTTTCGTGTAAACCAAGACAATAACATATACACAATAATAGATACAATATCTTTCGTTCTCACGTTGTGTCCATTTTGGCCTTGGACCATATCTTCGATTTATAAGTTTTTTTCTATTTGAAGCGGCCACATTTCTCACTTATATAGGTGATCTCCTATAAAGAGTATCCCGCCATACTCCACCAATAAGGCTATATGAATCATTAAAAGCTTATACGCTTACCCTTTTACCACAAGCTACGTGTTTGCACTTGGGGCGCCTTCGAGAATGGATTTTTAGTTGTGTTTCCAAGTGCACAACTTGAACATTGTTAACTTAATTGTCTCTTTGAACCATGTTCATGGGATCTCCAATTATCATGGTAGAGTTACCATTAAGAGCGTTCTTTTAGTGTGAGATTAAAATCCTTGGTATGTGGATAGCGGATGCTCAAGACATACGACATACCAAAACTAACATCTAAAGATCAAAAAATCAAAAATAAAGGGGTACCTAAATATAATTCTTTTTGCGAGTGCACAAGGATCCTTGGTATGTGGACAAGCGGATGCTCAAGACATATGACATACCAAAAGGACCCCATCAAGAATTATACTATCGAAGAAGGACCCCGAATCGAGTTTGGAGACAACGCAAAAGTGCTATACCGGAGGCTATGGAACACTCAAAGATTGGAACCGCAATGGTTCCAAGAGTATCATATGTTGAAGGACTTCAGCATAATCTTCTCTCTGTTAGTCAATTTTGTGATAACTTCGAATAGAGTGATTTTTTACGCTAGTTTCTGTGATGTGATTGATAAATCTACAGGGAAAACAATGTTGTCAGGTTCGTGCAAAAAGAATATCTATGTAGCTGACTGGACCTCAGCTGAACCTGAAGCTTGTTTATTGGCAAAGAATGACAACAAAACGGGATGGCTCTGGCACAGAAGACTCAGCCATCTCAACTTCAAGACGCTCAACCAATTAGCCAGAAACACTCTAGCAAGAGGACTGCCGAATGAAATATTCAGCAAAGACACTCAGTGTGAAGCATGTCTGAAGGGAAAGCAAACAAGGAACCAAAATCCTCCTGTTCCATCTCCTTCCACTGATGGAATCCTTCAGCTGCTACATATGGATTTGTTCGGTCCAGTCTCTCCGGAGACGATAAGAGGCAAGAAGTATGCATTAGTGGTCATTGATGACTACTCGCGCTACACATGGGTCATATTTATTGCCAACAAGTCTGACGTTAAAACAGAGTTACCAACGCTTCTGAAAAAGCTCAGTGTCGAAAAGAACACCAAGATCATCGAGATACGTTCGGCATGCAGGAACCGAGTTCCCCGAATTTTATGGTAGAGGAGTTCTCGCAGCGTAAGGCATAGAACATGAGAGGTCTGCCGCGCGCACGCCTCAACAAAATAGGGTTGCTGAGAGAAAGAATCGAACACTCAAAGAAGCAGCAAGAACCCTGCTCGCAGACTCAAAACTCCCAACCAAATTCTGGGCAGAAGCTACTGATACCGCATGTTATACTCGAATAGATCTCTACCGACAAAGCAAAGATAAGAAGACACCATATGAATTATGGAACGGCAGTAAAGCCTTCTTTATCTTATTTCCATATTTTGGGGTGTTCATGCTTTATCCACAATAATGGGAAAGATCACCAAGACTTTTGATAGCAAGTCGATCAAGGAGTGTTCTTAGGATACTTCCGGTCAAGCAAAGCCTTCGTAGTCTTTGACTATCGGACCTTTGCGTGGAAGAAAGCCCTCATGTTGTTTTTAATGAGTTTGCTACTAAAGACAAGAGCGAGAACTCTAAACCCGAATTCGAGGACATCAATAAGCAGCCTACAGGGATCCGAGCTTAAAAGACAAAGTTGAAAAGATCCACCTATGTTGGGATGATGATTCGGATGAAGAAACTAAAGACAAGTCTATCGAATCTCACCACAGCCAGAGAAGTAGGAAACGCATTGACTCTATAGAACGGAGTCAATCCGTGTAACTCAGTCGATGAAGAAACCCAAGTGGTAACCGAGACCTCTACCGAGGATAATAATTCAGTGGGGAACTAATGATGTTCCCGAGCTAAATGCCCCTAAACTTGGTGACTCGAAGAGATCATACTCTTGTAACCGAATTACTTCAATCTCGTAATAGTACAACCGAAATGCCTAACTCACCTACTATCTCGTGTTGAACAAATTTCGATGAAGAGTTGAAACATCGCAGATCGTGGCCGGACGCTCACACTTCGATTTAATTATAGGAGATCCTTCAAAGAAGAGTCAAGACAAGATCCAGATTATGTTAGGGAGAAAGCGCCTTATATTCATGCTTCTTGTCTCATCAAGAACCTCAATCGCCTGAGGATGCACTTAAGGACACCGGGACCGGATCATAGCCATGTAGGAGGAGCCGAATCGGCTCACGAGAAACGAAGTTTGGGAGCTTGTTCACGCACCCGGCATCAACATGTGATCGAAACCAAATAGGTCTTCAAGAACAAGCGAGATGAAAACAACGTTATAGTAAGGAACAAAGCAAGTGCTCGTGGAAAAAGGCTACCGCTGCAAGTCGAAGGGATAGATTTCGACGAAACGTTCGCTCCGGGTTGCAAGATTGGAGGCAATCGACTATTCCTAGCGTACGCAACACATCGAGATTCGAGTCTATCAAATGGATGTGAAGTCTCGCGTTCCCGAACGGCGCATCGAAAGAAGAAGTCTATGTAGAACAGCCTCCCCCGGCTTTCGACGGGGACATCGAGTTTATGACTCGTAAAGGCTCAGTATGTGTTAAAACTAGCACCCGTGGCTTGGTACGATACCTTGTCTCGAGTTTCTTCTTCGTAAAGGTTTTCGTAAGGGCACGTGAGACCGCACATTATTCAAAGATTCGACCGGAAGAATATATTTTACTTGTGCAGATCTACGTAGATGACATCATATTCGGTTCGAAGATTGTCGTAGTTTGAGAAAATGATGAAGGACAAGTTCGAGATGTCAATGATGGGAGAGATGAATTATTTCCTCGACTTTCAAGTCAAACAATCTAAGAAGGGAACGTTCATCAATCAAGGCAAATACACTCGAGACCTCATCAAGAAATTCGGTTGCACATCCTAAGCAAGCCAATCAAGATCCCGATGAACACGAATATGAAGATTGATCTTGATAAAGAGGGAGTATCGTGAGACCAAACTGAATTTCGCGCTATTATTGGTTCATTATTATATCTAATAGCTACTCGTCCCGACATAACTTATGTTGTAGGTGTTCTGCGCTCGATTTCAGGGCGAATCCGGCGCAGTAACATGGACTCAAAGAAAGAAGATTCTCCGCTATCTCGCAGTAACACCCGACATGGGCTTATGGTATCCAGCCTAATGATAATATTGAACTAACCGGGTTATTCTCGATGCCGACTATGCAGATGTAGAATTGACCGAAAGTCAACTTCTCGAACGTGCGCCGTTCTTTGGCGCGTAAGTTGATCTCATGGTTTTCAAAGAAACAACACTCGCAGCAACATCAACTACCGAAGCCGAATACATGGCTGCCTGGGAAGTTGCCGCGCCCAAATCCTTTGGCCGAGACAAAGATCTACGCGACTACGACGTCATTCGTAATGAAGTGCCGATCTTCTCGCGATGCATCCGCACAATTACAATCACTGTAATCCCGTACTTCACACAAGATTCAAGCACATGGACATCGACACCACTTCATTCGCGATCATGTCGAAAAGAAGGATATCAAGATGGAAAAGATCCATACCGACCATCAAAGGGTCGATATACCGACCAAGCCTCTAGCCGAAGCCAAATTCGTGAGAACTTTCGCAGAGCTAGGTTCTGCCGGACCCTACCGACTCGAGTCGGCAAGTGGATTCAGGAGAGGAGTATTCAGCAATGGGGAATGTTCACTCGCATCGAGTAAAATTCAAGCACGTAGAGACTCAACAACCATCTACACGAGGTATCACCGACTACGATGTTCACCGACGAGTTTGTGTATCTCGTACTCGTAGCCAATAGAACAGCTTCGTGCATTTATGACTCGGATTCAGCTTCGTATTCAATGCCTTAGAAAATGTCATTTAATATTAACGGTTTACATTGAATACATGACATTCTATGTAAAAGCATGTTGAACTCGCAACGCATTAAACGCATGTCGTATCAAGTTACTTCATGGCTATATACAACCGTATTTTGACTTAGGCGGCTAATATGATCATTGCCTATTTTATATAATCTAATCCTCGGCCGTCCATCTCAAAAAGCATGTTCAAACTGAACCGTAGATAATTAACTGCTTATCTTCCTTACCATATATATATACGTTCAAAAGTTTGAAACCGCCATTTCTACTCTGCAAATATTTCGAACCCTAGACTTTCTGAGATAATTCCTACTCCTTTACAAAACTCATCTTTCAAAACTTCGCAGAAAAATCTTTGGTAAATTTCAATGATCATTCAGTATCGTATACGCTTATTTTCTTTATACTTTATCGGATACCGATCTACCGTGTTTGCAGATTACATGAGAATACGACAGAACTACCGTGGTCGCCCCCGCCAATATGAAAGAGATCCTAGAGAAGGATCGGGTCTGGTGTGAACCCGTGATGGAGTTCGACGCATGTGACCTAGACTACATGGAAGAGATCTTCCACACCCTTCGTGAAACTGGGCTTGAAGGTTTTCTGACAAGGAAGCCGTCGTTCTTCCTTCCGCGCCGCATAGCCGAGCTCTATCTCGAACTTAGAATCGCAGAGGGAGACATCCGTTGCCGTTTCGTCGTTCATTCAAGCAGGCGACCCCTCTCGCATCGCTATTGAAATCAAGCGGATGTCTATCGAGAAGCACTCCGAGAAGCTTCAACCGTCCTAACAAAGGATTCACTACAGCGGCTTACAAAGATGATCTGATGGATGAGTATCTGCAAAGTTCTGTGGGAAGCCGACTACTTTCGTGAGCCACATTTCCAAAGAATGCCATGCTTCCACAATACGTAGCATCGGGCTCACGTCGTGACTCAACCGGCCGACGAGTCAGCCGTGGCTCCTTCGATCAAGTGTCCGTGCCAAAGATCCAAACTTTATGATGGCCATACACGACGTAGCTAAAATCAACTCGGATCGAATTCTTCCTCAAAGAATTCATGACGCAATCAACTAAGTTCGATAAAAAGCCAAGCGTCCGGAAGGCCAAAGGAAAGCTACCTGTATGGACCGAAGCTATTCGTGATAATCGAAGATTTCTGTGGAACGGACAACATTACCTTCGCCGATAAGCAGTACTTCAACCAGAAGAAGGTCTGATTCACGAACAGGGCAGCGGCCCTTCAGCAGATAGGATTAGGGCCCGCTGATCCTAAGTCCAGGACTCAGAAGACTTCTACACCAACCAAGAAGAGGTCCCCGCCCAAGTCTACTTCTTAAACACCGACCAAGAGACTGAAGAAAGTCAGTGAGGTCGTGCCGAAGGCAGAGCCTGAGGTAGTGGTTGTTGAGCCTCCTCTGTAGTTGAGGGATGAACCTGAGTCATCCGAGAAAACACCGTCGGTGGAGAAGGCGAGCCTCTATTGAGTGTGATGACACAATGGACCAAGGGGTCCAGGCTGAATCTGTACAAACACTGGACAGCCCCATGGATGTTCCACCACTCAGTAGCATACCATCTGCTGAGAAGCAGCCGTCTTCAATTGAGGTAGAAGACTCTGAGATAGCTTCAAAATCGAATCGATCGGGATTGAGGCCTCAACTCTCAAATCACGAGCCTCCCAAGAGATTGCTGAATGGATCCCGGAGATAGCCGACCACAACGATTTGGTCTTATTAGCAAGACAGGCTAGGCTCCACATGCTGATCCGGTTCCAGGAGTGGCATAATCTCGAAGCGCCTCATCATTCACCACTCCCGCGAACGCCTCCATGAGGAGGAGCTAATAATAAGGGGGAAGATTGACTACTCAGAGTCATCTGACCTTGGCACCCTTGAAGATCTGAGGGCTGCGATGCTCGCTATGCTGAACGACAGGCAACCCGTCTCAGCATCAGCACCCTCAGATGGGTCTGACCCTGATGGTCAGGACCCACCCCGTGATTCAGGCCCTGAGAAGCCTGATGAGGGATCTCAACTGGACAAGGATGCTCCAACATCCACTGCTGAACCGCCGCTCAGCATCCTTGGTCCAGATAAGTCGCGACTGGTACTTCGAAAGCAGCTGAACCTTCACAGCTGCTACTCGAATCTACTTTTGAAAAGCGCCCAGCCCGAAGAGCCGATGATCGAAGTCAGTGGCCAGGGCACTGAGGAGTCAAGGAACTCAGAACCGACTCCTCGCCCGCGCCGTCCACAAGACGTGGAGGCAGACCACTCAGGCCCACAGCACAGAGATAAAGGGGCTCAGGACAACCCTCCAGAACATGCCTGCCCCTGACTTCTCCACCATCCTAACTGATGCGCTAGCCACCCAGAAGGCTGACTTTGATAAACAGCTGAAGATGATTCAGGCTGGCCAAGCTCAACTTCTAGAAGACTATAAGGCTGAATTCGTCACCTCCATCTCTCAAGCCTCCGATTTCAGGCTCCAAACCATTCAAAAGGCGATCGAATAGAGAGTGGAAAACCAGCTGAAAGAATTACAGATAGCAGCAGCCGCCTCCCACAAGAAATACAGTGATTAACTCACTAAGGAGAGGAACAAGCTGCACGAGAAGCTGACTAAGCTGCAATATGCCATAGATGATCTGTCAACAACTTATAAGAGTCTGGACAAGAAGGTATCGCTTCCCCCCGAGCAAATTTGCTGATGCCAAAAAGGGGGAAGGAAAAGAAGGAAAAGGAAAGATACCGGAACTGGTACTGAAGGTACCAAAAAGAGTAAGGTCAGTGGCAGAGGCAACTCAGACTCAGACAACTGCTCCCACTGGACCCTTTACTCAGACTGGCGAGGCCCAGGGTGTCTCAGCAGCAGGCGATGTAGTGTCTGTTGAGACCGGCCCAAGCGGCTCAGGACCCAAGGAAGTAGCTACTCAGGCAACCCAAACACCCTTTGACATAATCAAAGAGGTTGCTGAGTATGCTGATGAGGAGTCAGAAGAGGAAGAGGTTCCTCTACCTCCTCCAGTTGTCGGGAAAGGCAAGAAAGTTCTGACGTTTCCTACCCCTCCCTCCAAGAAGAAAGGACCCAAGAGGTATGCTACTCCGGAGGAGGAAGCTCAGATCGCTGCTGATGAAAAGTTAGCGACAGAAATTGCTGACGCTGAAGCTGCTAATAAGCCTAAGAAGAAGCCAGCTAAAGGCAAGACAAAGGCTCCAGCAGGAGGAAAGAAAACTGGACCTAGGCTGCCTCCCAGAACTCTAAAGCTGAGTGATGAGGCAGACAAGGAAAAAGAGAAGGAGCAGCAGCAGCAGACAACTGGACAGCAGGGTACTTCGAAAGAAAAATCAACCACACCTGCTGATTCAGAAGAAGAGCCTCACAAACCCTCCTATGTCCCTTCTAAGGAACAAGATCTTGAGATGCAAGAAATATGGGCTCAGATGGAGAGGTACTTGTATAGAGGAGAAGAAGCTAGACAGATTGAAGCAGCTAGAGAAAGGCTCAGATTAGGAGACCTTGAAGCTCTGAGGCTGAAAATTGAACAAGAAGCGAGTCAGAGGATTCCTGAGAAAGCTGACATTCCATACGCATACGTAAGGTTCGTGAAGCCTACTGATCTCAAAATTCACAGATGGGCGAGAGTTGATGAATGGATGCATTGTGAAGTAACTCAAAGGTGGGAGACGCTGAAAGCTGAATTCATTAAGAGGAATTATTTCTGGAGGTACTGGGCTGAGAAGCACAAGTCTGTAGCCTTTGCTGAATGGCTCATGAGGGCCGACATAGAAATGTTTGCCAGAGTTCAGAAGGCTATAAAAGACAAGGTAGATATTAGAGTACCAGGTCCAAGAATCATGCCGCCCCCACTGAAACTAGACGGCTCCGTTCATTATGGAGTCATTGAGAAGGAAGTCAAGGATGCTGCTGAAGCCAAGTTCCTAGATGAAGAAGATCCAGCTGACTTCGCTGAGATACTGAAGCTAAGGAAGGTCACCTACCGGATGTATGGACTGTCTCTTCCTGAATCCCAATCAAAGGACTTCAAAGACAGGATTAAGCGGTTCAGATGATTTTTAGCTTCTGTATTTCTTTGTAACTTCTTTTCTACTTTTCTTAGTATAGCAGATGATGTAACTGTACTGAACCTTCTTCATTCTATAAAACATCTCTGTTATTGGCCCTGACAATTCCTTATTGTCTAAATGGCCTTGTTTGTTTTTATGCTTAATACTCAGAATTACTGAAGTGATTACTGACTCACACACTCACTATTCTTATATATTTTGTCAGTTTTTGCTTAGCTAGATTCTGATAGATTTCATAGTTGGGGGAAAATGTTGATAGACAGGGGGAAATTGTTGATTAGTTTATGTATAGGTTCTGATATTTCTGCCCTAATTCCCTCAGTAGTCTAGGACTTGAAGAACAACTCCACTGATTCTACTTGTAATACTTGTAAGGAGCTCTGTTTCTGATAAGTCATAGTGTTAGGTTTTGGCATCATCAAATAGGGGGAAATTGTTGGAAGATGATTCAGTCTTCTCACAATCAGTTAAGACAAAACTCAGTAGCCCTGTGCTCTGAATATTTACTGAAGATTTGAAGATCCCAAAACCCTATCTTGACTGATGAACCATTCAGTTGTAACCTGTTTTGGTTTGTCTCTGAGGTTTCAGACTCAGTAGACACTCTGCATCTGGTTTAGGCGCCCGCAGATTACCCGCCTCAAGCATTAGAAGTAGAAGACTCGGTGATATCTTGGACTCAGCAGAGCAAAGATATCGAAAGGAGTCGATGGAACCGATCTCAACAGAGTAGTTAATCGAACTTAGAGCTGATCTTCAGTAGAGCCAACTCAGCAGGAACATGTTACTAAATAAGAGATCAGACTCAAAGAACGGCCGGATAGTCTCTCGACCGTCGAGTCTCTAAAAGTCAAATCAGCAGAGTCAATACGAGGAAAAGAGAAGTCAGCTTTAGATCTCCTTGAAGTCTGTTCTGTCTCACCTACTTTCCTGAACCTCGACCAATGTTGGGTTATGAGTCAGTAGATGGTATTTAGCTGATTAGTGGTTAAAATAATATTGGGGGAAATCATACTAGTACTAGGGAATTGAAGATCCCAAAACCCAGCTGATATCAGTAGTGTAGTGTCAATAGGATTAGCTGATGTATAGGCTAGACTTTTCGTAGTTGTTTATCTTTTGTCTAAGTTCTGTACGGGGTAAACTGTTGGACTGATCTTCTGACGAAGTTACTTTCAAGAACCCCACATCATCAGTGTAATCGCTTGCATTCTTCTGACTTCAGCTGTATCTGACCTCAGTAGGAGATACCCCATCAGCTGATAGTTATAAGCAGAAGAACATAATGCAAAGCTCAGTACCTTCGCGCCATCGCCGACCCACCAAAGTCTTATCGGCTCGTCAACGACTCGACCGAAGAAGACAGAGATCGTCTTGAGTCTCATCAGATCCGACGTAAAAACGACCGGGCCGTATAAGTCGGGCTCGAAGTTCAGCAGAAGATCATACGAGGATGTGGACTAGTCAACTCTAATCTCTGACACATTCTCACCTACCACAAACATCGACCAATGAGAAGCAGACAACGCTTTACCTGCTCTGACCAACTAAAGCTGCTCTCATGTACAATGTCAACTGCCATGCTGCAATAATTCGAACATTATGGCCGTTTTCTTTGGAAGCTTGTGACACGTGGCATCGTCTTCTCCAATGGACATATGCCTGCTCACAACTATAAATAGAGAAGAAATCCGAGCTCCACGCACGGGATTCACAAGGGAAAACGCTCAAGCTCGCAAACACTCTAGCAAATTAAAGATCATCCAGCGAATAACTTGCCTTCATAGAAAATCATTAGTTCTTCTCTCTAGAGTTATCTTTAGATCCCTTTCTTCTCTAGCTAAGCTCATTGCCATATCTATAGCTTAGAAATTCGAAGGAGTTCACTTTTTGTGAATTGTTCTTATTGTAAGAACTCCTTCTTAGTTGGAGATTATCCCCCCCTTTCGAACTTAGGTTTGAATTGTAAAGCCGCTAAGGACTATAACTTAGAAGCGGTCTCGTCCAGTGTACGATAATCCTTGGCCGAGGCTTGCTCAGAATAATCAACAAGTTCTCTTGCCTTGTCAGGACCGTGGACGTAGGATCTTGCGTATCCGAACCACGTTAAATTGCTAGGGTTATTTACTGTTTTATTGCATTGCATACAAACTGGTTTAAAATCATATCTTTGCATAAAACGTATTTATAAAAGCGCACTAGCCAAAATATTTTAACTTGCGAAAACACGTTTTCAAACTGAGACGAATCTCCGGGCCCTACACTTATCCGCATAACGTCTCCGACTGAGTTTCAACAACTGACTTAAGTTAGTAGAAGAGCTCAGTAGCTGACACACTCTGACCCGTGAAGGTTAATATCTGGCACTGTTCATCAATCGCAACCTACAGCTCAGCTGTCCTTCACGTTCTGAGAAAAAGAAACTGTGATTAGGTGTATTCACCCCCCCCCTCTACACCTGACTATCATCTCCGGACCAACAACCAATGACAAGCAGCCACCTGTCCTATATCTGTTAAATCTGCAAGTCAACAACTTTCTAGAAATGGAGGGAAAGGACACTGCAACCATACTTTGAAAGAGCCGTTAGCTACCCAAAAGAGAGAGACAAAGGATCGTCGTCTCCGACGGACCTATCCTAATCTCTGCTCTATAAATAGAGGGATAAAATCAATTGGAAGCTAACCTTAACCTTCGCACACGAGACCTAGAAATAGAAGAACACACAGAGCATTCAAAGAGCAACTCATAAACGCCTTAAGTCTTCCGCAAGAAGTTCGAAGAAACAATCTCCGGCGAAAGACTACCTATCTGCTCATAGGGAATCAAGCTGAATCAGAATTATACAGCCTCTAGTATCCAAGCGACTGAACACGAACCCAAAGCTTATGCTTAGTCGTTCGTCGCTCTAGAAGCCACTTTCTCGTTCTCTATCCCTCTAACCTAAGCTCAGTTGTTCATATCTATAGCTTAGACGAAGGAGTTCATAGTCGAACTGATCCTTATTGTAAAAGACTCCTTCACTATTGGAGAGTTTTTCAAACACTTAGTTTGATACCGTGTAAACTGAGACTTGCTCAGTATAAATCTCAAGACCAGTGTTTGTTTAGTGTACAAAACAACCGAGACTATCTCAGTATAATACATAGCTTCCTGATCTTTCGGGACAGTGGACGTAGGATTGTTGGATCCGAACCACTTTAAAATCGCTTGTGTTCTGTGTTCATTATTTACTGTTGCATTGATTTACTATGCATACTGAAAATATCTTTTAATCATTCAACTGAGTTTCAGCAAGCTTAATCGACTGCACTAATATACTGAAACTGTTTTGATAAAAACGTTTTTCCTAACTCAACTGAATTTAGGTCTACACATTTCCGCACTACTGAACTCTATCTGAACGGTATCGAATCTCGACTCTAGTCGCCCAGCGTGCCTCGCAAAGTCAGTCACTCTGCCACGCGATTCAGAACAACTTATCTGGTCTGCTGAACTCGTTCAGTACGTCATTCTCCTGAAAAGAATTGTTCGTGTTTTAAGTTGAGAAATCGATTTTCAAGTGTATTCACCCCCCCTCTACACCTGAATGTTACTCTCGGGACCAACACCACTCAACCGGAGTAAGTAGTTGAATGTCAGAGTTAATTGACCCAATTGTTAAATTATTTTGGAAAGAAAAATTGATAAATCTCGTTTTTAAACTTTTCGATTTTGTGATATATGTTCTCTTTTTTTTCTTTTTTTTTTTGTCTCCAAACTATTTCTTTTTACGATCTTAGTCTTACCGTCAATTCGAAGGGTAAAATTAGAAGTTTATATCTATATAGACCAAAATTACAATTGAAGAATTATTTGATAGCTATTTAGCAAAATAAAATAGTTTTGAGGACTAGTTTCACTAATTTTATTCAAATAAACACATTTCTTCTTATCGATGAAATTTTGTACTCCCTCCGTCCCGCTATTTGTGGCTCACTTTCCCGAAAGGGGTGTCCCGTTATTTGTGGCCACTTTCCTAATTTGGTAAAAAACTATTATCATATCTTTTACTCTATCATCTTCTCTCTCCTACTTTATTACATTCTATCTCCTATTTTATCATCATTTCTCTCATACTTTCTCATTATCTTACTCATCTTCTCTCTCATACTTTATCATCTACTCCCTCTCTCATACTTTATCATCTACTCTCTTAATTCCCGTGCCGAAATCGATTGAGCCACAAATAATGGGACGGAGGAAGTATTAATTATATTTGTCAGTTTTCATATAACATAATTGTTTCGTATCAAATATAGGCTAATAATACTTCAAATAACATATTTAACATTTTACAATTAAATATTGTCTATATTGGTACGAAACATTAGGGGTGAAACCGGATCGGATAATATCTGCTCGATCCGGTGCCGTATCCGATCGGATATCAATTCGGGGAGCAATTCTAGTATCCGGTCGGATACGGATTCGAACCCGAATATCTTGAATCGGATACGGATTCGAATTCGGAATTAACATTATCCGCCCGTATCCGATTTTTCTCGTATTTAATCGGATATTTTCCGGATTATGAAATCGGATATTCGAAATATTTAATAATTAATTTTATAATATAATAATAAATTAATATTAAGAAATATATAACCCCCCACTCTCTCCGTCGCCTTCACCGCTCCGCCGGCGCTTGTTCTCGGAGGCGAGGAGGACCTTCGCGACGGCGAAGATCTTGTCGGAGCCTTCGAGGAGCGGCTCGGTCTCCTGCGCGAGGATGGCGAAGTCGCGGGAGCCGGCGAAATCCTTGGTGCGGAGGAGCTTATCGGCGATTCCTAGGAGGCGCTCCGCCTCGGCGCTGCTGGTGGTGGTGTGGTGCTCCATCTGGGGTTTGGAGATCTGCGTCGGCGGGAACCGCCGTCAACCTCGAGTATGTCTCACGCGCCAAGGAGCGCATCAAGGCCGATCTCGCTCATCGTCTTCCTCGCGATGCTGGCGGTTTGGGTGTTCCTCTACTTCCTCCGCGACGAGCCGCTCGTGATGCTCGGTGGTCACGATCGGCGTGCTCCTCTTCACCGTTGAATCCGTTCTGCTTAGCTGTTGGTGAATTCAAAGTTCGATCAGTTCGATTGATCACAGTGCTTAATTGCTTTATGAAAAGTAGTGTACTTAATTGCTTTTTGAAATGTTGTTTAATTGACTTGCCAGATTCTTTAAAGTAAGGGTGTTTAATTGCTTTATGAAATTATTATTTATGAATCATATTATCCGATTATTATTATTCGAATTCGATCCGAATCAGTCATATATTCGACCTGTATTCGTATTCCGAATAATCCGAATCCGTATTTGTATCCGGCCTTTCCGTATTCGAATCCGAATCCGAAAAAAAAATATGGGATCAAATATGGGAAGATCACTATTCGTCCGTATTCAATCCGTTTTCATCCCTACGAAACATAATTACCCTATATTTGATTCGAAACAATCATATATATGAAAATTGGCAAATTTAATTGTAAACTTTTGTCGATACGAAGCATTTAGCTTGTTTAAATGTCTTCATGGCATGACATAGCGATTAAAGTGAAAATCAACGGTCAAATTAAGGTCATGAATCTCATCGAAGCCGTTATGTGTGAGTTTATCCTATGCGCATAAAAGTAGCGGTTGTGAATTCTTTAATATTTTTTTTAAAGAAAAAACTCAACTATCGAAAAAAAACTAGCTTGTTTAAATGAAATTAGTTAAATTAGTCATTAAACAGTTTTATTTTGCTAAATATGTCCAAATAATTCTTTATTTGTAATTTTGGTCCATGTAGAAAAAATTTCAATCTTACCCTTTCTATTTTTTATTATTTTTTAATTAACGGTCGAATTGGAGGAAATATTAAACGGTGAGACTAACATCGCCAAAAAAAAAAGTAGTTTGGTGACAAAAAAAGAAAGGAACAAATTGAGGCTAAATGTCACAAAATCGAAAAGTTTGAAGATTAAATTTGGCAATTGTCTTTTGAAAACAATAATTTTGGTTTGTTGTGATATTTGTCTTTGATGTGTATGCTAAAATTATCATTTCGATCAATTTCCATTCATTAAAAGAGCTCATTGTTTTCTCATTAGTATTTGCCTATTTGGTTTCAAGAGAATATTTATAGTGTTACTCTACTTATCTTGAATAAATAATTGTGTATCCTATATTTTATTTTATAATATGTCAGTTTTTAATTATAGATACTTTTTTTTTTTTGACGAGGAACCCGCAGCCGCTACCTTTGGTGCGCACAGGGTAAACCTCGCTCCTGTGCAATAGCCTGCAAACCACATAGAAGAGTTAAACCACCCTTAATGTGACAGGGTGACAGGCTCACACATAGCGTGTCCAGTGGAAATTGAACCCATGACCTATCGGTCCCGGGCCACCCACCTTCACCGCTATGCCATCCCATGGGGACTAATTATAGATACTTATTATAATATTGTATTTGTTATTTATATAATTAATTCTCACAACATCAATTAATTCAAGCACACTAAACGAGTTGAATCGAAATTTGTTATGTGTTAGTGTAGGCTTTTGACATTTTCTAATTCTAAGGGGTTAAAATTAGTTTATGTTTTTTACCAGTAAAAAAGAAAAGGGCTTCTAATTAAACTGGTGTTTTCAAAACTTGAAACACTCATTTATCCTTTTAACAGGTTGTTTCGTGTTAACTACTCAAGTGAGCATTTAAATTGAGTTGTACCAAACTAATTAATTAGAATAAATTCAATTTATAGAAATTGATGTTTGGTAAGATTCTAACATACTATTAAACTTTTTTAAAGTAATAACATTAGGATCGAGAGAAAATATTCGGTTAATGATGTTATGATTTTATCGAATATTATTTTAGTTCATTAACTCAAATTGAGACCCAAAAAAATTATTATTTAAACTAAGTTATTACTCTATCGAATATTACTTTATCAAAATTTAACTATATAATATTTGAATAAAACACAACTCAACCTATCATTAAATTATTCTTCGCTGCGACCAAGTCATCTTAATCGGATTAAAAGTGCTCATTTTTTTTATGCATAAAAGCAATAGCGTGAATTAATAACAATATGAAGAATTCGACCTTTTACTTCAATAATGACACTCCATATTTTGCGGTTGACGACTGAAATATTCAGTCCCTACCGATGTATGTTTAGAAGAAAATTTGCTGTTATAATAGTCTGTAAACCATAATACAGAATGAAGATTATATTCGACTAATTACGAGCAAACTCAGTATGCAATGAAATTGTTTAAATTCAAACTTTTACTCTTTTTACGCAAGATAAATTTACACAGTGAACAAAGAACGATATTGTTTATTTATAAGTTTATTGACCATGCAATGTGTACACGTGCACTAAATTTAACTTTTATCAAACTTAACAAATCGAAAATATAAAATTCCGAGAGAAAAACTAAAATTAATTAGAATAAACTACTTTTTCTTTTAACAAAAAAATAAAACAAGCAAATTAAGTTGATAAGTTTACATGTAAATAGCTAACTACAAACAGATGCAATCTATCTATTGCTTATTGAAACCAACTTTGACAACGGAAGAAGAAGCAGAATTCAGCAGCGAAGACGCAGAAAAGCTTGACTTATTGCTCTGCACATACAAACTCTGCATTGCCGACGAAGCCCCTCCTCCATTCACACTCTTATCACTAACTTGTGAGGATGCTTTGCCAGCAGCAGCCTCACTTTTCAAATTCTCCTCTCTCTCGTGCCGTATCTCATTGAGCATCGCCGCTATGTCCTGTTGGTATTATAAACTGCTATTACAAGTAAACTATTAAATAACAAAATGAAGTAAAACAACAAAACCGTCGAGTCGAGGAGTCCTCTCTCCGCAAGACGAAATACGCCCCGGTAGTGCTCTCGGTTGTAGGCGTATCGTCCCCAAAGATAAAACGACGAACGTCTCGAAGATTGCAGCACCGCAAAACCTTCGAGCTCCGGCGAACTGGACTTTTCCGGCGAGGACAGGCTGCTGGAGACTTGAGCTAGGAAGAGCTAAGTATGCAGCTAAGATGATTTCCGAGTGTTGGTGTGTTGAGAATGAAATGCAACCGGCCTATTTATAGGCGGTTCCACCCAGTGTTGATTGCGGGAATAACTCCCCGCCCAATTAAGGCAAGCGCCGATACATAGGGGAGTGCCACACTCGCATCCTTCCAAAAGTAATTGCTTGGGTGTGGCGAGTGCACAGCACCACGGAGAGGAATCCAGTGCAGCCGGTCCACTGCACCGCCCGACCCGGCACCCGACCCGGCGAACAACCCGACGGACCACCCAAAGGACCAATTGCCAAGATCCAAGATCCAAGATCCAAGTCCAAGTCCAAGTCCAAGTCCAAGTCCACGGACACGGAACCGGAGCCGGGGCCGAGGCCGGGCACGGGCGCGGTGCGGCGCGCGCGCGCGCCGCGCCGCGTGTGAGGCGGTCGGCGAAAAGGCTCGCGCACATGAGCATGTGTGGCCCAAGCCCACCACATGTCACTTAGTTATCTCCTACAATATTGTAGAGACTTAAATACCACACAAAACATTATTCATTAATCGATGTGGGACATGATTAATGTAATAACTCTCCAAAACCCGAATAAGGTAAGTTTCTCCACTTTAGGTAACATATTAGTTTTGTCCCCCCAAACTTCGAGCCACTATTTCTCACTCACCGAAAATCGGAATCGAGAAATTAAGCACACTATAATTATCTACTCGAAACGTAGATCGACGTCATATATCTCAAAACATTAATCGGATAAATATCGAGGCTCGAAAATGCTATCAAACGGACTGAAATTTGCCCAAGTTAAATTAGCATTGAATGCTAATTAACTTTCCAAATAAATATATATATATATATATATATATATATATATATATATATATTTAACTTTGATTTTCCAACAATCCCCCACATGAGTGGAAATAGCCAAATGCATGCATGCAGACACACAGCTCTGTCCTCAAAAGACAATAAAGCATCAGGGTAGGTGGCTTGTGACCTTGAACCTTCCTTAGTCAGTGCTATCGAGCATACCGGCGGATTAGTGGACACGTGGTCTTGAACTATTCCTCCATGGTGTATACTGAGACAATAACACTAACACTATAAAGTCTCAACCTCGTTCGTTCTCACGTTTGTGTCCTTTACTGGCCATGGACAACCTCTTTGGATTCATAAGTGTTACATAGAAGCGGCCCTCACTTCTCACTTACATAGATGATTCTTACTCGAGTATCCTGTCATACTCCACCTTCTCAAGGCATCCAAGAATCATTAAAAGTCAAAGACTTAACCTCACCACTTGACATGTCACCAACACTCTCGAGCTCTTTTAGGGAATAGACTAATTGAGTGCGGTATCAACAGACTCATATAGCTTAGTTTTCCCATTGAACCAAGTTCATGGGATCTCCAATCTACAAGGTTGGGTATCCACTATAATCGTCTTTAATTTGTGGATTTAACTCCCATTCCCTCTACGAGCTTATACATTTGATCTCGATTCAAACTTTTAGTAAGCGGATCCGCTAGGTTATCTATAGACTTGACATAGTCTACAGAGATAACCCCACTCGTGATCAAATGTCTTACGGTATTATGTCGACGACGAATATGTCTCGACTTACCATTATACAACCCACTCTTGGCCCTACCAATAGCCGCTTGGCTATCATAGTGAATCATCACAGGTGGCACGGGTTTCGTCCAACATGGAATATCTTCAAGAAAATTACGGAGCCATTCGGCCTCCTCACCGGCTTTATCTAAAGCAATAATTTCAGATTCCATGGTGGACCGGGCTATGCACGTCTGTTTCGTGGATCTCCACGACACAGCTCCTCCCCGTATAGTGAACACATAACCACTAGTAGACAACGAGTCTTTAGTGTCGGATATCCAATTTGCATCACAGTACCCTTCAAGTACTGGGGGATGTCTCGAGTAGTGCAGCCCAAAGTTAAGAGTGTATTTCAAATACCTCATAACTCTTACAAGAGATTTCCAATGCTCTCTACTAGGATTACTAGTATAGCGACTCGCTTGTTCACCTGGACAAGCTAGATCGGGCCTAGTACAATTCGTGATGTACATAAGACAACCAATGACTCTAGCATAATCCTCTTGAGCAACAGGATCACCCCTATTCTTGCTCAAGTGAACATTAACTTCTAAAGGAGTCTTAGCCGGCACACTATCAAAGGCATTAAACCTCTTAAGCACTTTCTCAATATAATGAGATTGAGACAAAACAATCCCTTTAGGAGTTCTTTGTATCTTTACTCCAAGAATAGCATCAGCAACTCCCATATCTTTCATATCGAAATTTCTTTTAAGCATACGCTTGGTGTCATTTATGACTTGAAGGTTTTGTCCCATAATTAACATGTCGTCTACATAAAGACAAATAATTACAAAGCCATTCTTTGTATTCTTTATGTAAACACACTTGTCACATTCATTAATCTTAAAGCCATTCAACAACATAGCCTCGTTGAATTTCAAGTGCCATTGTAATGGTGCTTGTTTCAACCCATATAGGGATTTCACCAACTTACATACCTTTCGCTCTTGACCAGGTACAACGAACCCTTCAGGTTGTTCCATATAAATTTCCTCTTCTAAATCTCCATTTAGAAAGGCTGTTTTCACATCCATTTGGTGAATCTCAAGATTGTGCAAAGCAGCAATCGCGAGAAGCACACGGATAGACATAATCCTCGTTACAGACGAATAAGTATCGAAGAAGTCATATCCTTCAATTTGCTTAAAGCCTTTAACCACTAAACGAGCTTTATACTTATCAATTGACCCATCTGCCTTATACTTTCTTTTTAGGATCCATTTACATCCTAAGGCCTTGCAACCTTCGGGTAAGTCTGCTAAGACCCAAGTGTGATTCTGCATAATGGAATCAATTTCACTTTGGATGACTTCTTGCCAAAGTGGGCCATCGGGTCTAGAAAGAGCTTCTTTTATAGACCGCGGCTCTTCATCCAAAAGAAAGACAACATAATCAGGACCAAAGTCCTTAGCAACTCTTGCTCTAGTGCTACGTCTTGGTTCTAAAGTTTCAAGATCGACAGCTTGCCTTTTACGTGTATCGGGTTCTACCCCCACATTTCTAGAACTACTAGCAACTTCTCTTGCTTCACCACTAGAGTTTGACTCAATTTTATCATCCTTTTTACAAGGATAGATATGTTCGAAGAATATAGCATTCCTAGACTCAATAGTAGTTCCAACATTCATATCGGGCACAGCCGACTTATGAATGACAAACCGATATGCACTACTATTCAGTGCATATCCTATAAAGATACAATCGACAGTCTTAGGTCCGATAGTAACTTGCTTAGGCAAAGACACTTCTACCTTAGCCAAACACCCCCACACTTTGAGGTATCTATAGGAAGGTTTCCTTCCTTTCCACAGCTCGTAAGGAGTTACATCTCTACCTTTTAGAGGTATTTTGTTCAATAAGTAGTTAACCGTCAAGACGGCTTCCCCCCACATGTTCTGGGGCAGTCCAGAACTTATTAACAAAGCATTCATCATCTCCTTTAGAGTTCGGTTCTTCCTTTCAGCTACACCATTTGATTGAGGCGAATAGGGGGCAGTGGTTTGATGAATAATACCACTTGTCTTACATAACTCTTCAAAAGGAGCTACATATTCTCCACCTCTATCACTTCGTACCATTTTGATTTTACAATCAAGTTGGTTTTCGGCTCTCGCTTTGAAGTTAGAAAAAGCTTCAATCGCCTCATCTTTACTCCTTAAAAGATAAAGAGTACAATACTTGGTGCAGTCATCAATAAAAGTAATAAAATACTTTTTCCCACCCCTAGTTTGTACAAACTTCAAGTCACATACGTCAGTGTGAATGAGTTCTAGAGGTTTTGTGTTCCGTTCTACAGAATGAAATGGTTGCTTAGCCAATTTTGCTTCAACACAAACTTCACACTTGGTTTTGTTAAACTCATTTACTTTAAGTAGATCGAGATTAACTAACCTTTTTATAGCATTTAGATTAACATGTCCTAATCTAGAATGCCACAAATCGGAACACTCAATCAAGTAAGAGGAAGTAGCTTCATTCTCATTATTCTTAGCCTCAACGGGCTCCTGGCGAATTGCCATTACACTTAATTTGAAAAGGCCCTCAGAAAGGTAGCCTTTTTCCTAAAAACATACCAAATTTTGATAGAATAAATTTGTCAGACTCAAAAACTAGTCTAAACCCTCTCTTGACTAGTACAGAGCCGGACACAAGATTTTTCCGGATGTCGGGGACATGCAGCACCTCTCCCAGAGTAAGGTTCTTGCCGGAGCTCAACCTTAGCACCACAATACCATAGCCAACCACCTCAGACGAGGCTTGATTACCCATATTGAGCTTCCTCCCTTGGCAGCTCTTGTACTTGGTGAAGCGGCTTCGGTCACCACAAACATGTGCCGTGGCAGCGGTATCAATATACCACTTCCCCTCATTCTCCACGACGTTTGCTTCTTCAGTGACAACGGCCGCAAGGTCGGCTTCAGTGAGGTCAATCTCCAACATATTGGCTTGACGAGCCCTTTTCTTCTTCGGCTTTCAGCAGTCCTTGGACATGTGGCCAATTTTGCCACAGTTGTAGCAGTCCCCTTCAAACTTGCGGGATGGAGCCTTGCCCTTCCCTTTGGGGTTGCTGTTTGAACGCCCTCTCTTCGCATTGTTGGAGTTGCCACCTTTGTCAGCAAGGTTGACTCTTGGCTCCACGGGTGCTTTGCCCTTCCCATCTCGAGTCCTCATGTCGGTCTCGATGCGGAGCTTGACCACAAGGTCCTCAAGCGTCATTTCCTTTCGCTTGTGCTTCAAGTAGCTCTTGAAGTCCTTCCAGCTCGGGGGAAGCTTCTCAATCACGGTTGCCACAATGAAAGCATCTGGCAAAAGCATTCCTTCGGTGTGGACGTCATGGACAATGAGTTGGAACTCTTGCACTTGGTCCATGACTGGTCGAGAGTCCACCATTTTGTAGTCCAAGAACTTGGCGACTACAAACTTCTTGGTACCTGCATCGTCAGTATAGTATTTTCTTTCAAGTGCCTCCCAAATTGCCTTGGAGGTCTTTACATTTGCATATACACTGTACAGACTATCATCTAGTCCACTAAGCAAGAAGTTTTTACAAAAGTTGTCAGAAGTTAGCCAATTATCATAGGCTATGCGGACTTCCAAGTTCTCTTCGTTGTCACTTGGAGGGGCAGGAGCATTCTCCATCAGCACGGTTGTAAACCCTAATGTTGTCAGGTAGAACAACATCTTCTGTTGCCACCTCTTGAAGTCGGCTCCACCAAACTTGGCCGGCTTCTCAGCAGCGGGCAGCACTCTAGACGAGTGCAGAGGTGCCGTCAGGGTTGGGTTCGAACCCCCCACCACTCCATGGTGGTTCACACTCCAAAATGGGACATTGCTCTGCAAGGCAGAGGACATGGCATTGAAGTTGTATGCCGAGTTAGCGGCATTAGCACGGTTAAGTGCGATCCTTGCGTCAGTGGCGGCAGACATGGCAGCGAGTGTCGGATTAGCAAAGACCGGAGTAGGTGTAGGGACAGATACCGACGGAACTACGTTGCCAGAGGGGGCAAGGACGTCAGCAGCGGTGGGGTTGGTGGCAGCAGAAACGGCGGCGGCGGCAGCGTCGGAGAAAGCAGCACTTGAGGAACACATCTTCTTAGTTTACTTGAAGCAGATATAGGTATTTCGTCTTGCGATTGTTGGTATTATAAACTGCTATTACAAGTAAACTATTAAATAACAAAATAAAGTAAAACAACAAAACCGTCGAGTCGAGGAGTCCTCTCTCCGCAAGACGAAATACGCCCCGGTAGTGCTCTCGGTTGTAGGCGTATCGTCCCCAAAGATAAAACGACGAACGTCTCGAAGATTGTAGCACCGCAAAACCTTCGAGCTCCGGCGAGGACAGGCTGCTGGAGACTTGAGCTAGGAAGAGCTAAGTATGCAGCTAAGATGATTTCAGGTGTTGGTGTGTTGAGAATGAAATGCAACTGGCCTATTTATAGGCAGTTCCACCCAGGTGTTGATTGCAGGAATAACTCCTGCCAATTAAGGCAGACGCCAGTTACAGGGGAGTGCCACACTCCAGATCCTTCCAAAAGTACTGCTTGGGTGTGGCAGGTGCACAGCACCACGGAGAGGAATCCAGTGCAGCCGGTCCACTGCACCGCCCGACCCGGCACCCGACCCGGCGAACAACCCGACGGACCAATTGCCAAGATCCAAGATCCAAGATCCAAGTCCAAGTCCAAGTCCAAGTCCACGGACACGGAACCGGAGCCGGGGCCGGGCACGGGGCGCGGGCGTGGCGGTGCGGGCGCGGCGCGCCGCGTGTGAGGCGGTCGGCGAAAAGGCTCGCGCGCATGAGCATGTGTGGCCCAAGCCCACCACATGTCACTTAGTTATCTCCTACAATATTGTAGAGACTTAAATACCACACAAAACATTATTCATTAATCGATGTGGGACATGATCAATGTAATAACTCTCCAAAACCCGAATAAGGTAAGTTTCTCCACTTTAGGTAACATATTAGTTTTGTCCCCCCAAACTTCGAGCCACTATTTCTCACTCACCGAAAATCGGAATCGAGAAATTAAGCACACTATAATTATCTACTTGAAACGTAGATCGACGTCATATATCTCAAAACATTAATCGGATAAATATCGAGGCTCGAAAATGCGATCAAACGGACTGAAATTTGCCCAAGTTAAATTAGCATTAAATGCTAATTAACTTTCCAAATAAATATAAATATATATTTAACTTTGATTTTCCAACATGTCCTTCATCGTCGGCCTATCGTCGGGCGACGGATTTATGCACAGCATAGCGACTCCTATGCTCTGCATCATCTCTTCTATCTCACCTTCAAGCCTCAGCAGTAGGCCGGAGTCTAATACTTCCACCATGCCTCTCTTCTGCCTCACCCAATCCACAATGTGAAGCCGGTCGGGTATGGTCGGATCGATCGGTTGTTTGCCAGTTAGGACTTCGAGCACAACTACTCCAAAGCTATACACGTCGCTCTTCTCTGTGACCTTAGTCGTGTAGCCATACTCTGCACAGTATCACTTGACTTATGAGCACTACGAAATAAATAATAGGGGGCAAAATTTGAAATTATGCATACCGGGAGCAATGTAGCCGTAGGAGCCAGCAACGGTGTTGGAGGAACGAGCAACATCACCATCATCGACGAGCTTAGCAAGGCCGAAATCAGCAATGTAGGGCTCGTAATTGAGTCCGATCAAGATGTTGTTGGCCTTGATATAGCGGTGGACGATCGGAGGAGCACAGTCGTGGTGGAGATACGCGAGGCCCTGAGCCGCGCCTAGTATAATCCGGTACCTTACGTCCCACTCCAAGAACCCACCATTCTTTTCGTGAAGAAGGCTGCAAAGGCTTCCGTTAGGCATGTAGTCGTACATTAGGAGTCTCGTGTTCGAATTCCATCAACACCCCAAGAACTTCACAATGTTCTTATGCCGGATCGAGCCTACTGTCCGAGCCTCGGTGGAGAAGGAATCACGAACTCCACTTCGATCCTTGTGATAGTTATAACCGGCTTTTACCGTTGTAGTCCACAGCTTCTTGACTGCAACTACGTCTCTGTTGTTGAGCTTTGCCCGGTAGACGATCCCCGAGCATCCTTTGCCGATGGCATTGGCTTCAACGAGACACTTAAAATCTGATCCACTGAGAAACTCAGCTTCTGAAAGGGAGTGAATCTCCAAGACCAAGACTCTCCTTCTCTCAACTCCGAATCTGCTTCGCCTGTACTCATTCTTCTCACCCTCACCACTGCTATGATACCAAGAACTGCAAGCACAATCGTCACAACTATAAGCAATGCAATGGCGGTTTTCAGCCTCCACGACCGCCTTGTGCCAGGTATCCCCATGCCTTGTGCGGAGCTCAAGAAACACGTGTCGCGCCCACGACTGCATAGCCCTTGGTTCCTAGCAAGCTCTGCTGCCGACAACTGCCGGAACACCTTGTTGTCCGGGAGATAACCGGAGAAATTGTTGAACGAAACGTTCAGTGAAACGAGGTTTACAAGCCCGGAGAGAGACATCAAATCTCCTTGGAGCTTGTTGTAGGAGAGGTCTAACACAGAGAGTTTGTTCAGAGCCCTAATCTGAGGTGGGATTCCTCCTGTGAGAGAGTTTAATCTTAAGTTTGGGGCGATTTCAAGAGCTTCCATTTCAAATATCTCAACCGGTATGCTCCCGCTTAGCTGATTCTTGCTCAAATCAAGAAGCTGAAGCCTTGAACAACGGCCAAGACTAGAAGGAATTTTCCCAGAAAACATTGCTACCTAACGAAAGCCGATTAAGAGATAAGAGTTGGCCAAAACTATCTGGGATTAAACCATCCAACTGATTAATTGAAAGGTCTAAAACCTCTAGCTTCATCAGTGAAGATAAATAAGCAGGCAGATTCCTAGTGAGTGAATTCTCTGTAAGGCTAAGCATCTCAACTTCCTCGCAGTTTTCGATTTCAACAGGGACTGATCCACTCAGACGATTATCAGACATATCAAGAAAACTTAGATTTGTAAGAAAACCGATTTCTTTTGGGATTTCTCCACTAATCTTATTCCCTACCAATCTTAACCTAACTAGAGACTTGCAGCTACCGATCTCCGGTGGAATAGGACCAGTTATATCGTTGAAAATCAAGAGGAGTTTTGTTAGATTCCTCAGCTGAAAAATGGTGGCGGGCAGGCTGCCGGTCAGCAAATTGTGCGATAAATCCATTGCTTGGAGGTTTCGGCAGCCGGACAAAGCCGTCGGAATGCTGCCCTCCACCTTGTTATAAGCAAGGAATATCTGCAGCTGCACCAACAAACCCAGCTCCGGCGGAATCGAGCCGGATATCTGATTACTATCGATCTGAAACTGAACCAACCTCGTCGCATTGGAGAGAACTGCAGGAATCGAACCGGAGATGTTGTTGCTGCTTAACATCAACTCTTCGAGATTCGTTAGATTCCCAATTGATTCGGGAATGCTGCTGGAGAAGAAGTTCAATGAAAGATCGAGAATGATCAAGCTCTTGCAATTCCCATTTTCTTCGGGAATCAAGCCTAGTAAATCATTCTGCCATAGCAACAGATTCTCGAGCTTATGCAGCTTGCCTATCTCCGGCGGCAGCGGCCCAGACAGGCTATTCTCGTACAAGTACACGTCGACGAGCTCCGAACAGTTTCCGATTTGGCCGGGAATCTCGCCGGACAGCTCCGTAGTGTAGAGAGTAGGGTTGTAAACGAACCGAATCGAGTCGAATATCACTGTATTTGATTTGTATTTGCTTCGTTATTTGAGTATTCATATTCGTATTCGTTTATTATTCGAATATTAAATTCGATTCGTATTCGATTCATTTATGTTATTCAAATATTTGAATCGAATCGGATATTCATTTTTTTATTAGTATTTTATAGTATTTGACTATCTCTTACAAATATTTGATTCATTTTCGATAGTTAACGTTGAATATTCAATTCAATTTATAACTTTCGTAATAAAATAAATTCTAAATAATATTAATTAGCAATACTCAACATAAATCATATTCAAAACTTATAAAATAATATTTTTTAAAAACATAAAAACAATAATTATCAATATCAAATACGTAAGAGAAAAAATAGATTATTAAATTGAATAAGCACCAATCTTGAATCTTCCACCAAGTTTGCAAATCGACTTGTTTGCAGCATGACATCAATCGGTTCCTCTTGCTCTTAAACAAATAGAATGAATTAATGATATATTTTATTTATGAAACGTGTAATGAATTAGAAAGATGACTCACATGTGTCATAATGGCCTTCTTAATTCCATGAAGTTGGCGAACCCAATCTGCTCCACAAATCAAAATTTGAATCATATCAGCTGATAACCTTGAACGATAAGGATATAACACTCGAGTTCTTGCACTGAATGTGGCCTCTGATGCCACTTTACTAATTGGAATCGCTAAGAAATCACGAGCTAACTTTGATAAGATTTTGAACTTCAATTCTTGAGATTTCCATCAAGCTAAAGCATCAAAATCTGCATCCCCATCTTGATATCTATATACACCCGCCTCCAAGTAAATGTCCAACTATGATTTCAAAAGAACGTCACGATCCTCGACAGTGTTTAAATACTCATCAAACATAGACAAACCAGAAGGCACTAATTTTCCTTTCAATGTGGAGTTTGAACATGTAGAAGAGCTTCTTCCTGAAGTGGTATTCTTTCGAGACCTTGCATGATCACCTTCAACATACTCGAAGAACAAATTGTATAATTCATCTCAAACCTTCATCACCTTTGTTCGTGGATCAATCTCATTGTATATTTTATTGAAAGCAAAATCAACCAACCTCATTTTGAACCTAGGATCAAGTATTGCTCTATAGCCATCAAAAGATTGCAGCTTCCCCAATATTTGTCAAATTTTTGCTTCATCTTCTTGATCATCACTCTAATGAACTCATCATCATGATTTTCTTTTTCATTCAATATATGCTTGACTCTCCAAATAACAGCAATGTAGACATTAGACGTAGGATAATTGACTCCCGAAATCACATGTGTAGCTTCATAAAAGACCTCTAAAATTCCATGGATGAAGGTAGTCAAATACTAATTAATGTGATTTAAGTCTACGTCAAAAAAGGAGGGGATGCACATCAATAATTTATTCCATAATTCCATGGATTATCAAAACTTGTTAAATATTCATTCGGTCATGAAACTCCAATTTTATTGCTCATATTTTCTTCTCAATCGATCAAAACACTCGACAAGGTTTTCAAAAATAAATCCTAAGAAAATCAAATTAATTTCTAAAACATTTATTACATACATAACTTTAGAATTATAGAATTACCTGATTGTGATTTGGTTGAAACTTCAACAATATATAAAAAAAGTCGTCAGGCAAAGCGCTGTTCACGTAGATGAAGCCTGAGGGAAGTTTGTTTCTAGGTTGAAAACTTGAATATATTCAGGGGCTGTTTGGTTGGGGGTAATCCGAAAAGGGAAAGGGAATGATTCCCTTTGTTGGTTTTTGGTTCGGTTTTTTGCTCAATTTCATTCCCCCCCTTCAGGGTTTCCAAAACCCTCAACAAGCACTTTTTGAAACCCTCCCTCCAACCTGGGATTTCAATTCCTTTCTCCTCCTCTTTCCCTTTCAACTTTTTTTTTTTTCACAAAAAATTCAACTCGTCTCCTCTCTCCCTCATCTTCCAACATCTCCTATCTCCACCATTTCTCCACATACTCTTCAGACGGCCGCCGCCACCATCCGACGGTCTTCGCCGCCGCCATCCGACGGTCTTCGCCGCCACCACCATCCGACGGTCTTCGCCACCGCCGCCATCCGACGGTCTTCGCCGCCGCCTATCGGAAGAAATTTCAGACACTCTCTCTCATCTTCTGCCATCTCCTCCTCTCTCCCTCTGGTCTGCTCCCTCTCTCTCTCACATCTTCCACTATCTTCCACGACTTTTCACATAAAATCCAATAGGCCGCCGCCGCCGCCTCTGTCGGATGAAATTTTGCACTTCCGTCTCATCTCTGTCGGATGAAATTTTTTTTAAGCTATTTTTTTACTATAATATTATTTCAATTGTTTAAGTACTAAAAAAATAAAAATAAAAATTGATTCCCTATATGTACCAAACAGTCAAAATGTAAAGGAAATGAAATCGATTTCCTTTCTTTGGTCCGAACCAAACAGAATGGCAAAAAGGTAATCATTTCAAAACCTTTCCTTTCCTTTCCCTTTCCTGATTCCTTTCCTTTCCCCTTGTCGAACCAAACGGTCCCTCAAAGTAACAACGTCAGTTTTAGAAGACTTAATATTATATAATGTATATTTTAATATTTCCTTAGTAATAGCGTCACTTTTAAAATATTTATTATTATATAATGTATATTTTAATATTTCCTTAGTTAATTGATTATGATCATTATATAGTATTTATGGACTAAAATTATTAATGGATTTCATTATTATATTTATTTATTATATTTTATTTATTAAATATGCTAAAAAAATTAATCGAACATTTGCGAATATTGAATCGGATATCATAATTTCATATTCGTATTTGAATGCTAATCAAAATTTTGAATAATTTCAAAATTTCATGATCGAAGTATTTGAATGCTAATCATAATTCGAATATCAAAATTTCGAATAAAAAAACCGAATATCGAATACGAATACCGAATCGAGCAAAATTATTTGATTCATTTTACAACCCTAATTAAAATTGTGAAGAGTATTAATTGTGAAGAGTATTAATTTCTTGCAACTTGGTCGAGATAGTGCAGCTTTTTTTTCTTCTAGAGTGAAAACGCTTTTATCCTTCGGTACTTTTACCCCTGTTCTGGCTCTCACACCTCCCACAGCTGCTTGTTTGACGTTGTCGATCATTGGAACGATGGATCCATGTTGGATATGAGTCAGTAGACTCACACCTCCCACAGCTGCATGTTTGACGTTGTCGATCATTGGAACGATGGATCCATGTTGGATATGAGTCAGTAGATGATACTCAGCTGTTCATGGTTAAAAGAAAATTGGGGGAAATCATAGTAGTACTATGGAATTGAAGATCCCAAAACCGAGCTGATATCAGTAGTATAGTGTGTCGTTAGGATTAGCTGATGTATAGGTTAGACTTGATGTAATCGTTTTTAATATTTTTGTCTAAGTCCTGTACGGGGTAATTGTCGAACTGAGCTTCTGTCGAAGAAACTTTTCGGAACCCCACGTCATCAGTGTAATCGCTTGCGTTCTTGAGTCGCCGATGACTAGACCTCGCAAAGACACGCATCACGGTGAGTAGACCTCGGTAGAGGCCAACCCAAAGAGCTGATAAGTCATCAGTAGAAGAACTCATGCAAGCCCCAGTACCTTCGCAGCCGCCACTGACCTACTCGAAGCTACATTCCTTGTCGACCGACTCGGCCGAAGAAGATATAGACTTTGCGGTCATCGTATCCGACGTAAAAGCGACCCAGCCTACTTAAGTCTTTTCGAAAGTTCAGCAGAAGATCATACGAGGTTGTTTGAACGGTCAACTCTGACATTCTCACCAACCACAAACCTCGACCAATGAGAAGCCGACAATGCCTTACCTGCTCCTTGCAGTAAAGCTGCTCTCATGTACAGTAATTAACTGCCCTGCTGCAACAAGTTCGAATTTATGGCCGTTTTCTTTGGAAGCTTGTGACACGTGGCATCATCGTCTCCAACGGACATATGCCATAGCTCACAGCTATAAATAGAGAAGAATTTGAAGTTCCACACAAGCGAAACACACAAGAAAAAACACGAAACACGGAACAACGAAATTCAAAAGGGAAAATCGTTCAAGCTCTCAAACACTCTAGCAAACTCATCAGAACATCCAGCGAAGAATCTGCATTTATTAGAATATTTTGTAGTTCTTCTCTCTAGAGTCTTTAGATCCCTTTCTTCTCTACCTAAGCTCATTGCCATATTTATGGCTTAGATTCGAAGGAGTTCACACTTAGTGAATTGTTCTTATTGAAAGAACTCCTTCTTAGTTGGAGATTGTTTCGCTCCCTTTTGAACTTAGGTTTGAATTGTAAAGTCGCTAAGGACTATAACTTAGAAGGATCTGTCATGTGCACAGTTTCCTTGCTGAGACTTGCTCAGATTAATCAACAAGTTATCCTGTCTTGTTCAGGACCGTGGACGTAGGATCTTGCGTATCCGAACCACGTTAAATTGCTTGTGTTCTTTACTGTTTTATTGCATACAAACCTTTGAAAATCATAAGTTTGCATAAAACGTATTTCAAAAGTCGCACAGCCAAAAGAACTTAATTTGCGAAAACACGTTTTCAAAAAGAGACAAACTCCGGGCCCCACACTTATCCGCATGCTAAAGTCTTCGACTGAGTTTCGAAGTACTGACAAAAGTCAGTAGGAGAGTTCAGTAGCTGACCCACTCTGACCCGCGATCGAAGGTTGTATTTGGCACTGTTCATCAGTTGCAACTAACAGCTTCAGCTGACCTTCATCGAGAAAAAAGAAACTCTACTCAGGTGTATTCACCCCCCCCCCCTCTACACCTGATATTTGTCTCCGGACCAACAATTGGTATCAGAGCACACGGTGTTCTACTGATCACTTGTTCTCATACATCGGGTCTTCTCGAACAGATCCTGAAAACGTTTTCTCTGCACAAGGCATCTCTTCATTCATCCTTATACTCGTACGCATAATGTCTGACATGTCAAGTATCAGGATGATGCCGATGTTCTCGATAGAGAACTTCACGGTATGGCGTGTAAGAATGGAGGCACACCTTACGTCGCTGCACGACAGCATGACTGACGTACTGGAGACCGAACCCATCATTCCAATGATAGACAGCGTTCAGTTTGCTGATATGGAAGGTGAAGGAGCTCGAATCGGTTCGAAGATTCCCAAGGACAAATCTGCCTTCACGCCTGAAGAGAAAAAACTGCATAACCTCGACCGAGTCGCACGAAATGTTATACTGACAACGCTCAGTGACTCACATCTCGGGAGGGTGCAGGATTGCAAAACGGCGAAGGAACTTTGGGACGCCCTGGCTGTACTAAGCCAAGGAACTCCTCAGATCAAAGAAAACAAGCTCGAATTAGAGCTTCAGAAGTTCGAAGCCTTTGCGATGGAGCCCAGTGAAACCATTGACGAGCTGAGCGTCAGATTTACGAATCAAGTCAATGTGATAAACGGGCTGGGAAAAGTGTTCTCAAACAAAGAGATGAACACAAAGATAATAAGAGCGCTACCTCGACAGAAGTGGCTTCCTTTTGCTACTTATTTACGTCGCTCTGATCTTAATGCTCTAACTCCTGATGTTATATTTTTAGAATTAAAGACGGAGGAATTTGAGTATAGTCTACCTAAAAAGTGCTCCAGTGCTCCAGCTGACACACAGTTCGATCATGCCTTCAAGGCAACAGTCAGCAAAAGTGGAGGCAAAAATATTTCTTCCAGCAAGGCAGTAGCTGCTGCAGATACAAGACCTCTGAAATATCTGCTACTGACCAACTCGCACTGATGGCTCTCAAATACCAAAGAGAAAAGGAGAAAGTCAAAAAGCTGAAGAAATACCACAGAGATTCTCCCTCAGGTAAGAAAGATTATCAAAGAAGGGAAGAGTCTAATCCTTCTACTGAATGCAGGAAAACAGAACCTGCTACTAGTCCATCAAAAGACTCAGCTGGAAAAAGCAGCAACAGAGCATCAACATGCTACAACTGCAAGAAGGAGGGACACTATCAGTACGACTGTCCCGAACTCTCAGCTGCTTAAAGAGCAGAACGGCAGGCCAGAAGAGACAAATTTGCCCAGAAGAGGCAGGCCTATATAGCCGGAGAGATATCCGACAACTCAATTGAAGAGGATACATTCATGTACTCTTCTGAGGACGAAGCTGCATTCGTAGCTATTGAAGTCGGAGAGACGGTTCCTGAGGAATCAGCTGAACACTGTCTGATGGCCGGAGAAGAGGCTGAGGTAAATTCTAAACTTAATATAACCTCCTCTTCACACAACACACACGATACTTGCTCGGTCTCGGATGATCCTCTGGACGTAGTACAAGTATATAACGACCTGCTAGAGCAACAAATTCTGCTGAGCAGAGAGTTCAGCAGAACCATCCAGGAACTTGAACAGTAAAGGCCGAGAATCGAGACTTTCTTCGATTGTCGGGTCTCTACCGAGTCAGTGGATCTAGTTGCGAGACTCAACGAAGAGATTGAATCTCTTATGACTAAGTCTCGCCTTCAAGAGACTCGGATCTCGCTCCCGACCAAGGACAATTCGGAGAAAGAGACTGAAATAGCCCAACTCAGTCAGAAACTCTCAGACGTACAGAAGGACTATGATTCTCTCAGGAGAAGTGATGAGGTCTGGAGAGGACTGATGACTGAACAATACCTGGGAGCTAAGGAGAAGCTAGAAAGCATGCTCAGAGCACAACGACCAACTGCTGTGAAAGAAGGCCTTGGCTACACTCACGAAGCTTCTACCTCCAAAAGCTCAGCAACGCTGGCTGATAGGATCGTCAAAGGAAAGGTGCAAGTTGCTGACACCACACCTCAGGCGAAGAATAAACAGAAAGTAATCGCACCTCGCCCAAGCAAAGAACAAACAACCGACCAAAGGTTCCGGCCCCGAGGACACCGAGATCAAACTCGGGGGGAACCAAGAAGGTCGGATGGGCGAAACGAAGCACAAGGAGCCACCGTATGAGCACCCGGCTCGGCACGGCTCGTACTATTATGAACCCGTGGTCGGGAGAAGCGCAAAGACTCGGAAGAAGAAAGCGCCCGAACCCAAAATCATCGCCAGAAAGTCGGCATCTCCAAGTCCCGTGGAGAAGAAAGCCGACAAGGTTGAGAAGAAGAAGTCTCGACTTCTAAGGTCCCGAGACAGATTTGGGTTCCGAAATCACCCACTAACCAGTAAGGACCCAACTGAACCAAAGGGTACCTAAAGATGCTTCTGTTTTGTAGGTGCATAAGGACCCATGGATAGTGGACATCGGCTGCTCAAGACACATGACGTATCAGAAGTGCCTGCAGACCAACTACATACAAGAATATGGTCCCAGAATTAAGTTTGGTGACAACTCAAAAGGCTACACAAGGGGATACGGAACACTGAACATTGGGACTGCTTCAGTTCCAAGAGTAACATATGTTGAAGGACTTCAACATAATCTCCTTTCTGTCAGTCAATTATTTGATAATCTTAACAGAGTTATCTTTGACGCTGGCTTCTGTGATGTTGTTGACAAATCTACAGGGAAAACAGTGTTATTAGGTTCGCGGAGGAAGAACATCTATGTTGCAAACTGGAAAACCGCAGAACCTGAGGCTTGCTTACTCGCACAGACAAAATCTGGTGACAAGTCAGGATGGCTATGGCACAAAAGACTCAGCCACCTGAACTTCAAGACCATGAACAAGCTAGCCAAGAACTCCAAAGTCAGAGGACTGCCCAACGAATCGTTTATCAAAGATAGAAACTGTGAAGCATGTCTGAAGGGAAAGCAAACAAAGAATAGCAATCCACCTATTCCGTCACCTTCCACTGATGGAATCCTTTAGCTACTGCACATGGACCTATTCGGGCCAGTCTCTCCAGTGACTACAAGAGGCAAAAAGTATGCCCTCGTCGTTATTGACGACTATTCGAGATATACTTGGGTTATCTTTATCGCCAATAAGTCTGATGTTCAAACTGCGTTGCCCAATTTGCTGAAGAAGCTCAGTGTGGAAAAGGACATCAAGATTCAAAGAATTCGCTCGGACAGAGGAACAGAGTTTCTAAACTCAGTAGTTAAGACGTACTGCGATAAAGAGGGAATTAAACACGAGACATCAGCCGTGCGCACCCCTCAGCAGAACGGACTTGCTGAACGAAAGAACAGAACACTTAAAGAAGCAGCAAGAACGCTCCTCGCAGACTCTGGACTACCCTCGAAGTTCTGGGCTGATGCTACTGACACCGCCTGCTATACTCAGAACTGCTCACTACTCACTCAGCAACACATGAAGACACCATATGAATTATGGAAAGGGAGAATTCCTTCTATATCTCATTTCCATATTTTTGGTTGTCCTTGCTTTATCCACAATAACGGGAAAGATCGATGAAGGTCTTTGATAGCAAATCGATCAAGGGGTTTTCTTAGGATACTCTCGAGTCAAGTAAAGCCTTTGAGTCTTTAACTATCGGACTCTTTGTGTGGAGGAAAGCCCTCATGTTGTTTTTGATGAATTTGTTACCGAGAACGAGGAAAGATACGAGAGACAAATATCGATAATGTCGCCAAGCAAGCTACGGGATCTCGGACTTACTGATAAAGCTGAAAAGATCCAGCATTGTTGGGTTGATGAGTCAGACGATGAACAAACCCAGACTCAACCAACAGTCGATGTAGCTGACCTAGTTGATTCTACCGAACAGAATCAACAGGTAACATCGGTCGATGAGGAAGCCCCCATGGTAACTGAGACCTCTACTGAGAATATAAACTCAGGGGGAACGATTAATGTTCCTGAGCTAAATGCCCCTGAACCTGGAAACTCAGTAGATCCTAATCTTCTTACTGAAATACTGCAATCTCAGAACAGTACTACTGAAATGCCTAACATTCCTACTGATTCTGCAGAAGTTGTATCAAAAGAAGAAGCCAGACTCAGACGATCTTGGCTAGATGCTCACTCTTCAGATCTCATAATAGGAGATCCGTTAGCGACGATAAGAACAAGATCGAGATTAAATCAAGGCGAAAGCTTACTATATTCTTATTTCTTGTCTACAGAAGAACCTCAATCGATAGAGGACGCACTTAATGATGCTGACTGGATCATCGCCATGCAAGAAGAGCTGAACCAGTTCGTCCGAAACGAAGTTTGGGAGCTTGTAGACAGACCTAGACATCAACACGTGATTGGTACTAAGTGGGTCTTCAAAAACAAGCGAGATGAAAACAACGTCATTGTCAGAAATAAAGCACGACTAGTTGCAAAGGGATACAGTCAGGCAAAAGGAATTGATTTTGATGAAACATTCGCTCCAGTCGCTAGATTGGAAGCCATTCGTCTATTCCTAGCTTATGCAACACATCAAGGCTTCAAAGTCTATCAGATGGATGTAAAGTCAGCTTTTCTGAACGGCGTACTGAAGGAAGAAGTCTACGTGGAACAACCCTTGGCTTTCAGCAGGGACATCAGGTGTACAGACTTAGGAAAGCTCTGTATGGGTTAAAACAAGCACCCAGGGCTTGGTATGATACCCTATCAGACTTTCTAATTCAGAAAGGTTTTCAGAAGGGGACAGTAGATCGCACCCTATTCAACATAAAGTCAGGAGATGACATCCTACTAGTGCAAATCTACGTGGACGACATCATTTTCGGCTGCAGAAATGAGATCATATGTCAGAAGTTCGAGAAGATGATGAAAGAGAAATTCAAGATGTCCATGATGGGAGAGATGAATTATTTCCTTGGATTTCAAGTGAAGCAATCACCTGAAGGAATCTTCATCAATCAAGCCAAATACACTCGAGATCTTCTCAAGAAATTCGGCTGCGACTCCAAAGAAGCCGACCAAAAATCCCCATGAACACGAATTTTAAAATCGATCTAGACAAAGAGGGAGCTTCTGTTAACTCTACTGATTATAGAGCTATTATTGGTTCTTTGTTATATTTAACAGCTAGCCGGCCTGATATAACTTATACTGTAGGTGTATGCGCAAGATTTCAAGCGGATCCCAAGCGAAGTCATTTAGACTCAGCAAAGAAGATTCTGCGATATCTACGAGGAACACCTGATGCTGGGTTATGGTATCCTGCTGATGATAATCTAATACTGACAGGTTATTCTGATGCTGATTATGCAGGATGCATGATAGATCGTAAGTCAACTTCCGGAACGTGTCAGTTCCTAGGCAGCAAGCTGATATCTTGGTTCTCAAAGAAATAGCACTCAGTAGCAACGTCCACTACTGAAGCTGAGTACATGGCTGCTGGAAGTTGCTGTGCCCAAATCCTTTGGCTTCGACAACAACTGAGAGATTATGGTATCACTCAGAATGATGTGCCCATCTACTGTGACTCCACAAGTGCTATTGCCATAACTCAGAACCCAGTTCTACATACGAGATGCAAGCATGTGGATATCCGACACCACTTCATCAGATGCCGTGTCGAGAAGAAGGATATCAGAATGGAGAAAATCCATACTGACAAGCAAAGGGCAGACATATTGACCAAACCACTAGCTGAGAACAGATTCAGAGAATTATCAATTGAGCTAGGTCTACTGGATCCTACTGAAATGTATCAGTAGAAGGCAACTACTGATAGAAGCTTATGGAGACAATTGGCAACATTTGGTATCAGTAGATGGAACCAGTACGACAGATCAGTAGATTCCGTACAGTGATTCAGTAGGAAGAATCACACCTGTACACGCAAGGGGGGAACACGCTTATCAGTACTTCAACCATCCTCCTGCGATATAACGGTAACCAGCTGATCGAAAGTTCAGCTGAAGAGGTTTGTGTAGTATCATATACTTAATTTCTTTTCAGAAGCATGTTTGCATTTACTATATCAGTCGCACGAAGTCAGCAGTTCATGTGCATTTATTTCCCGCCATTAATAGTTTAAGGAAAGGTCAGTAGGAAACCTTCTCATTCGAATAACTGAGTAATTAATGCTGTCTGTCACGCATTTAATGCATGTCTTCTCACTTACCTTTATTACGTAAGTCTATGTTAGAGGCGTCTTTGGTAATCATTCCTTTTTTAACATTCAATCTCAGCCGTCCATAAGATTTGAAAGATTAAAATTGGATCGTAGGATCAAAACTTATAATCAGACGTTATATATAAAATATTTCATCTTCTATCCTTTCCTCACTTTTCGCCATTTACAACTTAAGAGCTATCTTCGAGCGTTTCAGTTTTCTCAAAATCTTCTCAAACTGCCTCGCATTTGCATTCTTCTCAAGCTCTTTAGTATTCGGTAATGTATTGAAACCTGCTTAATACTTACTAACTTACTCTATTTTCAAGTGCTAACAAGTTGTTTTGCAAATTTCAATGGCGACAGTTCAGACCCCTGAGAACATTGAGGAGATTATGTCCTCTAGGATTCAGTTTGAACTGACTTTGGCTTTCCGTCAAGTAGATATTTCCTATCTGGAGCCGGTCTTTGATGCTCTGGAGCGTTCTGGTCTTCAGGAGTTGGTAACGAAACACTCGAGATCGTATCTGCCAAGGCAAGTGGCAGAGGTGTATTTCAACTGGAAGTCGCTTGCGTCTGGAGGCGAGGAATCTTCTTTCGCCTACATGAAAGAAGTTGATCAGAATTGTTGGGATTCTGCACAGCGAGTCTTCAACGTCAGGGACGCCTTGGTGCTGACGTTCGATCTTCCAGACTCTGGTATTTCTCCCATCGGGTACAAGGAGAAAGATATAAATGAGTATGTCCATGAGTTCTGCGGACGAACTGACATCTCGTTCAAGACAGCTTTGCCGAAGAACCTTTTGCTCCCCCAATACAGAGGACTAGCCTACATAGTCTCTCACATACTGACTAGCTCAGCTGGATCATACGATCAACTGTCCAAACCAAGAATTCAGCTGATGATAGCGATCGACGACGAAATTGAAGTGAACTGGGCCGATTATTACGTTTCTGAGATGAAGGCCCAAGCCCAGAAATTCACTACCTTACCCACTGGAGAGAGGAAGTTAGCCAGTGTGGGCAAATTACTTTATGGGACTAAGATGTCAGTCCTCATTGGGAGCTCTGTTCAAAGGCACTCATCGTTCGCTGACTCAAAATTCTTTGACATGAAATTGATTAAGTTCAAAACAAAAGCAGCGACTGAGAAATCTATCAGGAGAGGGCCGGCTGAGCCGAAGAGAGCTGCATCTGCTCTGCCCCCTCATACCGAAGTGCCTAAGAGGAGGAGGCTAACTAAGCCTGACGGACCTGAGGTCTCGACTGCTCGGCCTCTCACTTGTCATTGAACAAGCTCCTCCTCACACACAAGAAGAGCAAATTTTGGACTCTGATACTGGCATTGAGGCTGCGACCCTCAAAGATAAGGTCCAGGTCATCAGCTCTGAAGAGACCCAGTCGGATGTTAGGGAACCGATTGAGGAGACTCCGACTGAGTGGACAACTATTCATTCCACTCGTCTCCGTGCCACAGCTGAAGTACACGATCATATTCCTGAGATCGCTGGGCACTCAGACTTAGTCGACATAGCCCTCGTGGCAAGGGTTCAAATGCTACCGAGATTTCGAGTTGGGATATTCTAGCGAGAGATAATCAAAACCCACTCAGTCATCAACTTGCTCGATGAGGAGCAGAAATTACAAGAAGTCATTGGGTACGGAGAGCCAGCTGACTTGGCTACTCTCGAAGATCTCAGAGCCGCTATGCTTTATCTTCTAAGCTTGCGAGAGTCAGTTCCTGGTGATACTCTTCCGCCCCCATCTCCTCCTGCTGATAAGGATGATAATAAGAACAATGATGATGATCAGAGGAAGGATCAGACACCCAAGGATACAGAGTTGGGAGGCTCTGCTGAGGGTTCAACTCCCCGTGAGAAGAGCAAATCACCACATCCTGATACATCAGGTGATGCTCAAGGTGCTCCGAAGTACAGTCGGGAGGGCTCCTCACGTTTTACGAGCGAGAGGCTCGGAACCAGTTCTTACCAGATTCAGCCTATCGGTTCCGTGTCCTCGAAGTCTGTTAACAAAGCCATTAGACGTCAAGGAGAGAAGAACAGACTATTGGCTAAGGAAGTCCATCTGAAATGGACAAAGTACACTAAGGCTCAGACAGTGAGCTTAGACAGACTAGCCGCTGGCATCTCAAAAACTCCAGAAGCTCCTCCTCAACCAAATTTTTAGGAGATAATTGAGGCTGCCTTAGCCGCTCAGAAAATCAATTTAGAAGCTCAGAGTCAGCAGTTGCTCCAGAATCAGCAGACGATCTTTTCAGAGCAGCTGACTCAAGCTCTTGAAACTATTAAGCTCGAAATTGATGAGAAGGATAAGATTGCCACCTCTAGCCTTCAAAGCTATTACCCAACAGGCAGAGGCTCTGAAACTTATTCAGAAAGAAATGACAGAATCGCAGGATGAGGCTCTGCTGAAACTCCGTCGAGAGTCACCGCACATGCCTTAAAACATCTAGAGCCGATCGGGAAAAAAGACCGGGAATTATACTGCGATCTCGTCAAGGACTTCGAATCCACAGCTTCTCATATTAAGGATTCAGTCCACAATGTGGAAAGAGACATTCAAGCCATCCGCACCCAACTCTCTAAGGCAGATGATGCCAAAAAGGGGGAATGTATTATGAAAGATGAACCTGAAACGGATACGGCTGAAGTCCAGATCTTGGAAGGAAGGGTTCAGGAGGAAGGACCCTCCACAGTTCCTCAGGGGGAAGAACCCTCTACTGCTCAGGGGGAAGGTGTTCAGGAGAAAGGACCCTCCGCAGCCCAAGCAGATTCAGGGGTTCTACTACTTGAATATCCCCTACAACCTACCCCCATCTCATCTTCCGCAGCTCACATAGAAGAAGTTGCTCATTTCATTGAGCAAGAGTCAGAAGAAGAGCAACAGGCTCCTCCGCAGAGGCCGGGGAAGGACATTGCTACTGATATTTCTCATCCTTCCTCCCCCGTCCGTAAATTCAAATCAAAAGTGGAACAAGAGGCCTTCGACCTCCGGGTAGCCCAACAACTTCAGGATAAGCTGGACCATGAGCATCAGCTGGAAGAAGCCCAACTTGCTAAGAAGCCTAAGGGCAAAGTTGTTAAGGCCAGAGGTAAGAAGAAGGGAGAGTCAGTGGAAGAGGAGAAAAAGAAGGCTCAGGAGGAGTTTGCAAAAACTCTTCCTACCGCAGTCAAGCTACCGCTCGTAGTCATTATCGGACTCATCTTACACCCGAGCAGAAGCGGAAGATAGAGCCACTTGGGAAGCCACGCCGCAAGGCCTAAACCTTAGAAAAGGAGACCGTAGGGGCGCAGCTCTCCGACGAAGAAGAAGAGAATGGCCTGATATGGCTAAGATGATTAGCCTATCTCAAAAGCCAAGCGACTGATCCCGTGAAGGCAAATCCCAAGAGGATCAAGGTACATAAGAGCTCCTTATGTCAAGAAGGACCCAGTTCTTCATATCGATAAATGGGTACCGGCTCTAGTCAATGATAAATGGGAAGAACTCAAAAAGGAATTCATCGAGGCTACTATGTATGGGAATTCTATCCTCGTGAGCGACCTATCGAACAAGCTTTTGACGAGTTCATGTTTAATTACAATTCGAGCTTAGGGAACAACTTCGGAGATCATGAAGAGAGAAAACATTCCTTTTAGAGCTCCAACTTTCGAGCGCATTCCACCTCCTAGAACAGCGCGGAGTTCTATGCACGAAGGAAATATAGGATGAGATTAGAGCTGCAGCATCTCATTTCGACCTGAGTGTCGACCTTGCTGAAGACTTTGAGGATATCCAGACGCAGAGGAAGAGAATCTATTTATACTATGGTCTGGAACCTCCTGTCGACAGATCTGCTGATTTCAAGAAGCGTACTCAAGGCTTCAGGCGTCAGTAGTATTTCTCTCTACTCTTTTGTAATAGAAATAGGAACTTGTAATTTCCTGATCATATATATTATCGTTCCAATTGCTTGATAGACAATTACTCATTGTCTTAGAGCATTTTGCTTTGTGTTTTCACAACTAATCACTAAGTGATCTGACACACACTCACACTATCAGTTTCTCTGATTTTGCCTATCTCTCACTTGCTGATGTTTTGAAGTTATATCAATTTGTTTTCCTCAGATAAATGAAGGGGGAAATTGTTGTCAGTAGGTCAGCATACCTTATAAAATGTTTTTCGTTTAGAATTTAGAAGTAGAGGTTTTGGCATCATCAATTAGGGGGAAATTGTTGGATATTAGTCAGTAGATGATACTCAGCTGTTCGTGGTTAAAAGAAAATTGGGGGAAATCATAGTAGTACTATGGAATTGAAGATCCCAAAACCGAGCTGATATCAGTAGTATAGTGTGTCGTTAGGATTAGCTGATGTATAGGTTAGACTTGATGTAATCGTTTTTAATATTTTTGTCTAAGTCCTGTACGAGGTAATTGTCGAACTGATCTTCTGTCGAAGAAACTTTTCGGAACCCCACGTCATCAGTGTAATCGCTTGCGTTCTTCAGTTAGCAGCTGACTAGACCTCAGTAGAAGACAGCGCATCAGCTGAGTAGACCTCAGTAGAGGCCAACCCGGCAGCTGATAAGTCATCAGTAGAAGAACTCATGCAAGCCCAGTACCTTCGTAGTCGCCAGCCGACCTACTCAAAAGCTACATTCCTTGTCAGCCGACTCAGTCGAAGAAGACAGAGACTTTGCGCTCTCATCGTATCCGACGTAAAAGCGACCCAGCCTACTTAAGTCTTTTCGAAAGTTCGGCGAGAAGATCATACGAGGTTGTTTGAACGGTCAACTCGACATTCTCACCAACCACAAACCTCGACCAATGAGAAGCCGACAACGCCTTACCTCCCTCCCCGGAAAAGTTGCTCTCATGTACAGTAATTAACTGCCCTACTGCAACAAGTTCGAATTTATGGCCGTTTTCTTTGGAAGCTTGTGACACGTGGCATCGTCGTCTCCAACGGACATATGCCATAGCTCACAGTTATAAATAGAGAAGAATTTGAAGTTCCACACAAGCGAAACACACAAGAAAAAACACGAAACACGGAACAACGAAATTCAAAAGGGAAAATCGCTCAAGCTCTCAAACACTCTAGCAAACTCATCAGAACATCCAGCTAAGAATCTGCATTTATTAGAATATTTTGTGGTTCTTCTCTCTAGAGTCTTTAGATCCCTTTCTTCTCTACCTAAGCTCATTGCCATATTTATAGCTTAGATTCGAAGGAGTTCACACTTAGTGAATTGTTCTTATTGAAAGAACTCCTTCTTAGTTGGAGATTGTTTCGCTCCCTTTCGAACTTAGGTTTGAATTGTAAAGTCGCTAAAGACTATAACTTAGAAGGATCTGTCCTGTGCACAGTTTCCTTGCTGAGACTTGCTAAGATTAATCAACAAGTTATCCTGCCTTGTTCAGGACCGTGGACGTAGGATCTTGCGTATCCGAACCACGTTAAATTGCTTGTGTTCTTTACTATTTTATTGCATACAAACCTTTGAAAATCATAAGTTTGCATAAAACGTATTTCAAAAGTCGCACAGCCAAAATAACTTAATTTGCGAAAATACGTTTTCAAAAAGAGACAAACTCCGGGCCCCACACTTATCCGCACGCTAAAGTCTTCGACTGAGTTTTGAAGTACTGACAAAAGTCAGTAGGAGAGCTCAGTAGCTGACCCACTCTGACCCGCGATCGAAGGTTGTTTTTGGCACTGTTCATCAGTTGCAACTAACAGCTTCAGCTGACCTTCATCGAGAAAAAGAAACTGTACTCAGGTGTATTCACCCCCCCCCCCTCTACACCTGATATTTATCTCCGGACCAACAATCCAGACTCAGTACCTCAGTCATACTGTCGTGCAATGAAGTTAGGTTCGCTTCCATCCTTACGCGTCATACATAATAATTCTCTAATGAGAACATGGGCACCATCCTAATACTAGACATATCAAATATTATGGAGATACAGTATATGATGCAATGACGAAATGAATGCAATGAAAAACGTTTTTCAGGATCTGTTCAAGTAGACCATTAAATTCAGATAACGGTGATCAGAAAAACACCGTTCTGATACCAATTGTTGGTCTAGAGAGGAATCTTCAGGTGTAAAGGGGGGAGGTTAATACACCTAAGTCCAAGTTACTCAAACGTGAAAGTTAGTCTTTTACTGAGTATGCTAGCTGAATAACTCAGCTGACCAATTTAACTTTCTGTTCGTGTGGGCAGAGTGATTCGATCTACTGAATCCCGTCTATTGACTTCAGTCAGTCTACAGTAAACTCAGTAAATGAATGAGTGCGGAAGTGTATGCCTAAATTTTATCGTCTCTTATTTGAAAAACATTTTTAATGAAAATCTATTCAAGTCGTGCTTGTGCATATGTTCAGGTTTTACTGAAAATTTGAGTTACGCATTTGAATATCAGCTTATGTAGAATGAACAGTAAACAAATAAAATAGTAAATTCACAGCGATTTTTAAAGTGGTTTGGATATGCAAGATCCTACGTCCACTGTCCTGAACAAGGCAGGAGGTCTTGATTTTATTATACTGAGCAAGTCTTAGTTGATTTGTACTCAGGAGAGATACTCTACTTATAGTCGTAATGACTTTATAACTTTAAAACACGGGTTTGAGTTTCTCCAACTAGAAGGAGTTCTTTAATAAGAACAGCTCATAAATATGAACTCCTTCGATTTTTCTAAGCGTATGATCTAACAAAGACCGGCTTAGAATAGAGAATGGGAACTAGATGATCTCTAGAGAGAAGAACTAAGAGGTCTGATCTGAGTTGTGAGTTCTTTGCTAAGTATACTTTGATTTTGTTAGAGCTTTGAATGCTTGAGTACTTTGAGTTTCGATGTCTTCATCGCTTGAAGATCGATCTCTATTTATAGTTATGACTCATGGAAAGATCCGTTGGAAGATACCTAGTCATATGTCAAACACGACAAGGAAAACAACCATCTTGAATTTTGAACGTTACTGTAGAGATTCTCTCTTTTTCAGTCTTGAGGGTAGCTTCATGCCAGTGCAAGGACAATGTTGGCAGCTCCTCATTGGTCGAGGTTGAATGGTAGGTGAGGTTTGTTCAAACTACAAAGTAGATGCTGAGTTAACTTCATCTGATTCCTCAGACACTTTAACTGAGTTGTCCTCTACTGACTTTCTTGTGAGATGTCCAGCTGGTTGATCGATTCCTTCGATATTCAGTAGGTTCTGAGTAATCATATTGAGTTCTTCAGTGGCTGAGTCGGTCCGGTTGAGAACGAATAAGCTACTAAGCTTATCAGCTACTGAACTCTAGCTAGCCTACTGAGTTCCTAACAAGCTAAACTCAACTAAGCTATTACATTATAAGGTTTCATCACTCAGCTAGGGGTTTTGGGATCTTCAAATCTTATCATACTGAATTACATTCCCAACAATGTATAAGAAATATTTTAAAGTATATTCGATCCAAGTTACCAACAAGTAAATGAAGAGTGCAGATTGGTTCCTAGTTCCTATGCAAAATGCATCTCCTACATAATCCACTCTCTCTATATATATGTTGTTCAAGTGCTCATGGTTTGACCCAACCCCTAGAGGGACTTATGTACATCCACAGTACAAGTTGGTTTCTATCGATCAAACGAAACCGCTACGAAACCATGAACCATTTATCATGGCGGAACAAGCTCATCAAGTATATTACTACTCATATCCTAGTGTGAATAAATCTAGGAAGGCGCTGTTGGAAGCATGTAAACTCAAACAGAGGTTTAAGATAGAATTGCCAACTCAATCTTCATTAGATGAAACATTTCAAGAGGATGTCGTTCTAAACCCGACTGTATGGAGTGACACTACTTTATAAGTTGATATACCCTTAACTCATCTACATGAAACAATAGAACTCGATGAGGAAGATGTTGATGAACGAGATAATGATGAAGAAGAACACGTTGTAACCTCAGAAGAGGAAGAATTTAGTGATGACTAGTAACACTTACAGGTTTAAAAAGATATACTTATACAAAATATTTATAACTCTACTTGTTTATGATCTTATTATTGTCAGAAAATTCATTATTTGTTATTTTCAAGTACATGGCACCTCCGAGAGGTCGTGGCGGCATGACTATGTCAGCTCCTGCTGGGCCTAGAGCCACCCCTTCATCGTTTGGGCATGGGGTCAGTCCTCCATCAGTAGGGTCCACGACACCTAGTGGTTGTACTGGCTCTTGCTCAGTTGATAGTCGTCGCGCATTCGAGCTTTCAGCTGAGGGGTATGTAGTAATTGCCTTTATCTTTTCAAATATATCAGATATAACTTGTCTAAACCATGTTTCAATAATAGGAGATTGCTTGAGCCATCTGGATTGACTCACACTATTGTTGAGTGTTTCAAGAAGATTTATAACCCAATAGGGTTCAATTGTAAGTTGACGCCCCCTAAAATTAAGGCGCAGTACTTTGAGGAATTTAAGGTAATACCATTAACAGAAACTCACAATCTTATAATTTAACATTCTAACGTATTTAACATGTTTAATTTGGTAGATTGCAGAAACACTTTCCATACTTAATATTTGACCTCGTATCCGGCGGTACCAAATGTGCCACAAGAAGGCGGCCAAAAGGTTCAATGATTGGCACTGTGAGGTGAATAAGGGGCGGCCTTACAAGCCAGACTACATTAACACAGAGAGGTGGGAAGCCCTCAATGAATACTGGAGGCGGCCAAAGGTTGTAAGCAAGTCAGAGACTGCTTTGCAGAATAGACAATCAAAGCCAGAGCCGGGCACCGGGATGAGCAAGCACAAAGGAGGCTCCCGGTCAGGCCTATAGTACTCTCAGTCCACGATAAGTTTCATTTTTAGTAATTGTTTACTTACAATGTGTTTGCTTAGTCACAAAGTTTTTGTTTTAACACAATTTTTTTATGCATGTGATGAATAAGCTTTCCGAGAGGGGATGCTCCATATAGTCCATCGCCTTTAATACTTTCCAGAATCTCCATGTAAAAAATGGTCACTTCACCAACGACAGTGCGAAGAGACTTTATGTAAGTACCCAATTACAATATATATAATATTATTCAATAAACGTTAGTTTTAGCTTGTTTTGATTTTATGTTATATATTAGTATGAGGTTGAGTGGGTTACTGCTGAAGAAAGCCCCAACGCGGATAAAAACACGATTTATTTGCGGTTGGAAGGGGTAAAAGATAAGAAGCAGCGGTTGTATGACGTTGGGGAGGATGGGAGTCGCTTGCTCAACGCCGTCGCTAGTAGTTCTACTTCTTCCCTTGGGACATCCCAAAAGGACCTCGAGTTCATACACCGGCTAGACGAGGAGTTGGCAGCTAGGCAGGACCTCCAGCAGGAGGTGACTCGTATGAGGTAGATGGTGGCACATCTGTTGGCTTCCTGTGGCCGAGGAGCATCTTCCAACAACAACCAATCCCCCCCCCGCTTGACTCTTTATGATTTGGATTTGTGCAGATACAACTTACACTCCGTAGATATATTATACATATATTTTAGATTTGAATAGTAAATTGTTTTATGTTTTCGATTTGGATTCATATTTGAGCTTAGTTACCTTTGAATATGGATGTGATATTGTTACAGGTTGTTGAGAATTGGGTACGGAAAAAAAAGAAAAAAACATGTTAAAAACAAAAATATTACCGACGGAAATTCAGTTCGGTTAGTTTACTGATGAGTCATTTCTGTACTTAGTTATTTCTGGCCGAAAGTTGTCTTAATTGGTCAATGAGGGCACTTGCAGTGGCGAAAATGCAGGTTTTTAGGTACTGACGTGGCAGGGTGACTATGATGTAATTTGATAATATTTGATGATGAAAAGGGCGCGAGATTTGCTGAGGTGGACGTGGAATTCGATGGAGAGATATATCTTGAACATATTTGTGATGCTTTCCTTATCTAACAAAATCCCTTTCCTTAGCTTGGAGGGATTTAACCTAACTTAGGGATCAAGAAAGAGGGTATATAAAGAAGAGAAGGAGGACGAAAATTAGAGCCTTATGCCCGTTCATTCACGCTGTCACTTTCGTTCCATATTCAAGCCAAAAATCCTAACTCCCAAAGTTCGTTTCCGACCGCCGCCGTCCACGCCGTAGCTAGATCCACACCACCGTTCCATTCCGTTCAAGAATCCGAGGCGTTCGTAGTTAGTAGTTGAAGAAGAAACACTTTAATTTCCATTTGGTTTGTTCGTTTATGCTTTCGAAGTTGAATTCTAGTTTTAAATTTTCATTCGTTGCATGTTGTTGGAGTTTAGAGATCGAATCTATGTTTGAAACTCTTGTTCTATTTTAATTCAGGTATTCAGTTCAGTTTCGTAGGTTTAAGTATTCTGTTATTTCGTGTTTTATTGGTTTAAGTTTCGTGCATGCTAGATCTAGGGTTACACATGTTTTCGTTTATGTTCTACGAACTGTCCTGCTTGCACATCCAAGACATCTTCATGAGTAGCTAAGTTTTTAAGGGTCCGGCGGGATGGGAAACACACACTAATCAGTACATGAGGCTTGGGTGCGAATAATTAATCTAACTAGTAATTTATGCCTGATCACCCTAGGTTGCCAGTCTGTAGCTAACTTAGTACTTCCATCGTTTCTAGTGGAATAAGGCTAGGTAAGTAGCGAAATTATTTGTAAGAGTAATTGGATTAAATCGGTAGAAGACTATTAGATGCCCAACATACGAGTAGGCTCCTATACTAGGCTCCATTAGTTCGATAAAGCTGTCTAGTTATTAAATTTATTGATTGCCCAACAATGTAGGTTGTAGCTAGATTAGGGAAGTAGTCATTTTGATACTCAACATGACGGTTACCGACTAAGTAAGTGGGAGTGAGGGTTGTGTCAGTTGAATTATGACAATCTATAACTAGTAAATTCTTAAGTTTAATTCATATTAAGTGCCGATGATTGGAATTATGTGTGTGTGAATATTCTGCTGAACTTGTCGCTTAATTGCCCAGTTAATACAGTTTTTATTTCAGTTTTAGTTTTTAATATTTATTAGCTTAGTAAAAATCCCAAAAATTGCGTGGTTGATAACCAAACCCTAGATATGTAGGAAAATAAAGTGACTAGTCATCCGTTCCCTGTGTTCGATACCTTGTAGACTATACTGATTTAATTATCAGATTTTGCAGGATTATTTGGTGCAATACAACGATCACCATTTACCGATGAAATTTTCCATTGGTAATAAATTAATGTTCCCGCATATTGCCGACAGATTTTTCCATCGGTAATTCCTGATGAAAAATTCCGTCGGCTATTCATTAGTTGTAGCTCGCCGACGTAACGACCATCGACAAATCACCGTTCGGTAATCCGTCGGTAAATTTTACTGACAGACTCATTTCATCGGAAAAATTTACCGACAAGCTGTGACTCGACGCTCAGATTACATCGGCAATTCGTCGGTAAATGTTTTACCGACGGAATTTTCCGTCGGTAAATTTCGATTATCTTATAGTGTGTGTAGAAAAAAAATTAATTGTTTAAAAAAATCAAATAATATACACCACAAAACACCACTTTGTTAATTTGTGTGTCCAAAAGAAACATAACATTACTAATAGAATGAAGAGAATATTATTTTAAGAATTAAAGTTTGTAGGAGTATTATTTTGATAATGCTCTCAATTTTAGACTTGTATCTTGAATTGATAAAAGAAATCTTTTCGTGGTGGACAACTCTTATATAATGAGATATATCTTGTCTTAGAAGTTATAAGTGAGATTGAACATTAATAATATAAATAGTTATATAATAGTTGTTTGAGATAGTTTATCAACAGCTTATTTGAGCACATAATAAAATATAAGCGCTTAATTGCATGTTTAAGATAACTTATAGAAATAGTTGATATGTCATCCAAAACTCATTTTAATTTCTTATTTCCATAAGCTGCTAATGAAAGTTTTTTATTGACTTATATAAATACTTATGCAATAATTTTTTTTTAAAGTTGTTATCTTAAGCAAGGTCTAAACATCAAAACTTACGGACAAAGGTAAATTAATTAATAGAAAACTAAAAAACTCAAATCACAAAATGAATTAAATTAGTTAATAATATTAAAGAAAAATAATAATAGAGTGAGGTACAGAGCAACAATCTCACTCAGAACACTCTGTCGTCACATAATTAATTCCGATGGATAAACAAACAACTGCAAAATGCAAAAGAAACTTAAATACACACCAACACATCCCTCTTATCATTTGAACATCAAGAAACTCATCCTAGTATTCCGTAAGAGGAGGTGAGTTGTAATAGTACGATGGTGGAGATAGCAATGGAGATAGGGGAGATGTATAGTAATAAGGAGCAGGTGAGCTGTAAGAATATGCTAGTGGAGGTGGATATTTGTAGGTGTATTCAGGATGCTCTACATGCTTCGGTGATGGTGGTCACTTGTATTGGTACGGTGGTGGAGGGGGAGAGTTGTATTCATACTTCTTTGTTGGTGGGGATGAAGATTTGTAGGTGTATGCAGGATGCTCTACCTGCGTAGGTGGTGGTGGCGACATGTATTTGTATGGTGGGGGAGGGGGAGAGTTGTACTCGTACTTCTTTGCTGGTGGAGGTGGAGATTTATATGTATATTCGGGATGCTCTAAATGATTGGGTGATGGTGGTGATTTGTATTGGTACGGTAAGGGAGGGGGAGCGTTGTATTCGTACTTCTTTGCTGGTGGAGGTGGAAATTTATAGGTGTATTCGAGATGCTCTACATGCTTTGGTGGTGGTGGTAACTTGTATTGATATGGTGGGGGAGGGGGAGAGTGGTCTTCGTACTTCTTTGCTGGTGGAGGTCGAGATTTGTAGGTGTATTCGGGATGCTCTACATACTTGGGTGGTGGTGGTGACTTGTATTGGTAGGGTGGGGGAGGGGGAGAGCTATATTCGTACTTCTTTGCTGGTGGAGGTGGAGATTTATAGGTGTATTCGGGATACTCTACATGCGTTGGTGGTGGTGGCGACTTGTATTGGTATGGCGGGGGAGGGGAGAACTGTATTCGTACTTCTTTGTTGGTAGAGGTGGAGGTTTCTAGGTGTATTCGGGATGCTCTACATGCTTTGGTGGTGGTGGTGACTTGTATTTGTATGGTGGGGGAGGGGGAGAGTTGTATTCGTACTTCTTTGTCGGTGGAGGTGGAGATTTGTAGGTGTATTCTGGATGCTCTACATGCTTTGGTGGTGGTGGTGACTTGTATTGGTATGGTTGGGGAGGGGGGGAGTTGTATTCGTATTTTTTTGTCGGTGGAGATGGAGATTTTTAGGTGTATTGGGGATGCTTTGTATGCTTTGGTGGTGGTGGTGACTTGTAAAAGTATAGCGGGGAAGTGGAGAGCTGTATCGTACTTCCTTATTGGTGCAGGTGGAGATTTATAAGTATATTTTGAATGATCTATGGGTGGTGGAGGTGAAGAATAAAAATAAGGCTTACTTGCAGATACATGAGAAGCAGTGATACAAAATGCAAAAACGCATAATTAGAAGGGCATTTGTCCCCTTTTTTCGAGTATTTCCATCTTTTGGTGTTGCTAGTTTTACTTTGTGCTTGATGATCAAACCAATCTTCTATGTATATAATCATCAATTAGATTAATTAAATTCCAAATTATTGAATTGCAACTTAATCGAAGACCACTCCAACATACTTTATTAATAGAAACCATGAATGGTCATAATTATATAAATTAGAAATATTTAACTTTTAGCACTACTTATTGATATACTCCATTCGTTCCATTTAAAGCGACGTGTTTTTCTTTTTGAATTGTCCCATTTAAAACGACATGTTTCATAAAGAGGAAATAATTTTCCAAAAAAAATACAAATTATATGTTTTTATCATTTTTCTCTCCTACTTTATCATATACTCTCTCTCAGTATCTCACTTATCTTCAATATCTTATTTTATCATCTATTTCTCTCTTATACTTTATCATATATTTTCTTACTTACCGTGCCGAAAAGAAACGCGTCGTTTCAAATGGGACGGAGGGAGTATTATACTACTATTAAATAAAAAAGATTTAAATAAAAGAACAACTATATAATAAATAAGAGGTTTTCGGCCAAATAATATTTATATTTAAATACTTGTTAAACAAATTAAACGTTCATTGGGAAATCTCACTCCGTAATATTTCCTTGCACCTATTTAGAGATGTGCTATGCACTAATTTGCACGTTGGTTTTTCATTAGCAATTTGTACATATGGATATAATAAATATAATAACATGTTAAAAGTGTATCGTTTTTTTTTTCTTTGGGTTATCTCATTAAAAATATCTCATTTTAAAAAATGCAAAAAATGCCTAACAAAACTTAACTTGTCAAAAGTCAAATAATATACACCACAATTTAATAAATGTATTCAAAAGAAACTATACACTTTTTACTTTAACGAAGAGTAAAAAATACTTCATTCGTCCCATAATTTTTGTCCCACTTTCCTTTTGAACCGTCTCACAATTCTTGCCTCATTTCCTAAAATAGTAAATTATCACACACAATTCATTTAAAGTCACTATTATGTTTACTTATAACAAACAACTCTCCTAAATTATCGTGTTCAGAAAAAATAGTACAACAATTGTGGAACAGAGAGGGTATCATTTCCACTTGATTAAAATTTATCATAACTAATTTGGATATCAAAAAATGTTTCGAAATAATTGATACTCTACAAATGAAACTTTTGTTCAACACAAATTACACTTCCTTAAATGAGTGTAGAGGTCGTTCAAAAATATTTGTCACTTTTGTTTCAAAATAAAATGACACTTTAGGTCATCACAAATGCACACCTTGTCTTTCCAAAAAAAAAAAAGTAAAGAAAATAAATAAATAAATAAGAAAATTAAAAATGAGAAGAATCATTCAAACCGTTCTGATCGTAAATTTCATCCCGACAATGGTTCATTGTTTGATTAAAGCTAAACACCTCCAACACAATTAATAAATCTTTGTAAGGATAATCGTGTCACCATCTCTGATTCCTCCGACTTTACTTTCTCCATTTCATTCACCTGGGACCTTTTTTCTCAGTTAATATGGTGTGTCCAGTTTCTTGTTTAAAGTTTAATCTTACTTGCGTACTTGTTCATTTCATTGTTCTTATAAACTAGGATTATCATCTTTGTGATGATAGTACTTCAGATGTTGACGTTGGATTGGGAGGATTTGATTTTTCACTTCCCTTATTCCTAATCGACGCACATCTCGGTCAATCGCAGTATTTATGAATGTCTTAACCTCTATACGTAAGTTGTCCTTGGTAATAACAAGATTCAATTGCGGAAAATAACTGTTGAATGAGGACTTGATCTTCCTTTCTTTTTTTAATAGCTTTTCTTGGCATGTTGTATCTTATCTGATGAATACCAAGGTAAGACCTATAAGGATTCATTTAGTGAATCTTGCTCCATTTCCTTTTAAAATTGAGGCAGTATATTAAGATCAGAGTTTTAAGTTTCACCAATCTACCTAGCTCAATTCAAAGAGGTCTTGTGTGTTTGGTAATGTGTTATGAAGCAAAGTCGGGGGGAAATCTTGGGGGATTTGGGGATGATTTGCCTAGATCTTATTATGTACTTTAAGAGATCCATAATAAGCAAAAAATTTGTTATTAATATACTGTATGCGCATTGCTACTACAGATTACACCCAATATTTCAGAAGTTTTGATGAAAGGGGCAGAGTATTAGAGAATAACACAGATACATAAAGTCACGAGACTGTGATCCTCATTTTGCGTCCTTGGACAGGAAGTTGCTTCCACTGGTTGCGCGGGCGTTGCTGAGGTCGTCGACACAATCACCTCTCTCAAGAACAGCAGCAGCACCCATACCTGAACCTGAAAATCCACCAGCCATGTTCATATATGCTATGCCATTTCCAACAAGGGAAAAAGAGTGGGGTATTATACCTATGCACATGGATATGACACCAAATCGACAGTCCTTGCCACGGCGTTTCATCTCATTAAGTAGTGTAGCAACACAACGAGCCCCTAAAGTAGAAGTGAGCAACAATCCAAGTAGGGATCATTCTCTTGGTTTAATGGCAAAGTAATGAAATTGTAAGAGATTGTTTGTTATATTACCTGTAGCTCCCAAGGGGTGTCCAAGGGCAATTGCTCCTCCATTAACATTTACTTTTTCAGGATCAAGGTCTAATTTCTTGCAGCAATATACGAACTGGGAAGCAAATGCCTGTAAATTTAATGGCAACCGGGTGGGTTTGAGGTCTGCTACTTTTCTAACTTGCCTAAGTACTAATATTGTTACTTAGCCAACAATGTACCTCATTTATCTCGAACAAGTCAATGTTGCTAAGTTCGAGACCAGCTGACTTGACCGCGGCTGGAATAGCAATGGCTGGGCCTATACCCATAACGCCAGGTTCCACTCCAACAGCAGCAAAACTCCTGTACGCAAAAACAAAAAAAACATGATGTTTTTGGAAAAGGTTGAAAGCCAAATCTAACCACATATGATTCTGTTTCTCAAGAAAGTTCACATATCTCCGCTTAAAACAAGGGTAGACGGGGCACAGACTTCTTAAGAGGATGTATCAAGCCACAAAAGCATCGCATACTCCAGAGTATATCATCATTGCCTATCATGTATGAACACAAAAACAATGCATAATGCAGAAATAATACTTTGAAGCCTGCCAATTCCTTTGTCGACTACTTAACCATATACACAAACATCTAAATGTACTAGGCTGCTACTGTTTTACTAGTTTTTGAGAAGGCATGGAATTTACAATTTTAAGGGGCAGAATAAACATTGAGCTTTTCTATTTATGATAACTGAAACATCAATGCAATTAACTAGATCATAAGATTCAAGTACTAGAGTAACATGTAAACAAATCATCAGGAGAGATGCACCTGAATACGCCAAGAATTGGAAGCCCCTTTTGCATAGCTAAACTTCGTTTCATGAGAAGAACAGCTCCAGCACCATCGCTCACCTGACTTGCATTTCCTGTGAAATTGTTGGAGGGGGTTCATCTTATTCATAATCAAACTCAAGGAAGTGTAGATCCATGTCAGAGTCTCTTGATTCTTAGTCAAAATAATCTATTCATCTACCAAGTAGTAACATGTCAGAGTAACACTTTTACCAGCAGTTGTAGATCCATCCCTCTTGAATGCAGGCTTCAACTTTGCCAGGTCTCTCATATTTGTGCTTGGTCGAATCCCATCATCCACTGCAACTATAACAGGTTTTGCCTCACCGGTTTTTGGGTCCACAATCTTCAAAGAAATATCATCAAGGTGAACAACATAAAACTGATAATATATACATATATCTATATATATATATATATATATATATATATATATATATATATATTATAAATCACATGCATAATTATTGCAAGTTCTTTTTTACCTTGGTAGAAACTGGAACTATTTCATCTTTAAATTTCCCTGCTGCAGTTGCAGCAGCAGCTCGTAGATGAGAGATAACCTGTCGATCCAATTTGAAGAAGGGTATAATCGCTCACCAGTTTGATATATTTCATATTGACATTCAAACACTGAATAAAACTCACAGCAGCTTGACCATTTTGATATATTTCATATTGACATTCAAACACGGAATAAAACTCACAGCAGCTTGATCTTGTTCTTCTCGAGTCACGCCAAAGCGTTCTGCAACATTTTCAGAAGTAATACCCATTGGAAGGAGACAATCGCGAGCTTGAGTGAAACTCTCTTTCTGTAAACAGCATATGTCCAGTGGAAGTAGTCAAATAAATGCTTGTTGCAGAAAGATGAAAAGAAATGAACTATAACTTGCACATACTTTTGGGTTATCTGACTTGAACTTGTCAACATTGTCTACTGACATAGACTCCAATCCAGCGGCAATGCCTACACGAAGTTAATAACAATTGACATCAGCATAAGATTTTTAACCATAAAAAGTGATTTGTCATTACCTATGTCATAATATCCAGATTTTATGAAGGCAGCAACATCAGCAACGGCCTGGAGACCAGAAGAACATTGTCTGTTGACTGTTCTGATAGGTACAGTATCTGTGTAGAATTGAAGATTTATAATCAGTGAGGTAACATAAAGAACAGAATGCCTAAATAGTCTAAAGGTGAAGAATATGTGCTGCACGGGGTGTCTCAAGATTCACAGAAACTTGAAAAAAGGTACATTATGAAGTAGCATACAGTGTGAAACAGAATGAACTGGTATTCTATAGTGGATAATAACGATACCAGGAAAGCCGGCATAGAAAGCTGCCATCCGGCACTCAATAGCTCTGAGTGAACCTGGAGCCAGAACTGTTCCTACAACTATATCTCCCACCTCAGCAGGATTCAAATCCGTTCTCTCAATCAATGCCTACAAGCAGAACAAGATTAAATAAGGATAAAAGAAGAACACAATCAAACCAGAGCAACATTTGACAACAAATAACATGTTACATGTTAGAAAGTTTCAGCTAAGGCGTTCCTCTACCCAAGTTTAACCCATTTTTGGGGACTACATTATGCAGAAAAAGAAAGAGAAAAAATTGTTCATCCACCAATCTCCACATTTGGCTGGTAAAACTTACCTTTAGAACAGTGGCAAGCAAATCATCCGGTAGGGTATCCTTGAAACCCCCTCGTTTAGATTTGCATATGGCAGTTCGACAAGCTCTGCAAGACATGATAGACACAAGCTTTGAGTAGGTATGACTTTTATAAGTCCAGACCAAAGTAAAGAAATGGATAACGGATGTTTAAAGCAAGGAAACTCACGCAACGACAACAATGTCGTCTCCAAAGGCAGTTGTTCTTTGATAACCACCTCCATCCCCCGCCAAACATGCTGAATGCTGTTAAAGAAAATCAAAAGGATGATGGTGCCGAAGATTTTCATATGATTATGACAATGCAACACTTTGATACCTCAACATCATTGGGATATCTTTTTGGTCTATAGCACATATGATGTGCAACACTCAAAAGTTTACATAAATCAATAATACAAACAAACAGTCAATACTTGTTAGCAAATTTCTCAGCCTTTATGCTGATCAACCACAACCACTTACAAGTTACTACTGCTTCCTTTTACAGTAACCTGCTTGCCTTATACAGTTTATACTTCATTAATTGTATAATGATGTCAGTCAATGAAAGCTAGTAAAATGGCAAACACATATCCACACAGACACACAACATATTTTATATAGGGAGGTTTGCTGAAACACCCATTTCCACTAACAATAACACAATACTACCCATTTTTTAAAGTTATATTCACCAAATACCCAATATTACCAAATTACCCTCAGATTTTCGTCATTTGGACTGATATTCAAAATTTCGTTCCAGTGCCTATGGTGAGCCTATGGGTGTCTATGGTGCTGATAGAAATTTTAGGCTCTCCGCAGCACCCATAGACACTCAAGGCAGTGCACATCTGACGAAAATTAGCTCACCATCGGCACCCGTAGGCTCACCATCGGCACTCGTTGGTACCCGTAGGCTCCCCTCGGCATTCGTTGGCACAATTATTGTGACATAACATGTCAATCAAATCTCACATAAAACAAGTAAAAAAGTGAAGGTAAATTGATAAACTTGGGTATTATGTAACTATAATTATAGTGGATAGCTAGTATTGTGTTATTTTATGGGGAATGATTATAAACATACATTTCCATTTATATATATATATATATATATATATATATATATATTATAATATAATATGCAGGTTTATTCCGTACTACATCTGGTGTCTATTGTGGATATGCACATAATCACATGCATACCTACACGACTATTTTAAGGTCATCTCCAATGTATAACACACCATTTTAAGGTGAATTATGCACCAGAATGAGAAATTATAGAACCAAATATTTTCTATTACTCAATATTCACACCAAAAAGAACACTAGGTTATTTAGATTAATTTTTGATGTGGCTCATTTATGCATTAACGAACTCAATTGTTTGATCTCGTGTTTTTTATTGAAATAATTTAATTTTACAGAAAAAGAGAGATGATGAGGTTGAATGAGTCAACGATGTTACTGAAGATCATAAGGAAGTGAAACTGAGCAATAGTTACACCTCAAATGAATTTGACAGCAAAAACATAGAGTAGTCCGCCTCAAGTAAATGAAAAGTTCAGAACCATCCATCATCTAAAATCAAGAGAGAGAAGAGAAAACGACAAAAACTCACGGAGAGGGAAGACTGAGGGGCTTGAAGAGAAAATGAAGAAGGCCTCAAATGCTCCAGCAGAACTCTCTGTCTTTCAATAGCTCTCTCCATTATCTCTCTCTTGTTTCTCTTTCTGGATAGCAAATGTTGTTGCAATTGAAAAAAAGTGGATCTCCAATGAGGCAGCTTATTTAATGGAGTAGCAATAAAGAAGAAAAAGGGAGGAAATTACAGTTGCACCAAGTTTGACGGAAGCGTCGTATGGACGGTGAGATTGAAATACTAATAATGCCTAATTGGCTACCAGAAACTTCACGTTTTCGCACAGCATCATCTGTCCCACTCCTAGGTGGCCCATATCATGGCCCACCAATCACGCTCCGCCAGCGCGTCGTTGGTGGCGGGCACCTTTATAATTAAAATAGTTTTTTATTGCTAATATGGCCCACCAATGCACGTGTGGTGGGACGTGATTGGTGGCCACCGAGTGGAATACGATTTTTGGGCCAGAGGATCCGGATTGTCACGTTTTCCTTTTTTTTTATGCAAATTTCACGTTTTCACATAAAAAAGTTTTTAAAAATTATAAATAACTGAGATTAGATTCAAAAAATATCTCGATAAGATATTATAGAAGTAGAACAATTAAAAAACTAAAAGTATGTTAGCAAATGCAAAAATGTAAGTTACCAATCGTGATTTTAGACGTGGTAAATAACTTGGGATGTGAGTGTGCTAAATATCTAATAAGGGCTATATTGTTTGTTAGTTAGTAGTTAGGAACCTGATAATGCAGTTGTCTGGTTTCTCTAGGGTGCGGTGTATGCTACAAATGGAGTAGTTAGTTAGGTGGTTTCATGGTATCGTCTGAGGTGTATGTCTTGGGTAAAGATGTTAATTAAGGAATATCATTATTGTTAATTTGTAGTTAGAATTAATTAGAGAGCTGATAGTTAGAAGATTCAGAGTTTGCATTCAATAATTAAGCATTTATACTAGAATTGTCAGTCTATATTCTTCCGATAGATCTTTTGAGGCGAGAGCCCGAAGGCGGTGGGTGGTGGGTGGCTGGGTTTGTGATCATATAAGATTATAAGGTCGTTTCGTTATGCTTGCCGCTTGTTTCCTTGTCCGCCCTTCTTCATATCATAGCCTTTGATTCACTATTCAATTCTCTTCAAACAGGTAGATTAAGTTAGATGCAGCTAATAGTTGAATTTTTTTTCCAATTATATCCGTGTGATGCACATGTACGAACCATTCAATCCATTAGACACAAATGGGAACATTTTCTACCTCTTAAATTGAAATTGCATATTGGATAACTATTCACTTTCAACTTTTTTATTTTTCATTTGTTGTAAGTCAAGGTTTTGAGTCATTTTGATTTCCATTGAAGTTTAATTTAATTTTGTTTGGAGTATTACGATTCTTGCGTTGGTTATGAGTTTATTGGTTAGCTAATTTATTGAAGTGTTATTTCTTGTAATATAAAGCGTCATTTGTTGTGAATAATTGTGTCATTTGGTTAAAAAACTCATATTGAAAAAAATGACACTTTTATTCAAACAATTTATACTTTTTTCATGAACAAATGACATTTTTTTCTGAAGCAAATGATACCCTACATATGAAACTTTTCTTCAAAACAAAAGACACTTTTGTTCACGAGAATTAACATTTCTTTCCTAAATCGAATGACACTTTTATGAAAAATAGTTGATACTTGATAAATGACACTTTTGTTAAAAATAAATGATACATTTTTTATAACAATTAACACTTCTTTTCTGAACAAATGACACCTTTATGAAAAATAATTGATACTTGATGAATGACACTTTTGTTCGAAAGAAATGACACTTTTGTTCATAAAAAATGACACGCCTTCCTTTATCAAAAAAATTGGAAAAAAATAAATTTTTACGTACAACAAATGACACTTTTGTTCACAATGAATAACAAGTCCGTCCTCACCATAAGTGGGAAAAAAAATTTAAAAAGAAACGAGAAAAAATTTAAAATAATGAAAAAAAAAGTAAAAAAGTAAAATTATAATAATTAAAAACGTTAAGTAATTAATAAAAAGTATTAAAAAAATAAAGTTGAAAATAATTAAAAAATCGAACTGAGAGATCTCAAACTTGAGACCTCTTAGATGAAGAGAGAACATCTTACCACTAGGCTATGACCCATTAATGTAATAATGTTAGCACATAATATATATTGTAACTTGAGAGGCAGTGCAGTAATGAAGCATGGACCGAGTAATTGGGCCGCAAATTAGACCAAATAGATCATGTTGCATGTGCAACAATATACAGAAGTTTTTGATACAGAAGTTTTTGTGATATTTTAACTATCCTAAAAAGATTTTATACTACGGTAATGTTTGGAACAACTTTATAAGTATCTTATAGCTACTTATGCTTAAAGTTTTTTTAAGTAAAAGTTGTCAGTGTTTGCAATCTTAGAAAAAACAGTTTAATTTTAGAAAAAATAGTAATGCAAACACACTCATTATCTACTTTTCTGTTTGTTTTGGCTTCCGCTTTTAAAAAGCACCCACTGACTAAATAATGATCTTCTGCTTTTTCGGACTTATTTTAAGCATAAAAAAGTAGAACCGCACATTCCAAACTTTAAAAAAAAGTATTTTTGCAAAATAAAGCCCATAAGGAGCTTATTTAAGTCGTTTCAAACACTAACTACATAATTTGTACCTTTTACCTATTATACTTATTATGTGTTGCAATAATAATGATTTTTCAAGTATCATCGAAGGAATGTAATATGTAAATGTACACAATATGAAATATATAAGTCTTTTCATTAACTTAGAGTTCAGCGCTATCAAACATATATTCCATCCATCCCATTATTAATGTCTCATTTGTCTTTTCGGATTATCGTTGTTTATATCTTATTCCTAAACTAGAACAAATGACTAATAAGTGAATCATAATCAATCTAAGTAAATGGACCTTATCATTTTATACTTTTACACCATCATTTTATTACCTTTACACCCCTGTCTTAATCTCCACATCCAATCTCAATGGCACATAAATAATGGGGCAGAAGAGTATAATGCAGTCTTAACAAACTTTGCAAAAAGAATTTGAAGAAAATATATTATAGTGGCTCGGAGATAACTCCTGCGTCACTCTTCTTGAATACTTCAGGATTCCACTAACAAAACTTGTATAGAGTTTTGTTACACGTCTTCTTCAACTTCATCTCTTTTACAACACAAACACACTTAACTCAACAACTACTATGATTCGTTAGATTTGGGATTTGTTTCTCCAACTAAAGAGAGGTCCACACAAAGATTAAGCTTAAGCTTGTAAGGTAAGACCTTCTCGATCTAAGCGAATGATATGTGTTAGTCCCGAGAGCACGTTCAGGTGTAGAGGGGGGGGGGGTGAATACACCTGAAAACCGATTTGCTCAACTTAAACACGAACAGTCCTTTTCAGGATGATGTCGTAGTGAACAAGTTCAGCAGACCAGATGAGTTGTTCTGAATCGTGTTGGCGGAGTGACTGACTCTACTGAGACCTGCTAGCTGACTGAGAGTTAGAATTCAGTATCTTGCAGATAGAGTTTAGTGGTGCGGAATAATGTAGGCCCAATTCAGTTGAGTTAGGAAAACGTTTTTATTAAAACAGTTTCAGTTGATTAGTGCAGTCTGTTAAGTTTGCTGAAACTCAGTTGAATGATTTTAAAGAAGGTTTTCAGTATGAACAGTAAATCAATGCAACAGTTAAGAGCAGAACACAAGACACAGAGATTTTTAAAGTGGTTCGGACACAAAAATCCTACGTCCACTGTCCCGAAAGATCAGGAAGCTATTTATTATACTGAGATAGTCTCAGTCGGTTTGTACACTAGACAAACACTGGTCTTGAGATTTATACTGAGCAAGTCTCAGTTTACACGGTTATCAAACTGAGTGTTTGAAAAACTCTCCAACTATGAAGGAGTCCTTTACAATAAGGATTAGTTCAAAGGTGAACTCCTTCGTCTAAGCTATGAATATATTCTATTGAGCTTAGGTTAAAGGGATAGGGAACAAGGAAGTGGCTTCTAGAACGACGAACAGCTGAATATAGCTTTGGGTTCGTGTATCGTCGTTTGGATACTAGAGGCTGTATTAATCAGTTCTGCTTGGTTCCCTAAGAGCTGGAATGTAGTCTTTCGCCGGAGATAGATTCTTCGAACTTCTTGCGGAAGACTTAGGCTTTTTGAATTTTGCTCGTTTGAATGCTCTGTATGTCCTCTCGTGTTCTTCCCGTGAGCTTCAAATTTCGATTCATCCCTCTATTTATAGAGAAGAGATTAGGATAGATCCGTTGGAGACGACGATCCTTTGTCTCTCTCTTTTGGGTAGCTAATGGCTCTTTTGAAGTTTGGTGGCAGTGTCCTTTCCCTCCTTTTCTGGAAAGTTGTTGACTTGCAGCTTTAGTAGATATAGGATACGTGGCTGCTTGTCATTGGCCGAGGTTCAGAAAGTGGTTGAGACAGAACAGACTTCAAGGAGATCTGAAGCTGACTTCTCTCTTCCTCGTATTTGACTCTGCTGAAAAGTGACTTCAAAGATTCGACGGTCGGAAGATCGTCGGCCGTTGCTTGAGTCTGATCTCTGATTCAGTAGCATGCTCCTACTGAGTAGGCTCTACTGAAGATCAGCTCTGAGTACAGTGAACTACTCATGGTGAGTTCAGTTCCACTGACTTCTTTCAGTATACTGCTCCTGCTGAGTCCACTATTACTGAGTCTTCTACTTCTGGTGCTGAGGTGGATAATCTACTAAGTGCCTGAACCAGAGCAGAGGGTCTGCTGAGTCTGAAATCTCAGAGACAAAACAACTTACAACGTAATGGTTCACCAAACAAAATAGGGTTTTGGGATCTTCAAATCTTCACAGACTTATTCAGAGCACAAGGCTACTGAGTCGTATGTTACCACAGAAGACTGAGTCATTTCCCACTTTTTATCAACACTGCAGAGGATAGAATCATCACCCAACAATATGGTTGTGGGCAGAGGCGGACACAAGGGGTGCTGGTGGGGTGGTGATCGTTGTATTGCAACAAATAAATCATGCAAAAGCTATAGATTTAAATCAATATATCGAACACAGGAAACAGATACTATTTTATCCTACTTATCTTTTTTGGGTTTTGTATTTACAAAACTTAGAATTGTAAGAACTGAAAATAAGAGAAAACGTATTAACTAGGCAATTAAGAGACATGTCTAGAAGAATATTTCACACACATACAATTCCGATCCTAGGCAATAAATATTAATTAATCCTAAAAATCAACTAGTTATATATGGCCGTAATTAAACTGACACAAACCTTATTCCCACTTACTTAGTCGATAGCCGCCATGTTGTGCATCAAAACAACTAATTCCATAATCTAGTCACAACCTACATTGTTGGGCAATAATAGAGTAACAACTATACAACTTTATCGATCTAAGGAAACCTAGTTTAGGAGCCTACTCGTATGTTAGACATCTAATAGTCTCATACCGATTTAATTCAATTACTCTTACGAATAATCATGCTACTTTCCTAGCCTTACTCTATGATAAATGATAGAAGTACTAGGTTAGCTATAGACTGTGCAACCTAGGGCGATAAGCATGTAAGCCTCACGTACTATCATCATGTGTGTTTCATATCCCGTTGGACCACTAAAAAACTTAGCTACTCAAGAAAACATCCTGACTGTGCAAGCAAGACACATTGCAAAATAGAACAGTAAACATTAGCAACCCTAAAACTAACATGCACCGAAATTAAGAACGAAATAGAAAATACGAAATACGAACTGAAAACGGAAAACGAATGGAATTATAAAACAAGAGTACCAATTAAAAAGTCTTCGATCTCTCACGAAAAGATGAAATTAAAGCAAACGGAATTGAAATCGTCTTCGAACATGAACAAAAAAACATAAAACAAGTTTTTTTTCTTCCTTTCCCACTCGAAAAGTTAAACTAAATTGCATAAAACTTGATCAGATTTCTTTGACGGTATTTGACGTTGACGGCCTAGGAAATTGTGAAGTACTGGGAATGAAAAGTATGTGTAATCCTGCGCCTCCTCTCCTTTACATAGGCTGCATCTTGATCAAAACATTCTAGGGCAAATCTTCGGATAAGGAAAGATTTGTAAGATAAGGTTTTTATCTTATCTTTCCTTATTCTTCAACATATCCGCTCCCTTCCTTTCCTTCTTCAATTTTCGCCCATTCTTGATCAAAAATGCGCTATCCATGCTGTAAAATACATCGCCACCTTGCGTCATCATCAGACGCCATATACGCCTAAAACATGCAAAAGTGCTAACTAAAGTGCTTCGACTGCGCAGTTAAGTGACATTTTGGCCATAAATAACTAGGTATGAAAATGACTCATCAATTCTCCTTACACTTGATTTATAAGTACCTAGTTATTTCGGTCATCCGCAAGACTCAAGACTCAAGAGAAAAGACACAAAACTAAAACAAGGCACGACAAAAACAAAAGAAGAAAAGAACATACGGACTCAAAAACGAAGACAAAAAGCAACACCAATCAACTAAAAAACTTCTGCATCAATTAACTAGACAAGCAATGTCAAACCATGCAATCATGATATAATCAAGCAAGAAGACAATACAATTTTTGAAACTAGGCACACATATATCAACTTGGTCAAAATCTAAAACATTGCGGATCTCCTCAAGATTCACTCGCACTAAACTAATCTAAGTCCGGCTCAAGCCACACAAAGGTAAACGATTCACGCAATCACGATAAGAGATTGTCACAATAGCATATCAATGAGGTCTCTCTCATTTGGTTGTAATGGGGCTTAGGACTTAGATAAATTGATGTTGGTAAGGGTCTTAGGGGTACTAAGCTCCATCAAATTAAATTCAATGTTATGCATGTCAAACTCTTGTGCAGTTAGTACAGAAATCAAAACTCCTATCACATAACAAATTAAACTCAAATGCTACACTTATTTCATGTACCCCACTTTCTTTTCTTTTCGGCCACTTTTCTTCTTTTTTTTAATGTAGCTTTTTTTTTCCTTTTCAACACTGTGCAAGATTAGGCCACTTATGTTCTGCTTATTTATAGCAGATTCTACACTTAAAATTTCTACACTTAAAATTTTCTGGCCTGTACATTTTTTGCAACATATCTAAACTGGACAGGCAGAGGACATACAATCTTCAAAATTATAACTATCATGCACAAGAGAGTTCATAAGACAAACAATAACATGGGTTAAGAGAAAGTTTAAAAAGGCCTTAGCTAATTTTTTATTAACTCAAATCAAAGAATCGATCAAGGCTTCAAATTGGTTCACTAAGGGATAATGTTAGGTCTGAAATATTTTATCGTGGCCAGGTGGCTAAAAATCCTTAGTGCCTCCTATCATTTATCACAACTGACGCAAACATATTGTGACTTTGCGGATAAACACTCTCAAAGGATTAGTAGGAAGTGTCCTACTTGTTGGTCCTGAGACGTGGTTCAGGTGTAGAGGGGGAGGGGGAGGGGGGGGGGGTGAATACACCTGAATACAAATTTCTTTCTCAAACGCAAAGTCAGCTCTAGCTGAGTTTGCTACTGAACTGAGTCAGATAGCCAAATATGCTTCAGATCGCGTGGGTAGAAAATCTTCTACTGAGTTCAGCTCTACTGACTTTAGTCAGTCGAACATTCGTTCAGTATCAGAGTGTGTGCGGAAGTGTAGGCCCTATTAAACGTCTCGGTTAGAAAACACCAGTTTTTATGCTGAGTTTTATGAAGTACGGTTTGTATGCAGTATGATCAGTTAAAGAAAATAGTAAATCAACACGGCAATTTTTAGTGGGTCGGACACACTGGGTCCTACGTCCACTGTCCTGACCAAAGCAGGATACTTGTTATATTTATACTGAGCAAGTCTCAGTTTGTCTGTTCACTGGACAGACGCAAACCTTGAAGTTTATACTAAGCAAGTTCTCAATGATCTGTGCGCGGGACAGATTCTCTACTTATAGTCGTAGTGACTTTACAAGGGTTCAAACTTGAAGAGTTTGAGTCTTCTCCAACTAAGAGGAAGTTCTTAGAATAAGAACAGTTTCACAAGGATGTGAACTTCCTCGAGGTTTCTAAGCTATAGATATTACAATAAGGCTTGCTTAGATAAGAGAAGGGGAACAGGGATAACTCTAAGTGATGAACTAAGGGGTTCTTCTATGAATGCTAGTTCTTCACTGGATTTTTCGATTGAGAGTGTTAAGAGTTTTGTGCGTAGATAGCTTGGGTTCCCGGTGGTGTCTCTGCATGAAGACTTCTCTTATATAGTCGTCGATGGTGAATAGATCCGTTGGAGGGAGGTCTAGCCATGTGTTGAAACGACAAGGAAACGACTCCTTAATTTTGAACGTTGGTGAGTAGGTGCACTGTAGAGATTCGTCTCTTTTTCAGTCTGGGAGCATCTTTTGTCAAAAAAGATAAGTCATTGTCGGGTCCTTATTGGTCGAGGTAGATTGGTAGGTGAGACTTGTCAAACATTAAGGTTGACTTCCTCTGAATCCTCGAACCTTCAACTGAAGTGACTTCCTACTGACGTTCTTCTAAGTATAAGTGCATGGGCATGAATTCCTATACAGATTCAGTTGGTGGTCGGCTGACCAACTGACTTCTTCGATCCTGAGTCCAACAGCTGAGTGCAAGGTCTTCTACTGAACTATGCAGCTACTGAACTCTAGCCTACTGAGTTCCTAACAACTGAACTCGAACTAAGCTATTACAGAACGAAGGTACAACATTCATCTAGGGGTTTTGGAATCTTCAAATCTATAAATGTGTCTACTGAATCCTTATCCCAATAATTTCCCCCTATTTGATGTGCCAAAACCTATTACATCTTCTATCAAGAAATATGCTAAGGTTAAGAGCTATATCTACTAAGAGAGGATCTATTACAAAGGAATGCTCCAGTCAACATATCAAAGCTGACTAAGATAATGAAAAGAAAGAATCAGAGTAATCACAAGTAAAAAGAATATCATAGCTATCTTATGATATCAAGTAATATATCAGAGCCAAGTTAAAACAATTATGGAATGCTGAATGTATCAGAACTTGCAGAAATTAATACAACATAGTTAGAGCATGCTGAAGTTATTAGGGATTCTACTGACAGGTATCAGGGCTAGAAGGCAAGTTTAGCACATTCACAAGATATTAGGGCCGATACAAACAGAAATAATCAAAGCTCATAATAGATCATATTTCATAGTGGCTAATCATCAAGGGTAAATTCAGCAGTTATCAATAATGTCCCTATAAGGCAGGTTCCCCCTAAGAAACAATTTCCCCTTGTATGCATATATATGAGCCCTTCCCCCTAAGTACTAGCAAGGTATCAGAGAATATTAGAGCAATCTCAAATAATCAGTAGGGAATAATTCTAAGGCAGATAAGCATATAAGACACATAGGGGCAGATATATATCTGATCACTTAGGTGATCAGTTGTGCTGAAAAGTAAATAAAGCCGTAAAGACAATGAGTAATTGTCGAGGCTAAAAGTGTTAACTGTCCTAGATGAATGAGAAATTAAAGAACATGACTTGCTATCACTACTGAAGCTAGACTAAGGAGAGAGAGGAGTCAGTTGGGCTTCTTCTTGAACTGCTGCATGCGGGCGCGAAAGTCAGCAGACTTCTTCTCCGGAAGCTCAAGGCCATATCCTGCGTATACTCTGGTTCTCAGGGCCTTGATCTCCGCTAAGTCTTATTCATCATCTTTCCTCAGCGCTCTGCTGATTATGGTTTCCTTGATTTCTTCTTATATCTCCTTCTTGCACAGATTGTCTTGATGAGTTATCGGAGGAGGAAGAATTCTGAATGGAGGAGCCTTCAACGCTTGTCCTGTTTGATCTAGCAGAATCTGAATTTCAGTGAGGAAGGATGGATTCACAGCTGTCAGGAAGTCTTTGAAGTATGCGTCAGCATCAGTAAAGTCTTCACTTCCGACTTTCCATATGTAGAATCTCTTTATGAAGTCCATCTTCAGCTTCTCCCACTCCTGATTCAGCTTGAGAGGTACCCAGTCGTTAGTTCTTTTGAATATAATCCTCTTCACCTCACTAATTGGTTCCCTTCTCCTGAAGTATCTGGAAGAGGTGGGAATGCTTCTATCTTTCTCAAGCACCCTCTCCCTTGCTTCTTTCTCTGTTCTCAGCCTGAGGGCTTCTAAGTCAGCTAGGCGAATTCTCTCTCTCGCCTCTCAGATTTGCCTTGCCTCAGCTATTCGATCAAGTGCTCGCTCACACGCATCCCAAATATCTTTCATTTCTCGCTCTTGTTCCTTAGAGGGGACCGTTAAGGGCACATGCTGCTCTTCTGAGTCAGTAGGCGATGCAAATTTTGACTTATATGCAGACGCGCCTTGCTTTTCAGACTTGGACTGTCCGGGTTTGGACTGTTGGGATCTGGCTGCTGCTGCTGAAGATTTGGATTGCCTAGGGATACTAGATCGAGTGCGTGAAGGCACTGGAGATCGGATCTGTACCCCTTTTTTTGCTGGAGGCTTCTTCTTGGCATCCTGTTCAACTAGTTCTCTCGCAAGCTTCTTATCGAAGGCAATTTGCTCTTCGCGAGATTTGAACTTTAGCTTCTTCTCTTAGGGTGGACTAGGGTCAACTAGAGCCTTGCCCTAGCCCTTGTCAGCTTTCTTAGGAGCTGGAGGTGGCGAATCTTCAGTAGGTAGATTCTCCAAGTACGTGGCCACCTTAGCTACAGCTGAGTCAGTAGTTCCCTCAGCACGCACTTCCCCCAGTGCTATTGAACTAGGTTCCCCCTGCTGATCTTCTGCCTTATGGAGGGATCGGAGATGAGTTGTTCTGGACTTTTCCCCCTTTTTGGCATCATCAACTAAAGTAGCCAGGGAGGTAACCTTCTTCGTCAGTGCATCTATTGAGGCCTTGACCGTAGTCATGCCTGAGGCTATATCAGTAGCTGCGTAGGTGTAAGACTCCCACCTATGTTCATGCTCTAGATTGATAGCTTTGAGTAGAGCATCCTTGGATTTGTCAAAACGGGTGAGGTAGTCTTCAGCCGCGTCTGAGGCAGCTTTCTTAATCTCTTGGCAGGAGGTGTGCTGGTTAGTGATTGCTTTAGAAAAACTTTCCGAAGTGAACTTGTACCTCTCCTCTACTGCCTTGTGGACTCGACCTGTTGCAGCCGCCACTTCTTCTGAGAATAATTTGGTCTGCGACTGCAGTATGTTCTGGAACTGAGCAGTTAAGTTAGTCTTCTGAGCCTCAAGTGCCTTCGAGAGGATCTCTTCAGAATTAATAGAACTTGGAGTGTTGATCCTCTACACTTCAGTAGTAAGGCTGGTCAGCGTCTTCTTCTGAGCCTCAGTGAACTTACTCCACTTAGAGTTCACATCATCGGCAAGATTCCGATTCTTGTGCACCTGACGCTTGATCACCTTATTAATGGACTCCGTAGTGAGATCCTTGATCTCAGCAGCCTGATATCGATGTTTGGGCTTGGGCTGAGTCGAGGTTGGAGTCGGGATGATCTAGCCTGATGTAGGAGGAGGAGGTGGTTGATCATCCGTGGGAGTTTTACCCTCAGCAGATCCTCCCTGATCTGCATCCTTGGGCGATCCATCACGTGGGGGAAATGGAGGAGGAGAAGGAGGAGGCTGTGTGGAGGAAGGCGCAGCTCCTTGCGTTCTATCACTGAGCAACATGAGCATCACGACCTGTAAGTCCTCCATGGAGGCGATATCAGACGGCTCCTCGTAGCCAATCTCCTCTTTCAGCTTTTGTTCCTCATCAATCAGAGTGGATAGGGTCCTCAGTCGGATGGCCTCTTCCAGTAGATCCCATTCCAGGAACCTAAGGTGCATTTGGACTCAGGCGCGGACCGCTATGTCAACGAGATCAGCATGTGCACTGATCTCTGGAATCTCAGCTGCGACTTCATCAGATGCTTTCAGTTGGGCGTTCAACACTGAAGTCAGGAGGGAGGAAATCTCAACAGTCTGAGTATCAGCGTGTTGGGATTTTGTATACTGGAAGCAAATTTTATACTTGTATACAATGTGTTTTGTCCTTACCACTATTTTATTCTCCTATCTGATAAATATATATATTTGCACATGTTATCCTTTATCTTGTATAAAATTTAGATTTGTGTGGTGTGTCGGGTATCACAGAAGACAACACAATTTGGTTGAACTGACAAGATATAAACAGTTATCACAGCTGAGACAACTTTAGGATAAGTTGTCAGTTTAAGCTGCAGTTTAGATAAGAAGTGGCTTGTCTTAGCTGCTTGTCTTTACTGGTATACTGAAGGTGGTGTATTGACGGATCACAGTGAGATGTGTTTTCCTAACTGACCTTAGTGGAGAACCAAGATCTCGGTGACTTAGCTGGTCTTAAGCTTGGTAAGACTTCAGCTGAGTGCATTTGGCTATCTATCACTTTGACCTACTATGGTGAACGTCATCGCGATCGGATCTACGTATCTTGGGTGTTAGTAGTTATTTGTGGCTCAGGCTGGTTGTCTATATCTTGCAGCCATATCCTAGTAAAATGGGTTGATAATATCCCCTGAGGAACTCGAAAGGAATAGCACACTAAACCCGACCGGTTGATTAAGTTCAGGTGTGTTAATAAGGTCGAGTGGTACTACTCAGGAATATAAGATGTTAATTAATTTAAGCTGTCAGTGAGCTTAATTAATTAACGGAATAAGCTTCATGCCATCTTCAGAGTCCACAAATTTTTGTGACTGAGCCTTGAATTAAGCTCTGAAGAATGCATTCCAGTTGATGGGCGACTCATCCACTATAGCCAACATGATCTGGATGCGGATGCAGGACATTTGATCATACGATCCCGCTGAGCTCATCAAAATATGGTTGAAAATATATGCCAAACCCCTGTATTCCGGCAGCAGCTGACTCTTAGGGAAAGCCGCTTTGAAGACGATGCTCTGTTGTCCTTTGAATCGGCACAGGTACTTGTCTATCTCAGACTCCTTGTACCGACAATTGGTGTCCCTTCTTCCTCCAACTCGAAGCTGACACGGAGACGTCTAGCTACGTCCATCTATGTGGCCATGTCCTCCCACTGACTGGGACGGACCTCACGCCTCGAAATGACTGAAGAAATGTCATTTGAGTCGTCATCCCGATGGAAATTCAGGAAGAATTCCGCGACCTCGCGTGGAAGTTGATGATGCGGAGAGCGGGAGAGAATCGGTAGGAGGCCCGATCTCTCAAGAGAATCAAACATAGGCGTCATGCAGTCCCCTCCACACGTCCTGACGGATAGAACGGGTTCAAAGAGAACCCTCTTCCCATAAATAATCTCCTCCATATCTCTCGGGATGGTAACATCACTGATCGGAAAGAAAAGTGCCATTTTGAATAACTGAAATCAGCAAAACAGTGGTTAGCACTCGAAAATAAATCAAGTTAGTAGCAGATTTAGTTTATAGAATTCTTACCGAAGAGAATGTGCTAATAATGCAGTAGAAGTCTGATGCAAGTTTTTAAGCAAATGCCGAGAGCACAAGTTCTTCGTTAATGGCGGATAAGTGAGGCGGTTTAGAGATGACACGCGTATATATATTTAGATTTGAATATGAGGCGGTTTTTAAGCATGCGTTGATATTAATCAGGTTTTAAAAAGTGGACGGCTCAGATTGGATGTTATAATAGGTTATGATTAATGTGCCGCCTATAATCTCACCTACTTATCTCTATTGCCTAAATGGTAAGGTGAAATGACATGCATTTAATGCGCCGCAGTCAGTTTTAAAGAATGTCGTGAGTTTAATGAAAATGACATACTTAATGTAATGCGATGAACATTAAAGGCGGGAAATATATGCTATGACATGCTGAGTCACCAAATGCTGAATTTAATACTCATAACCTGTCAGCTGAACATCGTAGTCAGCTGATACCACGTTTGATGAGACTGAGTATTCAGTTGTACTGAAAGTAAGTTCTCCCTTACTCAGTACTTCCTGGATCATTTACTGAATCGTATCAGTAGGATCCGAAAGACCTAGTTTTACTGAGAGATCGTAAAATCTGGTCTCAGATAGAGGTTTGGTCAGGATATCAGCTCTTTGCTTATCAGTGTGGATCTTCTCCATTCTGATGTCCTTTTTCTCGCAAGATCTCTGATGAAGTGATGAGGAATGTCCACGTGCTTGCATCTTGTATGTAGAACTGGGTTCTGAGTGATTTAAATAGCATTGGTACTGTCGTAGTAGATCGGCACTTCATCTTGATGGATTTCGTAGTCTCTCAGTTGTTGTCAAAGCCACAGTATCTGTGCGCAACAGTTTCCGGCAGCCATATACTCAGCTTCAGTAGTGGACGTTGATACTGAATGTTGTTTCTATGAAAACCATGATATGAGCTTGCTACCGAGGAACTGACAAGTTCCTGAGGTTGATTTTCTTTCGATTCGGCAACCTGCATAGTCAGCATCAGAGTAACCAGTTAGTTCAAGGTTATCAACAACAGGATACCATAATCCAACATCAGGTGTTCCCTTCAGGTAACGAAGAATTCTCTTCGCTGAATCGATATGACTCTTCTTGGGATTCGTCTGAAATCTCGCGCATATACCTACAACATAAGTTATGTCAGGTCTGCTTGCTGTAAGATAAAATAAAGAACCGATAATAGCACGATAGTAAGTTGAGTTAACAGATACTCCATCTTTGTCAAGATCAATCTTGAGATTAGTGTTCATGGATATATCTTTACTGACTTGTTGGATTCGCAGCCAAACTTCTTGATAAGATCTCTTGTGTATTTGGCTTGATTAATGGATATTGCCTTCTTTGATTGTTTGACTTGAAGTCCAAGGAAATAGTTCATCTCTCCCATCATCGACATTTCAAATTTCTCTTTCATCATTTGCTCGAATTTCTGACACATAGTCAGATTCCTTGATGCAAAGATGATGTCGTCCACGTAGATCTGCACAAATAAAATGTCTTCTCCTGACTTGATACTAAATGGGGTGGGATCCACTGTTCCTTTCTGAAAACCTTTCTGAAGTAGAAAGTCTGAGAGGGTATCGTACCAAGCCCTAGGTGCTTGTTTTAACCCGTACAAAGCTTTCTTAAGTCTGTAAACCTTATGTCCCTGGTGAAAGCCGGGCAGTTGCTCAACATAGACTTCTTCCTTCAGTACGCCGTTTAGGAAAGTTGACTTCACATCTATTTGATAGACTGTGAACTGTTGATGTGTTGTATAAGAGTTATCCTTTATACTGGAAGCAAGTTTTATGCTTGTATACAATGTGTTTTGTCTCTACCACTATTTTATTCTCATATATGATAAATATATATATTTGCACATGTTATCCTTTATCTTGTATAAAAGTTAGATTTGTGTAGTGTGTCGGGTATCACAGAAGACTACACAAATTGGTTGAACTGACAAGATATAAACAGTTATCACAGCTGAGACAACTTAAGGATAAGTTGCCGGTTTAAGCTGCAGTTTAGATAAGAAGTGGCTTGTCTTGGCTGCTTGTCTTTATGGGTACACTTAAGGTAGTGTATTGATCGATCACAGTGAGATGTGTTCTCCTGACTGACCTAAGCGGAGAACCAAGATCTCGGTGACTTAGCTGGTCTTAAGCTTGGTAAGACTTCAGCTGAGTGCATTTGGCTATCTATCACTTTGACCTACTATGGTGAACGTCATCGCGACCGGATGTACGTATCTTGGGTGCTAGTAGTCATTTGTGGCTCAGAGACTGGTTGTCTGTACCTTGCAACCGTATCCTTGTAAAATGGGTTGATAATATCCCTTGAGGAACTCGTAAGGATTAGCACACTAAACCCGACCGGTTGATTAAGTTCAGGTGTGTTAATAAGGTCGAGTGGTACTACTCAGGAATATAATAAGATGTTAGTTAATTTAAGCTGTCAGTGAGCTTAATTAATTAACTCTTAAATACGGAGATCGATTAAGTCTAAAATACAAGCTCTTGCTCAATTTGGGATAAAGGGGTTAGTCAACACGGATTCTCTAGTGGAATGAATCTGTGTTTATTAATTAATTTTGCTTTAGGCTGAGCATAAATAATTAAATAATTTGAGGCCCTGCTTTATTTCTTGTATTAGATCCCTGATCTGGCCCAATTAGTTGCCTAGTTATTTATTGTCTCTTAGAAATCATTATTAATAGATTAATGTAATTTTTACATTATTTATTAATGTTATTTATCTGGAATTAATTGGTCAGGCCAATTAATTGATAAATATTAGTAGCCCAATAGATTAATTAATTATATTATGGGCTAATTATGTGGAAGTCCATTAGGAATATAATTAAATAAATGGGCTACATATAATAATATTATATTGGCTTTTGAAGCATATATATATATATATATATATATATATATATATATATATATATATATATATTAGTATTCTGTTCATAAACAGATACACACAAAAAACATACATCACGCCTGCACGCGTTTGAGTGGGGAGACAGTAATTTTATTTTCTTCAGTTCTTTGGCCACCCAGAGGAAGAAAAAGGCCGGGACACAGATCAGAAGATCTGACACACGAGCAACAATCAGAGCTGCAACAACATACATAGCAGGAAGGTAATCGTTCTTCACCTCCTATTTCCTTCAACTCCATCGGGCTATTGATTTTAAAGCCCGGCCCAACCACCTATGAACTGTCGAGCGAGCGGGCTTAACCAGCCCAATTTTCAAATTTTTTTTACTTTTCGTATAAAATTATAATTTTCACTATAATTTAAAATTTTAATAAAAAAAAAAATTTAAGATAATAATTTTGAGATATTTATATTAATTCAACCAATGCAGGAAAAAAAAAAAGAAAAGAAAAAAGGAAACGTGACTCACTTTCTCCACTACGGCACTACCTTTGTTTTTTGAAACTTATAAGATAAAAGTATGTAGTTTGGATTTAAATCAATAATAAATAATTAAATACAAATAGCGACACTTGTTACACGTTATAATGAAGCATAAATAGTTATTAAGATATTATTAATTTATTATCAGGGTTATAAAGTAATATTAAAAAAGTAAAAATCTAATAATTTATTTATCTTTATGGACGGGCTTTTTAGGCCAGAGACTTGATAGGCCCGAGAATGTATGGGTGGACTTTTTTAGGCCGGGTTCATTTCGGGCCTCTATTTTTTAATTCCCCAAGCCTCGGTTACGGGTACCACGGGTCGGCCCATCATGTCAGGCCTATTTTGTGGGCTCAAGCGGAGCTGCTCTGCCGCCGCCAGGACTACCGGTGCTAGTCCGCCGCCTACCATCATCCTAATTTTGTACTAAATCTCCAACCCTAATTTCATTTTTTATTTGAGTTTTTTTATGGGTAAAGTAGATACTGAGTTGTATTCTTTTTATTTCTATGTCTATAAACTCACATTCCAAAAAATACAACACTAGGTTATCATCCCCCCCCCCCACACCTCAAATTCATGCGTCCGCCCCTGGCTGGGGACTCAAATTCACAAGGGCATTGCAAGGGTTCAAGGGAGAAATACAAATATGAACTAGGGTTTCTTAAAAGAGTGTATGCTATTGGATAATTAAAGCTTTAGCATATGATTCGCGTTAATTCACGTAACCTTGTTTGGAGCAAGACTGTTGGGTGATGATTCTAACCTCAGCAATGCTGGAAAATAGTGGGAAATGACTCAGTCTTTTGTGTTGACATTTACTCAGTAGCCCTGTGCTCTGAAGGAGTCTGTGAAGATTTGAAGATCCCAAAACCCTATATTGATTGGTGAACCATTGCGCTGTAATCTGTTTTTGTCTCTGAGGTTTCAGACTCAGCAGACACTCTGCTCTGGTTCAGGCACTCAGTGGATTATCTGCCTCAGCACCAGAAGTAGAAGACTCAAGAATATCTTGGACTCGGGAGGAGCAAAGATATCGAAAGGAGTCAGTGGAACTGAACTCAGCAGGAGTAGTTCACTGAACTCAGAGCTGATCTTCAGTAGAGCCGACTCAGCAGAAGCATGCTACTGAATCAGAGATCAAACTCAGCAACGGCCAGACAGTCTTCTGACTGTCAGGATCTTTAAAAGTCAGATCAGCAGAGTCAATACGAGGAAGAGAGAAGTCAACTTCATATCTCCTTGAAGTCTGTTCTGTCTCAACCACTTTCTGAACCTCGACCAATGACAGGCAACCACGTATCCTATATCTACTAAAGCTGCAAGTCAACAACTTTCCAGAAATAGAGGGAAAGGACACTGCCACCATGCTTCAAAAGAGCCGTTAGCTATCCAAAAGAGAAAGACAAAGGATCGTCGTCTCCAACGGATCTATCCTAATCTCTTCTCTATAAATAGAGGGATAAATCAAATTGAAGCTCACCTAGAACTCACGAGAAAACGAGCACACGAAAGAACACGCAGAGCATTCAAATGAGCAAATTCGAAAAAGCCTAAGTCTTCCGCAAGAAGTTCGAAGAAACAATCTCCGACGAAAGACTACACTTCTGCTCTTAGGGAACCAAGCTAAACTGCTTAATACAACCTCTAGTATCCAAACGACGTTACACGAATCCAAAGCTTACACTCAGTTGTTCGTCGTTCTAGAAGCCACATCCTTGTTCCCTATCCCTCTAACATAAGCTCAATAGACTAAATCCATAGCTTAGACGAAGGAGTTCAATTCTGAACTGATCCTTATTGTAAAGGACTCCTTCACTGTTGGAGAGTTTTTCAAACACTTAGTTTGATAACCTTGTAAAGTGAGACTTGCTCAATATAAATCTCAAGACCAATGTTTGTCCAGCGTAAAAACAACCTGAGACTATCTCAGTATAATACAGTGCTTCCTGATCTTTCGGGACAGTGGACGTAGGATTGTTGGATCCGAACCACTTTAAAAATCTCTGTGTCTTGTGTTCTGTTTTTACTGTTGCATCGATTTACTGTTCATACTGAAAATATTCTTTAAATCATTCAACTGAGTTTCAGCAAACATAACAGATTGCACTAAACTACTGAAACTGTTTTGATAAAAACATTTTCATAACTCAACTGAATTTGGGCCTTCACTATTCCGCACTACTGAACTCTATCTGAAAGATACTGAATTCTGACTCCAAGTCAGCTAGCAGGTCTCAGTAGAGTCAGTCACTCTGCCACACGATTCAGAACAACATATCTGGTCTGCTGAACTTGTTCAGTATGACACTATCCTGAAAAGGACTGTTCGTGTTTAAGTTGAGAAATCGGTTTTCAGGTGTATTCACCCCCCCCCCCTCTACACCTGAACGTACTCTCGGGACCAACAATTGGTATCAGAGCAGGAGTTCTATATGACTCTTGTTATTCTAAAACTGGTCTACTTGAACGTATCCGGAAAACGTTTTCACTGCATATCATTCTTCATTCATATCACTATCTATCATGTCTGATATGTCAGGGATCAGGATGGTACTCATGTTCTCAGTAGAGAACTATGGTGTATGGCGGGTCAGAATGGAGGCACATTTGACCTCCCTCCACGATAGCATGACAGAGGTTCTGGAGGACGGACCTATCATTCCTATGATCGATAGCATCGTAGCTCAGGATCCAGTAGATGGAGGTGGAATGGTGACCGGGAAGAAGATTCCCAAGGACAGAAGTCTCTTCACCCCTGAGGAGAAGAAGCTTCACAACTTAGACCGCGTCGCCAGAAACGGCATACTAACCACCCTGAGTGATTCCTATCTCGGAAGAGTTCAGGACTGCAAGTCCGCGAAAGAACTCTGGGATGCTCTAGCGCTACCGAGTTGGGGGACTCAGAAGATCAAAGCAAATAAACTTGCGCTGGAACTTCAGAAGCTGGAGAGGTTGTCTCTCATGCCAGGTGACACCATTGAAGATCTCAACGTCAGATTTACGAATCTGATGAACTCTATCAACGGGCTGGGAAAGACATTCTCCAACCGAGAGATGAATCTCAAGATTTTGAGGGCACTACCAGACGGAAATTGGACCCCCTTTACTACTTTATTACGTCATTCTGATTTAGATATTGTTACTCATGACCATATCTTTTCAGAACTTAAAGTAGAGGAGTTCGAGTTCGTCTTACCTCAAAGGAAGCAGCGAGCTGAAGCTGACACCCAAGTCGACCATGCCTTTAAAGCATCAGTCAGCACAGCAGCTCCAGCGTCTAGCAAGGTTGAACCTTCACTCAGTGACATACAAGAAGGAAATCTAGCCAAGAAATACGCACTGCTCGCCGTAAAGTACCAGAAGGAGAAGGAGAGGCGCAGAAAAGTGACTAAAGCCCTCAGAGAATCCAAGGGTAAGTCGAATATACGCCTAAACGCACTCCTGACTCGAATACTTCTGAATGCAGGAAACAAGAGGACTCAGCACAGTCGAAAGACAGTGAGAGCAAAGAAGAAAGAGTCACAACCTGCTATAATTGCAAGAAGCCAGGACATTATCCCGTATGATCGTCTCCGAGCTCAAAGATCGCCGAAAGAGTAGCACGCAAAGCAAGAAGGGAGAAGTTCATCAAGAAGAGATAAGCATACATTCTCGGTGAACTCTCAGACGACTCAGATGAAGTCGATTCCTTCATGGATTCATCTCCCGATGAAGCAGCTTTCATGGCCTTAGAGCTTGAAGCTGAAAAAGATGCTGAAAAGTGTCTCATAGCAGGAGAAGATGATGAGGTGCACAAGGACCCTTGGTATGTGGACAACGGATGCTCAAGATACATGACGTACCAAAAGGACTTGCTGAAGAATTATACTACTGAAGAAGGACCCCGAATCGAGTTTGGAGACAACGCAAAGGCTACACCAGAGGCTATGGAACACTCAGCATTGGAACAGCAACAGTTCCAAGAGTATCATATGTTGAAAGACTCCAGCATAATCTTCTCTCTGTTAGTCAATTTTGTGATAACTCGAATAGAGTGATCTTTGACGCTGGTTTCTGTGATGTTATTGATAAATCTACAGGGAAAACAGTGTTATCAGGTTCGCGCAAGAAGAATATCTATGTAGCTGACTGGAACTCAGCTGAACCTGAAGCTTGTTTGTTGGCAAAGAATGACAACAGAATGGGGTGGCTTTGGCACATAAGACTCAGTCATCTCAACTTCAAAACGCTCAATAAATTGGCTAGAAACACTCTAGCAAGAGGACTGCCGAATGAAGTATTCAGCAAAGACACTCAGTGTGAAGCATGTCTGAAGGGAAAGCAAACAAGGAATCAAAATCCGCCTGTTCCATCTCCTTCCACTGATGGAATCCTTCAGCTGCTACATATGGATTTGTTCGGTCCAATCTCTCCAGTGACGATCAGAGGCAAGAAGTATGCATTAGTGGTCATTGATGACTACTCGCGCTACACATGGGTCATATTTATTGCCAACAAGTCTGACGTCAAAACAGAGTTACCAAGGCTTCTGAAAAGGCTCAGTGTCGAGAAGAACACGAAGATCGTCAAGATACGTTCAGATAGAGGAACTGAGTTCCTGAATTTCATGGTGGAGGAGTTCTGCAAAGCAGAAAGCATAAAGCATGAGACGTCTGCCGCGCTCACGCCTCAACAAAATGGGGTTGCTGAGAGGAAGAATCGAACACTCAAAGAAGCAGCAAGAACCCTGCTCGCAGACTCAGGACTCCCAACCAAATTCTAGGCAGAAGCTACTGATACTGCATGTTACACTCAGAACCGATCTCTACTGACAAAGCAGCATAAGAAGACACCATATGAACTATGGAACGGCATGAAGCTTTCTTTATCTTATATCCATATTTTTGGGTGTTCGTGCTTTATTCACAATAATGGGAAAGATTAGCTGAAGACTTTTGATAGCAAGTCAGATCAGGGAGTGTTCTTAGGATACTCCCGGGTCAGCAAAGCTTTCAGAGTCTTTAACTATCGAACCATTTGCGTGGAGGAAAGCCCTCATGTTGTTTTTAATGAGTTTGCTACTGAAGACAGGAGCAGAAACTCTAAACCTGAATCTGAGGACATCAGTAAGCAACTACAGCATCTGAGCTTAAAAGATAAAGTGGAAAAGATCCAGCTATGTTGGGATGATGATTCAGATGAAGAAACTGAAGATAAGTCTACTGAATCTCAACCAGTTGCACAAGTAGCTGAACAGATTGACTATCCTGAACAGAGTCAATCCCAGGTAACTCAGGTCGATGAAGAAACCCCAGTGGTAACTGAGACCTCTATTGAGAATAATAATTCAGGGGGAACTAAAGATGTTCCTGAGCTAAATGCCCCTGAACCTGGTGACTTAGTAGATCACACTCTTGTAACTAAATTGCTTCAATCTCAGAATAGTACAACTGAAATGCCTAACTCACCTACTATCTGTGTTAAACAAATTTCAGATGAAGAGTTGAAACTTCGTAGATCGTGGCTGGATGCTCACACTTCTGATTTAATTATTGGAGATCCTTCTGCAAGAGTAAAGGCAAGATCCAGATTCAGTCAGGGAGAAAGCGCCTTATATTCCTAGTTCTTGTCTACTGAAGAACCTCAGTCAGTTGAGGACACATTGCAAGATGCTGACTGGATCATAGCCATACAAGAGGAGCTGAATCAGTTCACGAGAAACGAAGTTTGGGAGCTTGTTGATAGCGCATCAACATGTGATCGGAACAAAATGGGTCTTCAAGAACAAGCGATATGAAAACAACGTCATAGTAAGGAATAAAGCAAGACTCATGGCAAAAGGCTACTGTCAAGCTGAAGGGATAGATTTCGATGAAACTTTCGCTCCAGTTGCAAGATTGGAGGCAATCAGACTATTCCTAGCATACGCAACACATCAAAGATTCAGAGTATAACAAATGGATGTGAGGTCTGCTTTCCTGAACGGCGTACTGAAAGAAGAAGTCTATGTGGAACAGCCTCCCGGCTTTCAGCAGGGACATCAAGTTTATAGACTCGGAAAGGCTCTGTATGGGTTAAACAAGCATCCAGGGCTTGGTACGATACTCTATCTGAGTTTCTTCTTCAGAAAGGTTTTCAGAAGGGCTTGGTTCTTTATTATATTTAACAGCTACTCGTCCTGACATAACTTATGCTGTAGGTGTCTGCGCTCGATTTCAGGCGAATACTAAGCAGAGTCACATGGACTCAGCAAAGAAGATTCTCCGCTATCTCAGACGAACACCTGACATGGGTTTATGGTATCCAGCTGTTGATAATATTGAACTAACTGGTTATTCTGATGCTGACTATGCAGGATGTAGAATTGACCGAAAGTTAACTTCTGGAACGTGTTAGTTCCTTGGCAGTAAGCTGATCTCATGGTTCTCAAAGAAACAACACTCAGTAGCGACGTCAACTACTGAAGTTGAATACATGGCTGCCGGAAGTTGCTGCGCCCAAATCCTTTGGCTGAGACAGCAGCTACGCGACTATAACGTCATTCGTAATGAAGTGCCGATCTTTCCGCGACAAGATGCAGTGCCATTGCAATCACTCGGAATCCCGTACTTCATACGAGATGCAAGCACGTGGACATCAGATACCACTTCATTCGTGACCATGTCGAAAAGAAGGATATCAGGATGGAAAAGATCCATACTGACCATCAAAGGGCTGATATACTGACCAAGCCTCTAGCTGAAACCAGATTCAGAGAACTTTCAGTAGAGCTAGGTCTGCTGGACCCTACTGACTCCAGTCAGTAAGAGGATTCAGGAGAGGAGCATTCAAGAAGGGGGAATGCTCACTCTCGCATCGAGTAAAATCGCACGTAGAGACTCAGCAACCATCTACACGATGTATCAGCTGACTACGATGTTCAGCTGACAGGTTTGCGTATCTCTACTCAGTAGCCTATAGAACAATTCTATGCATTTATGAATCAAATTCAGCATCGTGTTCAATGCCTTAGAAAATGTCATTTAATTTTTAACGGACTTCTATGTAAAAGCATGCTGAACTCTGCAACACATTAAATGTATGTCGTATCAAGTTACTACTTAGGCTATATACAACTGGCTTTTGACTTAGGCGGCTAATATGATCATTACCTATTTTATAAAACTTAATCCTAGCCATCCATCTCAAAAAACGCGTTCAAACTGAACCCTTGATATTTAACTATTTATCTTCTCCTAGATATATATAAGCATTCAAATGTTTGAAACTGCCATTTCATCTCTGCAAATATCTTAAGAGCCCTAGATTTTCTGAGACTATCTCTTGTTTCGTTACATATATTCCATTCATTAAAACATCTCAGAAAATCCTTTGGTAATTTTTCAATGATCTTTCAGTATTGTATGATCTTTCAATGACTATTTTTTTTTAAATACTGACTATCTCTGTGTTTGCAGAATATTAAAATGACAGGAACACATGTAGTTGCTCCTTCCGATATGCAAGAAATCCTGGAAAAGGATCGTGTCTGGTGCGAGCCAGTCATGGAGTTTGATGAATGTGATCTAGATTTTAGGGAGGAGATCTTCTACGCCCTCCGCGAGATCGGTTTGGAAGGATTCCTGACGAGGAAGCCTACTTTCTTCCTCCCTCGTCAAGTTGCAGAAATCCATCTGAACTCTGATTCAGTAGACGAAGACATCAGAGGCCGATTTGTCGTTCACACAGTAGGCGATCCCTCACGCACAGATATTGAAGTAAAGAAGATGTCAATCCGTGAGGCTCTTCAGAAAAGCTTCAATCTGCCGAATACAAGACTTACAACCGTCGCATACAAAGACGACCTGATGGATGAGTACCTCACTGAATTCTGCGGGAAGCCAACAGTCTTCAGAGCCGCTTTTCCCAAGAACGCAATGCTCCCTCAATACAGAGCATTGGCGTACATAGTGACTCAACTTCTGACGAGTCACGCAGGCTCATTCGACCAGGTGTCCAGGCCCAAGCTACAACTGATGATGGCCATCTATGACCGGGCCAAGATAAACAGGATTGAGTTCTTCCTCAGAGAGTTCATGATGCAATCAACCAAATTCGATAAAACATCCCAGAGGTTGAGCGTCAAAGGAAAGCTCCTATACGGACTAAAACTCTCCGTCATGATCGAGGACTTCTGCGCATCTGAAAGCATCACCTTCGCGGACAAGCAATATTTTAATGCGAAGAAAGTCAGATTCCAGAACAAGGCAGCGCCCCTTCAACAAATTGGCTCAGGGCCCGCTGTACCAAAGGCTAGGACTCAGCAGACCTCCACGCCAAAGAAGAAGAAGTCCCCTCCCAAATCAACGCCTAAGGCACCAACCAAAAGGCTGAAGAAGGTCAAAGAGGTTGTGCCTACTGAGACTGAGGCGGAGCCAGAGGCCGTAATTGCTGAGTCGCCTCTCCTGCTGAGAGATGAGCCAGAGTCTTCTGAGAAGACACAGTCAGTAGAGAAGGCTGTCTCTACTGAACATGAGGGAACCGTGGACCAAGGGGTCTAAGCTGAAGATGTCCAGGCTGAAGAGGTTCAGACCTTGGAAAGCCCCTTGGACGTCCCACCACTCAGTAGCATCCCGTCTGCTGAGAAACAGGCGTCTCCCATTGAAGTTGAGGATTCGGAGATAGCCTCAGAGTCAGAATCTGTCAGGATGGAGGCCACAACACTAAAATCCAGAGCCTCCCGAGAGATTGCTGAATCTATTCCGGAGATCGCCAGCCACAGCGACCTTGTCATACTTGCAAGGTAGGCGAGGCTCCATATGTTGATAAGGTTCCAGGAGTGGCATAACCTGAAGAGGCTCATTATCCACCACTCCTGCGAACAGCTGCTGATCAGAGGAAAGATTGGCTACTCTGAGCCATCTGACCTCGGCATGCTCAAAAATCTGAGGGTGGCCATGCTTGCCATGCTGAATGACAGACAACCTGTCTCAGCACCTGCGCCCTCAGATGGGTCTGACTCTGATGGTCAGGATCCACCCCGTGATTCAGGCCCTGAGAAGCCTGATGAGGGAACTCAACCGGACAAGGATGCCACTACTTCTACTGCTGATCCTCCACTCAGCATCCTTGGTCCCGGGCAGACGGTGGCTGGTACTTCAAAGGCAGCTGATCCTTCTCAGCACCTTCTCGAATCTGCTTTCGAAGTAGCGCCCAGCCCAAAGAGCCGTCGATCAAAATCAGTGGCCAGGGCGCTGAGGAACCAAGGCACTCAGAATCGCCTACTCGCCCAAACCGTCCACAAAACTTGGCGGCAAACCACTGAGGCACAGAGTGCAGAGCTGTAGGGACTCAGAACCGCTATCTCAACATCTCCAGTCCCTGACTTCTCCAGCATTCTGACGAATGCCTTAGCTGCACAGCGAGCTGAATTCAAGGAACAGCTCAAGACGATTCAGGAAGGCCAAGTCAAATTGCTGAATGATTACAAGGCCGCTCAAACCGCTCACACTGAATCCGTCACTGCCATCTCTCAAGCCGCTGACCTCAGATTGGAAAATATTCAAAAGGCTATTGAAGAGAAGGTGGAGAAGCAGCTGAAAGAATTTCAGACTGCAGCTGATCTCTCACATAAGAAGTACAACACTCAGCTCACTAACGAGAGAAACGAGCTGCATGAGAAGCTGACAAAGCTCCACAATACTCTGGATTATCTATCCAACTCATACAAGAGCCTGAACATCAAAGTATTTGCTCCGCCCCTACCCGATTTGATGATGCCAAAAAGGGGGAAGGATTTATTGAAAAAGGAACTAAGGAGCTGATACTGAAAGCTCCGAAGAGAGCAAGGACAGTGGCAGGGGCATCTCAGACTCAGTCATCTGCCCCCACTGGACCTTCACATACTGGCGAGGCCCAGGGTGTCTCAGCAGCAGGAGCTGCAGTATCTGCTAAGACTAGCCCAAGTGGCCCAGGAGCCAAAGAAGTCACAACTCAGGCAACTCAAACTCCTTCAGATATTATAAAAGAAGTTGCTGAGTATGCTGACGAGGAGTCAGAAGAGGAAGAAGCTCCTCTCCCTCCTCCAGTTGCCGACAAAGGCAAGAAGGTACTGAAATTTCACACCCCTCCCTCCAAGAAGAAAGGACCCAGGAGGTTCATAACTCCGGAGGAGGAGGCTTAGATAGCAGCCGATGAAAAGTTGGCTAGGGAGATAGATGAAGCTGAAGCCGCGAATAAACCCAAGAAAAAGCCTGCTAAAGGCAAAACTAAGGCTCCAGCTGGAGGCAAGAAGACAGGAGCTAGGCTGCCTCCTAGAACACTTAAGCTCAGCGACGATGCTGACAAGGAAAAAGAAAAGGAGCAGCAGCAGCAGCAGTCAACTGGGCAGCAGGGAACTTCTAAAAAGAAATCATGCACACCTGCTAACTCAGAAGAAGAGATGCCCCATAAGCCCTCCTATACTGCCTCAAAGGCACATGAACAAGAAATGGAAGAAATCTGGGCTCAGCTGGATAGATATCTATACAGAGGTGAAGAAGCTCGACAGATAGAAGCAGCCAGAGAGAGAATATGGATGGCTGATCTTGAAGCTCTCAGGCTGAGGACTGAAAAGGAAGCGAGTCAGAGGATTCCTGCAAAGGCTGACATTCCCTACAAATACAGGAAGTTCAGAAAGCCTACTGATCTGAAGACTCACATATGGCCTAGAGTGGATGAATGGATTCCGTGGGAAGTTACTCAGAGACACTGAAAGCCGAATTTATAAAGAGGAACTACTTCTGGAAATTCAGGTCTGAGAAGCACAAGACAGTGGCTTATACTGAATGGATAATGAGAGCTGATCTGGAAATGTACGCCATACTCCAAAAAGCTGTCAAAGAAAATGTTGAAGTCAGAGTTCCTGAACCCAGAATCCTGCTTCCCCCACAGAGACTAGACGGATCCATTCACTATGGAGTAATAGAGGAAGAAGTGAAGGACGCTGCTGAAGCCAAATTTCTTGATGAAGAAGACCCAGCGGACTTTGCTGAGATACTGAAGCTGAGAAAGATCACATATCGCATGTATGGAGTGCCTCTTCCTGAAACTCAATCTCAAGATTTCAAAGACAGGATCACGCAGTCCAAATGATTCTTGCTTCTGTATTCTCCTTGTATCTTTCTTTCTTTCTTTTAGTCTAGCAGAGATGTATCTGTACTAAATTTCTCATATATATATAACATCTTTGTTTGGCTTCGACAATTCCTTATTGTCTGAATAGCCGTGTTTGCTTATGCTTAACACTCAGAATCACTGAAGTGATTACTGACTCACACACTCACTATTGCTATTTACTGTCAGTTGTTGCTTAGCTAGATTCTGGTAGATTACATAGTTGGGGGAAAATGTTGTTAAGACAGGGGGAAAATGTTGATTAGACTCTGTATATGCTCTGACTTTCTACCCTGATCCCCTCAGTAGTCTAGAACTTGAAGAACAACTCCACTGATCCAACTTGTAATACTTTGTAAGGAGCTCTGTTTCTAACAAGTCATAGTGTTAGGTTGATAGGTTATTAGGTTTTGGCATCATCAAATAGGGGGAAAATGTTGGGTGATAATTCTATCCTTAGCAATGCTCGAAAATAGTGGGAAATGACTCAGTCTTCTGTGTTGACATTTACTCAGTAGCCCTGTGCTCTGAAGGAGTCTGTGAAGATTTGAAGATCCCAAAACCCTATATTGATTAGTGAACCATTGCGTTGTAATCTGTTTTTGTCTCTGAGGTTTCAGACTCAGCAGACACTCTGCTCTGGTTCAGGCACTCAGTGGATTATCTGCCTCAGCACCAGAAGTAGAAGACTCGGAATATCTTGGACTCGACGAGAACAAGATATCCGAAAGGAGTCAGTGGAATTGAACTCAGCAGGAGTAGTTCACTGAACTCAGAGCTGATCTTCAGTAGAGCCGACTCAGCAGAAGCATGCTACTGAATCAGAGATCAGACTCAGCAACGGCCAGACAGTCTTCTGACTTTCAGGATCTTTAAAAGTCAAATCAGCAGATTCAATACGAGGAAGAGAGAAGTCAGCTTCATATCTCCTTGAAGTCTGTTCTGTCTCAACCACTTTCTGAACCTCGACCAATGACAGGCAGCCACGTATCCTATATTTACTAAAGCTGCAAGTCAACAACTTTCCAGAAATAGAGGGAAAGGACACTGCCACCATGCTTCAAAAGAGCCGTTAGCTATCCAAAAGAGAGAGACAAAGGATCGTCATCTCCAATGGATCTATCCTAATCTCTTCTCTATAAATAGAGGGATAAATCAAATTGAAGCTCACCTAGAACTCACGAGAAAACGAGCACACGAAAGAACACACAGAGCATTCAAACGAGCAAATTCGAAAAAGCCTAAGTGTTCCGCAGGAAGTCGAAGAAACAATCTCCGGCGAAAGACTACACTTCTGCTCTTAGGGAACCAAGCTAAACTGCTTAATACAACCTCTAGTAGCCAAACGACGTTACACGAATCCAAAGCTTACACTCAGTTGTTCGCCGTTCTAGAAGCCACATCCTTGTTCCCTATCCCCCTAACCTAAGCTCAATAGACTAAATCCATAGCTTAGACGAAGGAGTTCACTTCTGAACTGATCCTTATTGTAAAGGACTCCTTCACTGTTGGAGAGTTTTTCAAACACTTAGTTTGATAACCCTGTAAACTGAGACTTGCTCAGTATAAATCTCAAGACCAGTGTTTGTCCAGCGTACAAACCAACTGAGACTATCTCAGTATAATACATAGCTTCCTGATCTTTCGGGACAGTGGACGTAGGATTGTTGGATCCAAACCACTTTAAAAAACTCTGTGTCTTGTGTTCTGTTTTTATTGTTGCATCGATTTACTGTTCATACTGAAAATATTCATTAAATCATTCAACTGAGTTTTAGCAAACTTAACAGACTGCACTAAACTACTGAAACTGTTTTGATAAAAACGTTTTCCTAACTCAACTGAATTTGGGCCTACACTATTCCGCACTACTGAACTCTATCTGAAAGATACTGAATTCTGACTCCAAGTCAGCTAGCAGGTCTCAGTAGAGTCAGTCACTCTGCCACACGATTCAGAACAACATATCTGGTCTGCTGAACTTTTTCAGTACGACGCTATCCTGAAAAGGACTGTTCGTGTTTAAGTTGAGAAATCGGTTTTCAGGTGTATTCACCCCCCCCCCCCCTACACCTGAACGTACTCTCGAGACCAACAAAGACTCTTGGTATTTATGTGAAGGACTTACAAAAGTACCTTCAGACTTTTGTTGTTTGATCTGCGACTCCTAGTTTAGACCTTTTAAGCTATGTACCTTACACGAGTTATCAAGCCTGGTGGACAGCTTCTCAGAACCCTCGAAATCAGCACATCTCTCTCTAGGTTTAAAAAATTTGAGATTGTAAGTGTGTGAGATTTGAGCTCGTATAACTTATTTGTAAAGTTATTACAATCCTTAATAGGTAAGGAATTCAAACCCTAATATATAAGCTAATAAGTGTTTCATACCTATCAAATTAATTACTAATTAAGTAGGTAAATAATTACCTAAATGACTTCTGGCAATTAATGACTTTAAGGTCAATTTAATTATTGTGTAGTAATTAGGCCAGACTAGGGATATAATACAATAAATAAAGTTGAGTCTCAAATTAATTAGTTTTCTATGCTTAGCCCAGAGCATAAATAATTAATAAACACAAATTCATTCCACTAGAGAATTCCTGCTGACTTAATTTCTCTCCAAAATTGAGTCAGAATTTGTTTTTAGACTAAATCCGATCTCTATATTTAAGATAGAATTATATATCAAATAATTAAGCCCGTTGAAAACTTAATAAATCATCATCTTTATCTAAGAGCAGTACGACTCGACCTTATGAGCATACCTAAACATACTCAGGGGATATTATCAACCCTTTGAGAGGGATACAAATATCACCTAAGATTTGTAGATTTGGTCGCAATGACGTTCACCATAGTAAGTCAAAGTGATAATCAGATAAATGCACGAAGTTGAAATCTTATCGAACTTAAAATAGGTAAGTCACTGAGACATTGGTTCTCCACTTAGGTCGGTTAGGAGAATATGTCTCACTCTGATCCCTCAATACACCTTACTTGTATAAGAATAGATAAGCAGCCAAGACAAGCTACTTAAAGCGACAACTCGTCCTAAAGTTTGTCTCAGCTGTGATACTTTTTTATATCTCCTTAGTTCGACCAATTATGCAGTCTTCTATGATCTACAACACACTTCATAATCTAACTATATACGAGATAATAGGATAATTACAAGTGCAAATATAAATTTAAGATAGAAGAATAAAATAGTTGAAATGAATGGCATTGTATACAAGTATAAAATTGCTTTTAGTATACAATTTGATTCCAAACAATTTTATTTTATTCATTTTTTTTTTCACTTTCTTATACTTTCATTTTTATTTCTGAATTGTTTCATTTTTCATTTTACTCAATTTCTAGTCTTTGTTTTCATTTTCTTTTTGTATTTTAAAAAAGTTATGAATAAACAAAAAGGTTTATTATTTTATTGTGAAAGAATCAACGAACCACACATCTAGTATAATAATTATTCTAAATTCTAAAAGTAAAATCAAACAAATATATTGGAATGAACTAATCTATCCTAAATTCTAATAAATTAGTTTCTAATCCAAATCTGATTCTAAATACGAACCAAACACCGTCTTATGTTTCTGAAAATAATACCAACACTTGCTCTCAAATAAAAATAGTATGCGAGTTTCCAAACTTTACCAATACATAAAGCTTGAATTAGTGGAAGAATTTATTGCATTGTAAGTATAGATGAAACATTATCAAAGTACTCCCCCCCATTTTGAAGTTATTAATATTTGCCAATTTTGCTTATATAAATAATAAAAAAATTCTGTCTTTTGTATTTAATCTCAATCGTTAGTAATTTACTAATCGTTATTAAGAAAAATAATAATTTTTTATTATCTTTTCATCATTATAAAAATAATATAACTATTAATAAGTGTCTACTTAATAAATAATCTTTGTTTTCATCGAGAGTAATATATTTTTTCTTTTTTCCTTTATTATTTATAGTAATAATAAAAATATCATAATAATTATTTATTTAAATAAGCTTATTATTATTATTGAAGATGTAATTAGTATTAAAAATAAGATATTACTTTGATAATATTTTTTATTCTAAAATAATTTATTATAAATGATATAATATTAAAAATATTATCGGACAAATGCAAATTATTACGATTTTCTTAAATTCCTTTTTTTTTGTACATGTTTGAGTATGTCAATTTATTATCTGTAAAATTAAATGATTTTAAAAATATGAAGATTTTTTTGAATTGTAAAAATAATAATTATTGTAGATTTTACAAAATTTATAAAATAGATCCTTATATGTTTTATATTATTTAATTGATATTCTTGAGAAGAAAATACGGAATTCAAATTCCAGATAGTTTTCTTGCATTTTCTAATTACACGGCAAGTAATCTAGTTTCCTCATAATCATATTCTATATAATTATATTTCCAGAAAATTTTATTTTCCTACATCACTTTTCCCGAAATCATTTTCAATAAAATTATATTCATAAACGACTTTACTTTCATGCGAACCAAACGGAACCTTGATATATATTCAGTAAGTCGATTAAGTTGTTGATATTATTATTATTATTATTATTATTATTATTATTATTATTATTATTATTATTATTATTATTATTATTATTATTATTATTATTATTATTATTAGAATAATTATTATTAAATTAACACAATTTTTTCATCATCTGTTTAACTTTAGTTTTAGTTACTAATATCTTCCTAATTGAAGGTTGAGATTGATTCTTAAATTACTTACTAGGATAGTATTAGTACGTACTCGATTCAATCCTTGTATAGTACTGTTAATTGTTAAAAGTGGGCTTGACTGTCTCCAACTACTCGTATTTAGGATTAACCCCAAAATTTGGAAGCCCAAGACTCGGGAAAGATCCGGCCTGATAGCCAAATTTGAGACGATCAAGATACTTAATCTCGATTAATATTTTTTCTATATTTTCTTGCCCTATCTACTAGTAATTAACGTGGCCTCTATATTTTTTTATGAATGCTAAAGAAATTTTCTTGGTGTAACGAAATATATTTTGCGCAAGTAATTAATTCATGAGGTTGGCTAGCTAGGTCCCAATTTTCTTGGTGTTTACGGAAGAAATAATAATGAAGTTACTGGCATTGTTTTTCATTGAATCATATTTCTAGAACAACTTTAGTTTCTAGTCGGGATCGGCTCTTGGCCTAGCAACTATGGCAGTGTACGACTCTCATCCAATAGGCCCCAAATTTTGTGTGTGTGTATATATATATATATATATAGATAGATAGATATTAAGATATTATTAATAATTTATAGGACTCTCATCCAATAGGCCCCAAATTATATATATACATATATAGGGGAGAGTTTAATAAGGAACACCACTTATTAAATGAACTAGAAACAAATCACATCCTTTTATTTTATTAAATGTATGGTATGGATCAATTATTGAATTATAAATAAAAAGGGGGAGCTCAAATTATATATATAATGTAGTAAGGGCAAAATTGGTAGAGATTGTTTAATGTTGGAAGAAGAAATAACTAAACCTACTTATATCTTCAATCTCTCTCTCTCTCTCTCTCTCTCTCTCTCTCTCTCTCTCTCTCGATTATATCCTCTCTTCTCTCCTCACCAAAAACTTAGATCGGTCGCCGACTCCTGACGCCCCTCTGCCGCCGCATCACCGTTTATCAATGCCAAACCGCAGTTCGTGTTCAGATCTATTGAATGCATCGAATTTATTGGTTGTCTCTCCTCTCTTATTTCTCTCTCTCTCATCTCTATAGATCTTGCCATCATCTGCGTTGCCGCCGCGATTTGTAGAGATCTTTAGTGATCCGACCATTCTAACGTTGTTGCCGTCGTGATCTAAAGATCTACCTATCTCTGCATTGTTGTCACCGAGATCTGTAGATATTTCCAGAGATTCAAGTTCGACGAACTGGAAATTGTGTGCGATTTTTGTTCACGAATTTTATGCACTGTTATTCGAATTTGTATGCACTTCATATAAAACTGTATGCAATTTTATTCAAAAGTTAAATGGAATCAAATTTTGAGTGGTATTTGGCTGCTTTCTTCTCTAGTTTGCTTTGTTATTCACTATTTTTTTTTTTTTTTTTTTTTGAATTGGTACAAACCACTTTAGTGTAGATCCGTCACTCTAGATCCGCACAAATCTGGGCTTGATGAAGTGAAAGTTGTATGCACTTTTGTGCAAGAATTGTATGCACTTTAATTCAGTTTTTTATGTACTTTAATTCAATTTTTTATGCACTTAGTTCGATACTGTATGCATTTTTATTCAATATAGTATGCACTTTTGTTCAAAATTATATGCATTTTTATTTAGAAATGATATTTATATGGTATGATGCTCTTTGAACAGCGAATTGTGAAAAAAAAAAAGAATCGAAATTAAACTGAAAATGAAAAAAATTGTTCAAGTTGATAGGTTCAAATTTCCACCTTATGATTTCAATTAAGAAAATTGAAAATTTATGTTGTAATAAATTAAAGGCAAATTGGCAAAAATAGTCCTCAAACTTCGCGTTTTTGCGAATTTTGCCCTCAACCCTAAACTCCTTGTTTTTGTGATTTTAGTCCTACCGTTAGATTTTCCGTCAATTTAACCGTTAATTCAATTTTTTTTAAATAAAAAATTGAAAGGGCAAAATCGAAATTTTTATTTACATGGACCAAAATTACAAATAAAGAATGATTTGGACCTATTTAGCAAAATAAAACAGTTTAAGGATTGATTTCACAAATTTTAGACAAATAAGCTAATTGATTCGTATCGACGAGATTTTGCATTAAATTTTTGATTTTTCATATAACTTTATTGCTTCGTATCAAATATAAGTTAACCAAGATTTCGTACCAATATAAACAACATTTAGTTTGAAATGCAAAATATATACAGTGAATTAATCATTAAAAAAAAAAGTTATTATCACCCAAAAATTTTTACTTCAAAATAACCATTTAGCACATAATATTTACTTCAAAATAACTAGAATACGAGGAGAATTGCGAATCCGCAATTGATGAGCTCTTTGACGAATTGCGGAGAAGGCCGACGGCAAAGAACATTCCCTGGAGCTCGCAGCGGAAGAGGAAGTGGGAGACGAATCCGCCAAAGCTGATGAACACGGGGACAAGGTAGATCCAAGCGAGGAAATGGCCGAGCTGATCGTCGCGCTGGTAGCGGACGTGAGTTATGGTTACGGCCTTCAATGGTGGGTGGTGGTGTTGGGGATTTGTCATGGCAGAGTTCTATACAGAGAATGTGAATACGAGACTAACCTTGGTTTTAGTAGTTTTTTTGGCTTATTATAGTATTTGCAAATAAAACTAATATTTTCTGTAATTTACGAACTGATACATATTTTCCTCGTATTCTATTATTCATGAAAAATTACGAATTAAATGTTTTTATAACATATTATTCATCGTAAATTACGAACTGACACATACTTTCTTCGTATTCATGTTATTTTGAAGTAAATATTATGCTCTAAATTGTTATTTTGAAGTAAAAAGATTTGGGTGATAATAGCTTTATTTTTTAATGGTTAATTCACAGTATATATTTTACATTTCGAATTAAATGTTGTTTATATTGGTACGAAGTCTTCGTTAGCTTATATTTGATACGAAGAAATAAAATTATATGAAAAATCAAAAATTTAATTCAAAATCTTGTCGATATGAAGCAATTAGTTTATTTGTCTAAAATTTGTGAAATCAGTCCTTAAACTTTTTAATTTTGCTAAATAGGTCCCAAATAATTCTTCATTTACAATTTTGGTCCATATAAATAAAAATTCCGATTTTGCCCTTTTAATTTTTTATTTTTTAAAATTAAAATTGAATTACCGTTAAAATGGACGGAAAATCTAACGGTAGGACTAAAATCGCAAAAACAAGGAGTTGAGGGTCAAAAAAACAAAAAAAATATGTTTGAGGACAAAATTCGCAAAAACGCGAAGTTTGAGGACTATTTTTGTCAATTTGCCTAAATTAAAAGAATATGTTAAAATTTAAATAATATTATAAAATCAGTTTGTGAGATGATAACAAATAAATCACGACATGAGTTATACATTCAAAAAATTAAAATAAAACGTTAAATGACTTTTATACCCTTAATGAAATGAAATAATGTATTTAAACTTTAAAATATCTCCTTTAATCTTGACCACACATCTTCAAAATGAAAGGATAAGATGTGTTCCTAGTTCTTTCATTAAGAAAGTATTTCTAAAAGATCCATCTCATATAAATATATATATGGGGAATGAATATTTTGAGATCCTACATTCAAAAGAGAAATGAAATCTGATCTCATCCATCCATTTCCTTGATGTATGGCTAGCATTTTTTTTATGACAAAGACATTTGAAAATAAATCAAAAAATGAATAATTATACCCATTAAGGACAATTAGGTAATCTTGTCATCCCTTCTATAAGAATCACGCTCGCTCATCACATCTGGAAAACGAAAGGAAGAAAAGTCCGCCGATTCACGCTCATTCTCTCACATTTCGCTGCCACGATTCTATTTAGCCGACTGAAGTCTGGCAAGTTTTTTTCTCTCTTTCTGATTCAGCAGGATGTGTTCTTCTCAACTTATTTTCTCTCTCTTTTTGATTTAGCAGGATGTGTTCTTCTCTCCCAGTAACGCGCCTCTCCCAACTCAATTCCACCGCCGTGTTGCCGTCTGCCACTGCCGCATGGTTCGGTTGCGGTTTCTTCGCGGCCGATTGAAGTGCCGATTGAGTGATGGCATCCGGGCCCAGTTCAACATATTATGTCCCAATTCAACATATTATCATATTATGGATCCAGACCCAGTTCAACATTCTTGTTAATTGCAATTGTAATTTTAATCCAGTAATTGGGATTTGGGAACATAATTAAATTAATGTTATAATGTACTATATCATATGATCATCTATTAAATACTTCGATTTTGGTCGTATAATTGACCCAAAAAAAATCTGCAATACTCCACCTAATTATCTATTTGTCCAACCTGTCCAACAAATTTGAAGATTAGAAGAAATATTTGTAATTCTGGCGAAGGCGAGAGTGGGGCGGCACGTCGAAGTGAGTAAGTAGAGAATGGGCTTGCCGGTTGGGGTGCTGGGCGTGAGCGAGCTGGACTGTCGGAGTCGCGGCGTCAGTTCGGAACTCGTGGTGTGGCCGGCGGCCCGACGACGCGGCGTGAGTCAACGGCTAGGACGTGGCGATGTGAGTTGGGGAGTTGGAGAAGAAATTAGGGGTTTGGACTTATGGAAGGAAATTGAATTTCTATACAATATAGTATTTGATATTTCTTCTAATTTCTAAAAAATGTAAATCATATTATTAATAATTTCAACGGTAGTTGGCAGTCTTCCCTGCCTACTGTATTTATCGACTACCGCACCGCCGAGCAAACGAGCTGCCGACTATCACACTATCTAACGTCGATCGGTAATGCGGTGCAGTTTAACGGCGTGGTAACGGTCCGATTTTGGTAACCGCTGAAAACCGATGGTTTTTTTCCCAGCCCTAGGATATGGACCCATACGGTCCCCTAAATTGCCCATTCATGGAAGGACTTCGTTCTGGAACCATCCCATTCATCGACAACATCTTGAGATTCGAGAAATTCGTGGATCAATGGTGTACATGAATATGTTGATGGTTACAACTTACAAGCGTACATATACATATATATAATATAATTATATAATCATCATTTAATTCAAGTGTACCTAGATATTAAACATGTTCATCTTCCTCGAGAGAGATGGATGGAGTAACAACGTGCACCAAAATCCTCCACAAATTAAAATTGGCAACCGTGCATCATTTTTAACACAATCATTATATGTGAAAAAATATACCTTTTTGTTTGTTAGTTACTACTCCCTCCGTTCCATTCAACTTGTCTCTGTTTCCTTTTCGGGCCGTCCCACTTAACTTGTCTTCAACCCAAAAAGGAAAGTTTTCAAATTGTAGGACCCACACTTTTACAACTAAAATCCACCTTTTAAATTGTAGGACCCACACCTTTACTACTAAATCACATTATTTAAATTGTAGGACACACACATTTACCACTAAATCACTTTATTTAAATTGTAGGACTCACACATTTACTACTAAAACTCACTTCACCTTAATAACCGTGCCGAAAAGCTTGAAGCCAAGTTGAATGGGACAGAGGGAGTACATAAGAATTGAGGTTTAACTAGCGCTCATTTTAAATAGCGATTAAGCATTCCTCGTCTTGTTGAAAACAAGCTACTGTGACAATCTCAAAACAATATGTTTAATAATAAAACGAAACAGAGTGAAAGCAGCAAATAAGTCGAGTCGATGAGTACTCTCTCCGCAAGGCAAATTACGTCCCGGTAGTGCTCTCGGTACAGGCGTATCGTCCCCAAAGATAAAACAATATTTGTCTCAAAGATTGCAGCACCACAAAATCGTCGAGCTCCAGTGAACGGGACAAAGGCGAGGATATAACTACTGGACAACTTAAGAACTATATGAATGCATAGAGAATGCAGGAATGTGTATGTTGAAATACAATCCAGGACTGCCTATTATAGTGGGGAGATGGAAAGTTGACGTGGAGAGTTGGTGAAGAGACATCTTCCAGCACTTTCCAAAAAGAGATAATCTGGTGCACCACGCAAGTAGCCCACCAAGCTCATCGACAAGGCCCAACGACCAAGCCCAGCAGACAAGCCACTCAAAGGATCAATTGTCAAGTCCAGGTCTGCAGACGCGAATACGAACACGAAGCTCAAAGTTAGGGCCGAAGCCAAGCACGGGCTCGGTCGCGGTTGCAGTCCTGCGTGTCGCGAGTAAGGGGGTCGGCGAAAAGGCTCATGCGCATGAGCATACGTGTTGGGATGAGATTCAATATGATAAGATTTAAAGATCCCGAAACCCCTAGCTGAATGATGACCCTTCAATATTGTACCTTCGGCAGCGTTCTCACCTGCTCTGCCATAAAAGTGCTTGTAGACGGAAAAAGAGGAAATCTCTACAGTACCTCTACTTCAACGTTCGAATTCATATGGCCGTTTTCCTTATCTTATTCGACACGTGTCTAGACTCACTCCAACGGATCTATTCACAATTCGAAGACTATAAATAGAGAAGAGTCTTCAAACAGAAAAAAAATCGGGAACCAAAGCAATCGAAGCTCAAATACTCTCTAGCGAATTCACAACAATATTCAGTGAAGAACTTGCACTTCGAATTAGATCTTCTTTAGTTCTTATCTCTAGAAAAATATTTGTTCCCTTCTCTATCTAAGCGTACTCATTGTAATATTCAATAGCTTAGAACCTCGAAGGAGTTCATCATTTGAACTGTTCTTATTGTAAGAACTCCTTCTTAGTTGGAGAAATTCTAACCTTCAAATGTTAAGAACTGTAAAGTCACTACGACTATAAGTATATATCTGTTTTGCGTACAGATTGACTGAGGCTTGCTCAGTATAAGCAAACAAGTGAGAATATGTCATGTGAACAGATCAACTAAGACTTGCTCAGTATAATTAATAAAAGAACTCCTAGTTAGTTCTGGACAGTGGATGTAGGACCCAGCGTGTCTGAACCACTTTAAAAATCATTTTTCTTGATTTTAACTGTTACATTGATTAATTGTTCATTCTGCATTCAACTGAGTTTTAATCAAACAGCATAAAACATATTTTCACTAAAACAATTTTAAGGGCCTACAATTTTAGCACACAATTTATGTTGTTGAACTACTGTTCACTAACATCAGTCAGTAGGACTGTACTTAGTAGGAGAATCTCTGCCCACGCGATCGAGAAAGCATATTTGGCTAACTGACAAGTTCAGTAGCAATCTTCAGCTAAAGTTGACTTTCACGTTCTGAGTTTGAATTTGCATTCACGTGTATTCATGCCCCCCCCCCCTCCACTCTACACCTAAAGCTCGTCTCTGGACCAACAATTGGTATTAGAGCGGTGTTCTTCTTAATCATTGTTATCTAATTACTCGTCTAACTCGAACAGATCCTGAAAACCGTTTTCTCTGCACTTGCATCTCTGCATAGCATCCTATACCATATTTTTCAACATGTCTGATTTCTCAGGTATAAGGACGGTAACCATGTTTTCGGCAGAAAACTATGTAGTATGGCGCATAAGGATGGAGGCTCATTTAACTTCGCTGCATGATGGCATTACTGATGTTCTGGAGAAAGGACCTATTGTTCCTATGATTGACAGCGTCGAGATTGTAGTAGAAGGAGCAGCAGGTGCCAGAACCGACCCAAAGGTTCTAAAAGACAAGAGCATTTTCACACCTGAGGAAAGAAAGCTGCACAACCTTGACCGAGTCGCACGAAACACTCGGTGACTCGTATCTAGGAAGGGTGCATGAATGCAAGACAGCAAAGGAGCTACGGGATGCTCTAGCTGTGCTAAGCCAAGAAACTCCACAAATAAAAGAGAACAAACTGGAGTTAGAGCTGCAGAAACTCGATGCATTAACCATGCTTCTAGGGGATTCAATTGAGATTTCAGCATCAGATTCACGAATCAAATCAATATCATCAACGAACTGGGGAGGACATTCAACAACAAGGAGACCAACACAAAGATATTAAGGGCTCTTAGCAGGCCCAGGTGGTAGTCTTTTGCTACATGTTTAAGAAAAACTAACTTAAACTCTATTACTCCTGATTACATATTTTCAGAACTTAAGGTAGAGGAGTTTTAGTTTACTCTTCCACACACCCCCGGTGCTGAGTCTGAAGTGCCAATGGATCATGCTTACAAGGCATCAACAAGCACACCAAGAACGAGTCCCTCAACCACAATTCAGTCAACCGGAAGCTCAGTGACAATACCATCCGCTGACAACTTGGCTGAGAAGTACGCTCTCCTTGCAGTGAAATACCAGAAGGAGAAGGACAAGTTGCGAAGAATGAAGATGAAAAAGGCTTCCAAGAGCTTTCAAGGTAAGAGAGAGAATGATCATACGAAAAGTGAATCTAAATCTCTACATGAATATAGGAACACCTAAAAGGGAAGGCAGAAGCTAAGTATGCTATAACTGCAAGAGCAGACACTCAGAGAGGAGATAGGCAACGGCGAGCCTGCTGACATCACTTCTATGGAAGATCTTCGCGCTGCCATGCTTATGCTCCTGAGTCAGAAGGGGCAACTAGAATAGTCTACTCAGCCCGCGACTCAGTCTGACTCGCATCACGATTCACCACCCAAGGATGTTGACCAGGGAAGCTCTGCTGAGGGAAAATCTCCCAGGGATGATTCGCCACCTCCACCTCCTCCATCTTCAGGCGTTGTCATCGCTACGCCGTCTAAGTGTCATCCAAAGAAGCAGTCGAGATATCAAGCTGCTGAGATTCCAGACTTCCACACGGCGTCGATCAACAAGTGCATCAAGCATCAGGCACACAAGAACCGTCTTCTAGCCATGGAAGTGAATTCAAAATGGAGTGAATTCACTGAGCCTTAGACTCAAACGCTGGGCACTTTATCTGCTGAAGTGAAGAGGATCAGCACGCCTTCTAATCTTAATGCTGAAGAGATCCTCTGGAAAGAACTTCAAGAGCAGAGGATCGATCTAAATAATCAATTCCAAACAATATTGTAGTCTCAAGCCAAGCAATTTTTGGAAGATATGGCCACTGCAATCGATCGGGTCCTCAAGGCAGTTGAAGAGCGTAACAAGCTCACCACTGAAAGTGTCGCCAAAGCATTAGTGGAACAACACAATGCCTGCTGGCAGATTAAGAAGGATTCTACTGACTCAGTAGAAGCATACCTTCGACGGATTGAGGCTTCAAAATCTGAATTCCTCGCAGCCGTCAATACTGAGCATGACAAGCGATGGACCGGTTATACTGATGTCGCTGGAGATGTTGCAGCGAAACTAGAGTCCATCAGCATGTCAGTCGAAGAGCTTAGTAGGAAGGTCACTGCCATGGCAACTATCATTGATGATGCCAAAAAGGGGGAAGGAAGTAGAAGTGATCGTCTACTGACCCTCTTGAAGGATGAAGAGGCAGGTCCTAGTAAAGTAGCTTAGAAGTCAGCTGAGATAGCAGCTACAAGTAAGGTGGAAGAAGCTCAATCGGGTGAAGGCTCAGGAGAGCCAGCTTACAAAGCTATTACTGAAGTGGCTACATACTTAGAAGCTTTAACTAAGGAAGAACCACCTCTCAAGTCATCAGCGAAAGGCAAAGCCATTGCTTCTCTAAGCCCTCCGAAACCCAAGAAGCTGAAGTTCAAAATGCGTGAGGAACAGATTGCCTATGATGAACAACTGGCGCGAGAACTTCAGAAGCTTGATGAGAAGAAGCAGACCAAGGTCAAGAAAGGTGTTCAGATCCAATCTTAAGTTCCTATGATGAACAACTGGCGCGAGAACTTCGGAAGCTTGATGAGAAGAAGCAGACTAACGCCAAGAAATGTGTTCAGATCCGATCTCCAGTTCCTACCCGAACAAGATCTGTAATACCTAAGCAAGCCAGGTCAACTGCTCAAACCCCTCCAAAGTCCAAACAATCTGAGAAGCCCGAGGCACCTAAGTCTAAATCTGCTGGACCGAGCGACTCAGAGACTCAGCAACATATCCCTTCCACTGAGCTCTCGAAGAGACAAGAAGCCGAACAGATCAGAGAGGCCAGAGAGAGACTCTACAAAGCTGATCTAGAGGCTCTCAGACTGAGGACAGGAGTGTCTCTACCACCTCCAAGTTCTTCAAGAGAAGGCAACCAGTGAATGAGGCGAAGAGGGTGATTTACAAGAGGACAGACGAGTGGGTTCCATACAAGATCAATCAACATTGGGAACAACTGAAGATAAACTTCATCAAAAGATTCTACATCTGGAAGATGTTTGATGAGCAGTATGATCCTGAGGATACATTCAAAGAACTTCTGATACAGATGGATTCCCCACTCTATGCTGAGAATCAAACTCTACTAGAACAGTCATATAAGACTCTTAAGGCACATGAGTTCAGAACCTTACCTCCTCCTCTCACGCTTCAAGACAACATTTGTAAGAAGGAGATTAAGGAAGAAATCAGCGACGTTATCAGGAGAAGAGGTCTGAACAATAACTATGCCGAAGAGAGAGAAGAGATCAAGGCCCTAAGGAAAAATGTATATTCAGCTTATGACCTTGAGCTTCCGGTGAAGAAGTCTACTGACTTCAAGGCGCGCATGCAACTATTCAAGAAAAAGTCCAGCTGATAGTCTTCTAGTCTTCTTGTCTTTAGCTTATAGAATTAGATCGTCATGTACTTGTAATATTCTCATATCTTTTATGACATATTTTTTCTTTTGGCCTTCGACAACTACTCATTGTCACTTGGTTGTGTTTTTATCTTTCAACACTACTGATCACCTCAGTGATCAGATCACACACCCACATATCTGCTTACATATATGTTTCTCTGTGGTTCAGTTGTTTGATATCTTTCAGAGGGATATTGCTTGCAATATGATAGTGGGAATCTATTAGACTTTAGTCTTATGATGTATAGCATCTGTGTTGATTAGATAGTTAGCCTTGCTGATAGAGAAAGCCTTATTGTAAGAGCATCCTTGCTCTATTTGCTCTGATACTGTGCTTTGATTATTTGTAATTTTAGCATAGTCAGTAGTAGTTGTTTGTGAAAGGTTTTGGCATCATCAAATAGGGGAAAATTGTTTGGATGAGATTCAGTATGATAAGATTTGAAGATCCCAAAATCCTAGCTGAATGATGAACCTTTGATATTGTAATAGCTTAGTTGAGTTCAGCTTGTTAGGAACTCAGTAGACTAGAGTTCAGTAGTTGTGCGTTCAGTAGAAGATTCTGCACTCAGCCGAAAAACTCAGTATCGAGGAAGTCAGTTGGACAGCTATCAACCAACTGAATATGCAAAGGATTTTGAGCCTGCAAACTGAATTGTTCTGACGAATGTTAGTAGAAGATACATCTGGTGAAGGTCCGAGGATTCAGAGGAAGTCAAACTCATCGTACTCTTGGAGTTTGAACAAGCCTCACCTACTCTCATGTCTCGACCAATAAGGAGCCAACAACGTTCTTACCTGCTCTGCCATAAAGCAGCTCCTAGATGGAAAAAGAGGAAATCTCTACAATACCTCTACATCAATGTTTGAATTTATTAGACCATTTTCCTTGTCTTATTCAACACGTGTCTAGACTCCTTCCAACAGATCTATTCACAAATCGAAGACTATAAATAGAGAAGAGTCTTCATGCATAAAGAAACCGGGAACCAAAGCAATCGAAGCTCAAATACTCTCTAGCGAATTCAAAGCAATATTCAGCAAATAACTTGCAATTAGAAAATTAGATCTTCTTTAGTTCTTCTCTCTAGAGAAATACTTGTTCCCCTTCTCTATCTAAGCGTGCTCATTGTAATATTCAATAGCCTAAAACCTCGAAGGAGTTCATCTTTTGAACTGTTCTTATTGTAATAACTCCTTCTTAGTTGGAGAAAGTTTAACCTCAAAGGTTAAGAACTATAAAGTCACTCCGAATATAAGTAGATATTTGTCTTGCATACAGATTGATTGAGGCTTGCTCAGTATAAGCAAACAAGTGAGAATCTATCATCTGAACAGATCAACTCAGTATAATTAATACAAGAACTCCTACTTAGTTCAGGACAGTGGACGTAGGACCCAGCGTGTCTGAACCACTTTAAAAATTGCTTCTCTTGATTTTAACTGTTGCATTGATTAACTGTTCATTATGCATTGAACTAAGTTTTAATCAAACAGCATAAAACGGATTTTCACTGAGACGGTTTTAAGGGCCTACACTTCCGCACACAATTTATGTTGTTGAATTATTGTTCACTGACATAAGTCACTAGGAGGGAAAAATAATAAAGTTACAGAGTTTCATACATAAAAAACATAACGTTTATGCATAGTTCCTAAGTTCTACGTAAATATAAGTTCCTACCAGATCTACACTCATGTTTGTATATATATATAGTAGGAACCCACATTACTTAGAAAGTAGGAACTATACATAATCTTTATATGTTATGCATAATCCTTGTTTTACCCTTCTGCATAAGATATTTAAAGATTATGCATGTTGGTCTAGAGACGAGTCTCAAGTGTGTGGGTGTGTTTGGGGGGGGAGGGCGTGAATACACCTGACTCCAACTTTCAACTCAAACGTGAAAGTCAGTATTTTACTGAGTATCCTAGCTGAATGACTCAACTGGCCAATTTAACTTTCTGATTGCGTGGGCAAAGTGATTCGATCTACTGAATCCCATCTACTGACTTTAGTCAGTCTACAGTAAACTCAGTAAATGATGAGTGCGGAAGTGTAGGCCGTAATTTTATCGTCTCTTGTTGAAAATACATTTTTAATGAAAATCTATTCAAGTCGTGCTTGTGTGTATATTCAGGTTTTACTGAAAATCTGAGTTTTGCGTATGAAAATCATTTTATGCATAATGATCAGTAAACCAATATAACAGTAAATGCACAACGATTTTTAAAGTGGTTCGGTTACGCAAGATCCTACGTCCATTGTCCTGAACAAAACAGGAGGTCTTGATTTTATTATAATGAGCAAGTCTCAGTCGATCTATACGCAGAACAGATACTCTACTTATAGTCGTAGCGACTTTACAATTTTCAAACACAGGATTTGAGTTTCTCCAACTAGAAAGAGTTCTTATAATAAGAACAATTCACAAATATGAACTCCTTCGGTTTTCCAAGCGTATGATCTAACAAAGGTTAGCTTAGAATACAGAATGGGAACTCGATGATCTCTAGAGAGATGAACTAAGAGGTCCGATCTTAGTTGTGAGTTGTGACCTAAGTATACTTTGAGTTTGCTAGAGCTTTAAATGCTTGAGTGTTTCGAGTTCCCGGTGTCTTCATCGCTTGAAGATCGATCTTTATTTATAGTTTTGACTCATGGAAAGATCCGTTGGAAGACACCTAGCCACATGTCAAACACGACAAGGAAAACGACCATCTTGAATGTTGAATATTACTTTAGAGATTCTCTCTTTTTCAGTGTTGAGGGTAGCTTTATGTTAGTGCAAGTACAGTGTTGGAAGCTCCTCATTGGTCGAGGTTGAGTGGTAGGTGATGATTGTTCAAACTCCAAAGCAGATGTTGAGTTAACTTCCTTTGATTCCTCTGACACTTTCACTGAGTTGTCCTCTACTGACATTTTTCTGAGATGTTCAGTTGGTTAATCGATTCCTTCGATATTCACTAGGTTCCGAGGGACCATATTGAGTTCCTTATGCTGAGTCCATCCGGCTGACAACGAGTAAGCTACTGAGCCTATCAGCTACTGAACTCTAGCTAACCTACTCAGTTCCTAACAAGCTGAACTCAACTAAGCTATTACATTATAAGGTTTCATCACTCAGCTAGGGGTTTTGGGATCTTCAAATCTTATCATACCGAATCACATTCCCAATAATTTTCACTTATTTGATGATTCCAAAACCTATAAGAATCAATACAACTCAAATTTCGAAGATAATCACAAAAAAGATATACAAAGATCATAAGTGAGTGTGTGTCTTGATCACTGAGGTGATCAGTTGTATTGGAAAAATAAAGGTAGCCTTAGTGACAATGAGTAGTTATCTTGGCCAAACAGTGATATGATTTCATTAATAATAAGAATTACACGTACATAAATCATTCTATCACTATCAGAACTAGACTAAGCAGCTCCTCTTCTTGAGATTCTGAAGCTTCGCTTTGAAGTCTGCTGACTTAGCCTCTAGCACATCAAGGATTTATGATTTGAAAATACTGGTTCTGAGGTCCTTGATTGCCTTCTGATCTTCTGGCACATGAAGATTTAAGGCTTTCCTGTACATAGCAAAAGTAATCTCTTCCTCTCTCTCCTTCATGTACATGTTTCCTTCTAGAGTCTTAGGAGGAGAAATGATTCTGTTTGATGGTGCTTTCACTGGAAGTCCTTGCCCGTCGAGGATTGTCTGAACATGAGCTTACACAGTAGGTTCGTACTGAGTCAGAAAATCCTTGAACAACTAATCTACATCAAGTGACTTCTTGAACACGTCATACATAGCACAACTTGATGAACTCGACTATGATCTCTTCCCACTTCTGATTCAGGTTCCACGGGATCCACTTATCGACACAAGGGAGTAATGTTTTCCACAAATGTTCCTTCTGAACGCCTCGTCTGTAGAATTTTGAAGTGGTGGGAATGCTCCTATCCTTCTCTAGGACTCTCTTAGGCTTATTTCTTTGTCCGTAGCCTAAGCACCTCCAGATCAGCTAGTTCAACTTCTCTCTTGCTTCACTAGTTTGTTTGGATTCAGTAGTAATATCGAGACCTCGCTCGCATGCATCGCATATGGCTTTTTGCTCAGTCTCTTGCTCTTTGGACAATTTCATGGAAGAGATATGTTGTTCAGTTGTCTCTGTTTCAACAACTGAGTCTTTTGTCTCAGTAGATTTTGATTTCTGATATGTTTGGGCCTTTTAAGCTTCTTCTTTCTCTTTTGTAGCTTTGTCCCTTATCTACCTCGGAATGATGGATCAGCTTCTCTTTGGCATTGTTGTTTTGACTGGAATGGCCTTCTTCTTGGATTTAGTCTTGACTTCTTCTTCTTCACCTTGAAGACGTCTGGCTATTTCCTAATCACATGCTTTTTGTTTATCCGTAGTTCTGAACTTAGGAACTTTTGGTGGAGGGGTGGGAGATCTATCGGCTTTAATTTTACCCTTGGCAATAGAGCGTACTGGCTCTTCCTCAATGGTTAGCTCATCAATAAACTTAGTCACTTCCTCTGTCGCCTGAGCTAAGGATCCTTCTCCAGATCCTCCAACTATCTGAGTAGGAGCTAGCTTCTCTATTTCAGCTCCTCCCTCCTTACTTTCTTGCCCTGAATTACCTTCCCTTTGAGATTCGACAGTGATAATAGGAAGTTCTTCAGCTTTGATCTCTTTACCACTTCCTTCCCCCTTTTTAGCATCAGCAAATGTTTGATAAAGGGGGAAAGGGCAGTAACTTTTTCATGAAGCGACTTGATTGCGTTCTGAACGGTGGATACTCTGGCGTCAACATCAGATACAACTTCAATGTATTGATCCCATGCAGCGTTATGTGCAGTCCTGATGGTTTCCAGTAGATGAGCTTCCTTCTTATCAAACTTTGTCAGATAGTTTTCTACTATCTTAACAACTTCATCTTGAAGGACCTTACCAGCCAGCACTTGTACATTAAGAGCTTTGGAGATATTGGTTGTAGCCAACTTATTTCGTTCGTCAATGATCTTCAACATGTTAGATACAGTCAATTCCAGTTTCTCATCATAGGATTTGGATTGTTCTTCGATAAATTGCTGAAACTGTGCTTTAAGATCTATCTTCTGAGCTTCTAGTGCATTGGAGAGGATCGCGTTAGTGTCTGGGATGATTGGAGTACTGACCCTCTGTACTTCTGATGTTAAGGCATTTAGCTTGACCGTCTGGTCCTTGGTGTACTAGGACTACTTAATGTGAACATCCTTCGCGAGAAGGCAATTCTTATCTCCTTTGCGTTTAAGCCCTTTATTTATGCTCTTTGCTGAGGCATCTGGAATTGCCTTCACCTAATACCGAGATGAGCTGAGTCTCGCTTCAATAGATGTAGCGGTACGCTGCTAATGAGATGATGAAGGTGCAGCTATGATGATACCGGATAAAGGAGGTGGTGGTGGTGCATCATCGTGATCGCTGGGAGTTTTACCCTCAGCAGTTCCTCCCCTGGTCTGTCCATGGTTTCCAGTAGATGAGCATTATGGTCTGTCCATGGTTTCCAGTAGATGAGCATTATGGTCTGTCCATGGTTTCCAGTCAATGGTTTCCAGTAGATGAGCATTATGGCCATCTAAGTCTGAAGGGAACACCATCCATAATGGCCATCCATAATCGCTGGGAGTTTTACCTAAGAACTCTGTCCAGTTTACCTGAACGCCATCCATAATGGCCATCATAATCTGTATATTGACAGATTCGGCTGAGCTTGTCAAGATATGGTTGACTATATACGCCAGGCCTCTGTATTCTGGCAGTAACTGGTTTTTAGGAAATGCGGCTTTGAAGATGATGTCTTACGTCCCACTAAAACCGCAAAAATAGCTATTAATCGATGTCTCCTTGTAACGAATAGAAGATATGCCTTCATTTGGTAGGTTGAAGCTCTTCCTCTTTCTGATATGTTATGCACGTAATATCATTGAGGTCGTCTCTATCTCTTCGCAAGTTGTAGTAGAATTCCATCACTTGCCTTGGAAGCCACATATGGGGTATCCTAGTGAGAAAGCTCTGGATGTTGGACGATCACAGGATCTAAAAGCCATCACTGACTCAAACCAAACATTGTTGCTCAAGAGGATCTCATCCATATCCCCTGGTACGAGAAGAGCGTTGTTCGGAGATGTTGTCAAGAGAGGAATTCTCCAAAACTTGTTTTAGCACTTGAAAGTAGAGTAAATTAGTGTTTGCAGAGTAAGAAAATAGATTATTTACCGATAATTTAGTGCAGGAGAGTAATAGAAATCAGATGCAGTTAGAGAATGCACAGCACTAAGTCTTCGATAATGGCAGAAATTGATCAAGTAAGATATATGTGAGATATGAATGCTATTCAGGAGACGGATCAGATCAAATCATACTTTAAAATGGACGGTTGAGATTTAATATTATTAACAATAATGATTATTGTGCCGCCTAAAATCTCGACCTACGTATCTATCACAAATGAAGTAAGGTGAGATGAAATGCGTTAAATGCTTCACAGTCAGTATATGGAATGTCGTGCTTTTAATGAAAATAATTTTATTAATGACATCCTTTATGAATTAATGGTAGGAAATAAATGTGATGTATGCACCGACGTTAAATACTGAATGAATACGCAAACCTGTCAGCTGAACATTGTAGTCAGCTGATACCATTATGTAATTGAATACATTCAACATTACTGAATATGTTTCCCCTTACTATATGATCCAGGAATTTTCTTACTGAATGGAGTCAGTAGGATCCAGTTGACCTAGTTCTATTGAGAGTTCTCTAAATCTAGTCTCAGGTAGACATTTGGTCAATATATCTGCCATTTGTTTGTCAGTATGGATTTTCTCCATCCGAATATCCTTCTTTTCGACATGATCTCTGATGAAGTGGTGTCAGATATCCACGTGCTTGCATCGTGTATGTAGGACAGGATTCAAAGTGATTGCAATAGCACTGTTGTTGTCACAGTAGTTTGGCACATCATCTTATTTTATATCATAATCTTTCAGTTGTTGTCGAAGCCATAGGATGTGGGCCCAACAACTTCTGGCAGCCATGTATTCAGCTTCAATAGTGGACGTATCTACTGAGTGTTGTTTCTTTGAAACCACGATATAAGTTTACTACCTGAAAACTGACATGTTCCTGAAGTTGAGTTTATGTCGTTCGGTATCCTGCATAATCAGCATCAGAATATTTAGTTAGTTCAAGATTATCATCAGCATGATACCATAACCCAACATTAGATGTTCCTTTCAAGTATCGGAGAATCTTCTTTGTTGAGTCTAGATGACTTCTCTTGGGATTCGCCTAAAATCTCGCACATACACCTACAACTTAAGTTATGTAGGTCTGCTTGTTGTTAAGTATAATAATGAACCAATAATAGCTCTATAATCAGTTGAGTTAAAAGATACTCCCTCTTTGTCAAGATCAATCTTTCTATTGGTGTTCATGAGAATCTTGACTGGCTTGCTAGAATCCAGCCGAATTTCTTGATGAGATCTTTTGTGTACTTTGCTTGATTGATGAAAATCCCCTTCTTAAATTTTTGACTTGAAGTCCAAGGAAATAATTCATCTCTCCCATTATAGACATTTCAAACTTTTCTTTCATCATTTTCTCGAATTGCTGACATGTAGTCAAGTTTCTTGATCTTAAAATGATATCATCCGCGTAAATTTGCACCAATAAGATGTCATCGTCTAATTTGATACTGAATAACGTGTGATCTACTATTCCTTTCTGAAAACCTTTCTAAAGGAGGAACTCTGAGAGGGTATCATACTAAGCCGTGGGTGCTTGTTCTAACCTATACAGAGCTTTCTTGAGTCTGTACACTTGAGATCCCTGTTGAAAGCCGGGTGGTTGTTCAACATCGACTTCTTCCTTCAATACATTGTTTAGAAAGCTGACTTTACATCCATCTGATAGACTTTAAAGCGCTGATGCGTTGCATAATTGAGGAATAGTCGAATGGCTTCCAATCTTGCAACTGGAGCGAATGTTTCATCAAAATCTATTCCTTCAGCTTGATAGTAGCATTTGGCAACTAGTTTGGCTTTATTCCTGACGATGACGTTTTCATCTCGCTAGTTTTTGAAGACCCATTTGGTCTGATCACAAGTTGATGTTTAGATTTATCGACAAGCTCCCAAACTTTGGTTTTGACAAATTCTCTTCTTACTTAGCAGTGATCCAATCAGCATCATTTAGTGTGTCCACTATAGTCTAAGGTTCTTCAGTGGACAAGAAACAAGAATGTAATGCACTTTCTTCGTGACAAATTCTGGATCTTGTCTTTAAACTAATTGATGGATCTCCTATAATGAGATCGGAAGTGTGAGCGCCGAGCCATGATCGTTGTTTTCTGGTTTCTTCTTCTGAAGTTTCTTCTGCAGAGATAGTATGGTGATTAGGAATTTCAATAGTACTATTTTGTGTCTGAAAAATTTTAGTAATGATATTGGGATCTACTGAGTCACCAGGTTCAGGGGCATTGAGCTCGGGAACATTAGGAGTTCTCCCTGAGTTATTATTCTGAGTAGAGGTCTCAGTTACCACTAGAGTTTCTTCATCGACCTGAGTTACCGGAGATCGATTCTGTTCAGTAGAATCAATCGGTTCAGCTGCATTGTTTGTTGGATGAATATGGATGTCATCTTCATTGTCTGAATCATCATCCCATCAATGCTGGATTTTTTCTACATCATCGTTCAAGTTCAGATCTTGCATCTTGGTACTGACCTCTTCAGCACCTTGCTTGGGATCCAGTTGCTTGTCCTTAGCAACATACTCATTAATTATAAGATGAGGGTTTTCCTTCATGCAAAGTATCTTGTAGTTAGAGACCCTGAAAGCTTTTCTGGCCCTAGAGTATCCTAAGAAAACTTTTTGGTCTGACTTTCTATGAAAAACCTTTAACTGATCATTTTCATTATTGTGGATAAAGCAAGGACAACTAAAAATATGGAAATGTGAAATAGAAGTTGTTCTCCCTTTCCATAATTCATATGGTGTCTTCATGTGCGCTTGAGTCAGTAGTTAGCGGTTCTGAGTGTAGCACACTGTGTCAGTAGCTTCGGCCTAAAACTTAGTAGACCTGAGTGTGCGAGCAATGTTCTTGCTGCTTCTTTGAGTGTTCTGTTTTTACATTCTGCAAGGCCGTTTTGCTGAGGCGTACATGCTGCTAACGTCTCATGTTGAATTCCCTTAGCTTCATAGTACTGTCTCATCATTGAGTTTAAGAACTATGTTCCTCTGTCTGAACGAATTCTTTGAATTTTAAGATCCTTTTCCACGCTCAATTTCTTCAGAAGCTTTGGCGGTTCTATCTTGACATCGGACTTGTTTGCAATGAAGATTATCCATGTATAACTCGAGTAGTCATCTTTAACCATGAGAGCATACTTCTTGCCTCTGATGGTCACTAGAGAGAGTGACCCGAATAGGTCCATGTGCTGAAGGAATCCATCAGTAGAGGGTGATGAAGTAGGTGGCTTGCTTGACTTTATTTGCTTTCCCTTCAGGAATGCTTCACAGTTTCGATGTCTTTTGAATACTTCAATGGGAAATCCTAGCTTTTAGGAGTTCCATCTCCTGAAGCGTCTTACTAAACTGAGTGTTCATCTGTATCTGTTCTTCTAGCAGGTCTTCATAAGCTAGAACCATATCTAGGGGTTCTCCTGCACCAGAGCATGTGTCTTGTGTGTGTGGTGAAAATGGATTCATATTTAAAGCATAATTTACCTCAACCTCTTCTCCCGCCATAAGACACAGTTCAGTTTCATCTTCGGCTTAGACTACCATGAATGCGGCCTCATCTTCTGATGAGTCCATGAACATTTCTTCTTCACTTGAGCAATCTAAGAGCTCTCCGGCGATGTAGGCTTGCCTTTTCTTGGTGAATTTATTGTGCCTGGCTTGCCTTTCAGCTCTTTCAGTAGCTGAGAGCTCTGGACATTCATATTGATAATGTCCAGTGTTCTTGCAGTTGTAACATCTTGGCACTCTGCCTTCTTTCTTTGGCATATCATCTTTGTAGTAGCAGTTGTGTCAGTGTTCCTATAATCATTTTAAGAGTTAGTCTATTCTTTCTTGTTATAGTTATTTTTCTTACCATGACAGTTCTTGCTAAGTCTCTTTATCTTCCTGAGCTTGTCCTTCTCCTTCTGATATTTCACAACTAGAAGTGCATTTTTTCAGCTAGATTATCAGCAGTTGGAATAGACATTGTGCTCGCTGTTGATTGGCTAGCGATTGATGGACTTGCTCCTGGAGTGCTAACTGTAGCTTTATATGCATGATCCGTGGACATGTCAGCAGGAGCGCTCAGGCTTTGTTACGGCAGACTATTGTCAAATTCTTCAGCTTTAAGTTTTGAGAATACAAAATGAGGAGTAACAGTATTAAGGTCAGATCGTCGTAAAAAAGTAGCAAATGAATACCACTTTGGCCTAGTTAGAGCCCACATGATCTTTTTGTTCATCTCCTTGTTGGTAGACGTCTTTCTAAGCCCGTTAATAACGTTGATAAGATTTGTGAAACGCATGTTGCAGTCATCAATTTATTCGCCATGAATCATAGTAAAGCTTTCGAATCTCCGAAGCTCCAGCTCCAGTTTGTTCTCTTTAATTTGTGGAGTCCCCTGACTCAGCACAGCTAAGGCATCCGAGAGATACTTTGCAGTTTTGCAGTTGTGCACCCTCCCGAGATATGAATCACTGAGCATTGTTAGATTAGTATTTCTCGCAACTCGATCAAGGTTGTGCAGCTTTCCTTCTTCTGGAGTGAAAGCACTTTTGTCCTTCAGGTTTTTTGCTCCAATTCTGACTCCCACACCTCCCATAGCTGCATATTCGACGTTGTCGATCATTGCGACGATGGGTCCACTCCAATACCTCTATCATACTGTCGTGCAGTGAAGTTAGGTGCGCTTCCATCCTTACACGCCATACATATTAATTCTCTACAGAGAACATGGGCATCATCCTAATACCAGACATATCAGACATTGTGGAGATACGGTACATGATGCAATGAAAGAAACGAATGCAATGAAAATAATTTTTCAGGATATGTTCAAGTAGACCACTAAATTCAGATAACAGTGATCAGAAGAACACGGCTCTGATACCAATTGTTGGTCCAGAGACGAGTCTTCAGGTGTGGGGGGGGGAGGGTGAAAACACCTAAGTCCAAGTTTCAACTTAAACGTGAAAGTCAGTCTTTTACTGAGTATGCTAGTTGAATGACTCAGCTGCCCAATTTAACTTTCTGATCGCGTGGGCAGAGTGATTCGATCTACTGAATCCCATCAACTGACTTCAGTCAGTCTATAGTAAACTCAGTAAATGAATGTGTGCAGAAGTGTAGGCCCGAATTTTATTGTCTCTTGTTTGAAAAATGTTTTTAATGAAAATCTATCCAAGTCGTGCTTGTGCATATATTCAGGTTTTACTGAAAATCTAAGTAATGCATTTTAAAATCAATTTATGCAGAATGAACAGTAAACCAATAAAACAATAAATGCACAGTGATTTTTAAAGTGGTTTGGATATTCAAGATCCTACGTCCACTGTCCTGAACAAGGTAGGAGGTCTTGATTTTATTATACTGAGCAAGTCTCAGTGGATCTGTACGCAAGACATATACTGTAATTATTGTCGTAGTGACTTTACAATTTTCAAACACGTGGTTTGAGTTTCTCCAATCAGAAGGAAATCTTACAATAAGAACAGTTCATAAATATGAACTCCTTCAGTTTTTCTAAGTGTATGATCTAACGAAGGTCGGTTTAGAATACAGAATGGGAACTAAATGATCTCTAGAGAGAAGAACTAAGTGGGCTGATCTGAGCTGTGAGTTCTTCGCTAATTATACTTTGAGTTTCCTAGAGCTTTGAATGATTGAGTGCTTTGAGTTCCCGGTGTCTTCATCGCTTGAAGATCGATCTCTATTTATAGTTGTGACTCATGGAAAGATCAGTTGGAAGAGACCCAGCCACGTGTCAAACACGACAAGGAAAATGACCATCTTCCTCATTAAGGGTATTCTTGTAATTTTAGTTATGTTATTCAAAGAGCTTTTAGATGGGAATATGTTGGGCGTCGCTTCTATATTCTTAGGGATAGAATGTTGGCAGATGATTCAATAGTTGATTTGGCTGATCCCAAAATCATATTCTGATTGATGAACCATTCAGTTGTAAAAGTTAACACCTTTGTTTCTTGAGTGTTTCAGACTCAGTAGACTTGCCTTCAGCATGGTCCGGCTCAGAAGTTCCGTCTGCTATCTCACAATAGACCATCTGCGGCAGTGCCATGGAGAGAAGATTTAGTATGGTTGGACTCAGCAGGAGCAACATACTGAAAGGTGTTCAGGAGTCAGTAGCACTGGACTCAGCAGGAGCAGTTTACTGAACTCAGAGTTTGGCCCTCAGTAGCGTTGGACTCAGCAGGAGTGTCCTAATGAACCTTTCGGTCAGACTCAGTAGAGTTCAAAGTCATTCTCAGTAGAGTTGTCCTTAAACTGACAGTGGACTTCAAAGTCAATCTCAGTAGAGTTGTCCTTAAACTATCAGTTCCTTAAACTGACAGTGGACTTCAAAGTCAATCTCAGTAGAGTTATCCGAGGTCGTACATCAGAGAATAAGTCAGCTTCAGTATCAACCTTGAAGTCTGAAAAAGCCTCAACCACTATTTGTACCTCGACTAATGACAAGCAGCCAGCTGGCAAAGTTTCTGTTGGGAGATGATTTAGTAGCTTAGTGCTTATAGATTTGAATGATCCCAAAACCCTACTTTGATTGGTGAACCATTGAGTTGTATTTGTTTTGTCTCTGTCTTTGAGAGTTTCAGACTCAGTAGACATCCTTCCTACATGGTTCAGGCGTTCAGTTCTGTCTGCTGATTTTTCATTAGACTATCAGCCTCAGTACCATTAGAAGAAGACTCAGTAGTGCTGGACTCAGCAGGAGCAGCACACTGAAAGGAGTCAGTAGAACTGGACTCAGCAGGAGCAGTTTCACTAAACTCAGAGTTGATGTTCAGTAGAGCTAGACTCAGCAGGAGTATGCTACTGAACATAGATCAGACTCAGCAACGGCCAGACAGTCTCCTGACAGTGAGTAATCTTATAAGTCAAATCAGCAGAGTCATATGAGGTACAGAGAAGTCAGCTTCAGATCTGCCTTGAAGTCTGTCTGTCTCACCTACTTTCTTCAGCCTCGACCAATGACGAACAGCCAGCTGTCCACCTTCTGATTAAAGCTGCAAGTCATCACTTTTCCGGAAATGGAGGGAAAAGACTCTGCCAACATCCTATGAAAGAGCCGTTAGCTACCCAAAAGAGAGAGACACGTGGATCATCGTCTCCAACGGATCTTTCCATGTCTCTCATTTATAAATAGAGGGAAGAATTCAAATCAAAGCTCACATCGAAATCAAGAACACACGAGCAATTACGAGCAACTTCGAATCGACTTAAAGCTTTTCGCAAGATCTTAGAAGAGTTATTCCAAGCGAAAGGCGACATTCTTGCTCAAAGGGAACCGAGCTGAATCAGACTTATAGCCTCTAGTATCCAAGCAATTGAACATGAACCCATAGTTTATACCTCACCGATCGTTACTCTAGAAGCCACTTTCTTGTTCCCTTCCCTCTAACCTAAGCTCAGCAGACCATATACATAGCTTAGATTGAAGGAGTTCATCCTTGAACCGTTCTTTATTGTAAAGAACTCCTCCATAGTTGGAGAGTTTGTCAAACGCTTTAGTTTGATACCTTGTAAACTGAGACTTGCTCAGTATAATCACTAAGACCAGTCTTTGTCCAGTGCACAAACCGACTGAGACTAACTCAGTATAATAAAATAGCCTCCTAATCTTTTCGGGACAGTGGACGTAGGTTTGTTGGATCCGAACCACTTTAAAAATCATCGTGTTCTGTGTGCTTTGCTTTACTGTTGCATTGATTATTGTTCATACTGAAAATATCTTTCAAATAATTCAATTGTGTTTCAGCAAAACTTAAAATACTGCCCTAATATACTGAAACAGTTTTCCTAAAAACGATTTCTAACTCAACTGAATTGGGCCTACACATTTCCGCACTCTACTGAACTTCTAGTGAACGGTACTGAATTCTGACCTAAGTCAGCTAGCAGGCCTCAGTGAAGTCAGTCACTCTGCCACGCGATTCATAACAGCTTATCTGGTCTACTGAACCTGTTCAAAACGGCATCTTTCTGAAAATGACTGTTCTCGTTTTAAGTTGAGAAAGTTTTCAGGTGTATTCACCCCCCCCCCTCTACACCTGAATATTTATCACGGGACCAACAATTGGTATTAGAGCAGGGGGTTCTCTAAGACTCTTGTTTTCTGAAACTGGTCTACTTGAACGGATCCAGAAAATGTTTTCACTGCATATCATTCTTCATTCATATCACAGTTTACAATGTCTGATATGTCAGGAATCAAGATGGTGCCCATGTTCTCAGTAGAGAACTACGGGGTATGGTGAGTCAGGATGGAAGCCATCTGACTTCCCTCCACGACAGCATGACAGAGGTACTAGAAGACGGACCTATCATTCCTATGATTGATAGTGTCGAAGTCCAGGATCCAGCACAAGGAGGTGGCATGGTGACCGGGAAGAAGATTCCTAAAGACAGAAGCCTTTTCACCCCTGAGGAGAAGAAGCTTCACAATCTAGACCGGATTGCCGAAAACGTCATACTGACCACCCTGAGTGATTCCTATCTCGGAAGAATTCAGGACTGCAAGTCCGCGAAGGAACTCTGGGATGCTCTAGCGCTATTGAGTCGGGGGACTCAGAAGATCAAGGCAAACAAACTAGCGCTGGAACTTCAGAAGCTGGAGAGACTGTCTATCATGCCTGGCGACACGATTGAAGATCTCAACGTCAGATTTACGGATCTGATGAACACTATCAACGGGCTTGGGAAGACATTCTCCAACCGAGAAATGAATCTCAAAATATTGAGAGCACTGTCGGACGGACATTGGACTCCATTCGCTACATTGCTTAGACATTCTGACCTTGATATTGTTTCTCCTGATCATATCTTTTCAGAATTAAAAGCTGAGGAGTTCGAGTTTGGCCTACCCCAAAGGAAGCAGCAAGCTGAAGCTGACACTCAAATCGACCATGCCTTCAAAGCATCATTCAGCACAGCAGCTCCCGCATCTAGCAAGGCAGAACCTTCAATCAGTGATCTACAAGAATGAAACCTTGCTAAGAAATATGCACTGCTTGTCGTGCAGTATCAAAAGGAGAAGGAGAGGCGTAGAAAACTCTCTAGAGTCGTCAGAGACTCAAAGGGTAAGTCTGAATATACACCCAAGCGCACTCCTGAATCACATACTTCTAATTGCAGGAAACGGAAGGATTCAGCTCGGTCGAAAGACAGTGAGAGCAAAGAAGATGGAATCACCCCCTGTTACAACTGCAAGAAGCCAGGACACTATCAATATGACTGTCCTGAGCTCAATACAGCTGAGAGAGTAGCATGTAAAGCTCGAAGGGAGAAGTTCATCAAGAAGCGTCAAGCATATATTGTCGGTGAACTCTCAGACGACTCTGATGAAGTCAACTCCTTCATGGATTCATCAGACGATGAAGCGGCATTCATGGCCAAAGAGCTTGAAGAAGATGCTGAAAAGTGTCTTATGGCAGGAGAAGAGGATGAGGTGCACAAGGACCCTTGGTATGTGGACAGCGGATGCTCAAGACATATGACATACCAGAGGAACCTACTGAAGAATTATACTACTGAAGAAGGACCCATAATCGAGTTTGGAGACAATGCAAAAGGCTATACCAGAGGCTATGGATCACTCAACATTGGAACCACCACAGTTCCAAGAGTATCATATGTCGAAGGACTTCAACATAATCTTCTCTTTGTTAGTCACTATTGTGATAACTCGAATAGAGTGATTTTTTACGCTTGTTTATGTGATATCATTGATATATCTACAGGGAAAACAGTGTTATCAGGTTCACGCAAAAAGAATATCTATGTAGCTGACTGGAACTCATCTGAACCTGAAGCATGCTTGCTAGCGAAGAACGACAACAGAACGGGGTGGCTCTGGCACAGAAGACTCAGCCATCTCAACTTCAAGACGCTCAACAATCTAGCTAGAAACGCTCTAGCGAGAGGACTGCCGAATGAAGTATTCAACAAAGACACTCAGTGTCAAGCATGTCTGAAGGGAAAGCAAACAAAGAAGCAAAATCTACTTGTTCCATCGCCTTCCACTGATGGAATCCTTCAGCTGCTACATATGGATTTATTCGGTCCAATCTCTCCAGTGACAATCAGAGGTAAGAAGTATGCTTTAGTGGTTATTGATGACTACTCACGCTACACATGGGTCATATTTATTGCCAACAAGTCTGACGTCAACACAGAGTTGCATGCGCTTCTAAAAAGGCTCAGTGTCGAGAAGAACACCAAAATCATAAAGATACGTTCAGACAGAGGAACTGAGTTCCTGAATTCGATGGTGGAAGAAATCTGCAAAGCTGAAGTATAGAGCATGAGACGTCTGCCGCTCGCACACCTCAACAAAATGGGAATGTTGAGAGGAAGAACAGAACACTCAAAGAAGCAGCAAGAACCCTGCTCGCTGACTAAGGACTCCCATCCAAATTCTGGGCAGAAGCAACTGACACTGCATGTTACACTCATAACAGATCTCTACTGACAAAGCAGCATCAGAAGACACCATATGAATTGTGGAACGGCGGAAGCCTTTCTTATCTTATTTCCATATGTTTGGGTGTTCGTGATATATCCACAATAATGGAAAGGATCAGTTAAACACTTTTGATAGAAAGTCAGACCAGGGAGTCTTCTTAGGATACTCCCAGGTCAGCAAAGCCTTCAGAGCTTTTAACTACCGGACCCTTTGTGTGGAGGAAAGCCCTCATGTTGTTTTTAATGAGTTTGCTACTGAAGACAGGAGCAGAAACTCAAAATCAGAATCTGAGGACATCAGTAAGTAGCTACAGGATCTGAGCTTAAAAGATAAGGTTGAAAAGATCCAGTTGTGTTGGGATGATGATTCAGAAGAGGAAATTGAAGATAAGACTGAATCTCAGCCAGCAGCAGAAGTAGCTGAACAGATTGACTCTACTGAACAAAGTAAATCCCAGGTAACTCAGGTCAATGAAGAAACCCAAGTGGTAACTGAGACCTCTACAAGGGATAATAATTCAGGGGGAACAAATGAAGTTCCTGAGCTAAATGCCCCTGAACCTGGTGACTCAGTAGACCCAACTCTCGTAACTGAATTACTTCAATCTCAGAATAGTACAACTGAAATGCCTAACTCACCTACTATCTGTGTTGAACAAGTTTCAGATGAAGAGTTAAAATATCGTAGATCGTGGATGGACACTCACACTCATGATTTAATTATTGGAGATCCTTCAGCTAGTGTAAAGACAAGATCCAGATTTTGTCAAGGAGAAAGTGCATTATATTCCTGCTTCTTGTCTACTGAAGAACCTCAATCAGTTGATGAAGCACTTAAGGATGTTAATTGGATCATCGCCATACAAGAAGAGCTGAATTAGTTTGCGAGAAACGAAGTATGGGAGCTTGTTGACAGACCTCGACATCAACACGTGATCGGAACTAAATGGGTCTTCAAGAACAAGCGAGATGAAAACAACGTCATAGTAAGGAACAAAGCGAGACTCCTGGCAAAAGGCTACTATCAAGCCGAAGGGATAGATTTCGACGCAACTTTCGCTCTAGTTGCAAGATTGGAGGCAATCAGACTATTACTAGCCTACGCAACACATCACCGCTTCAGAGTTTATCAAATGGATGTGAAGTCTGCGTTCCTGAACGGCGTGCTTAAAGAAGAAGTCTATGTAGAACAGCCTCCCGGCTTTCAGCAGGGACATCAGGTTTATAGACTCAGAAATGCTCTGTATGGGTTAAAACAAGCACACAGGGCTTGGCACGATACCCTGTCTGAGTTTCTTCTTCAGAAAGGTTTTCAGAAAGGCATAGTAGACCGCACATTATTCAGCATTCGACTGGACGACGACATATTACTTGTGCAGATCTACGTAGATGACATTATATTTGGATCAAAGAATGTCACTATGTGTCAACAATTTGAGAAAATGATGAAGGACAAATTCGAGATGTCAATGATGGGATAGATGAATTATTTCCTCGGTTTTCAAGTCAAACAATCGGAGAAGGGAACATTCATCAATCAAGGGAAATACACTCGAGACCTCATCAAGAAATTCGGTTGCATATCCGGCAAACCAATCAAGATCCCGATGAACACGAATATGAAAATCGATCTTGATAAAGGGGGAGTATCAGTAGACTATACTGAATTTCGTGCTATTATTGGTTCATTATTATATCTAACTGCTACTCGACCTGACATAACTTATGTTGTAGGTGTCTACGCTCGATTTCAGGCGAATCCTAAGCAGAGCCATATGGATTCAGCAAAGAAGATTCTCCTCTATCTCAGAGGGACCCATGACATGGGTTTAGGTATCCAACAGATGATAATATTGAACTAACAGGTTATTCTGATGCTGACTATGCAGGATGTACGATTGACCGAAAATCAACTTCAGGAACTTGTCAGTTTTTTGGCAATAAGCTGATCTCATGGTTTTCAAAGAAACAACATTCAGTAGCGACGTCAACTACTGAAGCTGAATACATGGCTGCCGGAAGTTGCTGCGCCCAAATCCTTTGGCTGAGACAGCAGCTACGCGACTATGACGTCATTCATAATGAAGTGCCGATCTTCTCTGACAGCTCCAGTGCAATTGGAATCACTCAGAACCCTGTACTTCATACTAGATGCAAGAACGTGGACATCAGACACCACTTCATTCGTGATCATATCGAAAAGAAGGATATCAGGATGTAGAAAATCCATACTGACCATCAAAGGGCCGACATTCTGACCAAGCCTCTAGCTGAAGCCAGATTCAGAGAACTTTCAGTAGAGCTAGGTCTGCTAGACCCTACTGACTCTAGTCAGTAAGTGGATTCAGGAGAGGAGCATTCAGCAAGGGGGAATGTTCACTCTCAGTACTGAACTCATTCAGTACATGGAGATTCAGCAAGCATCTACAGGAGGTATCAGCTGACTACGATGTTCAGCTGATAGGTTTGCGTATCTCTACTCAGTAGCCAATATTATATATGCATTAATGATTCAGATTCAGCTTCGTATTCAATGCCTTAGAAAATGTCATTTAATATAACGGTTTACATTTAATACACAACATTCTATGTTAAGTATGATGAACTCTGCGGTGCATTAAATGCATGTCTAATCAAGTTACTTCTTTGGTTATATACAACTGTAATTTGACTTAGACGGCTATTTTAATCATATACCTATTTTATAACATTAAATCTGTTGGGATTTTGTATACTGGAAGCACTTTTTATGCTTGTATACAATGTGTTTGTTGGGTGATGATTCTGTCCTCAGCATAGTCTTACTTAGTGGGAAATGATTTTATCTTCTATGCTGAACCATGCTCAGTAGCCTAGTGCTCTGAATGTTGAGAAGATTTGAAGATCCCAAAACCCTATCTGATTGGTGAACCATTCCGTTGTAATCGTTATTCTTGTCTCTGAGGTTTCAGACTCAGTAGACACTCTGCTTCTGATCAAGGCACTCAGTAGATTATCTGCCTTAACACCAGAAGTAGAAGACTCAGTGATACTGGACTCAGCAGGAGCAGTATACTGAAAGAGTCAGTGGAACTGGACTCAGCAAGAGCAGTTCGCTGAACTCAGAGCTGATCTTCAGTAGACTTTACTCATATATCTACCTACTGAATACGGGATCAGACTCAGCATCGGTAGACAGTCTTCTAAACTGTCAGATACTTTTGAAAGACAATCAGCATTGTCATATACGAGGAAGAGAGAAGTCAGCTTCAGTTTGCCTTGAAGTCTGTGCAGTCTCAACCACTCTATCCACCTCGACGAATGACAAGAACACACGTGTCTTCTCACCTGCTAAAGCTGCAGTCAACCTTTTACCTAAAAAGGTGGGAAAGTACACTGTTACCTACTTCAAAAGAGCCGTTTGCTACCAAAAGAGAGAGAAAGAAGAAGATCGTCTCCAACGGATCTTTTCCAATCTCTGCTCTATAAATAGAGGGACATTTCAAGAAGAGAAAAAAAGAGGGTGCATAAGCTTAAACGACGAAAACATACACAAGCACTAAAACGAGCTAGAACCAGAAAACCCTAAGTCTTCCGCAAGAACTTGAAGATCTATCTCCGGCGAGAGACTACCTTCTCAGCTCATAGGGAACCAAGCTAAACTGTTAGAAGAGCATCTAGTATCCAAATCGACGGTACACGAACCTAAAGCTTATTTCAGCTGTTCGTCGATCTAGAAGCTACATTCTCATTCCCTATCCCTCTAACCCTAAGCTCAACCGAATATACTTATAGCTTAGACGAAGGAGTTCATATTTGAACCCAATCCTTATTGTAAAAGGACTCCTTCATAGTTGGAGAAGTTTGTCAAACACTTTAGTTTGATGCCTTTGTAAGCTGGGACTTGCTCGATATAATCCCCAAGCCACGGCTTTGTCCCGTGCACAAGGCCGACCGAGACTAACTCGGTATAATAAATAGCCTCCCGAACTTTCGGGACAAGTGACGTAGGATCCGATGAATTCCGGAACCCTTTAAAAAATCTGTGCCTGGTAATTGCTTTCGATTACTGTTGCATTGATTTTACTGTTCATACTGAAAATCTTCTTTAAAATCATACAACCGTCTCAGCATACCGAAGCCGTTCGCTTGCTTGAACCGAGACTTGCATAAAACGGTTTTCCACTCAACTGATTAGGGCCTACACTTTTCCGCACCGCTGAACTCTACCTGGTTGATACTGAATTCTGACTCAGTCAGCTAGCAGATCTCAGTAGAGTCAGACTCTTTGCCACACACGATTCAGAACAACTATTTTGGTCTGCTGAATTATTTCAGTACGGCACTTTCCTGAACAGGATTGTTCGTGTTCGAAGTTGAGAAAATCGGATTCAGGTGTATTCACCCCCCCCCCTCTACACCTGACCGTACACTCGGGACCAACAGTGTTTTTGTCCTTACCACTGTTTTATTATCCTATCTGATAAATATATATATTTGCACATGTTATCCTTTATCTTGTATAAAAGTTAGATTTGTGTGGTGTGTCGGGTATCACAGAAGACAACACAAATTGGTTGAACTGATAAGATATAAACAGTTATCACAGCTGAGACAACTTAAGGATAAGTTGTCGATTTAAGCTGCAGTTTAGATAAGAAGTGGCTTGTCTTAGCTGCTTGTCTTTACTGGTACACTTAAGGTGGTGTATTGACGGATCACAGTGAGATGTGTTTTCCTAACTGACCTTAGTGGAAAACCAAGATCTCGGTGACTTTGCTGGTCTTAAGCTTGGTAAGACTTCAGCTGAGTGCATTTGGCTATCTATCACTTTGACCTACTATGGTGAACGTCATCGCGACCGGATCTACGTATCTTGGGTGTTAGTAGTTATTTGTGGCTTAGGCTGGTTGTCTGTATCTTGCATCCGTATCCTAGTAAAATGGGTTGATAATATCCCCTGAGGAACTCGAAAGGATTAGCACACTAAACACGGCCGGTTGATTAAGTTCAGGTGTGTTAATAAGGTCGAGTGGTACTACTCAGGAATATAGGATGTTAATTAATTTAAGTTGTCAGTAAGCTTAATTAATTAACGGATATTTCTATCTTAAATACGGAGATTGATAAAGTCTAAAATACAAGCCCTTGCTCAATTTGGGATAAAGGGGTAAGTCAGCATGGATTCTCTAGTGGAATGAATCTGTGTTAATTAATTAATTTTGCTCTGGGCTGAGCATGGATAATTAATTAATTGGAGGCTCAACTTTATTTCTTGTATTGGATCCCTGATCTGGCCCAATTAGTTGCCTAGTAATTTATTGTCTCTCTGAATTCATTATTAATGGATTAATGTATTTTTACGTTATTTAATAATGATATTTATCTGGAATTAATTGGCTGGGCCAATTAATTGATAAATATTAGTAGCCCAGTAAATTAATTAATTATGTTATGGGCTTGTTATGTGGAAGCCCATTAGATATAATTAAATTAATGGGTTACATATATATTAATATTATATTGGCTTTTGAAGCCTATATTTATCATTATTCTGTTCAGAAACAGAACACACGAAATCAAATACACACGCTACACGCGAGATTGTGCAGAGAGACGATAAATTTATTTTCCTCAGTTCTCTGACCACCCAGAGGAAGAAAAAGGCCGGGACACAGATCAGAAGGTCTAACACAGGAGCAACAATCAAAGCCGCGACAACACACCAGGAGGAAGGTATCGGTTTCTAACCCTAATTATTCCTTCAAAATCTTGGCCGTCCATCTCATAAAGCAGATCTGAACTGAACCGTTGATATAAAACTGTTCACCTTCTTGATCATATAAACCACGTTCAAAGTCTGAAAACCGCCATTTTCACTCTGCAACCTTAAACCCTAAAACTTTCTGAGAATTTAATCTACTATTTGCAAACTTCTTTCATAACCTCTCATAAATCTTTACGGTAAACTTACATGCATATTCAGTATTTTATGATTATTTACGATATTTTTTTCTTTCGATACTGATATCTCGTTTTGCAGATTATAGACATGGCATCAACAAATGTTGTTGTTGCTGCCCCGGGCAACCTCGTAGAAATCTTGGAGAAAGACCGTGTTTGGTGTGAGCCAATCATGGAGTTCGACTCCTGTGATCTGGACTTCATGGCAGAGATCTTCGAGGCGCTGAGAGCGTCTGGTCTTGAAGGATTCTTGTCGAGGAAGCTGGCCTTCTTCCTCCCGCGACAAGTATCAGAGTTGTATTTGAACTCCAACTCAGTAGATGATGGAGATATTGTGGGACGCTTTCTCATCCATCATGTGATAGATCCTACTCGCGCAGATTCAGAAATCAAACAAATGTCAATAAAGCAAGCTCTTCAGCGGAGCTTTCAGTTGCCCAACAATGGTATCAGTGTGACTGGATACAAAGATGACATGTTGGACGAGTATCTGGAGATCTTCTGTGGCGAGCCCACGTTATTCAGGGCTGCTTTCCCGAAGAACTCAATGCTGCCGAAATTCAGAGCGCTGGTGTACGTAGTCACTCAGATCTTGACTAGCCAAGCGGGATCATTTGATCAGGTGTCCAGACCTAAGCTACAGATGATGATGGCGATTTATGACAGAGCACAGGTCAACTGGACAGAATTCTTCCTGAAAGAGTTCATGACTCAGGCTGCAAAGTTTGATAAAGCTACGAACTGTCTCACTGTCAAAGGGAAGCTTCTCTACGGGATGAAGCTGACAGTGATGATAGAGGACTTCTGCGGTGCTGACCAAATCGTGTATGCTGACAAGGGGTACTTCAACCCAAAGAAGATCCGCATTCACAGGAGGGCAGCAGCCCTACAACAAATTGGGGGCAGGGCCTGCTAAGCCCAAGAAAGGATCGAAGAAGTCCACCACCCCGACCAAGAAGAGGTCGCCTCCCAAAACTGCTCAGAAGACACCGTTGAAGAAGTAGAAGACGGTATCTAAGGCAGTAGTTGTCCCTCCGTTCAGACTGCGTGATGAGGCAGATTCATCTGAGAAAACTATCTCAGTGGAGAAGGCAGTCTCCACTGAAAAGGGAGAGACAGTAGAACAGGGGTCAAATGCTGAGCCTACTTCTCCTACTACTCAGATCCCACTGGATGTTCCACCTCTCAGCAGTATCCCATCTGCTGAGAAAGAAATGTCTCCAATTGAGGTGGAAGACTCAAAGACAGCCTCAGAAGCCGAGACCATTGGGATGGAGGCTTCAGCTCTTCAAACCAGAGCCTCCTGAGAAGTCTCAGAGGCCATCTCAGAGATATCAAGTCATCTTGACTTGGTTACTCTCACTAGGTAGGCCAGGCTTTATACTCTGATCAGGTTCTAGGAGTGGTCAACTCTTAAAAAGCTAATCCAACACCATACCTGCGAACAACTCCATGAGGAGGAGCTGATAATACGCGAGAAGATAGGCTATTCTGAGCCTGCGGATCTCTGCTCCATGGAGGATTTAAGGGCGGCGATGCTGACCATACTGAATGACCGTGTCCCGACTACAGCAGTCGCGCCTTCAGATGGGTCTGATCCTGATGATCAGGACCCACCTAGTGATTCATGCCCTGAGAAGCTTGTTGAGGGATCTCAACTGGAGGAGGGTGCCCAACCCTCAATTGCTGAAGTGCCACTCAGCATCCTCCCTCCAGTCAAGTTGGCGGCTGGTACCTCTCAGACCGCGGACCCAGTACAGCTTCTGCTGGGGTCTGCATTCGAGGTAGCGCCCAGCCCCAAAAGCCGATGATCCAAGACTGTGGCCAAGGCCCTGAGAAGTCAAGGTGCACAGAACAGACTTCTGGCCAAGGCTGTCCACAAAACGTGGAAACAGTCAACTCTAGCTCAGAGTGAGGAGATGAAGGAGCTTAGAACTTCCATTCAGAACACACCGGCTCCGGACTTCTCTACTATTCTCTCAGGTGCTCTATCCACTCAAAGAGCAGAGTTCGAAAGCTAACAAGCACTGATGGAAGCTGCCCAGAAGAAACTACTCGAAGATTTTAAGGCAGCCCAGTCAGCCCATGCTGAATCCGTTTCTTCAATGAGTCAAGCTTCTGAGCTCAGACTCCAATCACTTCAGAAGACTCCAGATGAAAAGATGGATACTAAGTTGCAAGCTATTCAGACCTTGGTGGATTCTTCGCATAAGAAGTATGGCGATGAGCTTGTCGAAGAAAGGAACGAACTCCACCTACGCCTTGAGAAAATGCAGGCAGCTTTGGATCAGCTGGCCATTGCATATGAAGGTCTGGATAAGAAGGTTCAGGTCCCTGCCCCTGGCTCAGTTGATGATGCCAAAAAGGGGGAAAAGACACTGAGGGCACCGAAGGGGACTAGATCAGTAAGAGGAGCACCTGGACGTCAATCAGCTCCCACTGACCCCCAAGGCAAAGGTCAGGCCTAGGGTGTCTCAGCAGCAGGAGATGTAGAGCCTGCTAAGACCGGCCCAAGCGCCTCAGGCCCAAAAGACTCAGCAAGCCAAACTCCTAGTGAACATATCAAGGAGGTTGCTGACTTTATTGAGGAGGACTCTGATAAGGAGGAAACTCCTCTGCCTCCTCCGGTGGCGGGTAAGGGAAAGAAACTGCTGAAACTCCCAACCCCACCAAAGAAAGGAGCTAAGAGTTACATTAGTCCTGAGGAGAGAACTCAGATCGAGGCAGATGAAAAGCTCGCCCGGGAAATTGTTGAGGCCGAGGCTGCCAATAAGCCTAAGAAAGCTCCTGTGAAGGCAAAGACTAAGGTCCAAGGGGGAAGGAAGCAAGGATCTAGGCCACCCCCTAGAAAGTTAAAAATCGGCGATGAGGTCGATAAGGAAAAATAAAAGGAACAACAGCAGCAGCAACAGCAGACTAGTCAGCAGGGTGACACAAAGTCAAAATCTCAAACACCTGCTGAGTCAGAAGAAGAAGAAGGAGAACATGTTCCGTCGTATGTCCCTTCTAAAGAACAAGACCTAGAGATGAAAGAGATATGGGACGCGATGGATAGGGCTCTAGACAGAACTGCTGAAGCTAGACAAATCAGCGAAGCCAAAGAGAGGCTCTAGCTTGCTGACTTAGAAGCATTAAGACTAAGGACTGACAAAGAGGCGAGAGAGAGGGTACCTGATAAAGCTGAATCCCTTATAGGTACAGAAGGAGCAAGAAGCCGACTGATCTGAAAATTCACAGATGGCCAAGGATCGACACATGGATGCCATGGGAGCGGACTCAGAGATGGGAAACTCTCAAAGCAGAATTTATCAAGAGGTACTTCATCTGGAGGTATTGGCCTGACATGGACAAAATTACTGCCTTTGCTGAATGGCTTCTAGTGAGCGACCCTGAAATTTATGCCAGAGTCCAGAAAGCCTTAGCTGAAAAGATTGATGTTTGAGTCCCAGTTTCAGACCTCTGCCTCCTCCAGAGAAGCTTGATAGATCGCTGCATGTTGGAGTCATAGAAGGAGAAGTCAGCAATGCGGTCATAGCCCTGAATCTTAATGAATCTGATCCTGATGATATGCTGAAGATACAGAAGCTCAAGAGAGATACTTTCAGAATGTATAGATTACCGTTGCCAGAGGAGAAGTTAAGAGATTTCAAAGCATGGATCCAGCAGTTCAGGAGATAGTTAGCTTCCCTGCATCTTATTTTGCTTTTTAGAATAGCAAGTGATGTAATGTACCGATTCTCTTATCTATAAAACATCTTTGCTGTTCGGCCGACAATACCTTATTGTCTTCATGGCCTTTGTTTCTTTATGCTTCAACACTCAGAATCACCTAAGTGATTACTGACTCACACACTCACTACTGATATATGTGTCTGTCTGTTCTTGCTTAGCTGATAGATCTGTTCTCTTTAGAAGCTTGAGTGAATTTATTGTATAAGGATGATCAGGGGGAAATTGTTGTTAGATTTCTGTATAGGTTCTGATATTTCTCTCATGTACTCCCTCAGTAGTTTAGAACTTGAAGAACAACTCCACTGATTCTACTTGTAACTTTTGTCAGGAGTTTGTTTCTGACAGTTTTTAGTGTTAGGTTTTAGCATCATCAAATATGGGGAAATTGTTGGGAGATGATTCAGTAGCTTAGTGCTTATAGATTTGAATGATCCCAAAACCCTACTTTGATTGGTGTACCATTGAGTTGTATTTTTTTTGTCTCTATCTCTGAGAGTTTCAGACTTAGTAGATATCCTTCCTACATGGTTTAGGCGTTCATTTCTGTCTGCTGATTCTTCAGTAGACTATTAGCCTCAGTACCATGAGAAGAAGACTCAGTAGTGTTGGACTCACGGAGCAGCATAACGAAAGGATCGGTAGAACTCGGACTCGCGGGAGCGATCCGAACTCGAGTTGATCTTCGTAGAACTAGACTCAGCGGAGTATGTCGAACATAGATCGACCTTCGGCAACGGCCAGTCTCCCGACTATCGGAATCTTATAAGTTAAAACCGAGTCATACGAGGTACGAAAAGTCCTTCGGATCGCCTGACGTCGTCTCACCCCTTTCTTCGGCCTCGACCAATAACGAGCACTCCACCTTTGATTAAAGCTGCAAGTCAACACTTTTCCGAAAATTGAGGGAAAAGACTCTGCCAACATCCTATGAAAGAGCCGTTAGCTACCCAAAAGAGAGAGACACATGGACCATCGTCTCATCTATAAATAGAGGGAAGAATTCAAATCAAATCTCACCAAGAAATCAAGAACACACGAACAATTACGAGCAACTTCGAATCGACTTAAAGCTTTCCGCAAGATCTTCAAATAGTTATTCCAAGCGAAAGGCGACATTCTTGCTCAAAGGGAACCGAGTTGAATCAGACTTATAGCCTCTAGTATCCAAGCGATTTAACACGAACCCAGAGTTTATACCTCACCGTTCGTCGCTCTAGAAGCCACTTTCTCGTTCCCTTCCCTCTAACCTAAGCTCAGCAGACCATATCCATAGCTTAGATCAAAGGAGTTCATCCTTGAACTGTTCTTTATTGTAAAGAACTCCTTCATAGTTGGAGAGTTTGTCAAACGCTTTAGTTTGATACCTTGTAAACTGAGACTTGCTCAGTATAATCACTAAGACCAGTGTTTGTCCAGTGCACAAACCGACTGAGACTAACTTAGTATAATAATATAGCCTCCTGATCTTTTCGGGACAGTGGACGTAGAATTGTTGGATCCGAACCACTTTAAAAATCGTCGTGTCCTGTGTGCTTTGTTTTACTGTTGCATTGATTACTGTTCATACTGAAAATATCTTTCAAATCATTCAATTGTGTTTCAGCAAGACTTAAAAGACTGCACTAATATACTGAAACAGTTTTCCTAAAAACGTTTTCTACCTCAAGTGAATTAGGCCTACACATTTTCGCACTCTACTGAACTTCTACTGAACGGTACTGAATTCTGACCTAAGTCAGCTAGCAGGCCTCAGTGAAGTCAGTCACTCTACCATGCGATTCATAACAGCTTATCTGGTCTACTGAACCTGATCAGTACGGCATCTTCCTGAAAAGGATTGTTCGCGTTTTAAGTTGAGAAAATTTTCAGGTGTATTCACCCCCCCCCCTCTCCCTCTACAGCTGAACGTTTATCTCGGGACCAACAGTTTCCGACAAAAGCTGCAAGTCAACCACTTCCTATTAAGAAAGGGGACTCTACAGAATTAAAAAAAGAGCCGTTTGCTACCCATAGAGTGACACGTGGATAGTTCGTCTCCAACGGATCTATCCACAACTCTATTCTATAAATAGAGGGAGGATCAAAGTCACAAAAAGAACAGTCGCACTACACAAACTTACTAGCGACCTATCGAGAGAACCTAATCTTTCAAAGAACTCAAGCTCTAGAATTCAAAAACGAATATTCAAGTGAAGAACACGAACCCAGAAAGTTTATTCCCCATTGTTCTTCGCTCTAGAAGCCTTTCTTGTTCCCACCCTCTAACGTAAGCTCATTGTAAAATCCATAGCTTAGATCGAAGGAGTTCATTTATTGAACTGTTCTTAGTGTTAAGAACTCCTTCATAGATGGAGATACATTCAAACAATCTATTTGACCCTGTAAACTCAGACTTGCTCAGTATAATCACAAGTTACAGTTTGTCCAGTGCACACACTAACTAGGACTAACTCAGTATAATAAAATAGTTTCCGTCCTTGTTCAGGATAGTGGACGTAGGATCTTGCGTATCCGAACAACTTTAAAAACTGTTGTGTCATTAACTGTTGCATTGATTAATTGTTCATACTAAAAATATCTTTACAAATCATACAACAACATTTTCAGTACAAGCTTAAAACGTTGCACTAATGTACTGAAACTGATTTTGACAAACAAACATTTTCAAACAAACTTAATCGGGCCAACACTTCCGCACGCTACGGAATGCTACTGAATTTTGACAATAAATCACCTAGCAGAGCTCAACATCTTCAGTCACTCTGTCCACGCGATCAAGAACAACTTGCTTGGTCTGCTGAATTCATTCAATAGACATCTTCCGTCTATCGGACTGTTCACGTTTGAGGTTGAAAAAGGTTTTCAGGTATATTCAACCCCCCTACACCTGAACGTTTAACTCGGGGCCAACATAGAAGAGCTTTTGAAATTTATGTGTTTCTCTTAGTTCCAATTATCGTTAAATCAAGAAGGCTTTTGAACTTGTTGGACCTTCGAACTTTCGCGCATCGATGGCGTATTTCCAGTTTCGCAAGGAAGATATTGGTATTCTTTCTCTGTTTTTTGGACTAAAATCATTTTTTTGGTTTTGTTTTTGTTTAAGCCATTTTGGATCGTTTGTTGTTCTTTCAAACATTCCATATGATGAGCAATTTTGTTTAATGCTTGCTAATTATGGTTTCTGAGCATTTTCCAGAGTATGCACATTTAATAATTTTAATGCATATTTACTAATGTTTATGCTATGGGTGTTTGCAATGTTGTTTTAGATTCATTAATTCATGCTTGGTTGTAATTGAAAATTCTCTTTCGTGTTGTATTAGACGAGAGTGAGCATTCAAGATCATTTGATGACTGTATTTTTGAGAACAAATCCATGTCTTGAAGGAGTTAGATATTATACTTGCGTCCTACGCTTTCTGATTGTTGCTCGTGTGTTAGATCTTCTGATCTGCGTCCCGACCTTTCTCTTCTTCCGTGTGGAAAGAAATCTAAAAATAATATTTTTCGCTCTCTGAAAACTGTTTCTCTCTCTTTCTCTCAAACGTTTATGTGCGTTATTTCTTGAGTGTGTAGAGATTATGAACGGGATATTAATATTTGTAACCTTCATAAGCATACATATTGTATTAATATTTGTAGTCAATTAATTTAATTATACTTCTAATGAACTTTAATATTAATTAGTTCATAGTATAATAAATTAGTTAGCTGGACTACATTTATTTATCAATTAATTGGTCAAACCAATTAATTCCAGATAAATAAATTTCCATATTATTAATTAAAAAACGTTATTCTCTTAAAAATAATTTTCTGAGAGAACCGAATAATCACTTGGCATCTATTTGGGCAAGACCAGGGATCCAATACAAGAAATAAAGTTGTACCTCAAATTAACTAGATCTCTATGCTCAGTCCAGAGAAAAATTAACTAATAAACACGGATTCATTCCACTAGAGAATTCGTGCTGACATGCCCCTTTATCCCAACTTGAGTGTGGCTTTGTATTTTAGACTTAATCAATTCTCGTAGTATCACTGATAACTTAAATTAATTAATATCTTATCCTGAGTAGTATCAGTCGGCCTTATTAACACACATGAACTTATTCAACCGGTTGGATTTAGTGTGCTAATCCTTACAATTTTCTCAGTATATTATTAACCCAATTAACTAGGATAAGGTTGCAACATGTAGATAACTAGCCTGAGTCGAAAATAACCATTATCACCTAAGATACGTAGATCCAGTCGCAATGACATTCACCATAGTAAGTCAAAGTGATAGATAGCTATAATCACTCAACCGAAATCTTATCATGCTTAAGATCATCTAAGTCACCGAGATATTTGGTTCTCCACTAAGGTCACTTAGGAGAACATATCTCATTTAATCCATCAATACACCACCTTCAGTGTGCCAGTATAGATAAGTAGCTAAGACAAACTACTTCTTATCTAAACTGCAACTTAAATGTATAATTGTTTATATCTTGTTACTTCAACCATTGTGTAGTCTTCTGTGATCTACAACAGACTACACAATCTAACTATTAGGAATTAAACATGTGCAAATATATTAAATCAGTTAGGAGAATAAGATAGTGGAAAGGAAAACATATTATATATAAGCACAAAAGTAGCTTCCAGTATACAGAATTCCAACAAATCTCTCACTTTTAGTAAGTAAACTTTTATTATATAATGTCTCAGTTCTGGTATTAACTAATACAAACAAACAAGCTCAGCTATCTATCACTACTTCTCCCACTTATACAAAAGTTTTTGTAGTGGGGGCATCTCACACACTCCTAAGCCACGAACATGCTTCTTGTAGGCTAGGATTGACAACCACTTTATGAATGGATCGGCTAGGTTGTCTTTAGTTCCAATTTTGTTAATCACCATATCTCCTCGGTTTACGAATTCTCCTATGATGTGGTACTTCCTATCTATGTGCTTAGATGATTTGTGGGATCTATGTTCCTTAGAATTTGCCATTGAGCCCAAATTATCATAATAAATAGTGACAGTCTTAGGTAAATTAGGAATAATATCAAGATCTAGGAGAAAATTCTTGATCCAAACTGCCTCTTTTTTTAGGGTTCTAAAGTAGCTGGCATAATCTGCATCCATGGGGGAGTCTGCAATGCATTTCTGCTTTCCACTCCACTATTAAATGGTTCCACCTCCCAAGGTAAACATATAACCCGAGGGTTGACTTCTTCTTGTGTCGGTCAGCCTGGAAATCCGAGTCTGTATAACCCAAAGGTACTAGCCTATCTGACTGGTAAACAAGCATATAATCTCTGGTAACAAGCATATAATCTTTAGTCCTCTTAATGTACTTCAAAATATGCTTGACAGCACTCTAGCAATCTGTCCACGATTAAATTGATATTTTGGGGCCATGCCTACAGCATATGAGATATCAGGTCTCGTACAAAGCATTGCGTATATGAAATTACCGACAACGAAAATATATGTTACCAGCCTCATACTTTCTATTTCTTCAGGCGCTTTATGACACTGATTCCAAGGTCGGCCCATAAGAGGGGCAAAGTTGGGTGATGGCCCAGGATCCCGAATTTTGGGGGCCCAAAATAATTTTTTATGTCATTAGCATAGGTTTTATATATATGATGTCCACAAAAATTTTAAACTCACTAATTTTATTTTCCAAATTCTTAAGGCCCAAATATAAAATATTCATTAATTAAATTATTTTGGCTCAATACAAAGTTTTCAGAGCAGCTTGTATATACCACTTTTGTATACTCTTGTGTGTACCACACCACAAGGGTATTGACATGAGTCATTTCCTATTAAAAAATGTGGGTCATATTTAACACATGTCAAAAAAAGTGGTACACACAAATCTTTGTGCAAAATTTTATTTAGAAATTGAACGGGCCTAAACAAGAGGAAAATTGGAATATCCATGATTTACAAAAACAAAAATATAAATTTATACAATGTTATTAGAAAATAAATTTAACTCCCAACGTTATTTCACTTATTTGTTAATTGTTAATCTCTTATCTATGATTTTCATTCTTGAGTTCACTTATTTCAGATTTATACTCTTCCGGTCTTTCCAGTTCTCCTAACGGCTACGAACGAAACAAAATCTCAATGCAGATCTATTGATTTACACAATTCTTTCATCGGTCCATCCCTTCAATTCTTCAATTTTTTTTTTCTTTCGATCTTTTATTCTTCTAGCAAACACAAATTCCTAATTTCTAAAGTTTGTTCTATTTTTCTAATTCTTCTTGAGGCTTGAGGGCTAGGCCGGTTCTAATTGGATTAGGATACTTGGGTACATATTCCATCGATTCCTAATTCCTATTTCCATCAAAATCATTCTTTATTTATCTAGGTTTTTGGGTATCTCAAAAGGGATCAAACTGATATCACATTTACTAAAATTATATATCACACCGATAAAACATGAGAAATTAAATCATGGAAAAAGATACTCGGTTACACAGACCATAACCTTGTCATACGGTGCAATTCCGATCGATTTACATAGAGGATCCAATTTCTATTCTACAATCCAATTCCGACTGATTTTCATCGAGGGTCCAATTTCGATTCGAGGGTCCACATTTAAAATATGGAACACAATATAAAGATAAATAGTAACATTCCCTACCTTAAACCTTAAGCTTGACTTGATGAGAAAGTATGATATCAGATGTTTAAGTTCTGCGCACCAATTCTAGCAAGAAAGTTTAAGATTTAATCTTAATGGCGTGGTATGTATGCATGAATCAAACAAACAAATTGCCCACAACGTTTTCGAACAAATTCCTACCGAACCTTTCCGTCCCTCATTAGAACATAAACATGATTAGTCATTAAAATTAAACAACATAAAATATGAAAACATTTTTATTAAACAATGGAAACTCTCCGCAGTTATGAGGTACACATAAAAATTAAATTGGAATTATTTATCTTATCATAAAATTCAATTAAATATTCTATAGCTATCATCATATCCTAAAATAATTGTTTCTAGTATTTTAATAATCTAACAATCAAGTTAACTTTGCTATTTTCCTTTTCATACTTAAAAAAAAGACATAATAAATTTATGCAGACTAGTTCATGTCTCAATACAAACTATTAAGCTATTTTTAACATGATATAATTCTAGTTAAATATGCATGGTCATCAAGTATACTCCATTATGCAAAAACAGGCAACGGATATACCAATTAAATAAAATCCGAACATGTTAATCATCCATTGATTAGATCAGACACATAGATCTACTAGATTTATATACTGTAACATACATTCCTTAAGTAATCTTTTAAAACATAAGTTATATGATCAGACACATAGATCCAGTAGATTTATATAATATAACATATATTCCTTAAGTAATCTCTTAAAACATAACATATAAATAATTTATTACTTCTCTCATACTATCCTCATTCCTCACTAACTTTGTGATCAGTTCTAGAGATGAGAAGATAGAGAACGCGTATAGATTTTTATTTTTATTTTTGAATGAATTTTTGTGTGTACCTACGAATCTAGGGAAGCATATATTTATAGGATGTATTCTACAAACCTAATTAGATAGGATTTGGGCCAGGATAAAGAGATAAAATATTATAAGAAAAGATTATCATCCTAATCCTCCAAAACCCACGCTTATTTAAAGAATTTTATAAGGTTCTAATATTATATTATGATGAGAAATTCTACTTGTTTAAGAATTCCTAAATGAAATGGCGCCCCTACTTGACAAAATTATATTTGAATACTCCAATTAAAGTTCTAACGTATATATAATACACCACAAGTATAAATCACACACAATAAAATCTCATCATTATTTAAATTAAACTCGGAGTTAAACAATCTTGTTGCATAAAATAAAATTATGCAGAAAATGAGTCAATTCCTTAAAATTATGTTTTTTATTTTTTATTTTTTAAAATTTTAAGGCGCGATTTATGGGACTTACTCACAAGATATAATGCATGTGATACAAATGTGTTTTTTTTTAATTTGAGATTATTTTATTTTATTTATTTATTTTTATTTTTATTTGGGGGGGGAGGGGGGTGTTACACAGTTGCCATTTCCGCAGGAACTCCTATAAGGTTTAACGAACAGGATCAGTTGTCCCCAAATCAACTACCCATTTCGGGATAGATGAGGACACAAGATTAGTTTCAGTTACAGTAACGTGGGTGATTCGTATACCTTTCTGTTTTGCCTTGAAGTTTGGACATTCAGTCTTACAATGTCCAACATTACCGCACTTGAAGCACTTCCCTTTACCTTTGAGTTTTGAAACCCTTCCAACAGGTGCTATCTTTGCACTCCCACTACCCTTCTTGATGTTCCCTCCTTTCTTGCCCTTTTTCTGGTTTCCACCTTTTGAAGGATTCCTTGAGCTAGAAGAAGTGTTCAAGACTTGGGTGTCTTTCCCTTTGTCTTGTCTCTTTATTCCCGCAGTAGTAATCAACTCCATTGAAATCTCACTGAGAGTATACTCATTTTTAGACATAATTGCATTGAGGCGGAAATTCTCATAGGAGTTAGGGAGTGAATGTAGTAGGATATCAACCTTGATTTCAAGGCTCAAACTATTATCCATTATGGTGAGTCGATCTAGCAAATCTGTCATGGCTAAAACATGATCTTGCACGAACCCATCTTCCTGCATAGGACAATTCATGACCCTCAGTAGATGATATCGGATTGACATATCCATCTCCCCGAATTTCTCCAAGACAGATGTCCATATCAATCTAGCATGAGACATACTATCATGGTGAGCTGCTAGGGAAACATAGTGGAAAAGATTAAATATGTGCAAATATATTTAATGAGATAGGATAATAAAACAGTGGAAAAGAAAACACATTGTATACAAGCACAATACTTGCCTCCAGTATACAAAGTTTCAACAAGTTTTGTATCCCCGTGTGCCCCGTGGAGCTTATACCTTATGCTAGTCAAGATTTCAACAATTTGGTTGACGGTGTAAGATTTTACAAAATATATGCTGGTGTTGGTGGATTCGATACCCTTTGAGCACTTATCGTGTTTCCGATCTTGTTATCAAGCATAGTGTTGGGAGATGATTCAGTCTTCTCACAATCAGTTGAGACATAAATCAGTAGCCATGTGCTCTGAATACTTACTGAAGATTTGAAGATCCCAAAACTCTATCTTGGCTGATGAACCTTTCAGTTGTAACCTGTTCTGTTTTGTCTCTGAGATTTCAGACTAAGTAGACACTCTTCATCTGGTTCAGGCGCTCAGTAGATTACCTGCCTCGGTCGCAGTAGAAGACTCGGTGAGTCTTGGACTCGGCGAGAGCAAGATATGCGAAAGGAGTTAGTGGAACTGAACTCAGCAGGAGTAGTTCACTGAACTCAGAGTTGATCTTCAGTAGAGCGGACTCAGCAAGAGCATGCTACTGAATAAAGATCAGACTCAGCAACGGCTGGACAGTTTTCTGACTGTCAGGATTCTCTAAAGTCAAATCAGCAGAGTCAATACGAGGAAGAGAGAAGTCAGCTTCAGATCTCATTGAAGTCTATTTTGTCTCACCTACTTTCCTGAACCTCGACCAATGACAAGCAGCCAGCTATCCGTATTCTGATTAAAGCTGCAAGTCAACAACTTTCCAGAAATGGAGGAAAATGACACTGCAACCATACTTTGAAAGAGCCGTTAGCTACCCAAAAGAGAGAGACACAAGAATCGTCGTCTCCAACGGATCTATCCTTGCCTCTACTCTATAAATAGAGGGATACAATTCAAATTGAAACTCACGAGTGAACAACCGAGCACACAAGCGAATTGCAAACACATAGTATTCAAAGAGCAACTCACAAACGTCTTAAGTCTTCCGCAAGTAGTTCGAAGAAGTAATCTCCGGCGAAAGACGACATACCTGCTCATCGGGAACCAAGCTGAACCAGAACTATACATCCTCTAGTATCCAAACGACTGAACACGAACCCAAGTCTATACTTAGTCGTTCGTCGCTCTAGAAGCCACTTTCTCATTCCCTATCCATCTAACCTAAGCTCAGCTATTCATATCTATAGCTTGACGAAGGAGTTCAAATCTGAACTGATCCTTATTGTAAAGGACTCCTTCACAGTTGGAGAGTTTTTTCAAACACTTAGTTTGATACCTTGTAAACTGAGACTTGCTTAGTATAAATCTCAAGACCAGTGTTTGTCCAGTGTACAAATCGACTGAGACTATCTCAGTATAATACATAGCCTCCTGATCTTTCGGGATAGTGGACGTAGGATTGTTGGAACCGAACCACTTTAAAAATCGCATGTGTTCTGTGTTCGTTATTTACTGTTGCATTGATTACTGTGCATACTGAAAATATCTTTAAAATCATTCAACTGAGTTTCAGCGAGCTTAATCGACTGCACTAACATACTGAAACTGTTTTATTAAAAACGTTTTCTTAACTCAACTGAATTTGGGCAAACACATTTCCGCACTACTGAACTTTATCTGAACGGTACTGAATTCTGACTCTAGTCAGCTAGCAGACCTCAGTAAAGTCAGTCACTCTGCCATGCGATTCAGAACAGCTTATTTGGTCTGCTGAATTTGTTCAGTATGGTATCTTCCTGAAAAGGACTGTTCGCATTTAAAGTTGAGAAATCGGTTTTTAGGTGTATTCAACCCCCCCCCCTCTACACCTGAATGTTTACTCTTAGGACCAACGATTGGTATCAGAGTAGGAGTTCTCTAAGACTCTTGTTATTCTGAAACTAGTCTACTTGAACGGATCCGGAAAATTTTTCACTGCATATCATTCTTCATTCATTTCATTATTCACTATGTCTGATATGTCAGGAATCAGAATGGTACCCATGTTCTCAGTAGAGAACTATGGAGTACGGCGGGTCAGAATGGAAGCACATCTGACCTCCCTCCACGACAGCATGACAGAGGTTCTAGAGGACGGACCTATCGTTCCAATGGTAGATAGCGTCGTAGCTCAGGACCCAGCACAAGGAGGAGGAATGGTGACCGGGAAGAAGATCCCCAAAGATAGAAGTCTCTTCAACCCTGAGGAGAAGAAGCTTCACAACTTAGACCGAGTCGCCAGAAACGTCATACTGACCACTCTGAGTTCAGGACTGCAAGTCCGCGAAGGAACTCGGGGATGCTCTAGCGCTACTGAGTCGGGGGACTCAGAAGATCAAAGCAAACAAACTCGCGCTGGAACTTCAGAAGCTGGAGAGATTGTCTCTCATGCCTGATGACTTCATTGAAGATCTTAACGTTAGATTCACAGATCTGATGAACTCTATCAACGGGCTGGGAAAGATATTCTCCAACCGAGAGATGAATCTCAAGATTTTGAGGGCACTGCCAGACGGTCACTGGACTCCCTTTGCTACTTTATTGTGTCATTCTGATTTAGATATTGTTACTCCTGACCATATCTTTCCAGAACTTAAAGCTGAGGAGTTCGAGTTTGGTCTACCTCAAAGGAAGCAGCGAGCTGAATCTGATACCCAAGTCGACCATGCTTTTAAAGCATCAGTCAGCACAGTAGCTCTGACATCTAACAAGGTTGAACCTTCACTTAGCGATCTACAAGAAGGAAATTTGGCCAAGAAATACGCGCTGCTTACCGTGAAGTATCAAAAAGAGAAGGAGAGGCGCAGGATGCTCTCAAGAGTCGTCAGAGACTCCAAGGGTAAGACTGAATATACACCTAAGCGCACTCCTGACTCACATACTTCTGAATGCAGAAAACAGGAGGACTCAGCTCAGTTGAAAGACAGCGAAAGTAAAGAAGAAAGAGTCACAACCTGCTATAACTGCAAGAAGCCAGGACACTATCGATGATCTGTCCCGAGCTCAAGCCGCCGAAAGAGCAGCACGCAAAGCTTGAAGGGAGAAGTTCATCAAGAAGCGACAAGCATATATTGCCGGTGAACTTTCAAATGACTTAGATGAAGTCGACTCCTTCATGGATTCATCAGATGATGAAGCGGCATTCATGGCCGTAGAGCTTGAAGCTGAAGAAGACGCTGAAAAGTGTCTCATAGCAGGAGAAGAGGATGAGGTAAACTCTCATGTTCCATTTAACTCCTCTTCACACTGCACACACGACACTATTTCAGGAGCAGATGAGAATCTGGACGTCGCAATTGCATATGAGGAACTACTCAACGAGCAGATTCAGATGAGTCTGCAGCTCACTAAGACTCTTCAAAAGTTGGATACCCTGAAAGTGGAGAATCAGAGACTTTCTCAGGAGAGTCAGGTTGCTACTGAGTCAGAAGGACTTGTGTTGAGACTCAGGGAGGAGATAAACTCTCTGATGGCCAAGTCTCAGCATCAAGAAGGTCAGATCTCAGTACTGACCAATGACTTGACTCAGAAAGATACTGAACTGAGTCTACTGAAGCAAGAGTTGTCAGGACTTCAGACCGAGCATGAATTGCTGAAGAAAAGCAATGATGTCTGGAGGAACCTGATGACAGAGCGATACATGGGCGCTGAAAAGACGTTTGAGCCTATGCTTGCAAGCAACAAGCCTAAGCATTGTAAGGAGGGACTCGGATTCAGCCATGGAGCCTCCTCATCTGCCCCCGTACACTCAGAAAACCAGCTAGCCAAGAACAAACAAAAGATGAAGGCACCTCATCCTAGTTATCAGCATTCTGACAAGAAGATCAGAACAAAATCACCCCAATTCAGTCAAGGGGGAACCAGCAAAGCAAAGTGGGCTGATCAGTATGGACCTCCGCAGCTGACATATCCAGCTCAGTATGGGTCATATTACTATGATCCTATAGTCGGAAGAGGACCTAAAAGTCAGAAGAAGAAAAGGAAAGTCGTACAGAAGGCAAAGGTCAACAGTCCACCTACTCAGAAGATCAAGACACCTGAACCTGTAAAGCCTCAGAAGTCAGCATCGACCAGTCCAGTGGTCAAATATGTTGATCAAAGTGGAAACAAATTGTCTGAGACCACCAGGGTCGTAAGACAAATTTGGGTTTCCAAAACTAACATCTAAGGACCCAAAATCAAAAATAAAGGGTACCTAAATATAATTCTGTTTTGCAGGTGCACAAGGACCCTTGGTATGTGGACAGCGGATGCTCAAGATATATGACATACCAAAAGGACCTACTAAAGAATTATACTACTGAAGAAGGACCCCGAATCGAGTTTGGAGACAACGCAAAAGGCTATACCAGAGGCTATGGAACACTCAGCATTGGAACCGCAACAGTTCCAAGAGTATCATATGTTGAAGAACTTTAGCATAATCTTCTCTCTGTTAGTCAATTTTGTGATAACTCGAATAGAGTGATTTTTTACGCTGGTTACTGTGATGTTATTGATAAATCTACAGGGAAAACAGTGTTGTCAGGTTTGCGCAAAAAGAATATTTATGTAGCTGACTGGAACTCAGCTGAACCTGAAGTTTGTTTGTTGGCAAAGAACGACAACAGAACGGGGTGGCTCTAGCACAGAAGACTCAGCCATCTCAATTTCAAGACGCTCAACAAACTAGCTAGAAACACTCTAGCAAGACGACTGCCGAATGAAGTATTCAGCAAAGACACTCAGTATGAAGCATGTCTGAAGGGAAAGAAAACAAGGAATCAAAATCCTCATGTTCCATCTCCTTCCACTGATGGAATCCTTCAGCTGCTACATATGGATTTGTTCGGTCCAGTCTCTCCAGTGACGATCAGAGGCAAGAAGTATGCCTTAGTGGTCATTGATGACTACTCGCGCTACACATGGGTCATATTTATTGCCAACAAGTCTGACGTCAAAACAGAGTTGCCAACGCTTCTGAAAAAGCTCAGTGTCGAGAAGAACACCAAGATCATCAAGATACGTTCAGACAGAGGAACTGAGTTCCTGAATTCTATGGTGGAGGGGTTGTGCAAAGCAGAAGGTATAGAGCATGAGACGTCTGCCGCACGCACGCTTCAACAAAATGGGGTTGCTGAACGGAAGAATCGAACATTCAAAGAAGCAGCAAGAACCCTGCTCGTAGACTCAGGACTCCTAACCAAATTCTGGGCAGAAGCTACTGATACTGCATGTTATACTCAGAACAGATCTCTACTGACAAAGCAGCATAAGAAGACACCATATGAATTATGGAACGCCAAGAAGCCTTCTTTATCTTATTTCCATATTTTTGGGTGTTCGTGCTTTATCCACAATAATGGGAAGGATCAGTTGAAGACATTTGATAGCAAGTCAGGCCAGGGAGTCTTCTTAGGATACTCCCGGTTCAGCAAAGCCTTCAGAGTCTTTAAGTATCGGACCCTTTGCGTGGAGGAAAGCCCTCATGTTGTTTTTAATGAGTTTGCTACTGAAGATAGGAGCAGGAACTCTAAACATGAATCTGAGGACATCAGTAAGCAGCTACAGGATCTGAGCTTAAAAGATAAAGTTGAAAAGATCTAGCTATGTTGGGATGATGATTCAGATGAAGAAACTGAAGATAAGCCTACTGAATCTCAGCCAGCAGCAGAAGTAGCTGAACAAATTGACTCTACTGAACAGAGTCAATCTCAGGTAACTCAGGTCGATGAAGAAACCCAATTGGTAATTGAGACCTCTACTGAGGATAATAATTCAGGGGGAACAAATGATGTTCCTGAGCTAAATGCCCCTGAACCTAGTGACTCAGTAGACCCTACTCTTGTAACTGAATTGCTTCAATCTCAGAATAGTACAACTGAAATGCCTAACTCACCTACTATCTGTGTTGAACAAATTTCAGATGAAGAGTTGAAACATCGTAGATCGTGGTTGGATGCTCACACCGCTGATTTAATCATTGGAGATCCTTCAACAAGCGTAAAGATAAGATCCAGATTCTGTCAAGGAGAAAGCGCTTTATATTCCTGCTTCTTGTCTACTGAAGAAACTCAGTCAGTTGAGGATGCACTTAAGGAGGAGCTGAATCAGTTCACGAGAAACGAAGTTTGGGAGCTTGTTGACAGACTCCGGCATCAACATGTGATCGGAACTAAATGGGTCTTCAGGAACAAGTGAGATGAAAACAACGTTATAGTAAGGAACAAGGCAAGACTCGTGGCGAAAGGCTACTATCAAGCTGAAGGGATAGATTCGACGAAACGTTCACTCCAGTTGCAAGATAGGAGGCAATCAGACTATTCCTAGCCTACGCAACACATCAGAGATTCAAAGTTTATCAAATGGATGTGAAGTCTGCGGTCCTGAACGACGTACTGAAAGAAGAAGTCTATGTAGAACAGCCTCCCGGCTTTCAGCAGGGACATCAGGTCTACAGACTCAGAAAGGCTCTGTATAGGTTAAAACAAGCACCCAGGGCTTGGTACGATACCCCATCTGAGTTTCTTCTTCATAAAGGTTTTCAGAAAGGCACGGTAGAGTGCACATTATTCAGCATTCGATTGGAAGACGATACCCTACTTGTGCAAATCTACGTAGATGACATAATCTTTGGTTCGAAGAACGTCATCATGTGTCAGCAGTTTGAGAAAATGATGAAGGACAAGTTTGAGATGTCAATGATGGGAGAGATAAACTATTTCCTCGGTTTTCAAGTCAAACAATCTGAGAAGGGAACGTTCATCAATCAAGGCAAATACACTCAAGACCTCATCAAGAAATTCGGTTGTACATCCGGCAAACCAATCAAGATCCCGATGAACATGAACATGAAAATTGATCTTGATAAAGAGGGAGTATCAGTAGACCATACTAAATTTCGTGCTATTATTGGTTCATTATTATACTTAACAGCTACTCGACCTGACATAACTTATGTTGTAGGTGTCTACACTCGGTTTCAGGCGAATCCTAAGCAGAGTCACATGGACTCAGCAAAGAAGATTCTCCGCTATCTAAGAGGAACACCTGACATGGGTTTATGGTATCCAGCTGATGATAATAATGAACTAACTGGTTCTTATGATGTTGACTATGCAGGATGTAGAATTGACCGAAAGTCAACTTCTGGAACGTGTCAATTCCTTGGCAGTAAGCTAATTTCATGGTTTTCAAAGAAACAACACTCAGTAGCTACGTCAACTACTGAAGCTGAATACATGGCTGCCGGAAGTTGCTGCGCCCAAATCCTTTGGCTGAGACAGCAGCTACGCGACTATGATGTTATTCAGAATGAAGTGCCGATCTTCTGCGATAGTACCAGTGCAATTGCAATCACTCAGAATCTTGTACTACATACAAGATGCAAGCACGTGGACATCAGACACCACTTCATTCATGATCATGTTGAAAAGAAGGATATCAGGATGGAAAAGATCCATACTGACCACCAAAGGGCAAATATACTGACCAAGCCTCTAGCTGAAGCCAGATTCAGAGAACTTTCAGTAGAGCTAGGTCTGTTGGACCCTACTGACTCCAGTCAATAAGAGGATTCAAGAGAGGAGCATTCAGCAAGGGGGAATGTTCACTCTCAGTACTGAGTAAATTCAGTACGTAGAGACTCAGCAACCATCTACACGAGGTATCAGTTGACTACGATGTTCAGCTGACAGGTTTGCGTATCTCTACTCAGTAGCCAATGAAATATTTTGTGCATTTATAACTCAGATTCAGCTTCGTATTCAATACCTTAGAAAATACATTTAATATAACGGTTTACATTAAATACATGATATTCTATGTACACTATGCTGAACTCTGCGGCGCATTTAATGCTTGTCGTATCAAGTTACTTCTTTGGCTATTTACAACTGTATTTTGACTTAGGCGGCTAAATTGATCATTGCCTATTTTATAAAATTGAATCCTCGCCATCCATCTTAAAAAGCGAATTCAAACTGAACCGTGGATTATTAAGTGTTCATATTCTTTAACATATATATACACGTTCAAAGTTTAGAAACCGCCATTTCTACTCTGCATATTTTTCGAACCCTAGCTTTTCTGAGAAAATCATTGCCTCCTTGCAACCTTATTTTCAAAAAATCTAAGAAAAATATTTGGTAAACTTTCAATGATCATTCAGTATCATAAATGTTAATTTCAATATTTTTATTCGATACTGATCTATTGTTATTGCAGATTACTAAATATGACAGGAACTCAAGTAAACGTCCCTGTTGATATGCAAGAGATCCTGGAAAAGGATCGAGTCTGGTGCGAGCCCATGATGGAGTTCGATGTTTGTGAACTCGACTACATGGAGGAAATCTTCTACGCTCTCAGAGAGACTGGCCTCGAAGGTTTTCTGACGAGGAAGCCATCATTTTTCCTCCCGCGCTAGATAGCTGAACTCTATCTGAACTCAGAATCAGTTGAGGGGGACATCCGTTGTCGTTACATGGTTCATTCAGTTGGAGACCCCTCCCGTGCAATTACTGAGATCAAGCAAATGTCGACCAGAGAAGCCCTTCAGAGAAGCTTCCAACTCCCCAGCGAGGGATTCAGCACCGTAGCATACAAAGACGACTTGATGGATGAATACCTGTCAGAATTCTGTGGGAAGCCTAGCACATTCAGAGCAGCATTCCCGAAGAATGCCATGCTTCCTCAGTACAGAGTGTTGGCCTACATAGTGACTCAGTTGCTGACGAATCAGGCCGGGTCATTTGATCAGGTGTCTAGGTCGAAGCTTCAGCTTATGATGGCCATACACGATCGTGCCAAGATCAACTGGACCGAATTCTTTCTGAAAGAATTCATAACGCAGTCCGCGAAGTTTGACAAGAAAAGTTTTCGCCTTGCTGTAAAGGGGAAACTGCTGTATGGACTGAAGCTATCGGTGATGATAGAAGATTTCTACGGAACGAACAACATAACATTCGCTGACAAGCAATACTTCAACACAAAGAAGGTCCGGTTCCAGAGCAGGGCAGCGGCCCTTCAGCAGATTGGGTCAGGGCCCGCTGATCCTAAGTCTGGAGCTCAAAAGACCTCCACTCCCACAAAGAAGGGGTCCCCTCCTAACTCTACTCCGAAAACTCCGACCAAGAGGCTGAAGAAAGTCAGTGAGGTCATACCGAAGGTAGTACCAAAGGTCGTAGTTGCTGAACTACCTCTGCAGCTGAGGGATGAATCTGAGTCATCAGAGAAGACTCCGTCAGTGGAGAAGGTCGTCTCCACTGAGCGTGGCGAGACAGTGGACCAAGGGGTCCAAGCTGAACCTATTCTAACACCTCAGAGCCCCTTGGACATCCCTCCATTGAGCATCATACCTTCTGCTGAGAAGCAGCCGTCTCCAATAGAAGTTGAAGATTCTGAGACAGCTTCTAAGTCAGAATCAATCGGGATAGAGGCTTCAGCTCTTCAATCCAGAGCCTCCCGAGAGATTGCTGAAAGGATCCCGGAGATAGCCAGTCACACTGATCTGATCTTACTGGCAAGGCAGGCTAGGCTCCACATGCTGATCCGGTTCCAAGAGTGGCATAATCTAAACCGCCTCATCAAACACCACTCCTGTGAACAGCTCCATGAGGAGGAGCTACTGATAAGGAGCAAGATTGGCTACTCAGAGCCATCAGACGTCTGCTCCTTAGAAGACTTGAGGGCTACCAAGCTAGCCATGTTGAACGACCGCCAACCCATTTCAGCATCGGCACTCTCAGATGGGTCTGACCTCGATCGTCAGGACCCACCCCGTGATTCAGGCCCTGAGAAGCCTGATGAGGGAATTCAACTGGACAAGGATGCTCCCACATCTACTGCTGAACCGCCTCTCAGCATCCTTGGTCCAGGACAGTCGGTGGCTGGTACCTCAAAGTCAGCAGAACCCTCTCAGCTGCTACTTGAATCTGCCTTCGAGGTAGCGCCCAGCCCGAGAAGCTGACGCTCGAAGTCAGTGGTCAGGGCCCTGAGGAGTGAAGGGACTCAGAACCGACTCCTCGCCCGCGCCATCCAAAAAGACGTGGAGGCAGACCACTCAGGCTCAGAGTGCTGAAATCAAGGGACTCAGGACAACCATTCAGAACTCACTTGTCCCTGATTTCTCCAATATCCTAAACAACGCACTCGCCACCCAAAGAGCCAACTTCGAAGAGCAACTGAGGATGATTCAGGCTGGCCAAGCTAAACTTCTCGAAGATTATAAGGCCGCTCAGACAGCACATACTGAATCAGTCTCCTCCATCTCTCAGGCCTCAGACCTCAGGCTCCAATCTATTCAGAAGGCCATAGAAGAGAGAGTGGACAAACAGTTGCAGGAGATCCAGACAGCAGCAGACGCCTCTCACAAGAAATATAGCAATCAACTCACTGAAGAGAGGAACGAGTTGCATGAACGACTGACTAAGCTGCAGTATGCCTTGGATGATTTAGTAGCAGCTTACAAAAGTCTGGACAGGAAGGTATCTATTCCCACCCCTGGCGTATTTGTTGATGCCAAAAAGGGGGAAGGAAAAGGAAAGATACTAGAAGGAAATGTACTGAAGGTACCGAAAGGAGTGAGGACAGTGGCAGGTGAAACTCATAGTCGAGCAACTCAGAGTCAGCCATCTGCTCCCACTAGTCCCTCAACTCAGTCTGGCAAGGCCCAGGGTGTCTCAGCAGTGGGCGATGTAGTGTCTGCTGAGACTGGCCCAAGCGGCTCAGGACCCAAATACTTTGCTACTCAGGCAACCCAAACTCCATCTGACATAATCAAGGAGGTTGTTGAGTACGCAGAAGAGGAGTCAGAAGAGGAAGAGGTTCCTCTGCCTCCTCCAGTTGCCGGCAAAGGTAAGAAAACTCTGACGCTTCCAACCCCTCCCTCTAAAAAGAAAGGACCTAAGAGGTATGTTACTCCGGAGGAAGAAGCTCAGATTGCTGCCGATGAAAAATTGGCAAGAGAAATTGCTGAGGCTAAGGCTGCAAACAAGCCAAAGAAGAAGCCAGCCAAAGGCAAGACTAAGGCTCCAGCAGGTGGAAGAAAAACTGGACATATACTGCCTCCCAGAACTCTGAAGCTGAGAGATGAGGCAGATAAAGAAAAGGAGAAAGAAAAGGAACAGCAGCAGAGAGTTGGTCAGCAGGGCACTTCGAAACAAAAATCCACAACTCCTGCTGATTTAGAAGAAGAACCTCACGTACCCTCCTATGTCCCTTCGAAGGAACAAGATCTAGAAATGCAAGAGATCTGGGCTCAGATGGAGAGGTATCTGTATAGAGGAGAAGAAGCAAGACAGATAGAAGCAGCTAGAGAAAGGCTCAGACTAGCAAACTTGGAAGCTCTGAGGCTGAAAGCTGAAAAAGAAGCAAGTCAGAGGATTCCTGAAAATGCAGACATTCCCTATAGATACAGAAGATTCAGGAAACCTACTGATCTCAAACTCCACAGATGGCCAAGAGTTGATGAATGGATGCCATGGGAAAGAACTCAAAGGTGGGAGTCACTGAAGGCTGATTATGTAAAGAGATATTACTTCTGGAGGTACTGGCCTGAAAAGCACAAATCTGTCGCCTTTGTTGAATGGCTTCTGAGGACCAACGTAGAAATATTTGCCAGAGTTCAGAAGGCCATTGCAGACAAGATTGATGTCAGAGTCCCAGCTCCAAGAATCATGCCGCCCCCACTGAAATTAGATGGCTCTGTTCACTTTGGAGTTATTGAAAGAGATCAAGGATGCTGCTGAAGCCAAGTGTTTAGAAGAAGATGATCCAGCTGACTTTACAGAGATACTGAAGCTGAGGAAGATCACATATAGGATGTATGAACTACCCCTTCCTGAATCTAAATCAAAGGACTTTGAAGACAGGATTAAGCAGTTCAAATGATTGTTAGCTTATGTGTTTCTTGTAATTTCTATTCTGTTCTGATTAGTATAGCAGTTGAAGTAAATGTACTGAAATTCTTCATATATAAAATCATCACTGTTGTTGGCCCTGACAATTCCTTATTGTCTATATGGCCCTGTTTGTTTTTATGCTTAACACACAGAATCACTCAAGTGACTACTGACTCACACACTCATTGAGTAATGTTATATTCTGTCAGTTTTTACTTAGTTAGATTCTGATAGATTGCTTTGATGGGGAAAAGTTGTTAGAATAAGGGGGAAATTGCTGATTAGTTTTCTGTATAGGTTCTGATATTTCTTCCCTGATTCCCTCAGTAGTCTAGGACTTGAAGAACAACTCCACTGATTCTACTTGTAATACTTGTAAGGACCTCTGTTTCTGATAAGTCGTAGTGTTAGGTTTTGGCATCATCAAATAGGGGGAAAATGTTGGGAGATGATTCAGTCTTCTCACAATCAGTTGAGACATAACTCAGTAGCCCTGTGCTCTGAATACTTACTGAAGATTTGAAGATCCCAAAACCCTATCTTGGCTGATGAACCTTTCAGTTGTAACCTGTTCTGTTCTGTCTCTGAGGTTTCAGACTCAGTAGACACTCTTCATCTGGTTCAGGCGCTCAGTAGATTACCGGCCTCAGTACCATAAGTAGAAGACTCAGTAGTATTGGACTCAGCAGGAGCAGTATATTGAAAGGAGTCAGTGGAACTGAACTCAGCAGGAGTAGATCTTCAGTAGAGCGGACTCAGCAGGAGCATGCTACTGAATAAAGATCAGACTCAGCAACGGCTGGACAGTTTTCTGACTGTCAGGATTCTCTAAAGTCAAATCAGCAGAGTCAATACGAGGAAGAGAGAAGTCAGCTTCAGATCTCATTGAAGTCTGTTCTGTCTCACCTACTTTCCTGAACCTCGATCAATGACAAGCAGCCAGCTGTCCGTATTCTGATTAAAGTTGCAAGTCAACAACTTTCCAGAAATGGAGGGAAAGGACACTGCAACCATACTTTGAAAGAGCCGTTAGCTACCCAAAAGAGAGAGACACAAGGATCATCGTCTCCAACGGATCTATCCTTGCCTCTACACTATAAATAGAGGGATATAATTCAAATTGAAACTCACGAGTGAACCAACGAGCACACAAGCGAATTGCAAACACAAAGTATTCAAAGAGCAACTCACAAACGTCTTAAGTCTTCCGCAAGTAGTTCAAAGAAGTAATCTCCGGCGAAAGACGACATACCTGCTCATAGGGAACCAAGCTGAACCAGAACTTTACAGCCTCTAGTATCCAAGCGACTGAACACGAACCCAAGTCTATACTTAGCCGTTCGTCGCTCTAGAAGCTACTTTGTCGTTCCCTATCCCTCTAACCTAAGCTCAGCTGTTCATATCTATAGCTTAGACGAAGGAGTTCAAATCTGAACTGATCCTTATTGTAAAGGACTCCTTCACAGTTGGAGAGTTTTTTCAAACACTTAGTTTGATACCTTGTAAACTGAGACTTGCTCAGTATAAATCTCAAGACCAGTATTTGTCCAGTGTACAAAATGACTGAGACTATCTCAGTATAATATATAGCCTCCTGGTCTTTCAGGACAGTGGGCGTAGGATTGTTAGATCCGAACCACTTTAAAAATCGCATGTGTTCTGTGTTCGTTATTTACTGTTGCATTTATTACTGTGCATACTGAAAATATCTTTAAAATCATTCAACTGAGTTTCAGCGAGCTTAATCGACTGCACTAACATACTGAAACTGTTTTATTAAAAACGTTTTCTTAACTCAACTGAATTTGGGCCTACACATTTCCGCACTACTGAACTTTATCTGAACGGTACTGAATTCTGACTCTAGTCAGCTAGCAGACCTCAGTAAAGTCAGTCACTCTGCCACGCGATTCAGAACAACTTATTTGGTCTGGTGAATTTGTTCAATACGGCATCTTCCTAAAAATGACTGTTCGCGTTTAAAGTTGAGAAATCGGTTTTCAGGTGTATTCACCCCTCCCCCCCTCTACACCTGAACGTTTACTCTCGGGACCAACACATAGGTATGTCTTATGTAACACGTGAAGGTCATGGAATTGGTCATTTCTCTAGGGTTATTGAATGGACTGAGGCTTCTAGTAGTAAGAAAAATAAGAAGACTAGGTTTTCTAAAGTTGGATGCAAAGTGCGAGTTGTTTTTAAACTTATTACTTCCGAAGGTTATAAAATAACAAATTTTGTGGGGGTGTATTCACATCCTCTTCTGCAAGAAAGTCACAAATAGTTTTTGAAGCTCAATCGGCAAATGGATTACAACCGTCATAGTTTTGTAATGAATTGTCTAGACTAAATATGATTTAATAAGGTCTAGAGTGCATATGCATGGACATGAATACCTACACGTGTATGGAAAAACTTAGCACTAATAACATAACTTAGTTTGTTGTAAGAACATTATAGGTCTCGGATGACAATTAATGTTAAATAAAATATGGAGAACGACGATATTGTGATAGATTTAAAATTAAGTGTAACATTATAACAGTCATATTTCATGCTCTAATAGCAATTAACGATATTAAATGCGAGAATAAAATTCAACACAAATAACAATTAACAACTTCAACCATATTTATAATTTAATAAAGTCTAGCTTGATTGTCATAGTCATGAATACATATAAGTAAATGAAACAAAAGTCGGACCAATAAAAGAACTCTGTTCTTTGTAAGAACAATGTATGTCTCCAATGAACATATCGTTTCAGATTATGGATATGAAGAACTGAGTGAAAATATGATGTATAAAAAGTTATAGTTCATGAAAATGGTATTATGTCATTATGATAGAAATAAAGCACGTTATCTATGAGTTAATTAACGAATAATATGTTATTATGTACGTAAATAACGTTAATATGCACCAGTGTAGAGCGAGATCCAAATTTATGCAGAAAATATTATTAATATAATGTATACCTTGTGCTTTCGAGATGAAAATCACAAATGTAGAATGAAATTCGATTTTTTTTCAAACTCAAAAATATTTTTTACCCTCTCTTTATCTCTCTTGTTATTTTTTGTGGTTAGAAATATATGAAGACATCTCTATATATATAGGTGTTTCAAAATATGAAACAATAAAGTACGAAGGAAGAAAAAAAAAGCACAAGGTAAAAAGAACAAGGCTTGCATCGGTCAGATTGTTGACATCGAGAGAGGAGAGACAAAAGACCCTGATGCTCACACATGTCAGCTACTTTTTAGGCACACTTTTTTTTTTTTAATCAAAACGCCTAGAGTGGGCAAGGAGTTAGACGGACTCCAAACCCATAGATATCATAATGAAAACAATACAATGTCCGAAGCATGCCCAATAGTAACATCCTCAAAAAGAAACAAGATACATAAATAACAAGAGACTTAACAAGTGGTCCGACAATAAAATCACGAACAAAACAAGATAGTAATAAGTCCAAAACATATCGAAATCCTCAAGCAGTCTACTCTCTAGGCGCACTTTTGAGGGCTAAAAAAAATAGGTACTGACAATTATGATAATTCTAGCATATTTTTACAATTTTAACTTTAAAATTGGGTATTTCTACATATCTCAAATAAATTTGTTGTAAATAGAAAGAAGAGGCATTTCTAACAATAGCCAAACAGTAGAAATAGATATACATTTATAGTCCATCATTAAAACAAAACACAAATATATTCATTTTGTCCTTATACGGCGCAGGGCCGATGGGGGGGGCCGATGGGGGGCCGATGGGGGGAGTCCATAGGCCCTCCATCGGCGGAGGGCCGATGGGAGGGCCGATAGGGGGCCGATGGGGGAGTCCATAGGCCCTCCATCGGCGGAGGGCCGATGGGAGGGCCGATGGGGGAGTCCAAAGGCCCTCCATCGGCGGAGGGCCGATGGGAGGGCCGATGGGGGGCCGATGAACTCCCCCCTTGGAGGGCCTAAGGAGGGCCTAATGGATGGTCGATGGAGGGCCGAAAATTATAATTTTTTTTTATATATAATTTTACTGATTGAGACCATCGGCCAAAATTATAATTTTTTTTTTATGATCAATGACCTAAACTGAAAAAAAAAATGTTTACTGATTGAGACCATCGGCCAAAATTTTTTTTTTTTTTTATGATCAATGGCCTAAACTGAAAAAAAAATGTGTACTGATTGAGGCCATCGGCCATCAACCAAAATTATAAAAAAAAAATTTCAGTTTTAATGGCCTAAACTGAAAAAAAAAATGTTTACTAATTGAGACCATCGACCAAAATTATAATTTTTTTTTATGATCAATGGCCTAAACAAAAAAACAAAAAAAAAATTTACTGACTGATGGCCGATGGCCATCGGCCAAAATTTGAATTTTTTTTTTAGGGCCGATGGCCCTCGTGCTTAACACAATTTTTTTTTTTTCAGGGCCGATGGCCCTTTAATTTTGCTTAACACTTGAGGGCCGATAGATTTTTTTTTTTTTTTTTTTTTTTTTTTTTTTTTTTTTTTTTTTTTTTTAAGGGCTGATGGAGGGCCTATGAACTCCATCGGCCCTCTCATTGGCCCTCCGCCGGATAAAGACAAAATGACTACTTTTGTGTTTTGTTTAAATTTCAGGCTACATTTATATTTTTTTTTTTTTTTTTTTTTTGGCTAACAGTGGATATTTCCACTATAAAGAAACAAGGTAGGTAGAGACTAGAGACACTCGTGCTAGTGTTCATGTGATGAAAGGCACTAGTTAAGCAACATTCCTCCACGTGGAGCCCAACATTCCAACGTCAATTCTATTACACATTCCAACAAACCTTTTAAAGTATCATTAAATCGTGAATCAATGTGTAAGTTTCGCAAGGAGATTTACAATTTGTAGATAAATGTTGAGTTTCGGATGCATATTAATTTTATTAAAATATAAACACGTACTTAAAAATATCTCAAGATATTTTTAATTGAAAATTAAGGACTTTTATACAATGTGTTTTGTTGGAAAAGACACGATTATGACAAGCGTCACCATATCAATTCTGATTGGTTTTACCTAACAAGTTTTATAAATCATTCACTTATAATAAAACCTCTATAAGCATGGTACAATCAGGGACAAATAATAGAGTATAAAATGTATTTTTTTTTAATATTTCACAAAAATATTTTTTTATTATTATAATTTTTACTTAAAAACTGCTGGACTTTTGAAATTCTTAACAATATTTTTGCTAGTGATTGAAACATAAATGTTCTGTGGAAACATAACATATGCTGTCTATGGAATTCTAGCATAAATACGTATGTCCTAATATAATGTATTATTATGTGGACTTTGATTACAAACTGCTAGACTTTTTAATATTTTTTATATTCTAACTCCAAGTGTGCTTGTAATGGCTTATTATAAGCACTTCTTATTTGATTTTGCTTAAAGTTAAAAATAATTGCTTTTAAGCAAAATAAAGGAAAATTTTGGATTTGATTTTAAAAAGCAGATATTTTTTGTAAATCCAGAAATTATGTGCTTTAAGCACCTATTGAGATGGTGCTTAAACGAAACTCTTAATTTTAGAGAAACAAATGCAGAAAGCAGATTTTGCAAACATTAGAAAATCGTTTATGCGGTCAAAAAGTAGATAAGTGCTTAAAATAAGCTTTTGCAAACACACCCATAATGTATTCCGTGGAATTCTAGCATAAATATTTCCTAATATTCAAACATAATTTTTGCAGCAAAAAGGGAGTATAAATTTTTTTTATCAAAACTCATATGCACATTTTATTAATATCAGAGTATCAGCCCTGCCACAGCTCTATCTATGGTTACAATGCATTATATCACAACTTGAATAACATTAATAAATTCAAAATATATATAATATTATTACTTGTGGAGTACATTCTTCAGCTGTATTGCTACAGATCCCCAACCATACGCATGCGAATAAGTACCTCATTTATAGTTGATATGATATTCTATTTATATATACTTTAAATCTAACTCTTTTTATATTTCCTTAAATGTGGCAAAGTACAATAGAAGGATGGCTTGTAGAATAATGGTCCACTCCAATTAATCCAAGATCACAAGCACCCTACATTTGTATGGTGAAATTAAGTGCCAAATATACATCTACTCCACCATTCCCTAATTTAGTTCGCTTATTAGCTTTTATTTCAAATTCTAACATACTCGATCATTAACCTATATATAACCAACCCCTCTTTCCTGTTTGATTCGCATCACCCACTCTCATTTTCTTTGCACAAAAAAAGAACCTAACTTTTGAGATATATCGATACGTACAAATCTTGTATATCGTGCAGTTCGAGTACACATAAGTATCACTTAAGATGCAGGTGAGCTGGTTGTGCAATTGATCTACTATATTTTTCGTGTTATATCTTGTATTTTGTCATCAATTTATACGCGTGCGTGCGCGTGTCTGTATAAAATAATTTTACTTACGCGATACATATTAACTATATGCATGTACAGATCCTTCAATGGCTTTTGAAAAAAGCATCACAAGACCCTCCAAAAACGGTGTCAAAATCGACTATGAAAAAATGTGATGAAGGTGAGAGAATTTAAACTACTTCACTCCCATTTGGTAACATCGAAACAATGATCAAACTGAATTTCCTATTTTGGAATTAATCTTTCACAGGTGAAACGATGAAGTCGAAAAATATAGTAGTATTGGTTGATGGTAGTGGTAAGAGAAGGCATGTGAAGGGAGTCGAAAAGAGTAAACTCAACTGCGAAAATTTACTACTTTTCCGTTTCATACAACGCAAAGAAGTCTCAAGGCCCTTCTTCTACCACACGCTCAACCTCAAGGGACTTGGAAGCTTCGGAAGAAGCCGAGATTCGGACAAGACAAAGAAATCTAAAGAGACTGCTCTAGGACGAAATAAGGTTTTACCTATTCCTGATTCATCTGCGTCTTCATCAAGAAATGATCGTAATAGTAAACAGTTCCATGATAAGACGAAGAGCTGTAGAAAGAGAAGTGTTTCGAGGATGAAGGAGCTGCTCAAATGGTCAGCAGCTGCCAAGGTGTGTATTACTATTACACAGTCAAGCATGCTTGATTTCTGCTAACTTTTGTTTTAGATATGTCTAAATACGAGATCATAATGTTGTGCATGCAGAGTTTAAAGAACGGAATAGTAGCTTCAGTGGATGGTGATGAAGTTGGCGAATCTGAGTCTCCCAAGATTAGCTTTAGATGGGAAATGGTGGGACGTTGTTCGACTACTGTCCCTACGATGATCACTGCAGTTTTGAGGGCATCGTCCGGCTTGAAAGATGATCAGATTCAGTGTGGTGATTTACGAGTTGAAGGTGATGCAGCTGGGATAGGGAATTGGATCACTACAGATTCAGAATGTATGGCCCTTTCACTTGGTATTTATGTTTGTGACAATATTATGCGTATACTATGTAACAACTTTTTTTGTCTTTTGGATATATAGTTGTTGTGCTGGAATTGTGAAGAACTGGGTGCGGATCTGCAGCTGAATACTGGAATGTTTCATCTCGTATTCTCGCTCCTATATATCATCCATTCATCGTAGATAACATCATAAATTCTATTTGACGAGTATAATGTTGGAATGTAGGGCGAAATGTGCAGCGGTAGAATAGAAATATGTATGTATCAGCAATGTGATTGTATGTGAGATGATGTAATTAGTTTAGATTTTGTGTTGTCAAGTGCTTTTTGGACTCAATAAATTGAGGGAATATTGTTAGTCATGAGTGCAAGAAACCAAGTGTAGTGATGATGACTGAAAGCAATTGTTGTTAGGTATGTATGCTGCCACAAATATCAAGTTTTATTGAATGGTTTAAATATGAGCTGATATGCAATCTTTCCTTTTCTTAATTAATGTTGGGAATTTGGTAGTTATGAAATATCAAGTGCACTAGCTGGCCCAGACACATTCCAATTTCCAAGACCTTGTTTGGTTTGGAAAATAAAATGTTGTTTAAACATGTAGGGTTTGGAATCAACTTTATTTATTAACTAAATATTTTTTTTAATTTTAAAAATTAAATTTATTTAATATTATAGTTTTAAAAATTTAAGATTTACTAAGTTTTTTATAATTTTATAAATTTTCATTCAAAAACTCATCACCTAGAATTCATCACTGCAGACGGCAAACCTAATATAGTTTTGGCTGAAATTCGTTACAATTGATCACAATTCAGGAACTCAAAATTCAAATCAGGAACAAATAGTCGAAATTCAACAATTTCAATAAAACAAACATTGAAATCCAACAATTTCAATAACACAAACGTCGAAATTCGAGATATGGAAGGTAGAGAGAGAGAGAGACATGCCGGAGAGCAAAGAGAGACATGTCGCAGCACAGAGAGAGACGTCGGAGAGAGCACTGTTGGTGGCGATTGTCGGGTCTAGTGTCAAAGGAGGCGTTGCTTGGCGGTGATGCGGGAAAATGGTGGTGGCGGCGTCAGAAGAATGACACCGTTTCTTGTGGTAATGGGTGAAGTTGGCACTGGCGTCGAAGAAGAATGGGGGTGGTTCTTAAAATGGGTCAAGCCCTTTTTGAGATAAGAAAGTGACAAGTTTTTGTTTAGAAGAATCAAATCTCAAGCCCTTAGGGGTGTACGTGGTTCTGTCCGAACCGCGAAATCGATCAAACCGAATCGAATAAAACTGAAAAATGTGGTTCGGTTCGACTTCGTAATTTGGTTCAGTTTATTTTATTAGGAACTGTGTATAATCGGTTCAGTTCGCGATTTTAAAAAATTTTGAACGATTCGAACCGAACTCAACTAATATCCTATTTTTTATTTCATATTTGTCTTTCTTATATGAAAATATTGTTGGATTTAAATATTAGATTTAAGTTATTATCAATTATAATTTATACAAGTGAAGAGAAATGAGTAACAACTCTATATATATGAGTTTGGATCGAGTGACATCATATAACTATTATTCTTGAATTATTTAGAATTTAAAAAATAAATATAAGAAATAAAAAGTGAACCGATGAACCGAACCAAACCATTTACAAGCGGTTCGGTTCGATTGGGTTCCGATATTTAAAAACACTTCGAACTGAACCGAAACAAACCAAACCACTTTTAGTGTTTGGTTCGGTTCCTAAAATACATGAAAAATCGAACAGAACCAAATCATTACACCCTTACTCATTACTCACTATTAGGGGTATGAAGGAAGTTCATTTGCGATTTTTAAGTATCGACACATTTTTCATTAAAAAAAAGTTATTCTCCTCTAAATACACTAATTTTTTTCGAATTCCCTTTTTGCAAACGAACTTTTAATTTAGCCCATAAATATATTAATTCTTGATTTGTTTCAAATTGCACACTGATCAAAAATCTGACGAAATCAAAGCTGATGTGACATTTTCTGGTGTGACGTGACTGCTGACATGTCGGGTGAGTCATAATCAATCTTATTTGATTTTTCAATAAATACACAAATTCTTTACAGTTTTTCTTTTTGCACATGAACTTTAAATTTAATTTGATTATGCACACAATTGAAATTTAGATTTTTTTTAATTATTATTTATTTGTAATAAGATTTTTATAATGAATGACCGAATTAAATTGAACAAACTGATTAAATAGGTTTTTTAATAATGATTAAGATATCATGAAAAAAGAAGATAATAAGATCATCGAATCTAACGTGTCGATTTGGTGAAATAAAATAGAACAAATTGAGAAATTACAGTGATTCAAGAAATGGAATCAATTGTTATTTTCTAATTTATTTGATTTAGAATCATGAGGGAATCGAATCTCTCTTATTCCTTTTGTGATTATTTAGTCAAAAATTGTGGTTTAGCAATAAAATTGAGAATTGAATTCAAATACATGTGGTGCTTGGACAATGAATAATAGAGAATCAAATACAGGGAGAGAAACTCGCTACAAAAATTCAAGCGAACACTCAATAAAAGAATTAGGGTTAAGCTTGGTTTGGTTAATTGCCCATTTAATATATAAAAAAATTATTTTGATCGGTTTCGATAATTCAATATAAAAATCTTATTAAAAATAAATAATATTAAAAAAAATATTCTAAATTTCGATTGTATGCAAAAATAAATTAAATTTAAAGTTTATGTGCAAAAAGAGAAATGTAAAGAGTTTGTGTATTTTATTGAAAAAACAAATAAGATTGATTATGACTCACCCGACATGTCAGCAGCCACGTAACGCCGAAAAATGCCACGTCAGCTTTGATTTCGTCGGATTTTTTATTGATGTGCAATTTAAAACAAATCAAGAGTTGGTGTATTTATGTAATAAATTGAAAATTCGTATGCAAAAGAGGAATTTGAAAAAAGTTGGTGTATTTAAAGAAGAATAACCCTAAGAAAAATAATTCACATTTACCACATATCAGTAACCTTAAAGTGTAGTACAGAAATATACAAATGTATAATATCTGGGCTTTTTTTCACCAACCAAATACGAGACTGGAATTACGCAAAAACTTGGGTGCAACCAGTTGCAGGTGCAACCGGCTGCACCCAGTTAAATAGCATATTAATATAGATGTTTACATAACCGTTCATGTAGCGCAGTTGGTGAATTGCTGAATTCTCACCCGAGAGACCCGGGTTCGAGATCCAGCAACAACGTTTTAGTTTTTTTTACTTTTAACATTAAAAATTTAATTTTTTATTTTAAAAAAATTAATGTATGACACAAAGAATATTAATATGTAATATTAAAATTTTTTCTTGTTAAAAATATAATATTTTTAAAAATATATATATAATTGTATAAACAACTACAATATGACACGAAAAATAATAAATTTAATTTCTTATTTTTAAAAAAATTAATATATGACACAAATAATATTAATATGTATATTAAAAAAATTTCTTGTTAAAAAAATATAGTAATATTTAAAAAAAAATTATAATTGTATAAATAACTACAATATGAGACGAAAAATAATAAATTTAATTTCTTATTTTAAAAAAATTAATATATGACACAAAGAATATTAATATGTATATTAAAAAAATTTCTTGTTAAAAAATATAATATTTTTTAAAAAAAATTATAATTGTATAAACAACTACAATATGACACGAAAAATAATAAATTTAATTTCTTATTTTTTAAAAAATAATATATGACACAAAGAATATTAATATATATATATTAAAATTTATTCTTGTATATATAATAGTCATAGAATTTAAAAAATATATATAATTATATATGTAATAGTCATAGAAGAGATATAACATAATGAGGTATATGTATGAGATAATAAAAGTATTTGTCCTTAACAAAGTATCACATTATATGAAAAAATATTCATTATTCTGAATATATCACTTGTTCTGAATAAAATTATCACTTCTGACTAGTAATGTATCACTTGTCATGAATCAAAATATCACTTGCTATGAATATAAGTATCACTTATTATGAATAAAAGTATCACTTGTCATGAATCAAAATATCACTTGCTATGAACAAAAATATCACTTATTATGAATACAAGTATCACTTGTTCTTAACCAAAGTATAACTTTACATGAAAAATATAAATTATTTTGAATATTAGTAGGAATGATACTGTTCTTTAGACAGAGTGATATTTTTGCTTACATATAAAGTGATACTATTGTTCAATAGGAATGATACTTTTCTTTAGACAGAGTGATACTTTTGTTAACAGAATGTGATACTATTGCTCAATAGAAGTGATGTTTTTCCTTAGAAAAACTGGTATTTTTGTTTACATATAAAGTGATACTATTGTTCAATAGGAATGATACTTTTTCTTAAAAAGACTAATACTTTTGTTAACAGAATGTGATACTTTTGCTCAATATAAGTGATACTTTTTCGTAGAAAAACTAATACTTTTGCTTACTGAAAGTGATACTATTGTTCAATAAGAACGATACTTTTCCTTAGAAAGAGTGATACTTTTGTCAACAAAATATGATACTTCTTTTCCTTAGAAAGACTAATATTTTTGTTAACAGAATGTGATACTATTGCTCAATAGAAGTGATACTTTTCCTTAGAAAAACTGATACTTTTGCTTACATATAAAGTGATACTATTGTTCAATAGGAATGATATTGTTCTTTAGACAGAGTGATACTTTTGTTAACAGAATGTGATACTTTTGCTCAACAGAAGTGATACTTTTCTTTAGAAAAACTGATACTTTTGCTTACATATAAAGTGATACTATTGTTCAATAGGAATGATACTATTCTTTAGAAAGAGTGATACTTTTGCTTGCATATAAAGTGATACTATTGTTTAATAGGAATGATACTTTTCTTTAGAAAGACTAATACTTTTGTTAACAAAATGTGATACAGTAAAAATACGAAAAAATACCGTAGCAGTTCCACGACTAAAAGGTTCGGAAAGCTAGTTTTTTCCAAACCCTTTAAAAATGCGAGTGTTCCGAAGGAACGCGAGCATTTTTAACCGGAGAAAAAAATAGGGTTTAGACTTCCCCTCTAGGGTACAGTAAAAACAAGAAAAAATACCGTAGCAGTTCCACAACTAAAAGGGTTTGGAAATGCTAGCGTTCCGAAGGAACGCTAGCTTTTTCCAAACCCTTTAAAAATGCGAGTGTTCAGAAGGAACGCGAGCATTTTAAACCGGAGCAAAAAGTAGGGTTTAGACTTCCCCTCTAGGGTACAGTAAAAACAAGAAAAAATACCGTAGCAGTTCCACAACTAAAAGAGTTTGGAAATGCTAGCGTTCCGAAGGAACGCGAGCATTTTTAACCGGAGAAAAAGTAGGGTTTAGTCTTCCCCTCTAGGGTACAGTAAAAACAAGAAAAAATACCGTAGCAGTTCCACAACTAAAAGGGTTTGGAAATGCTAGCGTTCCGAAGGAACGCTAGCTTTTTCCAAACCCTTTAAAAATGCGAGTGTTCCGAAGGAACTCGAGCATTTTTAACTGGAGAAGAAAGTAGGGTTTAGACTTCCCCTCTAGAGTACAGTAAAAACAAGAAAAAATACCGTAGCAGTTCCACGACTAAAAGGGTTTGGAACGCTAGCTTTTTCCAAATCCTTTAAAAATGCGAGTGTTCCGAAGGAACGCGAGCATTTTTAACCGGAGAAAAAGTAGGGTTTAGACTTCCTGTCTAGGGTACAGTAAAAACAAGAAAAAATACCGTAGCAGTTCCACGACTAAAAGGGTTTGGAATACTTTTATTAACAACATGTGATACTATTGCTCAATAAGAATGATACTTTTCTTAAGGAAGAATGATACTTTTCTTAAGGAAGAATAATACTTTTTTTAACAACATGTGATACTATTGCTAAATAAGAATGATACTTTTCTTAAGGAAGAATGATACTTTTCTTTAGGAAGAATGATAATTTTGTTAACAACATGTGATATTATTGCTCAATAAGATTGATATTTTTCTTAAGGAAGAATGATACTTTTGCTCAATAGAAGTGATACTTTTCCTTAGAAAAACTGATACTTTTGCTTACATATAAAGTGATACTATTGTTCAATAGGAATGATACTATTCTTTAGACAGAGTGATACTTTTGCTTACATATAAAGTGATACTATTGTTTAATAGGAATGATACTTTTCTTTAGAAAGACTAATACTTTTGTTAACATAATGTGATACAGTAAAAATACGAAAAAATACCGCAGCATTTCCACTACTAAAAGGGTTTGGAAATGCTAGCGTTCCCTTTTCAAAACCCTTTCAAAATGCGAGTGTTCCGAAGGAACGCAAGCATTTTTCACCGGAGAAAAGAGTAGGGTTTAGACATCCCCTCCAGGGGTACAGTAAAAATACGAAAAATATCGTAGCAGTTATTAAAAAAATTAAAGTGTTATTAAAAAATTAAAAATAAAAATGGGTGTATCAATAAGATTTTTAAAAAAGGTGTTATTAAAAAAAAGTATTACGTAAAAAAAATAAGAAAAAATAAAAAAAAAAGTGTTATTAAAAAAATTTAAAAATAAAAAATCACATGCGTAAGAAAAAGTGTTATTAAAAAAAATAAAAATAAAATAAAAAAGTGTTATTAAAAAAAAGTGTCACGTAAAAAAAATTAAAAAAAATAAAAAGTATTATTAAAAAAAGTATCACTATTTTAAATTAATGTATCAATTTAAATGAAAATGAAGGAAAAGAAAAAAAAATAAAATGAAAAGAAAGGAAAAGAAAAAAAAACTTTAAATGTCGCTGCTGGGATTTGAACCCAGGCAGCAGAAGTGAGTGTCCAAAATACTCAACCAACTGCACTACACAACATTAATGTAACAATTACAAACCGAATTGTATATATCGGTAAGTATCCGGTTGTACCTGCAACCGGATGCACATGAGACCAACTCCTGGAATTATTACATTAATTCAAATTCCAAATTTCGTTTCTTTTCGTCAATCAAAGTTTCCTAAACATTTAGTTCTCAAATATTTAGTTTATTCTTTGAATGGAAAGAAAGGGAAAGATTAACTCTATAAATAAATGAGAACTACAATTGTACAATTACAACTCTTTAAAATAATATAGTTTGAGACTGGAAAAATATTTATTTAGTGAAGTTATTTAATTCCATAAATGAATAAATTATTCATTTATCGATAAATGAATATTTATTACTTTAGAGAGAAATTTTAGCTATAAAATAAGTTGAATGCTGTGTAATAAACTTAATATTTTTAATAACTTAGTTCGTGTTAACATTTTAAAATAAATAGTTTTAGTATTTGCATTAGTAAAAAATGTTAAAAATGTACATTGCATAAGTTCTAATTATAAACAAGTCAAATTATTCAATTTTAGAAAACTTAATAGTTTTATAAAAGAACAAAACTCATATACATAAAAAAATGAAAAGTTTGTTTTTGCTTATAATAAGATTATTCTAGAACTATGTTTCGGCATTGCAAGATTCGTTTAATAAAAAATAATCTACCCGAAACCAAAGTTGTTGAAGTAAATAAAGATCTCGAAACATTAGACATTGTCATCTGTAATATAAGCTACATAAATGTTATGAATGTTCAAGATCTTTTAGCTATCCTAGTGAGAGTGATGCAACTATGGAATCATCAATTAATGAAGAAATTATTTAAACACTTATGAACATTAATGATGATGAAGAGAATTATTCTAAACGAGACGATAATACATTTATTTCAATTGTGTCATTAAAAGAAGTATTTCGAGCAACAGTCACTTTAAATAATTACTTGATACAACACAAGCAAAATATTTCAGAAGTTGTCTATACTTTAAATAATTACTTGATACAACACAAACAAAATATTTCAGAAGTTGTCTATACTTTTTATAATGTTAAGTATGACGTTAATTTTGGTTTAGGTGGGAAGGAAAAAACATTAAATATGGAAGCATATATTTATAAAAAAAGATTATTATACAACTCTAATTAATATCGTAACTGTCTATATATATTTTCTGATATCATTAATTATTACTTTATATTTTTATTGGGTCCTTAAAGATTTAAACTTTTTTTTTATTCTTAATGCATTTAGCGAAATTATTACTTTAGTATACTAGTCCAAATTGGGATGAGAAGATACTATTATCTAAGGGATGTTATTACTTTATCGAGATTTAAGATTATAAGTTTAAATCTATTGAAAATTGATTTAATAAAATAAGTTGTTGACTCTTTTGACCAAATTTTGGAGTGACCAAATATATAATCTTGAAAAATATATGAGAAATCTACATATTTTTGGTGTATATTTCAGAGATATTTTCATTTCCTGGAATAAATATACAAGTTAATTACGTCATAAAATCATCAAATGGGTGCATATATGTGTAAGGTTGAATTAATTAATCCCATTTAGTAAGTGTAATAACAAATTATCTGTTAAACCTCTTTAAAGTAATAAGATTGAGATCAGAATAAATATTTATTTAATGAAGTTATTATTTTATCGAACATTATTTTAGTCTATTAAATGAAGTCAAGGATGGAAGAAATTATTATGTAAAAGAAGTTATTACTCTATCGAGGTTTAATTGTAATTTGCACAAGAAAGTGTAATTTCAAGCCCCTTAGGCATGCTGTGTTGAACTAAGGTTATGGTATAATTCAATATTAGGCAATATACAAACAAGTCCAGATTATTATTGGACCTAGTATTCTCTCCGTTCCGCCTGACTTGTCTCAATTGTTTTCGACACCGAGATTAAGATGAGATGTTGGTTGTATGTAGAGTGGTAGGCTACACAAATGAAAAGTGAGAGTTTGTGCAGTATTATTTTTCATTTTAAAAATAGGACAAATTGGAACAATTCGAAAAAAAAAAACAAGACAAATCAAGCGGGAACCATTGCTTGTGCGCGTATTTTAACCTCACCTGCATTGTCTAGGGTAATTTTTCATATAATCTAAATTTTATGTAAATTTAAATAAATAACTAAATACATATTTCATGCATATACATAGATAAATATTTAAAATTTAATATCGTTTTATTACTCAAATACTCCATCGGTCTCATTTAACTTGACGCGTTTATTTCGGCGTGAGAATTAAGAAAGTGAATGATAAAGTAAGAGATATGGTTAAATGATTAAGTAAGATAGAGAAAATGAGTGAGATTATGAGGAAATAAATGATAAGATAGGTGAGACAAATGATAAAGTAGGATAGATAACTGAAAAAGTAGGAGATATGAATAAAAAAAAAAAGTAAGAGATAATTTAGTACTCCCTCTGCCCCGCTCGATTTGTCTCCTTCTTTTCTGAGTAGTCTTTTTGCGAGTTGATTTTATATAATAAAAGTGTGGGACCCATGTAATTAAATAATTGCTTAGAATTGGTATGTGAGGTAGAAGTGTGAGATCTATATAGATATTTAATTGTTTAAAGTTGATTTGATGTGATAAATGTGTGGGAACCATTTCTATTTTTGAAAACAGAACAAGTCGGGTGAGACTGCATGGAAAGGAATACAAGACAAGTCGGGAGAGACGGAGGGAATAATATTTTTTAAAGTTATTTCCTTTTAAGGAAATATGTCATTTTAAGTAGAATGTCTTGAAAAGGAAAACGTGTCATTTCAAATGGGACGAGGGAGTACAAGATATGAGATATCATTTTATTTTATTAATATGTCCGTTAATTGTCGTGATTGTTGTTACCTAAATCCCCCTATAGTTGGCTATTTTCTTTTCGGTAGGAGAATTAAGATAATACTACACCCGTCCTATTATTTCTGAGCCACTTTTTTTTGTCATGATATAAACGGTAGATGATAAAGTAGGAAAGAACATATGAGTGAGATAATGAGAGAGTAGATCATAAAGTATGAGAGAGAAAATAAATGAGATAATGATAGAATAAATAAAGTAGGAGATAATGTATTAACATTTTTGCTAAATTAGGATATAGTTAGAAATAGTGGGACGTCCCAGTCGAGAAAGTGATTCAGAAATAGTGGGACGAATGTAGTAGATGATAAAATATGAGAGATGCGTAATGTTAAAGTAGGAGAAATTAGACGAGTGATAGTAGATAATCGAATAAGAGAGAAAAAAATAATAAAATAATAGAAATAATATGATAAAATAAAAAAATAATATTAATTATTTATCAAATTCAAAAAGCGGGACATTGTTGGAAAATGGTGCCAACTTTAGTTGGATATGGGTGGTACTGTTTATTTTCCTCATACACGTTCATATTAAGAGCAACTCCAAAGGAGCTGCTATTGTGGCGTTAAACGGTTGTATGCCGTGTCAAAGTTCTCCAACAACACTAGTTACAAAACGCTATTCTAGTGCTCCGGTATTTCAACACGGTACCACTGCCGTGTGACTATTCACACGGTAGTGGTACCGTTATAATTTTTTTTTCTTTTTGATTAATTAATTTAGTTTAATTTAGATTAATTTTATTAATTATTGTTATATTTAATTAATGATATTTTTAATGAAATGTAATTTATATTTTAATTTATTTTGGATTTATTAATTATTGTTATATTGAAATAAAAATATAATATTGAAAAAACATAAAATTTAACACAAATTGTTACATAAATTAGACAATAATATTAAAATTACACTAGAATAAAAATACAATAGCACTAAATTAAGGAGATAAAGCAATCTAGTAAGCTCCAAAATCGCTATCCGAGCCTCCAAAGTCGCTTCCGGATCCTCCGAAGTCACTTCTAGATCCTCCAAGATCTGGAAAATCACCTCCAATGCTTGATTGTACTTCTCTTTTCATAATTATTTTTTCTTGCTCATTCTTAAAGTAATTTCGCCGAAAGGATCAGAAATGTTGTTGGTGTCTATCATTAAAATCTTATTATCTGATTCCCACCTTTGAAAAGCAAGAGCTCTATTCTTTGCTTCAGTAGCTTTGTTCTTTGCTTCAATCTTCTGCGTTTGTAATAGCAGAAGATTCTCTCTTCTTGTGGATGAGTTATCCATTAATTCTCCAATTCTCTTATTTCTTTGCTCGATTGCTTTCAAAATACCCGACATATCTTCTTGATTTTTCCTTTTATTTTTTGTTTTTTTAACACAATCTGGACGTTGTGATGGTCCAAAACCACTACCACTACCATCACTTAAATTGATATTAAATTAGGAAGGCAACCCATCAGGTGAGATAGGAGATTCCGGTGGAGTGTCTGATCGGAAGGAAGACCTTTGTTTTCGAGAGCTTTGTGGATTGCAATCAAACTTTGCAAAATCTTTCATAATAGGGCACACATGCTCGAACTTAAATCCTTTTGGAAATTTATAATCGTCTACCATCATTTGTTTTGCACGAGTAAGCTGCATAATTAATAAAACGTGTTATACTTAGTAAAAGATATAAAAAACATCAAACCAAATAAATGACTCGTCCTTACAATATCATGTTCAGAAGCTCCGCTTGGATTGAGAGCTTCCATATGTTGTATACAACATTTGAAAATTTTAACAGAGCTCGTAATCGATTGCATGCGAGTTTCAAGTGATCTAGAGCTTCGGTCAGCCATATTTGAAGAAGGTTTTTCTGAATTGTAGAGCTTCGTAATACGAATCCACAATTGAGTTGATTTTTGGTATATTTCCGTTACTGGATCTTGGGATATTTCCTAGTAACAACGACAAAGATGTTTATCTTCATCAATTGTGTAATTGGGATTTCGAGACGAAGCCATATGTTTTTAAAGAGAAGAATTGAAATGGAAAAGAGTGTTGTGTGTGTTAAAATATATTGGAAATATCTCATATATATAGAGGGAAATATTATCCAGATAGGATTTGGGTTGGATGGTGCAGATTTGAAGGAAATCTGAATGGATGGTGATGATTTGTTAGCCCGATTTTGAAGTTGAAAGATGGTGGATAGGTGTCTGCAAAGTGGCTCCATTAATTTGATTGTGGATAGATGTCTGCAAAAAGTTGATGGATGATAGGTCTGCAAAGCTTATACAAAGTCTGTACAAAAACATGGGGGTTGTGTTTCATATTGGGGACAATTAATGTGGCTATGGGATGGGTCTCCGCACACTATTATTGATGGGATGGGTCTCTACACACTATTATTGATGGGATGGGTCTCTGCACACTATTATTGTAGGGATCGTCTTCTTGTGTAAATTTTTTATTGTAGGGAGTTCTTTTCTGCACACTATTATTGTAGGGATGGGTCTCTTTTGTCTCACTAGTCAACATCATCTCTCTCTCTCTCTCTCTCTCTCTCTCTCTCTCTCTCTCTCTCTCTCTCGAATTCATTATGGGGGTGGGATCAAGTTGTCATCTCTATTTAAGATACTGCATTCTTCATATCCAAAGCATTCATCTCTTCAGCCCACTTACTAGCAGGTCTACATTTTATTCTTCTAGCTCGAGTTCATCTGATGAGCTTGAACAATTCATCACTAAATGCGATGATGAACATCAAATCATGGGTCAACATATTTTGAATAATAATATTATCGTAGCAAATATTATTGGATCTCAAGCCGCAAGACGCCACGGAGGCTCAGTTCCTGGTCACAGGGTGATCCATCGTGATCGAGAAGGAGCAACTCATCGTCTATTCAATGACTATTTTTCTGAAAATCCAACATTCAATGAAGGGATGTTTCTTAGACGTTTTCGAATGTCTCGGAGTTTATTCCTTCGAATTGTTGATGATGTCAAGAATCATAATAGTTGGTTCGAGCAACGCCGAGATTGCACTGGAAGATGGGGATTGTCCACACTGCAAAAAATAACTGCTGCCTTTTGGATATTGGCGTACGGGATCCCTGCAGATGCTACTGATGAGTACATCAATATCGGTGATTCCACTGCAATTAAATGTGTCAAGAAATTTTGTCGTTCCATTGTGGAAATATATTCATATCAGTATCTTAGATCTCCTATTGCTAGTGATGTTGCTAGGCTACTTTATATTGGTCAACAACGTGGCTTTCCAGGAATGTTATGTAGTCTAGATTGTATGCATTGGAAGTGGAAAAATTGCCCTACTGGTTGGGTAGGCTCGTACGCTGGTCGTAGTGGATCTCCATCAATAATTCTTGAAGTCGTTGCTGATTACGACCTTTGGATATGTCATGCATTTTTTGGTATACCAGGATCCAATAATGATATTAATGTGTTGGAAAGATCTTCTCTTTTCAGGGACCTGGCTAGAGGTATTACTCCACCCGCACATTATGTTATACAAGGTAAAGAGTATAATGTGGGGTATTATTTAGCTGATGGAATATATCCAAAGTGGTCCACACTTGTGCAAACTCTTCAAGAACCGCGTACTGCAAGAAAGAAGCATTTTGCAAAGCAACAAGAATCGTATAGGAAAGACGTGGAACGGGCATTTGGAGTTCTTCAAAGCCGATTTGCAATTGTTGCAAATCCAGCTCGATATTGGAAGACGAAACATTTGGATCATATAATGAAAGCATGCATTATAATGCACAATATGATTATTGAGAATGAACGAGATTTGTCTGCACCAATTGAAGATGCAAGAGAAGTGCCAACTCCGTATATTGAAATGATATCAACTGAAACATGTCGTTATCAATCTTATTTTGCACGTTATAAGAAAATGAAAGACAAAACGACACATCTTGCTCTTTGTGATGCATTAATTGATCATATGTGGGAGGAGTATTCAAATTCAAATAATTATGATATGTAATATTAGTTTTTCTATTATATCATGTAATTTTTGGATTTGTTCTTTTAAAAGTGTTGTGTATTCTTAGTTTTATTATTTTGGAAATAAATTAATTTTTTTATATTTATTTAAATATATTTTTACTTATTTAATTTTTATTTAAAAATATTTTTTAGTGAGATTAATATAAAAATAAATATATTTAAATATATATAATATTATATAATTAATAAAATATTAATAAATATATTAGATTAATAATAAAATATATCAAAATAGAATATTTGATTATAAAGTTAGAGTTAACTGTTGGAGATAAATTCAAAAAAATTAATTCTACAATAATGTGGACAATAATGTGGAAGAACTCTACAATAGAGTTCCTCTGGAGATGCTCTAAACCCAACAACGGGCCTGTAAAATTCAGGCCGCCGAACCCCTATTTTCTCGGCCCTCTTTCTCAACCCTTGAGATTTTCCTCAACTTCATTAGTGTAGTGAAAATTCTCTGCATCATACCTTACAATCTCTCTCTAGGGTTTTAGGGGTTCGAAGGAAAATGGATAGATACCAAAAGGTTGAGAAGCCAAAACCTGAATATCATGTTAATGAGAATGAGATCCGTATCACTTCTCAGGGCCTCGTCCGTAACTACCTCAGCTACGCCACCACCCTTCTTCAGGTTTATCCCGCAAATGTTTTTTTTCTACTTTTCTCTCTATTGCTGTTTTTTCTTCTGTGCGTTGCGTATGCCAGTGCTGATTGATTGCTGATTGATTTGTTTGTTTCCCATTATGAAATCCGTGGTTTTGTTTGCCAATGTTGTGGTTGTGGATCTTATGTTCCTGCTTCTGCATGTGGCTCTCCGTCTGTGTGAACTGATAACTAGTCGCGTTTATTCTGATTGTGGATTTTCTAGAAGGATTCCTGGAGCTTCTGTTATAATGATTTTTACTTGAGAATGACTGCTTTATTTGTTACTGAACTTAGTTTGTTACTGCAATTTCATGAGGCTTAAGAGGTAAATGTCCAAATTAATGATGCCGATAGTTCACTTTACTTTCCTCTATTAAGATTAGGAATATTTAGTGACATTAATTACATTATAGTAATGCTTTGAGTTTTGATTTATATCATTCCAGTGTTGGAATAGTTTTATAGTTTTGTATTTTTTAAGCAATTCTATTTGAAATCACAATTTGCACATTTAGCATAAAACTGACGATTTGACCTTTGAAGTTAGAACAGCACCAAACATGTTTCACTCTTTACCTGGTGTTGTCTTTGGTGCCATTTTGTCGGATATGGCACAAATGGGCAAGGAGCGCCTGATGTGGGCGAGGCTTAAGCAGTTATTGCCCCATCATAGGATGTTGAGGCAGTTTTCAGCCGCCTTCCCTCAGAGCACACCTCAAGGCGCAAGCATGCGCCTCTACCTATTTTTTAAACCGTGGTACTGAATAGTCGGACTCAGATTTATTGGCTGATTAGTTGAGTGCCATTCTGACCCTAAATGAACTACACATTTGTTAGGCTTTTCAAGGCAGTTGTAGTTATTGCTTAGAACATGACTGGTTACTTGAGTCTTGATGATATTTTCTTTGGTACTGGCTTTTGGGATAAATTTCCTAGATCGAGCTTAATGACCTTTGTTGTATTTGAATAGATTTTTTAGGATTTAGGATATCTTTAGGGTGGGGTTTCTCATGCATGTTTTTGTTGGTTTCTTTTATGATTTTGTGTTTTCTTCTTTGGTCTGCCACTAATAATCATTACTTCCTCAGGAAAGACAGGTGAAAGAGATCGTCTTGAAGGCAATGGGTCAGGCAATAAACAAGACTGTGGCTATTGCAGAGATCATAAAGGTTGCTATTTGATTTCCTCTGATACTTACTATTTTCCCATCTTGCACAACGTGAAGGACTCAGTGGTAACTTTTAATATAGAGAAGAGATCCTAGATTGCATCAGGACACTGCCATTAACTCTGTCAGCATAACGGATACCTTTGAACCCATTGAAGAAGGCCTCGAGATGTAAGTTTGTTGTTTCTCCCTTTTAGTGCAACTCTTTAGTTGTTACACTCTCATCCACTTTCTTATCGATTACATGCATTATTGGCATGGAGAAACACTTCTTCTGGACAATCTAATCAAGAGATTTCTGTTTACAGTGTGGAGCAGACTCGCCATGTGTCAATGATCTCAATTACTCTGTCTACTAAAGAGCTAAACAAGAACTCTCCTGGGTAGTTTTTCTGCTTGATCGTATTCTAGTCCCTCTGTTTAGGGAGAACTATTGACGTGCTAGTGCAATAGTCTTCTAATCTGATGCTTAGAGTTGCTGAAATTTGTTTCCTGGGAATGCTATATGATATTGTTGCTTCAGTTAGGAACATTTTATGATGTATTCTTCCATCATTCTGTTCGGCGGGTGGATGTGTGTGCGCGAATAATTCTGATTCTGGTTTAAAGTCAAAATAGAAGGTTTTCCTTTGCTTAAGTCCCTGATATTTTATAGCCGAATCAGGTATCAAGGACCATCTAATATCGATCAGAATAAACAGCAGTACAACTATCAGCAACAGCAGCAACCACCTCCTAGACAAGTGCGCACTATGTATAATGCTGGTAATGGAGGTAAGAAAATTAACTGAACTGATAATCTTAAGTATTTTTGCCAACCACTGATTGATTTATTTTGATTTTAGATGCATATGGACGAGGAAGAGGCCGAGGCAGAGTTGGTGGACGAGGTTGGAATAGAGGTGGATATTCAAACTACAAAGGTACTTCATTCTTAACTTGCAGATCATGTGAAACATGCTACTAGGTTATAACTTATGCCTCTAAAAGACACTTACACAGCTTTCGATATCTTCTTTTTATTCTGTGTAGAAAATGGTGGATATTATGGAGGTTACTCTGGTGGGTATTCAGATGGGTATTCTAATTGGGGTCGAGGTGGTGGCGGTCGTGGAAATTGGGGCCGAGGTGGTGGCGGCCGTGGAGATTGGGGTCGCAATGGTGGTGGTCATGGAGATTGGGGCCAATATGGTGGTGGTCGTGGATATTGGAACCGAGATGGTGGTGGTCGTGGAGATTGGAGCCGAGATGGTGCTGGCCGTGGAGAATGGGGTTACCGTGGTATGTCTTTCAACATCGGAAGTTTTAGTGTCGATTCCTGGAAAATACATGTCTAATGTACTTTTGACTTTCTCCAGTTAGTTTGTTATGTGTATAAACTAGATCTTATACTAAAAAACCGTATATTATTGGGATGACTATTTCTAGATTGTGTATATATAGATGATGATGTTTAACAGGGATTTGTATGAATTACAGGTGCTGGATATGGGAGAGGTAGAGGTGGTAGAGGTTATGGGCGCGGGCGTGGAAGGACTGGCAGCCGTCCGATTCCAAGGGATGGTGGCAACCAAGAATAGTTGTGGGTGGTTAGTTGTTGTTTGCTGCTCTGTGGAAGTGCTTCACTTGGTTGTAAGTTGTTGCTATATTTTGAAAGTTGTTTTGCAAGTGATGAATTTGTGGCTAGTTTTGCAGCTGATGATTAGTTTTGCTTAATATCTGTATGTGGGTTGGGGCAAGCTTTGTTTTGAGACATTCGGTTTTTAGATGGATATCCATGAGCAAGCAATCAATTTCTAACTAGCTATATAATTTCTTTGTATTCGTTTGCTATTTTCTTCACTCTATGCTTACATATATTTACAGTTTTTGCCAATAAAAAAAATGCAAATCTGGTACGTCATAGGTTTAAAATCTGTATCCAGTTTGTCTGTCCCTTTGGCGAATCATCAGTTTCGACCTCAACAAAGGAATGCTCTTCCAATTGTAACGTAGTGTTTGGAACGGCTTAACTAAGTTGCTTCTAGACTTTTTTCCTGCAAAAATACTTTTTTTAATGTTTTGTATGTGTGTTCTTTCTTTTTTTTTTTTTTTTGTGTTTAAAATAAATCAGAATAAGTAGAAGCTCATAAGTTGATAATGAGTATTTTTTAAATGCATAAGTCAAAAGAAAATTAAAAAGTAATTTATAAGAGTGTTTGCAAAATTATTTTCTCTAAAATTAAGCTGTTTTTTTCTATTATTGCAAATATTAATAATTTTTTTTAAATATAAATTTAAGCAACTTTAAGTATAAGCAACTAAAAGCTGCTTATAAAATCTATTCCAAACACTGATATAATTTTGCTCCTAAGAAAAATGAAGTAATATTCTATAGGTTAATTATTGTTTATAATTTGAGATCCAGGGTTTTGAAAAAGCTTAAGCCTGAACTTCCTTTCTTTCCAATCGGTTCTATGGATGGATTCGTTCCAAAAAAGACTAGTAAAACACAACATCCCGCCATTGGGAAGAAATCAAATTATCGAGGCTATTTTGAGCTTTTTAGGATCCCTTGGGTTATTTTGATTTTTAATATATGATTATTTTAACATATTACTGTAAGGGCTGGACAACCATACGCCCAGTTGCACATGCAACCAAATCGTACGAGCCCGATTTTAACTGAATTCGGGTCCGTCTGACCCGTTAACTTATATTTAAAAAAAAAAAAAAGGAAAACACGGGTAACATTTATGAACAACAAAAAATCCTTACCTACTTGCCGGCGCAAATGACGACGACTTCAAACTTTCAATCTCCATACCTCCCTCAATAAACGGCGGAATACGTTGGTGATATTATACCTCTGGTGGCCTAGTCCTCTGACGGCGTTGCTGTTCAAATTCCTCATCTATTATTGACACGTCGGAGAAAAATAATCTCTCAATTTTCAACAAATTTCCCCTCGATTTTAACCACAAATTTCGTCTACATTGTTTGAGACGGTGACGTCATAGATTAAATACAATGATGGGCATAAATCCTACATCAAATTCGGAGCCAAATTTGGATCGAATTCGTTGTAAATCAAAAATGGATTTTGAAACAGAATTTTGACCTGTGTTGAAGGTAATACAATTCTATAATAGTGTTGAATTTTCTGCTTCAGATTTTAATTTTAGACATAGTTTTTTTTAAAAAAATCTTTTATTTGAGTGACACATTGTTTAGCTATAACTGACACACTACTCTAAACAATTGAAACTTATGTTTAATACCTAAACAATTGAAACTTATGTTTAATACGATTGACATTTTAATTAATGCTTTTGATTGTTTGCTCCTCATGTTCTATGAACTAAATTATTGAACTGTACTTGTTGATCGCTGTATTGCACAAAAAAAAATCATGCAAAAGTAGGAGATTTAGATCAGTATAGCTAACAGGGTATCGAACACAAGCTAGTCATTATTTTTTCTACTTATCTTTGGATTTTGGTTAGCGACGTTTTTACTAAACTAGAAATTGACTAAAACCAAAAATGACAGAAAACATATTAACTGGGCAATTAAGAGACAGGTGCAACAAATATTCAACACACATATTCCCGATCTTCGGCACTAAATATTAATTAATCGTAAGAATAAACTAGTTATAGACTGCCGTAATTAAACTGACATTGTTGTTCCCACTTACTTCTTCGGTAGCCGCCATGTTGGCAATCGAAACGACTACTTTCCTGATCTAGTTACAACCTACGTTGTTGGGCAATCAATAGACTATAACTAGACAACTTTGAGAACTAAGGGAGCTTAGTTGAGGAGCCTACTCACATTTTGGGTATCTAATAGCCTCCTACCGTTTTAATTCAATTATTCCACGAATAACATTTCTACTTTTCTAGCCTAATTCTATGAGAAATGATAGAAATACTAGGTTAGCTACAAACTGCGCAACCTAGGGTGCTCAGGCCTAAATTATTAGTCTATTTAATTAAATCAGAATTATCCCGAAACTCCTTAGATTAATTTTAAGCACCTAAGGCTTACGTACTATCATTGTATGTGTTTCACATCCAGCCGAATCACAATGTGTTTCACATCCAGCCGAATCACAAAAAGTTTAGCTACTCACGAAAAACGTCCCGATTGCGCAAGCAAGACACTTTGCAAAACAGAACAGTAAACATTTGTATCATAGGAACTAACATGCACGGAAATTAAGAAACGAAACAGTAATAACGAAATACGAACTGAAAATGGAAAACAAACTGAATTATTAAAAACGAGAGTACTGATCCAACATTCTCGATCTCTCAACAACACAGGAATTGAAATACGAACAAAATTAAAAGAAGTCTAAAAAAAACGAGCATTAAAACTACAAACTAAGTGTATATCTTCCTCTCCAAACTCTTGACTTGCATGAAGAAAATTAAATAGAACGGTACTTGATCGTATTTCTTCGGTGGATTTAGATGTCACGGCACAAGAATTTGAGAAGTATCGGGTATGAATGCGTGTAGAATTCCTGTGCCTCTTCTCCTTTATATAGGTTGTAATCTTGATCAAAACATATCTAGGGCAAATATTTGGATAAGGAAAGATTTATAAGATAAGGAAATATCTTATCCTTTCCTTAATCTCCAAGCTATATGCACCATTCCTTTCCTACTTCAATTTTCGTTCATTCTTGATAAAAAATGCGCCATCTTTGCTAGAAAATAAATTGCTACCTTGTATCCTCGTCACACGCCACATCATCATTTGTATCTGCAAAACTTCCACTAACTGCGCAGTTAAGTGACATTTCGGCCAGAAATAAATAGGTATGGAAATGAGTCATAAACTCTCTTTACACTTGATTTATATTCGCCCTCGAGTATAAGAAGAACTAAAGATAAAGTACCTATGAATTTTGGTCATCCCTAAGACTCAAGACACAAGAAAAGACACGAGACTCGAACAAAAAAAACACACAAGACTCGAACAAGACAAGACAAAAAATAAAAGAAGAAAAGAACATACGGACTCAAAAAACGAAGACACGAAATGAAGCAACACCAATCAATTAAAATTTTTCCACACCAATTAACTAGGCAAGCAATGTCAAACCATACAATCATGATCTCATCAAGCAAGAAGACAATGCAAATTTTGAAACTAGGCAAACATATATCAACTTGGTCAAAATCTAAACATTGCGGATATCCTCAAGATTCACTCGACACTCAACTAATCTAGGTTTAGTTCAAGCCACTCAAAGGAAAACAATCTACGCAATCACGATAAGAGATCGTCATAATAGCAATATCAAAGATGTCTTTCTCATTTGGTTGTAATAGGGCTTAGCACTTAGACAAATTGATGTTGGTAAGGGTACTAAGGGTACTAAGCTCCATCAAATTTAATTCAATGTTAAGCATGTCAAACTCCCTCACTTGTGCAAGCAGTATAGAAAATAAAAAACTACTACCACTAGGAAATAAAACTCAAACTCTACAACTTATTTTATGTACCCACTTTCTTTTCTTTTTCTACCACTTTTCTTTTAGATTTTTTTTTCAACATTCTGGCAACTATCTTAACACTGCAATCAGGCCACTTATGTTCTGCTTATTTGTAGCAGTTTTTACACTTAGAGATTTTGGCCTATCTTTTTTATGCAACATGTATAAACTGGGCAGGCAGAGGACATATGTAACAATCCTCAAAATTACAACTATCCTGCATAAGAGAGTTCATAAGACAAACAGTATATTACATGGGTAAAGAGAAAGTTAAAAAATGCATTGGCTAAATTTTTTTACTAACTCAAATCAAAGAATCGGTCAAGGCTTCAAAATGTCTCACTAATGGATAAGGTCGAAAATATTTTTGTTGCGGCCGTGTGGCTAAAAATCCCTAGTGCCTCCTATATTTTGTCACAAGTGACTCTGTTGGGTTATGAGTCAGTAGATGGTATTCAGCTGTTAGTGGTTAAAATAATATTGGGAGAAATCATAGTAGTACTATGGAATTGAAGATCCCAAAACTCAGCTGATATCAGTAGTGTAGTGTCTTGATAGGACTAGATGATGTATAGGCTAGACTGTTTTTATTATCTATCTTTTTGTCTAAGTCCTGTACGGGGTAAATTGTTGGATTGATCTTTTGTTGAAGTTACCTTCCAAAACCCCACGTCATCAGTGTAATTGCTTGCGTTCTTAAGTCATCAGCTGATCTTCGCCTCAGTAGAAGACATCTCATCGCCGACGTGACATCGCCAGAAGAACTCTATGCAAGCTGAGTACCTTCGCAGTCATCAGCTGACCATACTCAAGAGAATATCTCTTGTCAGTCGACTTAGACGAAGAAGACAGAGACTGCTTAAAGTCTACTGTATCCGACAGAAAACGACTCAGCCGCTAAAGTCATTTCGAAAGTCAGCAGAAGACATACGAGGATTTGAGAGAGTCAACTCCGATGTCTGACACAATCTCACCTACCACAAACCTCGACCAATGAGAAGCCGACAACGCTTTATCTGTTCTGACCAACTAAAGCTGCTCTCATGTACAGTGTCCAACAACTCTGCTGCAACAATTCGAATTTATGACCGTTTTCTTTGGAAGCTTGTGACACGTGGCATCGTCTTCTCCAACGGACATATGCCTGCTCACAACTATAAATAGAGAAGAAATCCGAGCTTCACGCACGGGATATCAAGGGAAAAATGCTCAAGCTTTCGAACAACTCTAGCGCATTCAAGATCAATCCAAATGAAGAACTTGCCCAATAGAATATCATTAGTTCTTCTCTCTAGAGTTCTTTAGATCCCTCTTCTCTAGCTAAGCTCATTGCCAAATTTATAGCTTAGAAATTCGAAGGAGTGCACTTTTAGTGATTGTTCTTACTGTAAGAACTCCTTCCTAGTTGGAGATTATCCCCTCCCTTTCAAACTTCGGTTTGATTTGTAAAGTCGCTAAGGACTATAACTTAGAAGGGTCTGTCCAGTGCACAGATTCCTTGCAGAGACTTGCTCAGATAAATCAACAAGAACTCCTGTTCGGCAGGACCGTGGACGTAGGATCTTGCGTATCCGAACCACGTTAAAAATTGATTGTGTTATTTACTGTTTTATTGCATTGCATACAAACTGATTAAAAATCACATCTTTGCATAAAACGTATTCTCAAAGCGCACTAGCCAAATTACTTGATTTGTGAAAATCACGTTTTCAAACTGAGACGAATCTCTGGGCCCCACACTCTTTTCCGCACAACGTCTCCGACTGAGTTTCAAGTACTGACAAAAGTCAGTAGGAGAGCTCAGTAGTTGGCACACTTCTGACCCGCGATCGAAGGTTACTATTTGGCACTTTTCATCAGTTGCAATCTACAGCTCAGCTGTCCTTTGCGTTCTAAGAAAAAAAAACTGTGATCAGGTGTATTCACCCCCCTCTACACCTAACTATCATCTCCGGACCAACAATTGGTATCAGAGCACACGGTGTTCTTCTGAATAACCGGTTCTGAAATACTGGTCTTCTCGAACAGATCCTGAAAACGTTTTTCACTGCACAAGCATCTCTTCATACATCCTTATACTCTTACCCATAATGTCTGATATGTCAGGTATTCGGATGGTACCGATGTTCTCAATAGAGAACTACACGGTATGGCGTGTGAGAATGGAGGCACACCTTACCTTGCTGCATGACAGCATGACGGACGTCCTTGAGATAGGACCCATCATTCCCATGATCGATAGTGTATAATTTGCCGCTGTGGGAGGTGTACGAGCGCAGACTGGCGCTATGGTCGCTAAAGAAAAATCAGCCTTCACACCAGAAGAGAAAAAGCTGCACAACCTCGACCGAGTTGCGCGTAATGCAATCCTGACTACGCTCAGTGATTCTCACCTCGGGAGGGTGCAAGACTGCAAGACGGCAAAAGAACTTTGGGATGCCCTGGCTGTACTGAGCCAAGGAACCCCGCAGATCAAAGAGAACAAGCTCGAATTAGAGCTACAAAAGTTCGACGCGTTTGCCATGGAGCCCAGTGAGACCATTGATGAGCTAAGCGCCAGATTCACAAACCAAGTCAATATGATCAACGGGCTGGGGAGGATGTTCACCAACAAAGAGATGAACACCAAGATCTTAAGAGCGCTACCTCGACAGAAGTGGCTTCCATTTGCTACTTATTTACGTCGCTCTGATCTTAATGCTCTAACTCCTGATGTTATCTTTTCAGAATTAAAAACAGAGGAATTTGAGCACAGCCTACCCCAACGATGTTCCAGTGCTCCAGCTGACACTCAGATTGACCATGCTTTCAAAGCAACGAACAAGAAACCGGAATCAAACCCATTTCTTCCAAAGAAGGCAAAGAGGCCGCAGGCAGAAACAAAGTCCTCTCGAGACATCCGCTATCGACCCACTTGCGCTTATGGCTCTCAAATATCAAAGAGAAAAGGAGAGAGTCAGAAAGCTGAAGAAATACAACAGAGATTCTCCCTCAGGTAAGAAAGATTTTCGAAAAAGGGAAGAATCTAAACATTCTACTAACTGTAGGAACACAGAACCTGCTACGAGTCCATCCAAAGATTCAGCTGGAAAAAGCAGCAGATCATCTGTCTGTTACAACTACAAGAAGGAGGGACACTATCAGTACGAATGTCCCGAACTCTCAGCTGCTCAAAGAGCAGAACGGCAGGCCAGACGCGAGAAATTTGCATGTAGGAGGCAGGCCTACATAGCCGGAGAGATATCCGATGACTCAATCGAGGAAGATACATTCATGTATTCTTCTGAAGACGAAGCTGCATTTGTTGCCGTTGAGATCGGAGAAACAGATCCTGAAGAAAATGCAGAATATTGTCTGATGGCCGGAGAAGAGGCTGAGGTAAATTCTAAACTTAATTTAACCTCTTCTTCACACAGCACACACGATACGTGCTCGGACACAGATAAGCCTCTAGATGTGGTACAAGCCTACGATGATCTACTAGAGGAGCAGATTCAGCTGAGCAGAGAGTTCGGTGAGAACCATTCGAGAACCTGGAACGGTAAAGGCCGAGAATCGGAGACTTTCTTCTGATTGTCAGGTCTCTACTGAGTCTGAGAATCTTTTTGTGAGACTCAAGGAAGAGATTAAATCTCTTATGACTAAGTCTCAGCTTCAAGAAACTCAGATATCGGTTCGACCAAGGACAATTTCGAGAAAGATACTCGAGATAGCCCGACTCGATCGAAGCTCGCGAAGTTGAAAAGGATTATGAGTCACTTCGAAGAAGTGATGAAGTTTGGCGAGAACTGATAACTGAGCAGTACCTAGGAGCTAAGGAGAAGTTGGAAAGTATGCTTAGAGCGCAAAGGCCGACGGTCATGAAAGAAGGACTTGGCTATACTCATGAAGCTTCCACTTCAAAGAGCTCAGAACTGCTGGCTGATAGGTTCGTCAGAGGTAAAGTTCAGACTACTGACTCAACACCTCAGACGAAGAATAAACAGAAGATAGTTGCACCTCAGCCGAGCAACAAGAAACAGCTGACCAAAGGTTCCAGCCTCAGGACACCACGATCAAACTCAGGGGGAACCAAGAAGGTCAGGTGGGCGGAACAGTACAAGGAACCACTGTATGAACATCTAGCTCAATATGGTTCGTACTACTATGAGCCCAGGGTCAGGAGGAGCGCAAAGCCTCAGAAGAAGAAAGCTCCTGAACCCAAAATCATCAGAAAGTCAGTATCTCCGAGTCCTGTGGAGAAGAAAGCTGATAAGGTTCAGAAGAAGAAGTCTCAGACTTCTAAGGTCCCTAGACAGATCTGGGTTCCGAAATCACCCACTAACATGTAAGGACCCAACCGAACCAAAGGGTACCTAAAAATGTTTTTGTTTTGCAGGTGCATAAGGACCCTTGGATTGTGGACAGCGGCTGCTCGAGACACATGACTTATCAAAAGAGCCTACTGACCAACTACATACAGGAAGATGGTCCCAGAATTGAGTTTGGTGACAACTCTAAAGGCTATACAAGGGGATACAGAATACTGAATATTGGGACTGCCTCAGTTCCAAGAGTAACATATGTTGAAGGACTTCAACATAATCTCCTTTCTGTCAGTAAATTCTGTGTCAATCTGAATAGAGTTCTCTTTGATGCTGGTTTTTGTGATATTGTTGATAAATCTACAGGGAAAATAGTGTTATCAGGTTCGCGGAGGAAGAATATATACGTTGCAAACTGGAAAACCGCAGAACATGAGGCTTGCTTACTCGCACAGACTAAATCTAGTGACAAGGCGGTGATGGCCGTGGCACAAGAGACTCGACCACCCGAACTTCAAGACTATGAACAAGCTAGCCAAGAACTCTAAAGTCAGAGGACTGCCCAACGAATCGTTTATCAAAGACAGAAATTGTGAAGCATGTTTGAAGGGAAAGCAGACAAAGAGTAGCAATCCACCTATTCCGTCACCTTCCACTGATGGAATCCTTCAGCTGCTACACATGGACTTATTCGGGCCAATTTCTCCAGTGACTATAAGAGGCAAGAAGTATGCCCTCGTCGTTATTGACGACTACTCGAGATATACATGGGTCATCTTCATAGCCAACAAATCTGATGTCCAGACTGAGTTGCCCAAACTGCTGAAAAAGCTCAGTGTGGAAAAGGACATCAAGATACAAAGAATCCGCTCAGACAGAGGAACAGAATTTCTCAACTCAATAGTTAAAGAGTACTGCGAAAAGGAGGGAATTAAGCACGAGACATCAGCAGCTCGCCCCCCTCAGCAGAACGGACTTGCTGAACGCAAAAACAGAACACTTAAAGAAACAGCAAGAACGCTCCTAGCAGACTCTGGACTACCCTCAAAGTTCTGGGCAGATGCTACTGACACCGCCTGCTACACTTAGAATCGCTCACTACTTACACAGCAACACATGAAGACACCATACGAATTATGGAAAGGGAGAATTCCTTCTATTTCTCATTTTCATATTTTTGGCTGTCCTTGCTTTATTCACAATAATGGGAAATATCAGTTGAAGGTCTTTGATAGCAAATCTGATCAAGGAGTATTCTTAGGATACTCTCGGGTCAGTAAAGCCTTCAGAGTCTTTAACTATCAGACCATTTGCATCATGTTGTTTTTGATGAGTTTGTTACTGAGAACAGGAAAACTACAAAGACAAATACTGAAGATGTCAGCAGCAAGCTACAGGATCTCGCACTAAATGACAAAGCTGAAAAGATCCAGCATTGTTGGGATGATGAGTCAGACGATGAAGAAATTCAGACTCAGCCAACAAGCGATGTAGTTGACCTGGTTGATTCTACTAAACATAATCAACAACAGGTAACAACGGTCGATGAGGAAGCCCCAGTGGTAACTGAGACCTCTACTGAGAATATAAACTTAGGGGGAACAAATACTGTTCCTGAGCTAAATGCCCCTGAACCTGGAAACTCAGTAGATCCTAACCTTCTTACTGAACTAATGCAATCACAGAACAGTACAACTGAAATGCCTAACACACCTACTAACTGTGCAGAAGTAGTATCAGAAGAAGAAGCCAGACTCAGACGTTCATGGCTTGACGCTCATTCTTCAGATCTTATTATTGGAGATCCATCAACAACTATAAGGACAAGGTCTAGATTAAGTCAAGGAGAAAGGTTTGGTATAGTAGATGGTATTCAGCTGTTGGGGAAATTGTTGGGTTATGAGTCAGTAGATGGTATTCAGCTATTAGTGGTTAAAATAATATTGGGGGAAATCATAGTAGTACTATGGAATTGAAGATCCCAAAACCCAGCTGATATCAGTAGTGTAGTGTCTTGATAGGACTAGATGATGTATAGGCTAGACTGTTTTTATTATCTATCTTTTTGTCTAAGTCCTGTACGGGGTAAATTGTTGGATTGATCTTCTGTCGAATTTACCTTCCAAAACCCCATGTCATCAGTGTAATTGCTTGCGTTCTTAAGTCATCAGCTGATCTTCGCCTCAGTAGAAGACATCTCATCAGCCGACGTACATCGCCGAGAAGAACTCTATGCAAGCTCGGTACCTTCGCGATCATCGGTGACCATACTCAAGAGAATATCTCTTATCAGCCGACTCAGACGAAGAAGACAGAGACTGCTTAAAGTCTACTGTATCCGACAGAAAATGACTCAGCCGCTAAAGTCATTTCGAAAGTCAGCAGAAGACATACGAGGATTTGAGAGAGTCAACTCCGATGTCTGACACAATCTCACCTACCACAAACCTCGACCAATGAGAAGCCGACAACGCTTTATCTGCTCTGATCAACTAAAGCTGCTCTCAGGTACAGTGTCCAACAACTCTGCTGCAACAATTCGAATTTATGGCCGTTTTCTTTGGAAGCTTGTGACACGTGGCATCGTCTTCTCCAACGGACATATGCCTGCTCACAATTATAAATAGAGAAGAAATCCGAGCTTCACATACGGGATATCGAGGGAAAAACGCTCAAGCTTTCGAACAACTCTAGCGCATTCAAGATCAATCCAGCGAAGAACTTGCCCAATAGAATATCATTAGTTCTTCTCTCTAGAGTTCTTTCGATCCCTCTTCTCTAGCTAAGCTCATTGCCAAATTTATAGCTTAGAAATTCGAAGGAGTTCACTTTTAGTGATTGTTCTTATTGTAAGAACTCCTTCCTAGTTGGAGATTATCCCCTCCCTTTCAAACTTCGGTTTGATTTGTAAAGTCGCTAAGGACTATAACTTAGAAGGGTCTGTCCAGTGCACAGATTTCTTACTGAGACTTGCTCAGATAAATCAACAAGAACTCCTATTCGGCAGGACCGTGGACGTAGGATCTTGCGTATCCGAACCACGTTAAAAATTATTTGTGTTATTTACTGTTTTATTGCATTGCATACAAACTGATTAAAAATCATATCTTTGCATAAAACGTATTCTCAAAGCGCACTAGCCAAATTACTTGATTTGTGAAAATCACGTTTTCAAACTGAGACGAATCTCCGGGCCCCACACTCTTTTCCGCACAACGTCTCCGACTGAGTTTCAAGTACTGACAAAAGTCAGTAGAAGAGCTCAGTAGTTGGCACACTTCTGACCCGCGATCGAAGGTTACTATTTGGCACTGTTCATCAGTTGCAACCTACAGCTCAGCTGTCCTTCGCGTTCTGAGAAAAAGAAACTGTGATCATGTGTATTCACCCCCCCCTCCACACCTGACTATCGTCTTCGGACCAACAGACTCAAACATATTGCGATCTTGCGGATAAACACTCACAAAGGAATAGTAGGAAGCATCCTACTTTAAGGCTCAAATCTAATTTAAGTGAGTTGTTTAAAGATTCTATCCAACAAATGTTTATTTTTCCTCATCCCAAATTACATACATACATGTGCCTAGATCTACTATTCACAAAGGCTAACATGCAAGCATATTTAAACACAAAGGCAAAAATAAGACATGCTCGATCATAGAAAATGGTCCTTCAAAAATAAAAAAAATTGGCATGCTTCGACACGAAATACCCCCCTCTCCCTACTATTCACAAAGGCTAACATGCAAGCATATTTAAACACAAAGGCAAAAATAAGACATGCTCGATCATAGAAAATGGTCCTTCAAAAATTAAAAAAATTGGCATGCTTCGACACGAAATACCCCCCCCCCCCCCCCCCCCTCCCCTAGACTTAAACATTGCTCACCCTCGAGCAAGAAGAAACGAAACCAAAGAGAGAGAAGGCATGGCAAAATTAAAACAAGCACCCTCCTTACACTTGATCCCTACCAAATGGAAGATAAGAAAACACACGAAGACACACAAAAATAGACTCAAAACATGAAACAAAAAAAATAATAATAAAACAAAAAAAAAACAAGGGGGAAGAATGTCACTTGTCGCCTCGCTTGGGAAAGCAAGGTAGTCTGCTCATTACTGTGCTTCGGAGGCTATCAACTCTGTGGCATAGGGAATCCAGATCTATGTGCAAGGACTACACCGTGTCCACACCTGCAGCTGGAAAAGCACTTGAGGCACGTGGTCCCGGTGGATAAAACTGGATCTCCCGGTTAGGCAGTTCATATCAAACAAGGTTGGATGTTCCGACCGAGTCAATGCCGATCATCAACAATAAGAAAATTGCGGTCAACAAATGTGGAAGGTAAATGGCATAAAGTCATGTAACACATGGTACGACTAGCAATTGTAAACATGTTCTTAGCAATCCACCAATCTAGATTAAGACGACGCTTTGTAAACATGCACCATAAGAAATACAATTCATTAACCGTCACTTTATCAAAAGAGGTACTCTTTTTGCTCAAATTAGGAACTAGGTATTGGTGGCAAAGACGAAGGGTGGGATCTTCGATAAAACAAACTAGAGATCCCAAGGTGGCAAACTCTTCCGGATCGCATGGGGCGAGAAGCCTCTACGCGGTACGTGAACCAACATAGTTAGGATCCTTGTTAGGCAAAGCATGAAAAACCGACTTCAAAGAAACCAATTTGAAATTGATCAAAAGAAGTGATCCATAACCTAGTATTCCACTCGACTACCGAAAGATGATACATATTTCCAAACAACCTAAACTCAATGCTAGGCTCATACAAATCCTTATCACCCTCAAAATGAAAAGAATTAAAAAACTCCATGGCAACTTGCTTATAACAAGGATAATGATGAGACTCTAGCAACCACAACCAACCAACGCTTCGAAAGTAAGTGAAGAAGGGTTCGAGTATACATGCGGCATGAAGAAACGCGAGGTCCAGTAGGCGTCGCTTCGGAAGTCATTGCCCTCGCGTTCTTGTAAACGCATAATCATATAATTGATCTCAAATTGAGAGAGTGCATGGACGTCCTCCGGTGTATCAAAGTAGATAACCACTCGGTTTTCATACTCCGCCTCTTGTAGAAATGCCGAGGAGGAATTGGAATCAACAAGAGATAGGCCACTTATGTTGAAATCTCCCTTTAGTTGCCGTCGTGGTAATTTGAAACGTAGTCCGAATCTTCTTCTTGGCTTGGCAACTCTCCACGTAAACTTTCATCCCAATTCACGCCCTTGTATAGTTGAGTTGTGGCGGCTCTTGTTCTTCTATGAAGGATAGCCACTCGTAGAAAGTTTGAGGAGATAGCGACATTGGATTGGACAAAGAAGCGACGTCTAGACGAGGTGCACGGGACTTCCGTGCCCGTGAACGACATGATGGAGATTGCGGGGGCGTCGGTTCTGGCGTCGGATCTAGAGTAGGTTCTGGTATCGGCTTGGGAGTAGGATCGAGAGTAACTTCTCTCGGCGGTTGGATTGGCGGTTCTTGAATTTGAACTCCCACATTCCGTCGCAACCGTCTCCTTGGCAGTTTTGCTTGAGAAGAAGACTCCGTAGCATATTGAGACCCTTGGCCTTGCTCTTCGACCACCAGTTACGAACTATTGTCCATGTAAGAAAACATTGGTGCTGGAGTTGGTTCTCGTTCTACGAACGGAACTTGTTGGAGGGGCATTGGTTGATGAGGGACGGCGGCGGCTAGTTGGCGGCGTCTCTCCGTCTCGGGGTAGTTATGGATGTTGGCCATCCAACGTGCGGCGGTGTCAGCTAGTTCGGTTTTCTTCTTTGGAGCCATGGTATTTGATGGTTTGGTTGTGGAGGTGAAAGGTGGTGGAAGAAGTTGAATTGTGTGGAGATAGAGTAGTGGGCGGCACAAGTCAAGAGAAGAAAGGGATTGAATAGTGTAAAGTGGGTTAGGGTTTGGTCCCCCATTCCTTATTATAGATGCAGAGTTTTGCACTTTGGTCCCTCTACTTGTATAGTTGGGAGATTCTCCCCTACCCAATTTTCAATTCGGCCCCCATCTTTTCTGACCTCAAATATATTCTTGTTGTGCAATTTAGCCCCTAAAAAAAATCCTTCTACACGTTGGGTCCTCAAGGATTAAGAATTGTTGTTTTGAACCCCTCAATTGTGCAATTGACTCTATAACTTCTTGTGGAATATAATTTGGTCCCAAAAATTTGTTCAAATTGTAGATAGGCTCCTCCAATTCTTCTCTTCTCTAACTCCAATCCTCCTAGTTCCTTCTCCTTACACTAAGTCCAAATTCCATACATAGCCAAAAATCTGAAAGAGAAAAACAACACAAAAAGCGTAAAATCAAGCAAAAACATATGATGAAATAGGAATTAATGGAAATAAAAACATGGGTTGCCTCCCGGAAGCGCCATTCTTCAAAATCTTTTGGCTAGACCTCCTCTTCAAACAATCAAATGTAAGAGGGAATGGACAAGCCTTTTCCGTCCACCACTTCCATCATCGCAGCAACATGATAAATTTTAAGGCGTTGGCCATTGACAATCAAAGCTTAATTGAAATCAAGTTTCTGTATCACCACTACTCAGCTTGGCCAGGCAGACTGCACTCGGAATGGAATACATCTAGAGCGGAACTTTCCCGGTATGATCCGTAGCCAGGACTTGTAAAACCCCAAAAATAATTTACATTATGTAACACATTTTAGCTCATGCATGGGATCATGTGCTTTAGTTCTGTAAGTCGCGTGTTAGAAATTAAAATAAAAAATTAAAGCACCTCCTTATTTTTCATTGAATCTTTTTTGATATGTAAATTTATTTTGGGTTTTGAATGTATTCATTTATATCATATTATGATTATGTTGTTTATTGTTGAGATATAAATTGTTGGGTATGAGATTCAGTATAATAAGATTTGATAATCCTAAAACCCCTTAGCTAAATGATGAACCTCTTAATGTAATACTTAGTTGAGTTCAGCATGTTAGGAACTCAGTAGGCTAGCTAGAGTTCAGTAGCTGATAGATTCAGTTACATATTCTTATTTCAGCTGGATGGACTCAGCATGATGAACTCAATTGGGTGTCTCAGAACCCACTGAATCTGTAAAGAAAATTGAGTCAAGTACTGAATATCTCAGAAGAATGTCAGCAGGAGACAACTCAGTAAAAGGTTCTGACGAATCAGAGGAAGTCAACTCAGCATTAGCCTTGTAGTTTGAACAAGCCTTACCAACTCCCTAACCTCAACTAATGAGGAGTTGTCAGCATTGTACTTACACTAGCAAAAAGCTGCTCCTTAGACTGAAAAAGAGAGAATCTCTACAGTGGCATTCAAAGCTCAAGATGCCCATTTTTCTTGTCGTTTTCGACACTTTTCTAGACCCCTTCCAACAGATCTATTCATAAGTCAGGACTATAAATAGAGAAGAGTCTTCATGCAAAAAAGACACCGGGAACCAAATGCATTCAAGCATCAAAGGCTCTAGCAATCAAACAGCTCACACAGCGAAGAACTCATACACAGAGAGATATAATTAGTTCTCCATTCTAGAGATCTATTGTTCCCTTCCTCTACTCTAAGTAATCCTTCTAATATCTTAAGCTTAGAAAATTTTGAGGAATTCAACTTATTGAACTGTTCTTATTGTAAGAACTCCTTCCTAGTTCCAGAAAATCAAACCTCGTGTTTGAAACTAACACTATAACTAGAGTACATGTCCAACATATAGATCGACTGAGACTTGCTCAGTATAAGTAATCAAGAACTGCTGCTTTGTTCAGGACAGTGGACGTAGGATCCAGCGTCTCTAAACCACTTTAAAAACTGCTTTTGTTGATTTACTGGTTCATTAATTTATTGTTCATACTGCATACAAACTTATATTTCAAAATCATACTAAGCATAAAATGTGTTTTCAAAACTAGACGAAAATTATTTGGGCCTACACTTCCACACTCTTGTCTTATACTGAATTAGTCTTCAATGATTGAAGTCAGTAGATAGGACTCAGTGAATAGATATTCTCTGCTCACGCGATCAAGAAAGCTTATTTGGCCAACTGCTAGTTCAGTAGCATCATTCAGTAGAAACTGACTTTCGCGTTTGAGTTGAAATTTGCACTCAGGTGCATTCCATCCCCCCCCCCCCCCCCCCCACCACCACCACACACACACACACCTCAAGGCTCGTCTCTGGACCAACAGAAATCATGCTAGAATTATGAGGCAAAATAATACTCCCTCCGTCCCGCTATTATTGTCCTACTTGCCTAATCGGGATGTCCCGCTATTACTGTCCTCTTTCCTAAAATAGTAAAAATTACTCTTAAACATAAAATGAAGTGGGTCCCCCTTACTCACTACTCAACCCCCACATTCTTATACTCTCTCTCTTCAAAAATCTATCTCCCACTCGATTATGTTCCGCTCCGAACTCAGAAAATTATGATTTTTGTCTTTTTGAAAACTTTAGATTATTTCTTCAAATACAATATAAAAAAATATAAAAAATAAAAATCGATTGCCTTTTACTAGCCTTGCAAAAATTTGGATAATTCTCATTTCTTTCCACCAACCACTCCTCGAAAACTGTGTCATTTTCTTTATACAATTAAAACTCATAAAATACACACTAAACTAAAATTTCTTAATCTCTGTGCCGAAGTCAACTGGGACATTATTAGCGGGACGGAGGGAGTATTTATTTAGTTCGGATTTCCTAAACCTGCTAGGATTCATGAAAGGATAGAATATTTTAAATTTGTATCAAATTATTAGGAGATAATTTTATATTATGTTTTATGATTAAAATAGATTTGTATATGTGATGTACTTCATCCGCCTCATAGAATGTGTCTTAGTTTCCTTTTCGGGTTGTCCCATAGAATGTATCTTGTTTCTATAAATGACAATTTATTACAAATATTTTATTTATGGGACCCATCACTTTACACAACTTCACACACAACTTTCAGCTCTCTACTAGCTTTATTTGTAGGATTCATCACTTTACACAACTTTCAACTCTCCTCAATAACCGCACCCAAAAAAAATAAGACACATTCTTTGGGACGGAGGGAGTACATGTTTTAAAATCAAATCTAATTGTGTTTATCCATATCCTAATTTATCTATGATTGAATCTTTTATGTGGTAAGTGATAGATTAAATTCTATCTAAATGATATAAGTACGAAAATAATTATGGTAAAAATATATTTGATACCTTTTATAATTAGGGATCTTTATATAATTTATTTTAGGCCTATAAATACTCCCTTAGTCGATCATAATATAGTTTCTCATAAAAGTTTTGGAAATCTGTCAGCATATCTATGAATTGTTTCAAGAATTAGTTACACATATTCCCATCATTATACCGTCATGAAAAATTAGGAGAGTCTTCTTAGGTATGTGTAGTACACTATACTATTTTCGTAGAATTTTAAAAGTATGAAAAGTATTATTTTAAAAGTTGTTCTTCGTGACCTGCCAATTTTCATCACCATGTACGTGGGTCTGTTAGAGAAATTATTTTCGTGGTGTTCTTACGTTTTTTTCGACCATGATTAATCTTAATGTGATTTACTGTATGTTAGGTCATTCATGTTAAAAATATTGAATTTTTAGGTTACGTTTACTATTTATTTGTTAATTTGTTTCTTCATGTGCCAGATCTTTTGTCAACATGCATGTAGATTGAAAAACAAAAGTTTTCATGCTACTATTAAATGATTTTTTGATCATGATAAGTTTTATTGTGATGGAATATATATTATGTTGTTCATATTCGAGATCTATAATTTTTAGGATAAGATTTATGATTTCATTAATTTATTTCATGAATTGCCGAATTACTTTACGCAGAAATGAATTGTCAATAGAAGTAAGATTGTATTTAATATAACTGATTTTATTACTATGTGAAACCGTTAAAATTGCATGTTCATTTGTAGATTATGTATAATATACATGATTTGATTTTTCAGATCTATCTCTATATATGAATTATTTGAATTGTTGATGCATGCATGACATTCCATATACGAGTCATTAAGATAAACTTCCATGTTTAGGACAGGCGGGCGTGAGTTAAACATTGATATCCATTATTTTCTTCAAGTAAAGGTTAAGGCGGGGAAGTTACCGCTATCCTTATTATATGTTGTGTACAGTATTCATATGTTTATGACAGACATGAGAATGAAAATGAAATGGGTCAAGATCAAGATGAGGCCTTTGACCAGAGTCAAGAGGAGGCCCTATGAAAAGTTACGGTCAAGAGGAGACTGTGTGAAATGAAACTGATTCTTATGGTCAAGAGGAGGCTCTAGGATCAAAGTTATTTATTATGCATGTTTCATAAGTGTTTATTGACATTTTATATAATTTGGATATATGTGTGCACTCGACTGAGTAGTCATACTCATCCATTTCGTTTAAACATTTTTCAGAAAATGGCTCGACCGAAGCATAGTGGTGTTGATGGTGATGGTCATGAGGAGAATTTATCGATTTTGAGTTATTGTTTTAATTTATGAACCTGGTTGTGTTTCTTTTGAAATGTTGGGCTTAATTGTTTTTTATTTAAAATTTCCGCTGAGTCTGAAAAGAATCTAAGTTATGCAATTCTATTCCATGATAATGTTGTGAAAGGTTTAAAGTATGCATGTTAAGTATGAAGTAATGTCCCCTTTGGCTATGAGAATTGGGGCATTGCGGGACTGGTTGAGTAACACAAGCTTTCCCGGCTCGAATTTCTTCAAACGGGTCATTTTATCATGCCACGCCTTGGTACGATCCTTGTACATCATAGCCGCATCATAGGACTCCAACTGAATTTCCTCAAGCTCTTGAAGCTTATATTTTCTCTCCTTAGCACACTTGGTTGGATCCATGTTGATTTTCTTAACCGCACACTAGGCTTTGTGCTCCAATTGCACAGGCAGATGACATAACGTACCAAAGATCAATCTATACGGAGACATTTCGAGAAGAGTTTTATAGGCTGTCCAATAGGCCCATAAGGCGTCATCTAAACTCGTGCTCCAATCCTTCCTTGATGGATTGACTGTCTTCTCCAACATAACTTTCACTTCTCGATTGGACACTTCTGCTTGTCCATTTGTTTGCGGATGGTATGGAGTAGAAAGTCGGGGGACTACTTAAGCCAACATCTTCTCCAATGGGCTTTGCTATTCTAGTTAGGCAGGTGGAGCACTTTGTTGTTGGTACTATCGTTGGTGCGGAGCTTTGTATGGCTGCAGATAACTATGTTGTTGTTGGGGCTAGTATTGCTATTGGAATTGTTGTTGAGGAGGATTCCATGGTGGTTGTTCTTGATATTGTTCCTCCGACTGCCTCCATCTAAGGTTTAGATGAACCCCTTGTTATCCGCTCCAATTTCCAACTGTTGGGTTATGAGTCAGTAGATGGTAGTCAGTTGTTTGTGGTTAAAATAATATTGGGGGAAATCATAGTAGTACTATGGAATTGAAGATCCCAAAACCCAGCTGATATCAGTAGTGTAGTGTCTCGATAGGATTAGATGATGTATAGGTTAGACTTTTTGTGATAGTTTATCTTTTTGTCTAAGTCCTGTACAGGGTAAACTGTTGGACTGATCTTCTGACGAAGTTACTTTCCAGAACCCCACGTCATCAGTGTAATCGCTTGCATTCTTCTGTCTTCAGCTGAATCTGTCCTCAGTAGAAGATTCTTCATCAGCCGGTAGACATCAACAGAAGAACTTAATGCAAAGCTCAGTACCTTCGAAGTCATCAGCTGACCTACCAAAGCCTTATCAGCTTGTCAGCCGAAGAAGACAGAGACTGTCCTAAGTCTACTGTGTCTGACAGAAAATGACCCAGTCGCACAAGTCATTTCGAAGTTTAGCAGAAGATCATACGAGGTTGAAGAATAGTCAACTCTGAACACTGACACATTCTCACCTACCATAAACCTCGACCAATGAGAAGCCGGCAACGCTTTACCTGCTTTGACCAACTAAAGCTGCTCTCATGTACAGTGTCAACTGCCCTGCTGCAACAATTCGAAAAATATGGACGTTTTCTTTGGAAGCTTGTGACACGTGGCATCGTCTTCTCCAACGGACATATGCCTGCTCACAACTATAAATAGAGAAGAAAACCGAGCTCCACGCACGGGATTCACAAGGGAAAACGCTCAAGCATTCAAACACTCTAGCAAACTTGAAAGATCATCCAGCGAAGAACTTGCCTTCATAGAATATTTCTAGTTCTTCTCTCTAGAGTTATTTAGATCCCTTTCTTCTCTAGCTAAGCTCATTGCCATATTCATAGCTTAGAAATTCGAAGGAGTTCACTTTCTGTGAATTGTTCTTATTGTAAGAACTCCTTCTAGTTGGAGATTATCCCCTCCCTTTCGAACTTAGGTTTGAATTGTAAAGTCGCTAAGGACTATAACTTAGAAGGGTCTGTCCAGTGCACAGATTCCTTGCTGAGGCTTGCTCAAATAAATCAACAAGTTCTCCTGCCTTGTCAGGACCGTGGACGTAGGATCTTGCGTATCCGAACCACGTTAAATTGCTTGTGTTATTTACTGTTTTATTGCACTGCATACAAACTGGTTTAAAATCATATATTTCCATAAAACGTATTTATAAAAGCGCACTAGCCAAAATACTTTAACTTGCGTAAACACGTTTTCAAACTGAGACGAATCTTCGGGCCCTACACACTTATCCGCACAACATCTCCGACTGAGTTTCAAGTACTGACAAAAGTCAGTAGGAGAGCTCAGTAGCTGACACACTCTGACCCGTGATCGAAGGTTATTATCTGGCACTGTTCATCAGTTGCAACCTACAGCTCAGCTGTCCTTCACGTTCTGAGAAAAGAAATTGTGATCAGGTGTATTCACCCCCCCCCCTCTACACCTGACTATCGTCTCCGGACCAACAATTGGTATCAGAGTAACGGTGTTCTTCGGATCGCCGGTTCTGTACTACTGGTCTTCTCGAACAGATCCTGAAAACGTTTTCACTGCACAAGCATCTCTTCTTTCATCCTTATACTCATTCACAACATGTCTGATATGTCAGGTATTCGGATGGTACCGATGTTCTCTATAGAGAACTATACGGTATGGTGTGTGAGAATGGAGGCACACCTTACATCGCTGCATGACAGCATGACGGACGTCCTTGAAATAGGACCCATCGTTCCCATGATCGGCAACGCACAATTTGCCGTTGTGGGAGGTGTAGGAGCACAAACCGGTGCTAAGATCCCCAAAGAAAAATCTGCCTTCACACCGGAAGAGAAAAAGCTGCACAACCTCGACCGAGTTGCGCGAAATGCTATACTGACTACACTCAGTGACTCTCACCTCGGGAGGGTGCAGGACTGCAAAACGGCAAAAGAACTCTGGGATGCCCGGGCTGTACTGAGCCAAGGAACCCCGCAGATCAAAGAGAACAAGCTCGAATTAGAGCTTCAGAAGTTCGATGCCTTTGCTATGGAGCCCAGTGAAACCATTGACGAGCTTAGCGTCAGATTCACAAATCAAGTCAATGTGATCACCAGGCTAGGGAAGATGTTCACCAACAAAGAGATGAACACCAAGATCTTGAGAGCGCTACCTCGACAGAAGTGGCTTCCATTTGCTACTTATTTACGACGCTCTGATATTAATGCTCTAACTCCTGATGTTATCTTTTCAGAATTAAAAACAGAGGAATTTGAGCACAGCTTACCCCAAAGATGTTCCAGTGCTCCAGCTGACACTCAGATTGACCATGCTTTCAAAGCAACAGTCAGCAAAACTAGAGCCAAGCCTATTTCCTCCAGCAAGGCAGTGGCCACGATAGAAGCAAAGTCCTCTGAGACTTCAGGCACTGACCAACTCGCATTGATGGCTCTCAAATATCAGAGAGAAAATGAGAGAGTCAGAAAGTTGAGGAAATACAATAGAGATTCTCCCTCAGGTAAGAAAGACTATCAGAAAAGGGAAGAATCTAAACCTTCTACTGATTGCAGGAACTAAGAGCCTGCTGCTAGTCCATCCAAAGACTCAGCTGGAAAAAGCAGCAGAACATCTACATGTTATAACTGCAAGAAGGAGGGACATTATCAGTACGATTGTCCTGAACTCTCAGCTGCTCAATGAGCAGAACGACAGGCTAGACGTGAAAATTTTTCCCGAAGAAGGCAGGCCTACATAGCCGGAGAGATATCCGATAACTCAATCAAGGAAGATACATTTATGTATTCCTCTGAGGACGAAGCTGCATTCGTCACAGTTGAGATCGGAGAGACGGTTCTTGAAGAAACGGTTGAATACTATCTAATGGCCAGAGAAGAGGCTGAGGTAAATTCTAAACTTAACATAACCTCTTCTTCACATAGCACACACGACACATGCTCGGTCACAGATGAGCCTCTAGATGTGGTACAAGTCTACGATCTACTAGAGGAGCAGATTCAACTGAGCAGAGAGTTCAGCAGAACTATTCAGGAACTGGAACAGGTAAAGGCTGAGAATCAGAGACTTTCTTCTGATTGTCAGGTCTCTACTGAGTCAGAGAATCTGGTAGCGAGACTCAAGGAAGAGATTGAATCTCTTATGACTAAGTCTCAGCTTCAAGAGACTCAGATCTCAGTTCTGACTAAGGATAATTTTGAGAAAGAGACTGAAATAGCCCGACTCAGTCAGAAGCTCATAGACGTAGAAAAGGATTATGACTCACTTAGAAGAAGTGACGAGGTCTGGCGAGGACTGATGACTGAACAGTACCTGGGAGCTAAGGAGAAGTTGGAAAGTATGCTCAGAGCACAAAGGCCAACAGTCATGAAAGAAGGACTTGGCTATACTCACGAGGCTTCCACTTCAAAAACCTCAGAAATGCTGGCTGATAGGTTCGTCAGAGGAAAGGTGCAAGCTGCTGACACCACACCTCAGACGAAGAATAAACAGAAAATAGTTGCACCTCGCCCGAGCAAAGAAGAAGCAGCTGACCAAAGGTTCCAGCCCCAGGACACCACGATCAAACTCAGGGGGAACCAAGAAGGTCAGGTGGGCGAAACAGTACAATGAGCCACTATATGAGCACCCGGCTCAGTATGGATCGTACTACTATGAGCCCAGGGTCAGGAGGAGCGCAAAGACTCAGAAGAAGAAAGCTCCTGAGCCCAAAATCATCAGAAAGTCAGTATCTCCAGGTCCTGTGGAGAAGAAAACTGACAAGGTTTAGAAGAAGAAGTCTCAGACTTCTAAGGTCCCTAGGCAGATCTGGGTTCCGAAATCACCCACTAACATGTAAGGATCCAGCTGAACCAAAGGGTACCTAAAAATGCTTCTTTTTTGCAGGTGCATAAGGACCCTTGGATAGTGGACAGCGGCTGCTCAAGACACATGACATACCAGAAGAACCTGCTGACCAACTACGTACAAGAAGATGGTCCTAGAATTGAGTTCGGTGACAACTCAAAAGGCTACACAAGGGGATATGGAACGCTGAACATTGGGACTGCTTCAGTTCCAAGAGTAACATATGTTGAAGGACTTCAACATAATCTCCTTTCTGTCAGTCAATTCTATGACAATCTTAACAGAGTTATCTTTGACGCTGGTTTCTGTGATATTGTTGATAAATCTACAGGGAAAACAATGTTATCAGGATCGCGGAGAAAGAATATCTACATTGCAAACTGGAAAACCGCAGAACCTGAGGCTTGCTTACTAGCACAGACTAAATCAAGTGACAAGTCAGGATGGCTATGGCATAAGAGACTCAGCCACCTGAACTTCAAGACTATGAACAAGCTAGCCAAGAACTCCAAAGTCAGAGGACTGCCCACTGAATCATTTATCAAAGACAGAAATTGTGAAGCATGCTTGAAGGGAAAACAGACAAAGAGTAGCAATCCACCTATTCCTTCACCTTCCACTGATAGAATCCTTCAGCTGCTGCACATGGACTTATTCGGGGCAGTCTCTCCTAGTGACTATAAGAGGCAAGAAGTATGCCCTCGTCGTTATTGACGACTACTTGAGATATACATGGGTCATCTTCATCGCCAACAAATCTGATGTCATGACTGAGTTGCCTAAACTGCTGAAAAAGCTCAGTGTGGAAAAGGACATCAAGGTACAGAGAATTCGCTCAGACAGAGGAACAGAATTTCTCAACTCAGTAGTTAAAGAGTACTGCGAAAAGGAGGGAATTAAGCACGAGACATCAGCTGCTCGCACCCCTCAGCAGAACGGGCTTGCTGAACGCAAAAACAGAACACTCAAAGAAGCAGCAAGAAGACTCCTAGCAGACTCTAGACTACCCTCAAAGTTCTGGGCAGATGCTACTGACACCGCCTGCTACACTCAGAATCGCTCACTACTTACACAGCAACACATGAAGACACCTTACGAACTATGGAAAGGGAGAATTCCTTCTATTTCTCATTTTCATATTTTTGGCTGTCCTTACTTTATCCACAATAATGGGAAAGATCAGTTGAAGGTCTTTGATAGAAAATCTGATCAAGGAGTATTCTTAGGATACTCCCGAGTCAGTAAAGCCTTCAGAGTCTTTAACTATCGGACCCTTTGCGTGGAGGAAAGCCCTCATGTTGTTTTTGATGAGTTTGTTACTGAGAACAGGAAAACTACAAAGACAGATACTGAAAATGTCAGCAGCAAGCTACATGATCTCGCACTAACTGATAAAGCTGAAAAGATCCAGCATTGTTGGGATGATGAGTCAGACGATGAAGAAATTCAGACTCAGCCAATAGGCATTGTAGATGACCTGGTTGATTCTACTGAATAGAATCAACAACAGGTAACAACGGTCGATGAGGAAGCCCCAGTGGTAACTGAGACCTCTACTGAGAATATAAACTCAGGGGGAACAAATACTGTTCCTGAGCTAAATGCCCCTGAACCTGGAAACTCAGTAGATCCTAACCTTCTTACTGAACTAATGCAATCACAGAACAGTACAACTGAAATACCTAACACACCTACTGACTGTGCAGAAGTAGTATCAGAAGAAGAAGCCAGACTCAGACGTTCATGGCTTGACGCTCATTCTTCAGATCTTATTATTGGAGATCCATCAGCAACTATAAGGACAAGGTCTAGATTAAGTCAAGGAGAAAGCTCACTCTATTCTTGTTTCTTGTCCACAGAAGAACCTCAGTCAATAGAGGACGCACTCAATGATGCTGACTGGATCATCGCCATGCAAGAAGAGCTGAGCCAGTTCGTTAGAAACGAAGTTTGGGAGCTTGTTGACAGACCTAGACATCAACACGTGATTGGTACTAAGTGGGTCTTCAAAAACAAGCGTGATGAAAACAACGTCATTGTCAGAAACAAAGCTAGACTAGTTGCCAAAGGATACTGTCAAGCAGAGGGAATCGACTTCGATGAAACATTCGCTCCAGTCGCCAGATTGGAAGCCATTCGTCTATTCCTAGCTTATGCAACGCATCAAGGATTCAAAGTATATCAAATAGATGTAAAGTCAGCTTTTCTGAATGGCGTGCTGAAGGAAGAAGTCTACGTGGAACAACCGCCCGGCTTTCAGCAGGGACATCAGGTGTATAGACTTCGGAAAGCTTTATATAGGTTAAAACAAGCACCCAGGGCTTGGTACGATACCCTATCAGACTTTCTACTTCATAAAGGTTTTCAGAAGGGGACAGTAGATCACACCTTGTTCAACATAAAGTGAGGAGATGACATCCTACTGGTGCAAATCTACGTGGACGACATCATTTTCGGTTGCAGAAACGTGACTATATGTCAACAATTCGAGAAAATGATGAAGGAGAAATTCGAGATGTCCATGATGGGAGAGATGAACTATTTCCTTGCATTTCAAGTAAAGCAATCACCTGAAGGAATTTTCATCAATCAAGCCAAGTACACTCGAGATCTCCTGAAAAGATTTGGCTGCGACTCGAGCAAGCCAGTCAAAATCCCCATGAATACGAATTTCAAAATCGATCTAGATAAAGAGGGAGCTTCTGTTAACTCTACTGATTATAGAGCTATTATTGGTTCTTTATTATACTTAACAGCTAGCCGACCTGATATATCTTATGCTGTAGGTGTATGTGCAAGATTTCAAGCGGATCCCAAGCGAAGTCATCTAGACTCAGCAAAGAAGATTCTGCGATATCTAAAAGGAACACCTGACGCAGGGTTATGGTATCCTGTTGATGATAATCTAATACTGACAGGTTATTCTGATGCTGATTATGCAGGATGCAGGATAGATCGAAAGTCAACTTCTGGAACGTGTCAGTTCCTAGGCAGCAAGCTAATATCTTGATTTTCAAAGAAACAACATTCAGTGGCAACGTCCACTACTGAAGCTGAGTACATGGCTGTTGGAAGTTGATGTGCCCAAATCCTTTGGCTTCGACAACAACTGAGAGACTATGGTATAATTCAGGATGAAGTGCCCATCTACTGTGACTCCACTAGTGCTAATGCAATAACTCAGAATCCAGTTCTCCATACGAGATGCAAGCACGTGGATATTCGACACCACTTCATCAGAGACCATGTCGAGAAGAAGGATATCAGAATGGAGAAAATCCATACTGACAAGGAAAGGGCAGACATACTGACCAAACCATTAGCTGGGAACAGATTCAGAGAATTATCAGTTGAGCTAGGTGTACTGGATCCTATTGAATCGTGTCAGTAGAACACAACAATTGGTTGGTATCAATTGGTATCAGTAGAAACCAACCACTGATATACCAACAATTGGTATCAAGTGTAAGGAAACAGTATGACAGGTCAGAAGACTCAGTACACTGATTCAGTCGGGAGAATCATACTGTACACAGTAAGGGGGAACGTGGTCATCAGCTCATCAACCATCCTCCTTAGTTCAGCTGAAGAGGTTTCCGTAGTATTACTTAAAACTTTTTTTTCAGAAGCATGCTCGCATTTATTATCTCAGTCGCTTGCACTCAGTAGTTAATGAGCATTTATTTCCCACCATTATTTTTTAAGGATAAGTCAGTAGGAAACCGTTCTCATTTACAATGACTTAGTCTTTAATGCTACCTGCAGTGTCTTTAATGCACGTCTTCTCACTTACCTTAACTGCGCATTATCCTACGTGGGTCTATGGTAGAGGCGGCTTAGGCAATCATTCCTTTTATAACATCACATCTCAGCCGCAAATAACAATGAGAGATTAAATCCCAACCGTTCGATCTAAACGCTTTTTCACGCATGATCTTACAAAATCTTTCATCTTCTACCTTCTCCTCACTTATCGCCATTTCCGAAATTTTAGAGCTTTCTCTCCGCGATTCAGTTTTCTTCCAAAATCTTAAGACTGCTTTGCATTTTTAGTATCTCCAAGCTCTAAATCACTCGGTAATGTATTAAATCTTGCTCAAAACTCACACTAACTTATTCTATTTTCAAGTGCTAACGAGTTATTTTGCAGATTCTCATGGTGACAGTACAGACACCCACCAACATTGACGAGATCATCAAAACTCGCATCCAGTTCAAACCCACTATGGCGCTTCGTCAAGTTGATCTTCCATATCTGGAGCCCGTATTCACAGCTATTGAAAGTTCTGGACTAGAACTACTCGTCTCCAAGCAACCTCGGGCGTTTTTACCCAGACAAGTGGCGGAGGTATATTTCAACTGGAGAACCCTAGCTTCTGGGTTGGAGCAATCTTCCTTCTCGTTCATGAAGGAGGTTGTACCAAATTCTTGGGATGCAAGTCAGCACGTCATCAACATCCGTGATGCATTAGAGTTAGCATTTGATCTCCCAGCCAGTGGAATATCTCCTATTGGATATAAGGAGAAGGAGATCAACGCTTATGTTCAGAAGTTCTGCGGCAGGAGCGACATAGTCTTCAAGATAGCTCTGCCAAAGAATCAGCTACTACCACAATACCGGGGGCTCGCTTATATTGTCTCACACATACTCACAAGATCAGCGGGTTCCTATGATCAGCTGTCCAAGCCACGCATCCAGCTCATAGATGATGGAGTCCAAGTCAACTGGACTGACTACTATGTAGCCGAGCTGAAGGCTCAGGCTCAGAAGTTCACAGCTTCGCCCACTGGAGAAAGAAGACTTATTAGTGTGGGGAAGCTACTGTATGGAACCAAGATGTCCATATTGATCGAGCAGTCAGTCTCTAGGAGTTCAGCTTTTGCTCACTCCAGGTATTTCGACAGCAAGCTTATTAAATTTAAGACGAAAGCCGCTGCTGAGAAATCCATCGGGCAAGGGCCGCTTGAGCCGAAGAGAGCAGTCTCAGATTTGCCCCCTCGCGCCGACCCGCCTAAGAGGAAGAGGCTAACTAAAACTGGACCCTCTGAGGTCTCAGTCGAACCAGCCAGACAAGCCTCTCCTCCACCCACTCAGGAGGAACACATCCTAGATTCTGACACCGGCATTGAGGGTGCCACGATAAAGGATAAGGTTCAATGCATCAGTTCTGAGGAAACTCAGTCGGATATCAGGGAACCGATTGAGGAAACCTCTGCTGAGTGGACTACTCTTCACTCCACCCGTCTCCGTGCCACAAGAGAAGTACATGCTCAGATCCCTGAGATCTCTGAGCACCCAGACTTGGTGGAAACAGCCATAAGGGGCAGGACACGAATCTTCGCCGAGGTCCCTCGACTGGGATATTCTCGAAGACATAATCAGAACCCAGTCAGCTCTGTCCCTTCTTGCCGAGGAGCAGGAGTTACAATCAGCTATAGGGTTCGGGGAACCAGCTGATCTTGCGTCTTTTGAGGATCTGAGAGCAGCGATGCTATATCTTCTCAGCCTGCGATCCTCAATCCCTAGCAACAGCCCCTCGCCTCCATCTCATCATGGCGATGATGATGATAAGAATGATGACGAGATGGAACAGGCACCACCCAAGGATGCAGATTTGGGAGGATCTGCTGAGGGCTCTACTCCCCGTGAAAAGGGCCAATCACCACCACCTTCTAAATCTGGTGAAGCTCAAGTTGCCTCGAAGCCGAGTCGAGCGCAACAACTCGCGATATCTGAGCAGAGGCTCGGAACCAGTAGCTATCAGATACAACCGATAGGTTCCATGACCTCTAAGTCGGTAAACAGAGCTATCAGGCGCCAAGGGGACAAGAATCGTCTCCTCGCCAAAGACGTACACATCAAGTGGGCTCAATACACAAAGGCCCAGACTGAAAGCGTCGACCGACTAGCAGAAGGGGTTAAGAAAGTCTCAGAAGCTCCTACTCCTCAGATAAACATTCAGGAAATCATTGAGGCAGCCCTTGCAGCTCAAAAGGCGGACTTAGCCGCTCAGAGTCAGCAGCTCTTGTTATCTCAGAAGGAATCTTTCTCTGAGCAGCTGACTCAGAGTCTCGCGGCAGTCCAAGCCACCATGGATGAGAGGAACAAAGTGGCCACCTCTAGCCTTCAATAAGCCATCAAACAACAGGCTGAGGCACTGAAGGTCATCCAAAAAGAGATCACGGACTCGCATGATCAGTCTCTGCTGAAACTCCGCCAAGAGTCAGCTGCTCAATTGAAATCATTTAGAGCTGATCAAGAAAAAGGCTGGGAGCGATACAACGACCTGGTCAAGGACTTCGAAGCAACTGCCACCCAAATCAAAGATCTAGTATATAATTTGGAGAAGGATGTGAAAGCCATCCGTACTCACCTCTCCCAGGCTGATGATGCCAAAAAGGGAGAAAGAGAAGTAAAAGAAGAAACTGAGACGGAATAGGCTGAGGCGGAGAAGAGTCCTGAAGTCCAATTTATTGAGGGAGGAAATCAAGGGGTAGGTTCAGCCACTCTGGCTGGAACCAGTTCAGCACCCCAGGGGGAAGGTTCAGCCGCTCAGGTTGGAACCAGTTCTGCAGTACTCCTTCTGGAGTATGTTCCCCAAACAACACCTACTGTGACTGAGCCAGCATCTGCCTCATCTGCTCAGTACATCGAGGACATTACTCGCTTCCTCGATCAGGAGGACGAAGATGAGCCACAGCCACTACCACCGCAAAGGCCGGGGAAGGAGATTACAACTGAAACCACTCCTCCATCTTCCCCAATGCCAAAATTCAAAACTAAAGTGGAGCAGGAAGCCTATGATCTACAAATTGCTCAACAGCTACAAGACAAGCTGGATCATGAGCATCGGCTAGAAGAGGCCAAGAAGCCTAAGAAAGTGATTGGCAAGGCTGCCAAAGGAAAAGCAAAGAAAATCGAGGAGGAACTGAAGAAGAAAGCTCAAGAGGAGCTAGCCAAGGCTTTAATTACTGAAGTCTAGCCAACAGCTCAGAGTTACTACACTTCAACTCTTACACCTGAGCAGGAGGCCGAGGACAGAGCTACCTGGGAGGAAACGCTAAAGGGACTTAGTCTCAGGAGAGGAGATGCTAGATCAGCGGCCCTCAGAGAGAAGAAAAGATTGGCTGACATGGCTAAGATTATCAGCCTGGCTGACAAGCCACCAGCTGACTGGATAAAGCAAATACTCAGAGCTTCAAAGTACTATGGGAGAGGAGCACTCAGAGCGCCGTACATCAAGAAGGCCCCTACTCCTCACATAGACAAATGGGTACCAGCTGAACTAAACGAGCAGTGGGAGGAACTCAAAGTCTTATTCATCAACGGATATTATGTATGAGACTTCTACCCGTCTGAGGTACCTGTTGATCAGTTGTTCAAAGAATTTCTTCGTCAAAACCTTGCCCATATCGGAGCACAAATTCTACCAATCATGGAAAGGGAGAAGATACCCATCAGAGCTCCAGCCTTCAGAAGAATCCCTCCTCCCATGACGACTCGCGGCGTGCTACGCACGAAGGAAATAGAAGATGAGATCGAGGCAGCTGCTTATCATCACAATCTCAGCACTGATCTGCCTGAGGATCTCGAGGAAATCCAGACTCTGAGGAAAAGGATTTACAAGTATTACTGTCTGGACCCTCCTGCTGATAGGTCTGCTGCTTTTAAGAGCCGAACTCAGAGATTCAGACGTCAGCCGTGATCGTCATGTCCTTGTTTTTGTAATAGCGATAGAAACTTTGTAATCATCTGTTTATATATATCAGTTTCTACTGCTTGCCAGACAATTACTCATTGTCTTACGGCTTTGGCTTGTGTTTTTCACAACTGATCACTGAAGTGATCTGACACACACTCACACATAACCGTTTCTCTGATTTTGCCTATCTCTCACCCGCTCGAACTTACCGAAGTTATCGTTTCGCCATCAAGTCTTTCTAAGTCAGTAGTCTAGCATTCCTGTCTTTGTTTTTATAATAGTAGAGGTTTTGGCATCATCAATTAGGAGGAAATTGTTGGGTTATGAGTCAGTAGATGGTAGTCAGTTGTTTGTGGTTAAAATAATATTGGGGGAAATCATAGTAGTACTATGGAATTGAAGATCCCAAAACCCAGCTGATATCAGTAGTGTAGTGTCTCGATAGGATTAGATGTTGTATAGGTTAGACTTTTTGTGATAGTTTATCTTTTTGTCTAAGTCCTGTACAGGGTAAACTGTTGGACTGATCTTCTGACGAAGTTACTTTCCAGAACCCCACGTCATCAGTGTAATCGCTTGCATTCTTCTGTCTTCAGCTGAATTTGTCCTCAGTAGAAGATTCTTCATCAGCCGGTAGACATCAGCAGAAGAACTTAATGCAAAGCTCAGTACCTTCGAAGTCATCAGCTGACCTACCAAAGCCTTATCAGCTTGTTAGCCGACTCAGTCGAAGAAGACAGAGACTGTCCTAAGTCTACTGTGTCCGACAGAAAACGACCCAGTCGCACAAGTCATTTCGAAGTTCAGCAGAAGATCATACGAGGTTGAAGAATAGTCAACTCTGAACACTGACACATTCTCACCTACCACAAACCTCGACCAATGAGAAGCCGACAATGCTTTACCTGCTCTGACCAACTAAAGCTGCTCTCATGTACAGTGTCAACTGCCCTGCTGCAATAATTCGAAAAATATGGACGTTTTCTTTGGAAGCTTGTGACACGTGGCATCGTCTTCTCCAACGGACATATGCCTGCTCACAACTATAAATAGAGAAGAAAACCGAGCTCCACGCACGGGATTCACAAGGGAAAACGCTCAAGCATTCAAACACTCTAGCAAACTTGAAAGATCATCCAGCGAAGAACTTGCCTTCATAGAATATTTCTAGTTCTTCTCTCTAGAGTTATTTAGATCCCTTTCTTCTCTAGCTAAGCTCATTGCCATATTCATAGCTTAGAAATTCGAAGGAGTTCACTTTCTGTGAATTGTTCTTATTGTAAGAACTCCTTCTAGTTGGAGATTATCCCCTCCCTTTCGAACTTAGGTTTGAATTATAAAGTCGCTAAGGACTATAACTTAGAAGGGTCTATCCAGTGCACAGATTCTTTGCTGAGGCTTGCTCAGATAAATCAACAAGTTCTCCTGCCTTGTCAGGACCGTGGACGTAGGATCTTGCGTATCCGAACCACGTTAAATTGCTTGTGTTATTTACTGTTTTATTGCACTGCATACAAACTGGTTTAAAATCATATCTTTGCATAAAACGTATTTATAAAAGCGCACTAGCCAAAATACTTTAACTTGCGTAAACACGTTTTCAAACTGAGACGAATCTCCGGGCCCTACACACTTATCCGCACAACGTCTCCGACTGAGTTTCAAGTACTGACAAAAGTCAGTAGGAGAGCTCAGTAGCTGACACACTCTGACCCGTGATCGAAGGTTATTATCTAGCACTGTTCATCAGTTGCAACCTACAGCTCAGTTGTCCTTCACGTTCCGAGAAAAGAAACTGTGATCAGGTGTATTCACCCCCCCCCCCTCTACACCTGACTATCGTCTCCGGACCAACACCAACCGCATTGACTTCTTCTCCCGGACATTGTAAGGATATATGTCCTTTTTGACCACGTGCTCCACATGTGTGATCAACAATCTATTGGCTTGCTGACAAAGCTGAAGTTTTCTGCTTAAGCAGTCGGTCCAATTTATCTTCCATCTTGTTGAATTTCTCGTCCATCTTCAGATCCACTTTTGCATCAAGATCGTCCCAATAGTGTACATGGGACCAATTGACAGATTTCCTTGATGCTCACGGTCCTTTGTATTGTGAGGTAGATTCCGCAAGTCCTTCAATAATATTTCTCGCATCCTCATAGAAACTATTGGTAAAATTTCCCTTGATGCCAATATCGATCATGGTTTTTGCTTCATCGGTCATGCCTTGGTAAAAAATCTGTAGTAATTCCATGTCCGAATAACCATGGTTAGGGCATATACCAACAAGTTGTACAAATCGCTCCCAATACGCGTCGAAGGTCTCATCGGGTTCTTGTGCAATTTTGGATATCTTCTTCTTGAGCGCATTCGTCTTTGATTGAGGGAAATATTTCTTTAAGAAGGCCTTGCACATTTCTGCCTATGTCGAGATCGAATTGGGCTGAGAACCACACTCATGTTCCATCTTGAAGAGTAAAGGAAAACGTCTTGAGTTTGAATGCATCTAGATTACCTTTCTTGTGCAGGTTACAAACTTGATTGAACGACCCTAGAAAGGAATTAGGGTTCTCATTTGTCTTCCCATAGAATTTAGGCATCACAACCACTATATTATGCTTGACATCTATCTACTCAGTAGTGGTAATATGGATTGGACCAAGTAGATCTTCTCCTAAGTAAAGTGATCTGAAATTCATCCTCAATGGTTGTGGATTTTCTTTAGCAATCTCTTCCTCTTCCGATTACGAACTTCTTGCTGGAGTATTTTGTCCTATTAGGTCAAAAAAGACAGTTTCAGGTTCTGATTCGCTGGTATCGTTATCAGCTGTTGTTCTGTCTTCTAACTGGGCAGTTAAGACGTTTCCTGCCTCAGACAGAAGTTGTTGCTTCGGCAGCTTTTCCTCCTTCCTAATATTTTTGTTGTTTTCTCGATCTCCGAATCAAATAAGAGGTTAGAGCGAGAAGAACTGCTCATGTAACGCTTAAAAATCCCAAAAAAGATTAGTAGAAAAAATAAAACTAAGATAACATCGTGCTCCGACAACGGCGCTAATTTGGTGATCGTTGTATTACGCCAAATAAATCATGCTAAAGCTAGAGATTTTAATTAGTATATCTAACAGGATATCGAACACAGGGAACGAAGACTAGTCATTCCTACTTATCTTTGAGTTTTGGTTAGAGACCATGCAAGTTTTGAGATTTTACTAAACTAGAAATTGATTGAAACTGAAAATGATAGAAAACGTATTAATTGGGCAATTAAGAGACAGGTCAACCAGAATATTCCACACACACATATTTTCAGTCATCAACACTAAATATTAATTAATCCTAATAATCAACTAGTTGTAGACTGTCCTAATTAAACTGATATGACCCTTATTCCACTTACTTAGTCGGTAGCCGTCATGTTACAACCTACGTTAATGGCAATCAACAGATTTAATAACTAGACAACTTTGAGTACTAAGGGAACCTAATTTAGGAGTTTATTCGTATGTTAGACATCTAATAGTCTTCTATCGGTTTAATTCAGCTCTTCTACAAACCTTGCTACTTTTTTAGCCTTATTATATGAGAAACAATAGAAGTACTAGGTTAGCTATAGACTGCACAACCTAGGTTGATCAGGCCAAAATTATTAGTCAGATTAATTAAATCAGAATTATCCCAAAACTCCTTAAATTAATTTTAAGCACCTAAGCCTCACGTACTATCGTTGTGTGTTTCACATCCCGCCGAACCACTAAATGTTTAACTACTCATGAAAACATCCCGATTGCGCAAGCAAGACACTTTACAAAATAGAATAATAAACATTTGTAACCTAGGAACTAACATGCACAGAAATTAAGAATCAAAACAGTAAAAATGAAATACGAATTGAAAACAAAAAATGAATTGAATGATTAAAAACGAGAATACGGATCCAACGTCCTCGATCTCTCAACACAGGAATTGAAATACGAACGGAATTAAAAGAACTATCCAACAACGAGCATTAAAATTACAAATTAATTGTGTATCTTCCTCTCCAAATGCTCGACTTGCATGAAAATTAAATAGAACGGAACTTGATCGGATTTCTTTGATGGATTTGGATGTCACAGCGCAGGAATTTGAGAAGTATCGGGTATGAATGCATATAGAATTCCTGCGCCTTTTCTCCTTTATATAGGTTGCAATCTTGATCAAAACATATCTAGGGCAAATCTTTGGATAAGGAAAGATTTATAAGATAAGGAAATATCTTATCCTTTCCTTAATCTCCAAGCTATCCGCCCCCTTCCTTTCCTTCTTTAATTTTCGTTCATTCTTGATCAAAAATGCGCCATCTTTGTTGGAGAATACATTGCCACCTTGCGTCCTCTTCACACGCCACATCACCCTTTTTATCTGCAAAACTAAAGATTAAAAGTGCTCCAACTATGCAGTTAGGTGACATTTCAACAAAAATAAATAGGTACGGAAATGAATGACTTATCAGTACTATAGTATGATTATTGAATTAAAGTGACACTTTCTGCAATCATGACTGACACATTACTTCAGTATGAGTGACATGTTTACATAAAGAATACTTTTGGTCATTGCAATCGAAAACTTCCCTGCAGATTCCGGAATAGAATACAAACAAACATCAATGACAGTAGCGATGAGATTCAGGGTGTTGATGAAGAATGTATATTGAGGAATGCTTCACAAGGTAAAAAAGACATATGATTAACTGCATTTATATTGAGGAGTGTCAGTTTATGTGACTATAATGTTAATCTTTGTAGAGAAAAGTGTCAATCTATCAAGATGTACTAGATCAAGGGTTGAAGATAATCAAACAAACAATGATGATGGAACGCTTGTTTCAGTTCTTATGAATGACCTTAGTCCTGATATTCATACAGCATAAGGTAATAAAAAATGTTATTACCTGAAAGTATTACATTCATTTTGATTCTTAATTTTGTGATTGTTTTACTTGGACTCTACTGCTTGATATTTGACACATATTGTTATTACAATTGACACTTTTATTGTATCTTTTTTATTACTGATAATATTAGAGATTTGTCAGGTTATTTTCCTTGTTTGAAGGGAAAAAACATTGAGGAGATATATCAAATATACTATAGCCATGAAGCTGAACTTGGATTTAGCGTATGAAAATAACAATCAAGATCAAATGTTGTTGGTGTTATTGTTGGGAAGATGCTTGTCTACTCATCTCAGGGACCAAGGAATGTGAAGCAATGTAACTATTTCTTTTAGTAATAAAGAAAAAAGTACAAGAAAATACATAACCCGCGAAAATTGTAAGGCTATGTTGAAAATCAAATTGACAGATGATGGTATGTATTAAGTTATTCAACATGTCACGGAACACAAACATACACTCTCTTGGAAGAAATTGAGCTATATGCGTCGTTCAAAACGAACAATTACAAGTGAGAAAGTTGCACGTATAGAAGATATGATATCATCTGGAATAAAGGTTGTTGGCTCATTAAGATGCAGGTGGCTAACAAGTGCTTGGTCATACGAAGAAGGATTCTTAAACTTTGTGAATCAACTGAACATGGTAGCAATAGAAGGGGGCGATGCACAAACATTGATTAATATTCTCCAGCAACATAATGCTGAAGATCCATAATTCTTTTTCCATGTAAGGTTGGATGATGATGGTAGATTATTTAATGTGTTTTGAAGAGACTCGATGACACTATTGGAAAATAATCGTTTAGTAAGGAAGATTTTGTTGGTAATAATAGACCTTCTGCGGCGAAATCACCTTTCGCGAGGAAATATCGTTTCTAGCTAGTGCCCCGTCGGGATTGATCATTCCTCGCTAATACTAAAAATCAACAACGAGGAGAACTTTTCCTCACCAATGTATGTTGTGAAAGTACCAAAACACCATTTTCTAATTTATTCCTACTGTGTTAAAAGTCTTATATACCCTTTCTCATCATTGGTGAGTTATCCTTGCTAATTCGTATTTACTGTACCCATTTTTTCTTTTAATTTAAATAGATAAACTCATTGGTGGGGATGCTTTTCCTTGCAAAAACGTGCACTTTGCCAAGAATATGTTCTCGTTCCTCACTAAAAGTCAACACATTTTGAAGAAAGATTTCTCACTATGAGAGTATCCCTTTTAGATAAACTGGTTATATTAATCCAATATTCTTTAAATGATTTAGCTAGGGATGAATTGATTCTTGCATAGTATTATGAAAAACAAAAATATGTACAATCCCAATTACAATACGTAAAATCCCAATTACAATAACTAACAGTTAATAAGAAAAAATATGAACCATGGACCTACTACTTAAACATCTATAAGATAATATCCAAAGTCTGAAAAAAAAAATTCCTCTACAATCTTCATTTGTCACGAAAAAACTCCATCTCTTCCTCCACGATCTTCCATTATAACAGTTCTACAAAGCAAACCCCAAATTTAATCAATATATTAGGACAAAGAAAAATGAGATTAATCAACAACAGCAAAATAAAATTCACATTCCCACTCTATCTCCAGACAATTCACATTACAAGATAAGAACGTGTAAATCCATGAGTAAATTAATACAACAAAAAAGGGAAGTAGGTGAATGTTACATGATACGACCAATTTCTTACTAGCACAACAATAAGCTTAGTGTCGGAACTCCAAATTGCCTGCAAATTCTTCTCTTTCTCTGAATTTAAATCACGTCTCTCTTATACTTCGCCAATCTCACTCTATGCTGCAAACAACAAACAATGAGAGGGGAACTTGAGAAAATGAGAATGGTGGAGAAGAAGGCAAAGAAAAGTGAGAAGGGAAGGTGAAAATAGGGGAGAAAATATGTTAGATGAATTTGTGAAGATGTGAATTAGTATATAAGAGATTGGATAAGTTGTATATATAATAGTGGCAGTACACTTAATTGGTGGCTTCCCAAAAATTTGAAAATCCCTCCTAAAACTTTCAATTGAAATTTGAATTTTGGTCAAATATTTGAAAATTAGAATTAAATGAGAGTGGCGGGAGATCACATAACTAATTTATTACTTTCAATTAATAGTTCTAGACATCATTACTTGATTCATACTGTAAAATGTGACCCAAAATCAGCAAAATAACTTTGTGAACTAATAAACTTTTTAGAGAAAGGGCTTTTTCTAAATTGGATTCATACTGTAAAATGTGTATAAATCAATACACATTAGAGAAATCAATACATAACACACATGACAGATCGCTAATCGGCAAGAAATTGTTCTTCGGCGAGAAGAAAGCAACGGGAATTGGAGAATTGGGGATGAATGGGTTTGACTTGAATGGGATAATAAAAAAAGGTAGATATACCCAAAAAATAAAAAATATCCGTTTTATGTTTTCTTAAGATATGGCGAGGAAGGAACATAATTTCTCGCCTTAATTGTAAATTCTTAGAAGTTTTTTGTTTAAGCCTTTTATTTCGGCGAGAAAATCTTAGGACCTCCTCGTTGAAAATTAGTCAGAATTTTTATTATTTTTGGGGATTAAAACATCAATGAAAAACAAGGACAAGAAGGATTATTTTCCGCCCTGAAAACTATTTATTCATCTACTTTTTCGATAAATTAGTAATAGCAAGGAAAATCTTGCGAGGAATAGTTAATTTTCTTACTAATAGTTAAGCACATATCGTTTCTAGCTAAACATAATCTTTAGCGACAAAATAAGCGTCCTCGCAAGATTTTTTCCTTACTAAACGAACATTTTCTAGTAGTGTGATGAAAAAAGACTACATGATATATGGAGACGTCGTCATCTTTGACAACACATATAGAACAAAAAGGTGTAATTTAATTTGTGCACCTTTTGTTGGGCTACATAATCATTACAAGAATGTTATGTTTGGATGTGCCTTTATCTCAAATGAGCAAACAAAGTCTTTTGAATGGTTGTTTGAAGTCTTAAAAAAATCTATGGGAATAAAAGTTCAATTACAATTTTCACGGATTAGGACAAGGCCATTGCAAATGGATTAGAGACGGTATTCCCAACAACAAAGCATAGACTGTGTATATGGCATTTGTATCAAAATGCCATAAGCAGATTTAGTAAATTGAAGTCTGATAAGGGATTCAACGACGCATTCAACAAATGTTTGACGACCTGTTCAAATGGAGATGAATTTAAGAATTGTTGGAGCTCAATGAATTCAACGTATAGGTAACAAGATCATGAATGTTTTGTCAGGTTATATGGATTGAGAGAAAAATGGAACACTGCCTATAACAAAAACTTATTCTAGGCAGAGATTTTATCTTCACAAAGAAGTGAGAGCATGAATAGTTCTTTGGGGTGATACAGTAACTTGAGCAATCTCCCAAAAGTATTTTTCTACAAAAACATGGAATGACACTTTAGATAGATACAACTGACACTTACATTCAATCAGATTAATCGATACAATTGACTAAATGCATACCAACTCAATAACCATCCTCATGTAATCTGAGCTTTCTTCTGAATTTGACTTCACATTGTCTATATAGTGTACTTTTCTTATGAATTTGACTTCACTTCGTTAGTTTGGTAACGGATATGCTATATTTTAGTATTGTTCAATGTGTGTTTTTGTATTAATATAATCTTCACTTTTGAACATGATTGCTACTTATTTTGTAATTTTTGGATCTTGATGGGTGTTTGAAAAGTATAAAGCTTTCATATGGAAGAGTGGAAGAAAACAAAGGAAAGAGACCAAAACCACTGTTGAACAATCCCGGATTGAATGTCGAGATGAAAGTCGGGTTAAGAAGAGAAAGAAAAAAATGTGTGCTGATTTTAAACCAAATAATTGTACTTTTTATTCTCATAATGAATTGAACCCAATTAATTTGTCTTGTGAGTTAGAAAGCACGACAGTTTTGGAAAAGAAAAAAAAAGAAGGGAGTTGGTTTTTAAAAAGGGGAGAAGTGAAACGGAGAGGGGTCTGAAGAGGATCATCAACACTTTTGGGGAAGAAACCATCTGCAACCTTTGGAGAATAAAGACAACTTTTGAACAAGATTCGATATAGAGAAGTCTTCTTATATTTTCTTTTCAATGCTTGTACTCAAATTCTCTTGTGTTTTCTTAATTATGTCTTGTGGCTAATTCTCTTTGCTAGGGGTTAAGATTGTTCATGTTTACGGATGAATTTTAGCTTTTATTGGTTCATGTTCTTCTTCAATTTCCGAATTCTACTATGTTGTCTACTATGTTATGTTCATTACATGTATATGTTTGACTAACATGTATGTGCTCTTTTAATTTCTTGTGTATTGATCCGTGCAATAGATAGTAGAATATATCCCAGAATAGTCACGAGAGTATGGTAATAAGGATATAGCATGATTAACACCTATGTTTGTAATGGGTTCATTTAATTTTTATATCACGAAGTAGGTATAGCATTTATGCGAGCACGTCTTATCCGAATCGAAAGATTGTTTAAAATATAAGAGAGTGCATGTCGTGGAATAGTTGAAGAACATAATCAATAGGTTAATTGGATTTCTTATCATAACTCGACGCCCCTAGTTATTCTCATTCGCGTTTATCTCATTGTAGTATTTCTAGCTTTAATCATTACTATCACAAATTGATTTACTGTTTATGTTATTAGAATAAAAATTAAGTAAGAGAATTACCGTCCCTATGGATCGACTCTGGTACTTCAGGCTTTATTACTATAATAGGACTACGTTCGTACAATTGCAAATTAAATTCTTATTAGTAACAAGAGCAACAATCTCTGCATCTTCAACTTGTTCAACAACTTCTTCATTATCTTTGAACCGGTTGATCCCCAGCCTCTTAAGTCAGTATTTTCATCATCCTTATCCATTAAAAAAAACATATAACGCATGTTAATTATGTAATGTAAAAATAACATAAAGATAATTCTCACTGATTACCTATTTTCTTCAGATTAAGGAATTATTCGACAATCATATCAATATGAGAGTGGAATTCTACATTCTAGAAAATTTCATTAATATCATTGTCGGCAGCACCTTGAGATGGCTGAGGCAACGTTACTTTATCCTGCTTAGCATCCTTTACAGTCTACTTTTTTAATCTTTCCATATGAACCCGAGTGATCACTCTCAGATCCCTTTGCAGAAGTAGGAAGGTCTTATTCAAGCCCTATAAAAATGGATAACACAAAGATGACAATAAACCAGAGCAATGAACACTATGCATAACAACAATGAAACTTTTATTGAACATAATTGATACGTTTCCTAACAAAAATAGATACTCAGAAAACTATACTTACATCATTTTCCATAGCTTTAAACTCCATGTCAATCTTCTCACTAACAGGTAGATTTTACATAATCATCCAATTATCCGATTGATCTGCTTTAGATGGGGGATATTCAGCAACAAGTAGAAAATCTAGACATGATTGAGATGTTTGCCTCTTGTTCTTCAAACTGACTGGATAAATGTCTTCTACACAAATACCCCTCCTGAACTCCCCAACAACAATCTCTAGATATAACCTCTCTTTAAGTTTCACAAATGTCCAATGCTAAATCAAATGCAAACTACTACTCTCAGCTTTACCCAACCACATGAATCAGTGGAAATAAACAAGGAGAAGAATTAAAATACAGCGGATGTCCAATTCTAAGAATTTTTATATTCTTAGAATTTTTTTAAACTTCTCGTCACTAACTAAATAACCCTTTTATATATATATATATATATATATATCAAGGGAACACATGTTATATACCAAGGGAACACATGTTAATACCATTATTATGGAACAACACCCACATTTCCTATATACATACTAGTCAGCTAATAATCTAAATAAATTAGAAGATGTCTTAACCACTTTTCTTAATTTTGAAAGTATCACCCTGGCTGACAGCAAAAACTGAAAGGTCTATTGATTACTAGATACATTCTTAAATTCTTATCCTCAAGAAACCGACTCTCACAGCAATACCACACCATGACACATCAAATACCATGGACAAAACACAACGAGCATGCATACTATCATAAAGAACCTTGAAAAAAATAATCTACATCATTGAAAAAAATGAACAGATGAACATGGAATTTAATGAGACCACAGTTGTACCTTTGATAGAAGAAAAAAATCAACAACTGAAATTTGACGACCAAAACGATGATGCAGGCTAGAGGAAGAATATTTCTAGAAGTGTGGGTCTGGTGAGAACCCTCCTATTTGTGAGAACTAGGAACTAATCGTGGTCTTAGATTTCATTAATTTAATGGTCCAAATTTAAATTTTATTTTCAGATATTTTTAAATATAATTTTAGTTTGTTTAATTAATGAAGGGTAAGATTGTAATCTTATTATTTATGGATTTATAGATAAGGCAAGTTTCTTAATATCTAATTTAAAAGATCGCGTGATTATTTATAGATAAGGCAAGTTTCTTAATATCTAATTTAACTTTTAATTAACATATTAATTAATGTGGATAAATATAGCAACAAACGAATTGATTTAAATAACTTCCCATATTATTAATTCTAAAATCATAATTCATTAAAAATCTACCATTTAAAACTGTATTTTATCCATAAAAATTCTCAAAAAAATCTATTTTACTATGCATAAAAGTCTCTTTCATTATGCAAAAAATCACACATTAAAAGTGTATTCAATTATGTATAAAACTTTCGCTTATTATGCATAAATATTGCTTGCATTATGCATAATGGGAACTAATCATGTCCTTAGATTTCATTAATTTAATGGTCCAGATTTAAATTTTGTTTTCAGATATTTTTAAATATAACTTTAGTTTGTTTATTTAATGAAGGGTAAAATTATAATTTTATATTTATGAATTTATAGTAATTTACACCATTCGACAATTACTATGCGATTATTGGCTCATGTGTAATTTTGTCATTTAACATAAATTAATTCATTCCTTATTTCATGGATCATGAACCGTTTTTCATATTTAAAACTGTTTCCCTTATTTTTCTCTCTCCCTCATTTTTCCTCAACTATTCACGTTTCTCTCTCTCTCTTTTATACAATGGGTGAATATATCATTTTAAAGGTCATAGAAATATTAATAATTTATTATACAAGCTTCTATATTCATATTAGTTTTTATTATATAATTAATAATTTATGCATAAATATTAATTGGCTTATGCATATATTATTAGTATGTTATGACAAACTTTCAAATTTATATTAGTAATATGCATATGGTAGTTGTCTATTATGCAAAAATATAAACTTAGTTATACATATATTAGTAATTTGTCTTTAAATGTTTTATGCATATATTAGTTGTCTGTTATGCACAAATATGAACTTTTTATGCATATATTAATAATTTATTTTTACAAATCCATCAATTTGATGTTTGCTTAACATGATTGTAGCAATATGCAAGAGACTATTATGCATAATGCAAGAGATATTTATGCATAATGAATGAAAGTTTTATGAATAATTGAATACACTTTTAATGTGTGTTTTTTTGCATAATGAAATAGACTTTTATGCATAGTAAAATAGATTTTTTGAATATTTTTATGGATAAAATACAGTTTTGAATGGTAGATTTTTAATGAATTATGATTTTGGAATTAATAATATGGGAAGTTATTTAAATCAATTCGTTTGTTGCTATATTTATACACATTAATTAATATGTTAATTAAAAGTTAAATTAGATATTAAGAAACTTGCCTTAATTAAAAATAATCTTTTAAATTAGATATTACGAAACTTGCCTTATCTATAAATCCATAAATATAAAAATTACAATCTTAGCCTTCATTAAATAAACAAATTAAAATTATATTTAAAAATATATGGAAAAAAATAAATTTGGACCATTAAATTAATAAAATCTAAGGCCACGATTAGTTCCTAGTTCTCACAAATAGGGAGGGTTCTCACAAGATCCACTCCCTATATATATATAATTTCTATACCTAATTTGCTTAGGATAAGATCTTATGTGAGATATTATTTGTAACAACCAGAAAAAAAAAAAAAAAAAAAAAAGACGGTCGTTGGAAAAGAAAAAACTAAACTTAATATGATACATCAAGGACATACATATTTAATTTTGAATTTTAAAAATAGTTCTCTCACTACAAAATTTAAGTAATATTAAACTCTATCTAATCTAAGTTTTGACGAAATAACAAATTTTAGATAGATATAGAGGACCATAATTATCCAAAAAGGCTTTCAAAAGATTTGGTCCTAAAAGGTTCTCCAATTAATATTTGAGAATTTGTAATTATTGTTATAAACTAAAAAAGAATACGAGAATAATAGAGAGAGCGGTAATAAGATGTGAATTATTATGAGGGTGCATGAAGACCTCTATTTATAAAATACAAGATGGGCTCATGGACTTTTAGGGTTTACATGGTCATCACAATATATGGTAAGTATATATAATATATATATATATATATAATATATTTACAACACTCCCCCTCGATTGACTATACTTAAAAGAAACTGTTGTTTCATTAAAACCTTGCCAGAAAAATCAATTGGGATAAAAACTGGTCGAAGGAAAAAGAGTACAGCTGCTCCACCTCAATATAGTCATTGTTGATTCTTGAGTCGACGCATATCGATCTTGTGTACCAACTTCTTGAATGTTGACGTTGGTAATGCCTTTGTAAAAGAATCTGCTTGAATGTCACTTGAGCGACTTTGCTGGATGTTGATGCCGCCACTCTTTTGGAGATCATGTGTTGCATTGGCTCTTTTATGAATCAATTCCAATGACTCGTTTACTCGTGTGTTGCATTGGATGCCACGTTAAAAACCTTAAGTAAGAAAATCCTTTGGGAAAAAAACTTAGAAAGGAAAAAAGAGTACAACCATTTGACCTTCAGGGTTATTTAACCTTTAGTAGTCGGTCTTAGGGGTGGGCAAACAATTTGGGTTCCCGCACCCGTACCCGTCCTGTTCGGGTCGGGAAAAACGGGTACGGGTACCCATTACGCGGGTACCCGCAAAAAATCAAGCGGGTCGGGAATGGGAACGGGTTTTATTCTTAGATACCCGTTCCCGAACGGGTACCCGCACTAATATACAATTTTCTTTTTTACATGAGGTTTGAGCCTCTTAGTCTTAGCCCTTAGGTGTGTAAGTGTAATTAAACTCTTTTTAATTTTATACCAATAAGAAGTAGGGCTAAGGAAAATAAGAAATAAATTAAATTACTAGAAATAAAATGGCGATTGACATTTGGCAACGCACACTCGCCGGCGCATCGACGCACACACCAATGACCCAACTCCACAATTTCAATATTTCATTTATTGGTATTTTTTTAATTTTTATTTATGAATTTAAATATATTATAAATAGGTGGTAATATTTGCGGGTAAACCCGTACCGTATCCGCACGGGTACCCGCATACGGGTACCCGCTCTATGCGGGAACGGGAATGGGTATTAAAATCAATTACCCGCAGGCGCGGGTATCCGCAAACGGGTACCCGCAGCGCGGGTACCCGTCCCGCGTCCACCCCTAGTCGGTCTAATCTTCAATATTATTTGCAATCTGTTACTCCCCTAAATATAACAATCTTCAAGGTTATCTTCAAGGTCTACACTAATATGTGCAGCACAAGTTTAATTATCATCATAGATAATAGCATGGAATATGTCGATATATCATTACTCTCATAAATAGACCAATAAATCTCTCACGCTTCTAGCGTCAATGAGGATTAATTGATTTATTTTTTTATGGGGAACTTCAGTTCTTTCATGATGCATGTACAATGGATATATGAGATTTTAGTCACTCCTTTTCCACTAAATAATTTGATGAACTTCTAGTTCATAGTGCGTGAATCTAAGTAATTAATCCAATGAGATATTTGCGGCATTCTATCATTTATATTTCATATCTTCCCCTAATACCGACAAGAATGTGAGTTGGATTATAAAATCAACATATCAATGACTAAAATAATCCAGAATGATTTGCTCTATGTAAGTCATTTGGTCGGAGTATACATATAAGTATTATGCTCTTCAGGAATTTCAATCAAACTCAAGTCATCATTTACGTACCCTTCTGTCAAGGAATACTCGTCGTTCTTAATATATCATATATGACTGTACTATTTCTGCCCTTACAATAACTTTTGTAGTCTAATTGAAAACATCTTTTTGACTTACATGCTTCGAACAAGTTAAATCCTTCAGGGATCTTCACATATATGTCACTATCTAGTGAAACATATTGATAGATATTTACTACATCCATAAGGCGCGTAGCAAGCATTTTGTGACATAAGTAGGTTAATCAAATTCTAAAATACAATGGCGTCTATTATGGGAGAGTACGTAATTAATTCTCGGTCGTTGAGAGAAACATTATGTTCCGAGTGTTGCCCTATATCTCGCAATTGTTATTTCTCTTTCTAACAAAGACACATTTATATCATTCGGGGATATTTTTTCGGATTTTGGAACTACAAGTCCAAATGTTTTCCGGCTTTTTAGAGAATATTAATTTACCTTGAATGACTTCTTTCCTCTTTGGTCAATTATTTCTATCTTGACAATCTCTTATAGATCGTCGTTGAGGATCCTCTTTTTTCATTTCAAGAGTCATATTAAAAGGCGAAAATACCGTCGTGCGTCCACGATGATATTTAATTTCTCCAATATTTTGAGATCTCAATATTTTCAGACGTTAGTAGTTCTTCAGGAACTTCATTTGATTTATGAATCATTATCGTCATTGTTTGGTTCATATGTTGTGCCCATTTTCTTATACACAAAATGTCTTTTAGAACTAATTGGTCAACCATATTTTTTACGAACTTTAAATGCATTTGCTGTCATTTATGCTTGTCCTTCAGGGACATGAATTCTTGTGGGGGGGTATTTGCAGCAAATGTATAACATTGTCACTTCTTATATATATATAAAAGCGTCAAGAAGTTGGTTTGCAAACTTTTGCAAGTGAACATTTCGACTTCTTGTTCACATTGATTACTTCTTGAACCCAAATGTGACTAGTTTCTCCTTGTGTTTTTTTTCTTTGGATTTAGATTTCACATTGATTACTTCAGGAATCCGAATGTGACATATGTTCCACCTAATGTTGGGAACGTTATTTTATCATAATAACAATTTTAATGTGAGATCGTTTTTATACGTACAAAACCATTTTGATTATGGACATGAGCAACTAAGTATTGAATCTCAATCCCAAAGCAATATAATATTAAATCCTCTTTAGAAGGAACTTGGAGTTTAATAAACTCATTCACTTTATCAAGGCAAATCTCCTTGATGGAATTGAGCTCTTTATTTTTGAAATTGTAGTTCTACCAAGTGCTACATTTCTTATAGAAATCGAGCATTCATGGCAATTAAGAGATTCTTCAGGATCTCTCTGCAACGCCATATGAATTTTCAATTATGTTGCGCATCATAGTTGCTTGCAGATGTCCAAACTTATCATGTCAAAGCATAAAGCTCTTTTGAACTTTCGGTTCATCACATGTTTTATCTCACTTGTTTTTATAAGTGTGTAATCAAAAGCTTGAATTGTTCTACAAGAACATGCAGTATTCTTCAGGAATACAAATTGTGCTACTTCAGGAGAAACAATTTTAGTCTACATTAAATTGCTTCAGGCGAAAGGTTAATATTTTCGAGAAATTCAATTGTTCTTCAGGAACGTATAGTGTTCTTTGGGGATATCAATTGTGTTACTTCAGAAACAACAATAACAATTCAAGAATCAAGACTCGCCCATCAGTAAGATATATTGTATGAATTGCTCATCAAAAGTTCGTAATATTCTTCAGCAATATTAATTATGCTACTTCTGGAGCAACAATTGATAAACTTATATATATGGATCTAAGCATAAAGAACACATATTAAATATACAAGTATAATATAACAACATCATTTCTTCGAATGACGTGCAATATTCAAAACAAAGTAATTAATTTACTCATCTAAATCATGCAAGATATTTTTTTCATTATGATTTAGTGCTACACAGTATGGCCACATTAATAAATATACCTAGAGCAATAGAATTGGAAAGAAAGGAAATCTCGTGATGCATCAAAAGCGACGAAAATAAATAAATAAATTATACTTTCAGTAGAGGCAATTCGTGCTGATAACGTGTTATAAACTAAAAAGAATACGAGAATAATAGAGAGAGCGAGAATAAGATGTGTATTATTATGAGGGTGGAGACCTCTATTTATAAAATACAAGATGGGCCCATGATTTTTTAGGGTTTACATGGTCATCACAATATATGGTAAGTATATATATAAAATATATTTACCACAATTATGACTTATCAAAAAATTCTCACGTAATTCCTATAATAAATCATATAATAACATATAACTAGCTGACAAAGTTCTATCTACTCAATTACACAAAAAATATAGTTAAATTCTAGAGCACGACTATAGAACTTACCCACAAGATATCATGCATGAGATGCAAATGCAAATTTCTTTTATTTAATATTATATATATAAGGTGAAATTTCGGGGGTGTTACAATAGACTCAATAGATTGTTCTTTTCTGTAGTTGGTGGACTCAGTGTATGAAGACTCACTAGGATATAGCTGAATCTACTGAAAGTGTGTTGAGTATCAGTACCAAATGATCGACCTAGAAGCTAAATCTTTCAGAAAATGTCAGTAGAGGACCATTCAGTTAAAGTGTTCGATGTATCAAAGGAAGTGAACTCAGTATTAGTCTTGGAGTTTGAACAAGCCTCACCTACCAATAAACCTCGACTAATGAGGAACTCCCAGCATTGTACTTGCCTTGACATAAAGTCCCCCTCAAATTGAAAAAAGGGAGAATCTCTATGGTAATGTTCAAAATGAAGATGACTATTTTCCTTGTCGCTTTTGACACTTGGCTAGGTCCCCTCCAATGGATCTTTTCAAGGGTCAAGACTATAGATAGAGATCGATCTTCAATCATTGAAGATACCGGGAACAAAGAGCATTCAAGCAATCAAAAGCTCTAACATTCTCAAAGCATACAAAGCAAAGAACTATCAAACCATAGAAATCGGATATAGTTCATCACTCTAGAGTACCTTAGTTCACATTCTCTATTCTCTAAGCATATTTGTTTAGATCATAAGCTTAGATACGGAAGGATCATATTCGAAGCGTTCTTATCATAAGAACTCATTCTCAATTGGAGAAAAACTCCAACCTTATGTTTGAAACCTTGTAAAGTCGCTAGGACTATAACTAGTGATTTGTTCGGTGTACAGATTGACTGAGATTTGCTCAGTATAATATATTCAAGACCTCTTGGTAATTCAGGACAGTGGACTTAGGATATTGCGTATCTGAATAATTTTAAAAATTGCGTGTCGTTTTACTGTTTTATTGATTGTTGTTCATCCCGCATAAAACTGCTTTTAAAACTTCATAAGTGTTGGGTGATGATTCCATCCTCAGCACTGTTACTCTTAGTGGGAAATGATTCGGTCTTAGACACTGATCTTAAGCTCAGTAGCCTTGTGCTCTGTACTTGTCTGAAGATTTGAATATCCCAAAACCCTATCTGAATGATGAACCATTCCCTTGTATCTGTTTTGTCTCTGAGGTTTCAGACTCAGTAGACACTCTGCTCTGGTCAAGGCGCTCAGTAGCTTATTTGCCTCAGCACCAGTGTAGAAGACTCAGTGATACTGGACTCAGCAGGAGCAGTATACTGAGAGAGAGAGAGAAGAAGATCGTCTCCAACGGATCTATTTCAATCTCTGCTCTATAAATAGAGAGATCATTCAAGATTTGAAGCTCACCTAGAACACGAGAGAGCGCGAAAAACGAGCGAATTCCAAAGAACAAAGTCTTAGCAAGAACTTGAAGAACAATCTCCGGCGAAAGACTACATTCTAGCTCATAGGGAATCAAGCTAAACCGACATATAAAGCCTCTAGTATCCAAATCGACGTTACACGAACTCAAAGCTTACCTTCAGCTGTTCGTCGATCTAGAAGCTACTCTCATATTCCCTATCCCTCTAACCCTAAGCTCAACTGTTCTTATCCATAGCTTAGATGAAGGAGTTCACATTTGAACCCAATCCTTATTGTATAAGGACTCCTTCACTCGTTGGAGAAGTTTGTCAAACACTTTAAGTTTGATAGTGTTGTAACCGAGACTTGGATCAATATAAAAACCAAGACGCGGCTTTGCCCAGTGTGCAAGCTGACTGAGACTAACTCAGGATAATAAATAGCCTCCTGATCATTCGGGACAGTGGACGTAGGATTTGAGCGATATCCGAACCACTTTAAAAATCCTGTGTCTCTTACTGCTTTCTTAACTGTTGCATTGATTTTACTATTCATACTGAACATCATATTTAAAATCAATCAACTGTCTCAAAGATATCTTGAACTTTTAATCTACTGAACTGAGACTTAAAACGTTTTCTCACAAAAACTGATTTGGGCCTACACTATTCCGCGCACTGAAATCTTACCGTAGATACTGAATTCTGACCTAGTCAGTTAGCAGATCTCAGTTGAGTCAGTACTCTTAGCCTTTAACTCGATTCAGAACAATTGTCTGGTCTGCTGAACTATTTCAGTCAGACACCATCCTGAATAGGACTGTTCGTGTTCGAAGTTGAGAAATCGAATCAGGTGTATTCACCCCCCCCCCCTCTACACCTGACTGTACACTCGGGACCAACAATAAGGAATTCAGTAAAACCTCTTAAAACACTCACAAGTTGATGGGATGTGATTCAGTAGTTGATTTGACTGATCCCAAAACCCTATGTTAACTGATGAACCATTCCCTTGTAAAAGTTAATCACCTTTGTCTCTGAGTGTTTCAAACTCAGTAGACTAGCCTTCAGCATGGTTCCGACTCAGAAGTTCTGTCTGCTGTCCCTTAGTAGACTATCCGCCGCAGCACCAAGTGAAGATTCAGTAGTCTTTGGACTCGGCAGAGCAAAGATACCGAAAAGTGTTCGGGAGTCGTAGAACTGGACTCGGTAGGGAGCAGCCATCGAACTTAGAGTCTTGACCTTCAGTAAAGTTGAACTCAGCAGGAGTATACTACTGAATCTATGGGTCAGACTCAGCAATGGCCTGTCAGTTTCCATGACTGACAGAGGACTTCAATGTCATTCAATAGAATGGTCCAAGGTCGTACAACTGAGAGAAGTCAGCTTCAGTATCAACCTTGAAGTCTGCAAGTGTCTCAACCACTCTCCGTACCTCGACCAATGACAAGCAGCCAGCTGTTAAAATATCTGCCAAAAGCTGCAAGTCAACTGCTTTCCTGAAAAAGATAGTGGACTCTGCGAAAATTCTAAAGAGCCGTTAGCTACCCAAATAGAGTGACACGTGGACAGTTCGTCTCCAACGGATCTATCCATGACTCACGTCTATAAATAGAGGGAAAATCAAATTGTTGAGTACAACAAGAAAATATACAAAGAACAACGAACAGAGCATCAAGCAAACAAGAACACAAGCTATACGCGACGAAGTTTAGAGATATATCTTAGCGTGAAAAGCATAAAATCTGCTCTAAGGGAACTCAAACTTACATAGAACTCAAGCCTCTAGCATCCAAGTGAAGAACACGAACCCAAAGAGATTACTCCTCACTGTTCTTCACTTTAGAAGCCACTCTTGTTCCATTTCCCTCTAACCTAAGCTCAACTGTATCTATCTATAGCTTAGACCGAAGGAGTTCAATTTATTAAACTGTTCTTAGAGTTAAGAACTCCTTCATCGTTGGAGATACATTCAAACATAATCTTGTTTGACCCTGTAAACTGAGACTTGCTCAGTATAATCACAAGACAGTGTTTGTCCAGTAAACAAACCGACTAAGACTAACTCAGTATAATAAAATAGTCTCCTGCTTGTTCAGGATAGCGGACATAGGATCTTGCGTATCCGAATCACTTTAAAAGTCTGTGTTCATAACTGTTGCATTGATTTTACTGTTCATACTGAAAATTATTTTAGAAAATCATTCAACCGAGTTTCAGTAACAAAGCTTAACTGACTGCACTAATCTACTGAAACAGTTTTCATAAACAAACATTTTCAACCAAACTGAATTGGGCCTACACTTTCCGCACTCTACTGAACCTTGCTGAACGCTTCTGAATTCTGACATCAGTCAGCTAGCAGAGCTTAGCACCTTCAGTCACTTTGTCCACGCGATCTAGAACAGCTTGTCTGATCTACTGAACTCATTCAGTAGACAATCTCCGTAATCGGACTGTTCGCGTTCAAGTTTGAGAAAAAAATTTCAGGTGTATTCATGTAACGCCCCAATTTTTAAAACTTAACTAGGGACGTTACTACATACTTAACATGCTTATTTCAATTCTTTCAAAACATTTTCATTGAAAAGAATCATTGAAAAGCTCAATTTATTTTCATACCCAGCGGAAGTCTTAAATAAAAATGCAAAGTTCATGATAAAACTAGTTTAATGTAATAATAAGTTTCATAAATCCTTCCTCGTGTGACCATCACCACCAACACCTCTACGCATCGGCCGAGCCATTTCCTGAAAAATGTTAAAATAGTGGATTGAGTACGACTACTCAGTGGGAGATGTACACATTTACCAGAATTATAAATCACACCGATAAGACATGGAAAATTAGATCATTCAAAGAGATACTCGGCCACACAGACCACATGAACTTGTAATTGGCCACACAGACCACATGAACTTTTCAAACAGTCCGATTTTGACTAACGACCGGATTTTGATCAATTTTTCATTGAGGATCTGAATTCGAACCTATGGCCCGATTTCGACCCTTGCCTTTCCTTTCAGGATCTGATTTCGATCCTATGGCCCGATTTTGACCCTTCCTTTCATTTAGGATCCGATTTCAATCCTATGGCTCGATTTCGACCCTTCCTTTCATGCCTGTTATAATCACATGAAATATCGAGCACAATGTATAATAAAGATAAACGGTAACATTCCCCACCTTAACCTTGACTTGATGAAAAATTATGGATATCAGATATTTAAGTCCTGCGCGCCGATCCTATACATGAAAATTTATCTTAATGACTCGTACATAGAGTGTCATGCATGCATCAACAATTCAAATAATTCATACTTACACATAGATCATAATAATCAAACGTATACTATACATAATCTATTTATTAACATGAAATTTTAACTTTTTCCCATGGTAATAAACTTAAGTATATTAAATGTGAAAACTTTTGTTTTTCAATCTACATGCATGTTGACAAAAAAAACTGGCACATCAAGAAACAAATTAACAAATAAATAGTAAATGTATTCTAAAAATTCTATATTCTTAACATGATTGACCTAACATGTAGTATATCCTATTAAAATTAAACTTGGTCGAAAACAATGTAATGGAATCATGAAAAATAATTTTCCTTTCAAGATCATGAACAAGCTGTCAGAAACTGGCAGGTTACGAAAAATAATTTTAAAAAAATACTTATCATACTTGTAAAATTATAAAAACATAATGTAGTATACTAGACATACCTAGGAAGACTATACTAAATTTTCACGATGAGAGGACGACGGGAAGATGTTTAAATAATTCTTTAAACAGTTCGTAGATATGCCGGCAGATTTTCGAAAATTTTATGAGATGCTATATTATGATCGACTAAGGGGTATTTATATGCCTAAAAATCATTATCCAAACATCCTAATCAAATAAGGTATCAAATATATTTTATCCATAATTATTTTTGATATATATTTTATATAGAATTTATTCTACACTTACCATATAAGAGATTCAATATTAGATAAATTAGGATATGGATAACCAAAACTAGATTTTATCCTAAAACATTTATATCACACAAAATATCTATTGTAATCATAAAATATAATATAAAATTATCTCCTAATAACTTAATACAATAATAAATATTATATCATTTTATGAATCCTAGATGGTTTCGGAAATCCAAAATAAATAAATATTATTCTTGCCTAATAATTCTAACATGATTTTTAAATAATTAAATATAAAAAAATAATCATAATATGATATAAACAAACACATTCAAAATTAAAAATAAGTTTACATAACAAAAATGATTTAACGAAAAATAACATAAATGCTTTAATTTTTATTTTAATTTCTAAGGCGCGACTTATAGAACTAAAACACTTGATAACATCCATGAATAGATATGCAATGCATTTTATATTAAAAATTTCGGGGCGTTACAATTCACCCCTTTCTACACCTGAACGTTTGACTCGGGACAAACACAAGTATAAATTGAAATAATTTTTAGTAACAAACTTTTTTCAAAAGAGACAACAAAAATTGGTCTTACACTATTCCACACAACTTGTTGTACTGAGTCGCTTGTGGACTAATTGAAGTTAGTAAATAGTATTCAGTAGCTAGAAACACTCTACCTACGCAATCAGAAAGCTTAATTGGCGAACTAAATCATTCAATAAGCAAACTTCGTATCAGATTCACTTTTGCGTTTGAATTAAAACTTGGACTCGAGAGTATTCACCCCCTACACCTGAAGACTCGTCTCTGGACCAACAAGGTGCTTCAGAAACAGCTGTATGAGAACATACTTCAGAAGCACCTACATGTGAAAAATCGTTATTTTCAGTCCGAATTCATCTGATTTTTTGATGTTGATCCGTTTCTTCAATCGTGACATTGATTTATTTTTTCAAAAACGGACCCATTATGCCTTAATAGCTTTAGAAACAGTTGTATGAGAAGGTACTTCAGAAGAAAGCACCCACGATTGAAGAAACGGATCAACACGTTTGAGAAGGTACTTCAAAAAACACGTTCGATTTTTGGTGTTTTTATATTCTTTATATATATATAAGCGGGTCAAAAATAAAAAATGGATTCTCAATTGGGTCTAAATTAGATTCATGTGCAGGTGCACCTGAGTCTGTGTGCTACTATAGAAGTTTGAAATCTCAAATATATTTTCTGTTATCATCCAATTGAAACCTCTCCGCGTCCCGCGCTAAGCATAAGACGAACAAAAACTTATAGTAGCTCACCCCCAATACAAAAAAATTATCATGTCTAACATTTTAATCATAAAATATATTTTCTTTAATTCTCTTGTTATTATTGCCCTGTTTATTTTCGGTACCGAGATTAAGAAAGTTTATTTAAGTGTTTATTTTATTCTTATTGTATTAAGAAATATACACAGCTTTTTGAGTAATAGTTGATGAGAAAAGATGAGAATTCATCCAAATTCTATTTAGGCACAGATGTGACATTGATTTGTTTTTCTTTTTTTTCATATTGTAATTGAAGAAATAATTTAAAATTTCAAAAAATTTAAAATTATAAATTTCTGAATTCTGAGCGAAAGGGAATCACGTGAGAGATTCATGGAGAGAATATAAAAATGTAGAGTGGATAGTGACTAAGAATTGTTCCACTTTATTTAGGATTATGAGTCATTTTCGAATTCGAAAACAAGACAATAATAATAAGCAACCCGGTTAAGAAAGCAGGATAGTAATAGTGGAACCGGGAATAACTTATAAATTTTGTTTATGTTGTCGATGTTTCTTTATATGAAGTTAACAAATTTATCCCAACAAAATTTAATTTCGACCATGTTTGTTCTTTTGTTTTCTTTGAAATTTGTATTACACCTCGATTGGCCTCAAGGCTAAATACTGCCTCCGTTCCCTTATCAAATCTTTTACGGCACATAAATTGAAAAAGTAGTATTTTATATTGTATACTAATTAATTTTTTAATAGTTTAAATTTTATTCGCGTATTTTTTTCTTTTAAAAAAAATTAACCAATAAAACGAGCTGAATGAAAAAATTAAGCACTTATAATGAGATATAGAATACTGCTATCAATTTAGGTTATCTCAAACGAGTAGAGGAACAACTCAGCTGTTGGATCCTTATCCAGGCCGCTATCTCACCTCTAAAGAATAATTTCAGATCAAGTATCTTTCAATTCATTTGAAAATTACCAGAATCAAAATCCATTTCATTTATGAATACGAGTCATGTGCATCAAAATTCCATAATGCAATTTTGATGGATTTCATAATGCAGCATCTCAAATATCATATTCATTGCCACAATCGACTCCTCTAATATATTCACACAATACAAAATATACAACAAACAATATCTCACAGAAAATACAGCACAGAGCAAAAGGCAAAACGTGTCACCAAAAAATTTAGGGGAAACAAAGCTGAGCACAACGAAGCAATGTATATCAACTTATTACTTACTGCAGTTGAATCCACCACACACTGATAAAACTATGATTAAGATCAACGCCACAATAATGGCAAGAACTATCAGCTTTATCTTCATATTCTGCAGCCACATCTTTCTCCTCATCTTGGTTCCTTGCGTCCTAAAATCTTGAGCCTGTCGAGTCAAAGCATTAACACAACACAGATCGGTCCAATACAATAGTATCAATAGCACAAGATCCAACAGAAGAAATATACCGAAAAAGACTTATGAGGATGAGGAAACAATTAGAGAAACCCCAATTATACAAACATTAAGGGCAAGCAAGCCAGCAACAAACATTCAATCAGAGCATCAAATCCAAATAAGAAGAGCCAATTATATTATAACACATTATGGCTGCAGTTTCTATTCTAGCATGGTAAGCCCAATAAGGTGATCGTCAACAGCATATGGAACCCCATGACCCAACAATTTGGATTTAGTCTAAGGAGACTTCTAACCAAGAATTATACATATGAAAAGGCAAATGCATCAAATTAATAAATCGGTAATTCCAAGAAGTTGATGTTTTGCATTCATCTCTACATCATAATAGAACATCCAATAACAGACCTGGGAGCGAAGGTTCTCAGTTTTATCAACGAGGAGCTCAATTTTCTCTCCACGATCAAGCACCTGCAAAAGAAAAAGAAGTGATACTGCACAACAAACTACTTACAAAAGATATGGATGAAACACAGGGCAATCTGAAAGGATAATAATCAACTAGGTATGAGAAAAACTTACCTTTTCAATGTTTTCCATCATCACCCCTTTAACCTCTGAAACCTGGGCTTTCACCTTAGCAAGTTTACTGATCTCGTCTGGATGATCCACACAGTACTGCATTTGCTCTTTCAATTTAGACCTAAGGCAAAACAATTGTACCAAATAAAGTAAACACGATAACTAATTATCAGGGTAACAGAAAAATGAAAGCTGGGAACTAATGCAGAAATTACCCGAACTCTTTGTTTAGGCTGTTGGCAACAGCTGTTGCAGCTTTTCCTCCACCGTATTTCTTGGTGAAGTCCTCCTTAATTCGCTCAAGAAATGCAATAGGGATCTGTCTTCCAATAGACTCGACAGCCACAACACAATATGCTGTCATTCAAAAAAAAAAAAAAAAAAAAAGAAGTAAACAACTACAACCAAAATGAAAACAAGAGGAACACGAAGCATCAGCCACTAGCAAGTAGGACAAAAACCATAAAATTCATATATTTGTAATACACTAGACCCAGTCAATTCAGGATAAAGTAAAAGCTAATCCTCATATCTTTGTGATCTTTCATCATTTTACTCGGGAAAAGATAACCCAATCAAATAGTGCAAATGCTACATAAACGAATGAGTAAACAATCTCTATAAACTGCATAATTAAAACTGCATAATTAAAAACTTCAGGTGCGGAACAAGTTAGATCCTTTCCAAATGAAAAATCAAGTTTTCTTACTCATTAATCTTACAGATGCAGCTAATTGACATTAATCAAGTAAACAGAACTTTGCATCTGATTGAAATTACACACCGATCCATAAAACAACAGTTTTATTCAGAACCTAATGAAAAAATAAATCCATAGTCAACAGAGATCCGACTTCATCAAACAAAATAAAACCACACCAAAAAAAAACTGAAGATCGGTACAATCTCGAAATATCGATGATTATCAAGTGATAAATACATATCTCTGAAACATTTATTTATAAAACAAAACTTTGTTAGGAGAAATGGAAGGGAAAATATAAAATAAAGGAAGAAACAGATCCGAGGCGGTGGTGCTTACTGAATCCATCCTCGACTAGGTAGTTGAAAGTATGGTCATCGCAATTGTAGGTGAACTTGTTGTTGGAGGCGGGGAGTTTCTGGAGGCACTGCGCGGCGATTCCTGTGAAGTTGCCAGTGAACTCGGTGTACTCGGCCAGGATCACTGTGCCGCGCGCCACGAAGCTGTAGATCAACGACTGCTGCCCCATTTGTCACGTATCCCTCGCTCCCTCTCTATCTCTCATAAACCCTAGGCGAAGCCTTTGCGTACGAGTAACCGTAGAGATAGATGTAGGGGAGATGGGGGAAAATATGATGAGAAAGGAAGAAAACTAAATCGGTAGTGTATTTATGATAGGGGGAAGGCTAGAAACTAGGGAGAGACATTTGGGAGAAGAAACCGGAAAGCGTGAACGACTATAATTGATCTTGAAGAGAGAGAGAGGATTTTCAATTTTCGAATAATCTAAAAACTAGGTTGCACGAACACGGACACCGGACACGGTACGATACGGACACGGGACATGGAATACGATATTTTTTGAAAAATTTATGAGACGACACGGGCGCTGATATAAATAATATTAAATTATTAATATTATCAAATGATCAACTCAAAACACATTAGTCATAACTCATAAGTCATAATCATAATATAAAAATATGAAATACTAAGATAAGTAGATAACAACAATAAATATTAGTCTTAAAGTCATAACTCATAAGTCATAATAATCTAAATAAAAAATATTAGGGTTGTGGCAAACCAGAGTTTACTCCATTGATTAAAAATTTTAATTTAGTTTGTTTAAAGTGAAAGATTAAAATGTAAAATACTAAGATAAGTATATAACAACAATAAACATTAGTCTTAAAATCATAACTCATAAGTCATAATAATCTAAATAAAAATTATTAGGGTTGTAGCAAACCAGAGTTTACTCCATCGATTGAAAATTTTAATTTAGTTTGTTTAAATTGAAAGATTAAAATGTGAAATACTAAGATAAGTAGATAACAACAATAAACATTAGTCTTAAAGTCATAACTAAGTCATAATAATCTAAATAAAAAATATTAGGGTTGTAGCAAACCAGAGTTTACTCCATTGATTGAAAATTTTAATTTAATTTATTTAAAGTGAAAGATTGAAGATTTCGATGATTTGAGAATCGTTGTGAAGAAGTGGTCAAACAAACGTGTCCAAATAAAAAAAAACGTGTCCCGTGCGTGTCGGACACATAAATTGCCGTGTCCGGGAAGTGTCCGATTTTTTTTAATTTTTTTTATTATGGACTCTTTTTTCCCGTGTCCGACACGTGTCGGGCACGTGTTCGAGCGTGTCCGTGTCCGACACAGTACGGCGGCATTTTTCGGAGTGTCCGTGCAACATACTCTAAACAATTATAGCGTTAAATGCAGACTGATAATATCGTAATCCATATATTTTATACTACTTTCATTTCATCGCGCTAAAAGCGATTCAAAAATTTCCAACACTAAAATTTTAAAAATTATATTTTGTGGTAGTTAGAATTGGTCTAAATAGTCTTTAATTTTTATAGAACGACACAAAAAAAAAACACGAGCTACTTTTAATGAAATGAAGATAGTATTATTATAGAACACTTAGGGGCCGTTTGGTAAGAATTCGGGAATGGCAATGGTAATGGGTATGATAGTAGGGTGATTGTGTATGGGTATGAGTAATTCCTTTAATGGTGTTTGGCATTTGCTAGTGAATAGGTATGATAACCAAATATGATGTTTGGTTGTACTTAGGCTTCAATGGGAATGAATAATTTTATATAAAAAATATGATAATTTTGTGAATATTCTAACGTGATAAATAATAATAATACAAAAAAATAATTTAATATTTTAAAAAATAATTGTAAACGGTGTATTTACTTTTTATTAAATTAAAAACATTTTGATAAATTATGTTTAAATATTTTTAAATAATAATGTTTATTATTTGATAAACATAAGTGTATATATTTTTATAAAGTTATTTATTTCAAACATAAGTGTATATATTTTTATAAAAATATTTTTATATTAATGTTAAAATATTTCTAACTAATGATACTTGTTATTTATAAAATTGAAAATATATATTTATATCATTATTATTTTTAAATAATATTATAAAAATAAATTTCAATTTTAAAAAATAATACAAAAAATATAATTTTGATACCCATATGGGTATCAAAACGCATACCCACCTATCACTTGGGTTTCAAAAAAATCATTCTCATATGGGTTTGATACCCATAGTAGGGTATCGATACCCACGTACCAAACACGATATATGGGTATCAAACCCGAGTGATATCCATAGTAGGGTAGGATACCCATGAACCAAACACCCCCTTAATTTTTATATTTTGTATTTTCATTATTAAGATAAAATATTATATAATTTATAATTGAATAAATGACAGATATAAATTAATATTATAGTATTTTAATGTCTCGTTTATAATACATTTATTATCTTATTTTATTTATTACTAGAATACAATACAGCAAAATAAATGTTCAAGATCAACTAAAAGTTATTTATGTACTTTAACGATTTATTTAATAATAATTCATACAATTTGGGAAGAAAATCAAATAAGAACACCTTAGAGTAAGAAATAAAAGTAATTTTAAGCCTTTAGATTTTGGAAACAGATGGACAAGATTAAATTTGGTATTCAAATTGGAGAAATGCACTGTTTAATATAATTTTTTTGCACAAAGGTCAACAGAAGTAATTTTAATTTATTAATCCATAGAAACCATAGAAAACATTCACATAATATTTCTTCTTTTCAAAACAGACGTCCCCTATTCTTCTTTTCAAAACCGTTGGCTTTCACTTCTTATAGGTTTTTGTGTTCTTCGACAACTTACTTTTCTTTTTCTTGTCGTTGACTGCAGCAGCAGCACTGCCATTCTGGTGGTTCTCCTCGCCTTCGGCTTCTTCTCGATTGGTTTTTTCTCCATCGTTGGAGTTTTCTCTGCTTCTTCTCATCTAGTTTTTTCTCTACTTTTGTTGACATTGATTTCAATACGCGATTATTTATAGATTTTTAAGATTTGTGGAATTTATTGTGCATATATTACACGATTATTATTATTTGTAAATTTTCTATGGGTTGTAGATTTCTATATTTCATTAGATTTTATTTTATTGAGACTATTACATGATTTCTATGATTTGTGCATTTTGTTTAAGTTAAAATGAATGTTTGCACAATTAATTCATTGTTTACGCACATTTTAGAGATTTTATGAGCACATTATACGATTTATATGATTTATGCATTTTATTTGAGCCATATTTAAAGTATGCACAATTAATTCATATATTTTGAATGTTTTAGGGATTTTATCTGCACTATTACTCGATTTATATGATTTGTGCATTTATTTAAGTCATAATGAATGTATGCACAATTAATTCATTTCTTATGCACATTTTAGGAATTTTATCTGCACTATTACACGATTTTGCATAAATTTTGGAGAAAAAAATGCATAATTACAGGGGTTGCACAATTAATATGAACAAATATGTACAATTACTGGAAAAATTTACACAAGTAAAGGGGATTTAATGAGAACAAATGTGTATAATTACTGGAAAAATATGCACAAGTAATGGGGATAAAATGCACAATTACTGGGAAAATATGCATAATTAATAGAAAAAATATGCACAATTAATGATAAATGAAGAAAAGATACTATTAACAAAAATCTAGAACGAGACTTAGATCTAGAGCCAGATTTAGTGAAACTATGCACAATTAACCATTGTTCTCGTAAAATCTAGGACGAGACTTAGTAATATTAAAACCTGGAAGAGAATTAACGAAAATGACGGTTACAACAAAAGAAAAGAAGATAAAAGAAATTAATAGATTATGCAAGATTGCAAAAATAGCGCAAACTTTTAGCCTCAAAGGTGTATTTCGGGATTTTAAGTAATGGTAATATCTGGAGCGTCTAATAACTCGATCCAACAGTGATGTTATGTTATTAGTTCTCAATATAAAGTTTGTTCTCATACGATCTCTCCTCTAGACAATCATTTGTTATTTTATATTAATATATTTTATAAATTACAAAATTTCTTTCATAAATAATTTTAAGATTAATCAAAAAAAGTATTCTTTTCTCGTACTCCCCCGTCTTATTAGTAGATTATGGTTTCTTTTGGGCATTAAGATTGAAAAAATGATATTGTAAATTGTATTTTGGTTAACTTTTAAGTAATTAATAATTTGTAGGCACAAGTTTTTTGCCCTTTTTAAAAATAAAATATTACTAATGGGACATCCTTTTCAAAATACAAGACACTACTAATCGGATCGAGTGAGAAAATTGATTTTTTATACTAATTAAATAATATAAAATAACACTAATCGTTTTACATATAATTATTAGTAATTAATAATAATACACTCTCGATTTTTATAAAGAAAAAATGAATAAGGTTAATATTGTTATAAGCTAAACATAAGAGGAGAATAATAGAGATAACAAGAAAATATATGTGTATTATTATGAGAGTGGGGACATCTATTTATAGAGTACAAGATGAGTTCATGAGCTTTTAGGGTTTACATGGTCCTCACAATATATGGTAAGTATATATATATATATATATATATAATATATTTAACAACACTCCCCCTTGATTGATCATCCCTAAAAGAAATTGTTGCCTCGTTAAAACCTTGCCAGAAAAACCCATTGGAATAAAAACTGGTCGAAGGAAAAAGAGTACAGCTGCTATACCTTAATATAGTCATTCTTGATCCTTGAGTCGGCGCATATCGATCTTGTGTACTAATTTCTTGAATGTTGACGTTGGTAATGCCTTTGTAAAAGAATCCGCTAGATTGTCACTTGAACGAATTTGCTAGATGTTGATGCCGCCACTCTTTTGGAGATCATGTGTTGCATTGGCTCTTTTATGAATCAATCTCAATGACTCATTTACTCGTGTGTTGCATTGGATGCCTCGTTAAAAACCTTAACTAAGAAAACTCTTTGAGAAAAATTTAGAAAGGAAAAAAGAGTACAACCATTTGACCTTCAGGGTCATTTGACCTTTAGGAGTCAGTCTAATCTTCATTATTATTTACAATTTGTTACTCCCCCTCAAGATAACAATCTTCAAGGTTATCTTCAAGGTCTACACTAATATGTGCAACATAATTTTAATTATTCTCATAGAGAATAGCATGAAATATGTCAATATATCAATATTTTCATAAATAGACCAATAGCATGAAAATATGTGTTTGGTTCATATGTTGTGCCCCTTTTCTTAGACACAAATTGTCTTTTAGAACCAATTGGTCGACCATATTTTTGACGAATTTTAAATGCATTTGTTGTCATTTATGCTTGTCCTTCACAGGCATGAACTCTTGTTGGGGGTATTTGCAGCAAATGTATGACATTGTCACTTCTTATATATATATAAAAGCATCAAGAAGTTGGTTTGCAATCTTTTACAAGTGAGCATTTCAACTTCTTGTTCACATTAATTACTTCGGGAATCCAAGTGTGACTAGTTTTTCCTTGTGCGTTTTTGTTCTTTGGATGTAGATTTCACATTGATTACTTCAAGAATACGAATGTGCCATATGTTTCACCTAATGGTGGGAACGTTATTTTGTCATAATAACAATTTTAATGTTAAATCATTTTTATACGTACAAAACCATTTTGATTATGGACATGAGCAACTAGGTGTTGAATCTCAATCCCAAAGCAATATAATATTAAATCCTCTTCAGGAGGAACTTGGAGTTTAATAAACTCACTCGCTTTATCAAGGCAAATCTTCTTGATGGAATTGAGCTCTTTATTTTTGAAATTATACTTCTACCAAGTGCTACATTTCTTATAGAAATCGAGCATTCATGTAAATGAAGAGATTCTCCAGGATCTCTCTGCAGCGCCCATATGAATTTTCAATTATGTTGCGCTTCATAGTTGCTTGCAGATGTCCAAACTTATCATGTGAAAGCATAAAGCTCTTTTGAACTTCCGATTCTTGACATGTTTTGTCTCATTTATTTTTATGAATGTGTAATACATTCAAGGTGGTAGTGCGATAACTTTTCTTTTGTTAGCTTCTGGCTAAATAGAAAAGAATTACTTCCTTCTTATATAATTTCAATATGATATCCACTGCATATCCTTAAAACTTAGTAAGTGTCTTCTAGACTTACTAGAGTAAGGACATGTTCAATAGATAATTTAGTATCATTTGTGTTGGTCCCGAGATTAAACGTTCAGGTGTAGAGGGGGGGGGGGTGAATACACCTGAAAACAATTTCTCAACTTCAAACACGAACAGTCCTTTTCAGGAGAGTGCCGTACTGAACGAGTTTAGTAGACCAAATAATTTGTTCTGGATCGTGTGGCAGAGTGACTGACTTCACTGAGGCCTTCTAGCTGACTTGAGTTAGAGTATCGTTCAGCTGAAGTTCAGTAGTGCGGAAATATGTAGGCCCAAATTCAGTTGAGTTTAGAAAATGTTTTAATGAAACAATTTCAGTAGTTAGTGCGATCGATTAAGCTTTACTGAAACTCAGTTGAATGATTTTAGAAATACTTTCAGTATGCACGGTAATCAATGCAACAGTTAAAATAGAAAAACAAACACAGATCACATGCAGTTTTTAAAGTGGTTCAGATCCAACAATCCTACGTCCACTGTCTCGAAAGATCAGGAGGCTATGTATTATACTGAGATAGTCTCAGTTGGTTTGTACGCTGGACAAACACTGGTCTTGAGATTTATACTGAGCAAGTCTCAGTTTACAAAGGATCAAACTAAAGCGTGTTTGACAAACTCTCCAACTATGAAGGAGTCCTTTACAATAAGGATCAGTTCAGATATGAACTCCTTCGTCTAAGCTATGGATATGATCAGCTGAGCTTAGGTTAGAGGGATAGGGAACGAGAAGGTGGCTTCTAGAGCGACGAACAGTTAAGTATAGACTTAGGTTCGTGTTCAGTCGCTTGGATACTAGAGGCTTTATAATTCTGGTTCAGCTTGATTCCCTATGAGCAGGTATGTCGTCTTTCGCCGGAGATTTCTCTTTGAACTTCTTGCGGAAGACTTAGGTAGTTTTTAGTTGCTCGTGAATGCTCGTGTATTCTTGTCTGTGTCGTAGGTGAGCTTCAATTTGAATTGTATCCCTCTATTTATAGAGCAGAGATAAGGATAGATCCGTTGGAGACGACGATCCTTGTGTCTCTCCCTTTTGGGTAGCTAACGACTCTTTCAAAGAATGGTGTCAGAGTACTTTCCCTCCATTTCTGGAAAGTTGTTGACTTGCAGCTTTAATCAGAAAGTTGATAGCTGGCTGGTCGTCATTGGTCGAGGTTAAAGAAAGTAGGTGAGACAGAACAGACTTCAAGGTAGATCTGAAGCTGACTTCTCTCTTCCTCGTATGACTCTGCTGATTTAGACTTAGTAAATCCTGACAGTTTAGAAGACTATCTAGCCTTTACTGAGTCTGATGTATATTTAGTAGCATGTTCCTGCTGAGTCGGCTCTACTGAAGATTAACTATGAGTTCAGTGAACTACTCATGCTGAGTTCGGGCCCATCGACTCCTTTCGCATATCTTGCTCCCGCCGAGTCCAAAGATCACTGAGTCTTCTTCTTCTAGTACTGAGGCTGGTAATCTACTGAGCGTCTGAACCAGGTGAAGAGTGTCTACTGAGTCTGAAACCTCAGAGACAGAACAACACATTACAACTGAATGGTTCATCAGTTCAAAGTAGGGTTTTGGGATCTTCAAATCTTCAGCAAATATTCAGAGCACTAGGCTTTTGAGTTGTCTCTTAACAGATTGTGAGAAGACTGAATCATCTCCCAACAATTTGATAGAATGATACAAGCTCTTGGGGAGCCTTTAATGATGTTCGATGCACTAGATTTTAAAATCTTGCAATTTAAGATGCATATATTCGTATCGAGCTTTAGGGAGGACAAGTAATTAATATCTTTACGCAATCCTACTGGGATGCTTTGTTTCATTCTATTATTATCTCCCTCATGCCGCTTATTAGCAGATGAGTATCGATATCAATATTTCATTAATGTCAACAAAACCTAAATACTGTTTTTCATTCAAAAATAACGTATATCATCGAAAGTACGAGTTGCTCTTTAAGAGCATTTAATATTCTTCTAGAATATAAATGATACTACTGCAGGAGCAAAAGTTGAGGCATTTCCACAAACACGTGATAGTAATGTTAATATCACAATATGGTCAATCTTCAAGAATGTAATTGTGCAACTTCCAGAGCAACAATTTAGTTTATTCAAGATAAATGAAATCAATATATTACAAATTTTGAGATCTACCGGATCTCACAACTATTCTTGAAAAGAAATTAAGCAACAATTGGTATTGGAAATGCAGTTGTCAAATATAGAGGAGCTCTTGCTACCACTCCATGTAATTAGGTAATACTTTAAATTACAATATACTCTTTAGGAACATGCAATATTCATCAAGAATATTAATTGTGCTACTTCATGAGCAACAATTAAAGTATGGTTGTTGTAATATATGATTTCAAAATGACAGGTTTTAGTTGTTCCAAGAATATGTAGAGTTAATTATACCATTTCAAGAGCAACAATTAGAGTTATGAACATATAACATTTGCCAAAATCAAGAGCTTTAATTGTTCTTCAAGAACATGTACTATTCTTCACGAATACAAATTGTGCTACTTCAGGAGCAACAATTTTAGTCTATATTAAATTGCTTCAGGCGTAAGGTTAATATTTTCGAGAAACCTAATTGTTCTTCAGGAACGTATAGTGTTCTTTGGGGATATTAATTGTGTAATTTCAGGAGTAACAACAATAACAATTAAAGAACCAAGATTCGCCCATCAATAAGATATATTGTATGAATTGCTCAGTACGTAATATTCTTTAGGAATATTAATTGTGTGCTACTTCAGGAGCAACAAAGCAGAAGAAAAAAAGGTATATAGTAAATACATAGATAATATTAATAACTCTTTAAGGGTCTGTAATATTCTTCAAGAATATTAAATTGTGCTACTTCTAAAGCAACAATTAAATCATTTCAATAAATAAATTCAATTGCACTTTAAGAGCATGTGATATTTTTTTAGTAATATAGATTGTGCTACTTCAGGAGCAACAATTTAGATTTTAACATTGAGTAAATAAACAAACAAATAAATAAATAAGAGCGTATATAGAGTAAATGCTCTTGAAGAGCATGTAATATCATTCAGGAATATTGATTGTGCTACTTCTGGAGCAACAACAAGTTAAGTTGAAAATATATTTTTCAATTGCTTTTCTGGAGCATGTAATATTCTTCAGGAATATTAGTGTATTGTGCTACTTCAGTAGCAATAATAATAACAATATAATCAGAGAAATCAATCTGAAATTAAATGAACATCTTATATAATTTTCATTCAATATTGTTATCGCCACACATAACATAATAAAAAAATGATTACTCTATTAACATTAAAAATAAAACATACGTATGTGAGTTAAAGGAATTAATACACATGTTTGTTTATTAATTTCAAAAACATGATTTTAATTTTCAAAAACACTTGTGCTAATTGAATAAATCAATGTTCTATACCAATCAATACAAAAACACAAAAGGGTGTCAAGAAGGAATTATACCTTCGGCCCTGGATATCTTCTTTTGGGAGAAGAACTCTCGTGCTGATAACGTGTTATAAGCTAAACATAAGAGGAGAATAACAGAGAGAACAAAAAAATAAATGTGTATTATTATAAGAATGGAGACCTCTATTTATAGAGTACAAGATGGGTTCATGAACTTTTAGAATTTATATGATCATTATAATATATGGTAAGTATATATATAAAATATATTTACAACAAATATTTTATTCTCTCACCCTCTTCGCCTCACAAGCCTCCACTGATGTACAGAAGAGGATAAATCATTTCCACAGAGATTTTTAAAATACATGTCATTCTTTGGGCGGGTATCTAGAACTATAAGAGTTCGGAGTGAAATCTTTAGTTTAAATAAATTGATTGTTTCGAAAGGAAATGTGCAGAAAAAATTAAAAATTAGGATTAGCTGAGAATTGGGGCAATCGCATAAAAGAAACTACTATTTTTTATAAATGTTGAGGGATTCCACCAACACAGTGGAATACGCTTTAATTGAGTTTTGTTGGATGTAGAGAATTCATGCCTTTTTAAACCAAACCACAGTGGTGACCTTCTCACTATAGAGTACAGAAGTATCTAAGGAGCGTAAAAACCGAATGTATACAATTAAGTTTATTTATTTCTCCTTTTTTTAGGGAATTCAATTACAATAATTTATCATGTGATTGCGAGCTAGATTAATCATGACAATTTGACAATCTTCTAAATTAATCATGACAGTTTGACAATCTTTTAATTTGTGATGTATGTAGGAAAACATACAACATCGCATTGTAAAGCCGTGAACTCTATGGAAGCATTAAAAGGTATTACTCGTCATGTCGACAAACTATTAAATACTCAGAGTTTAGAAGAAATGCAGAAAAACCGGATGCGACTAAGGATAACAATTGAAATATGTTGGTGGTTAAGTTTGCAAGCGTGTGCATTTAGAGGACATGATGAAACTTGTCACAACCCGTTCAAAAGTGGTTATATTATAATGTGATTTTATGTGGTTTTACTATTATTATTATGATTTAAAAAAAAAATGTATCATGTTGAGTATGCATTTCATATTTTTATTTTTGGAATATATATTGTACATAAATACTATTTATTAAGATGATTTATTTTTGTATTAAATAAATTGTGCATAAATACTATTTATTAAGGTGATTTATTTTGCAAATAAATTTTTCATAAATAGTATTTATTAAGGTGATTTATTTTGCATTAAATAAAATCTTTCTATGTTTTTTGGTTTTTTTTTTCAAAATTAACTTCCATAGTTAATCTAATGAATGACTCTCCTAAACGCCTTGCTATGTTATAATCTGCTCAGGAAACTGAAATTACACATATGGTGGAAACTGGTGAGCGCGATACAGGAAAAGGAATGAATCAAATTGGTGCAGTGCAAAGGTCTTGTAAGACTCGATAGAGTTCTCATTTTGAGCCAATTTGTAGCATAACGGACATGGTCGGTTCGGTGATTGTCGTGCTAGAAAGTATAATAGCAGATGAAAAGTCTCCTAACTCCATTCGAGGTGAAGCTGCAGGTTGTTTAGGTGTAATGAGATCGTTTGATTTTGTGTTTATATTACATTTGATGCAGAAAATCACGGGGATTACAAATTTACTTTGTGAAGCTGTTCAAACAAAAGTTGTGGATATCTTAAATGCAATGGAGTCGGTTGAAAGTATTAAGCTTTTGCTTCAGAGATTGAGAAATGAAGGTTTTGATGTTCTTCTCTACATCGTTGAATCCTGTTGTATGAAGCATGACATTGAGATGCCAAGCATTCTTATAAATTTGCTATTGGTCGTTCAAGTCAGCAAAAAGATGTCATTACAGTTGAGCATCATTATCAAGTTGATGTATTTAATGCTGTCATAGATTTTCAAGTTGAAGATATCAGTAGTCGGTTCAATGATAAAGCTGTGGAGCTTCTTAAGCTTTGCTTTGGTTTAGAACCTATAGATAATATTTTGTTCAATGATAAAGCCGTGGAGCTTCAATAATATTTTGTTCATGTTAGATATCTATAATTTTTAGGACAAAATTTTTATGATTTCATTAATTTATTTCATGAATTGCCGAATTACTCAATGCACGAATGAATTTTCAATAGAAATAAGATTGTATTTAACATACTTAAGATTATTACTATGTGAAATCGTTAAAAATTCATGTTAATAAGTAGATTATGTATAATATGCATAGTTTGATTATTATGATCTATTTGTATTTATGAATTATTGAAATTGTTGGTGCATGCATGACATTTCATATAGAGTCATTAAGATAAATTTTCATGTATAGGATCGGCGCACACGACTTAAACATTGATATCCATTATTTTTGAAATACTCAAAAGGTTAAGGTGGGGTTTTTCTTTTATCCTTATTATACACTTTTTCTTTTATCCTTATTATACACTATACTGTTTTTCTCATGCGTTATTCAGTACAGGCAGAGCCTTCGGGCAATTCACGCAGTAAAACCTTCGGGTTAGCCTTCGGGCAATTCATGTAGTAAAACCTTCGGGTTAGCCTTCGGGCAATTCACACAGTAAAACATTCGGGTTAGCCCTCGGGCATTCACGCAGTAAAACCTTCGGGTTAAGCCTTCAGGCTTGCATGTCTAATTTTCATGTTAAATTCTTTATAGTTTATAGTTTGGATAATATTTGACCCCACTGAGTAGTCGTACTCACCCCCTTATATTTTCACCTTTTCATATCATGGTCCGACAGATGCTTGAAGTGGCGGATGGTGATGGTCACACATGAAAGGATCTAAAACACTTTTTAACGCATTAATTTAGTTTTATCTTGAACTATGCATTTGTCTCTATTTAATTCCGTGAACTAGTAGGTGCACATGTTTTTGATTCAAGACTTCCGCTATTATGAAATGCATTAAAACCTTATTGCTTTTATAAATCTATTATTTTTGAAAATTAAATTGAGAAGATTAAATTTATGCACGAGGTGACGTCCCCTTAAAAGTTATGAAAATTGAGACGTTACATGAAATGTTCACTAACTTTGAGAAATTTTATAAACTTATCAATAACCACTTCAAATCTGACATAGGGACCTTAAGATCCAATAACAACACTGAGTGTGAGTACTTGAGCAAAAATGGCATCTTGCATCAAACTAGTTTGTGTTGGTACACACCAACAAAATGACATTTTTGCACATACGAATAAAGACATTCTTAAGAAAACAAGATACATGATGCTTCAATTTAAATTGCCAAAGAGGTTTTGATCTCATGCTATTCAAACTGTGCTCTATCTTCTAAATCGATCACCAATCAAGGTTTTGGTCACCTCTTGAGATTCTACATGGTAGAAAGACAAATATTGATCATCTTAAGGTATTTATTTGGATGTGTGTGTTTTGCACAAATCCAAACAAAAGACAGAGATAAGTTAGACTTTAGAGCTCAAATGTGCGCATTCGTAGGCTACTCCACATCATTACACTTGCTATAAGGAATTGACTAGAGAGTTCTTTAATACATTCTATTTCGAGCATGATAAGGATTTGTATGTGCCATGCATCGCATTTCGCTTGTTTGGAAACCATTATCATCTCTCTTTGGCCGAATGGAGTGCTAGGCTAGGCATAACTACTTTTGATCATTTCCTTGAGTTAAGGTATGAAATAGGTGTCCATTGCTTGCCGAATAAGGATCCTCAATACATCGGTTCGATCAATGCGTGGCGGCTTTTAGCCCCGAGTGATCCGGAGGAGTTTCAATCCTCGAGTTCGTATGTTTGCTACATTGAGGATCTAGCCCTCCGCCTTTGCCATCAATACATTGTCCATAACCTAATCGGTAAGAGTACGGCCTTTGATAAGGTGACGGCTAATGAACTTTATTTCTTATGGTGTATGCATGCCGGCCGGAAGGTCAACTCAGATTTTTGGATTGCAAAGAACATGTTCATCATAGCTATTAACACTGCACGCCACCTCACGTTGTGCCTGAGATTCTCTAAAATTGGGTCGAAAATAGAGAATCAGCTGAAGCTGCTCCACCCCAGCTTCTAGCTTTCAGCTTATAGCTTATGCTTTTTTCGGACCAAACTACCCCTAATAATTTTATCTAATTCCAGAACTATCCATAACCCTAATACTTTATGAGAATACATTTTTATCACATCCGCCGCATCTCTTCTCTTCTCTCTCTCAATTCTTCATAAAATTTATGGATGAATTTTTATGTATTTTGTTTGTATGATGAATTTATACAAATAAATAGTATTTAACATATAATTGTACACTATATTTATTATGATACAATTTTATAATATATATAATATTTAGATTAATTTAGTACTCCCTCCGTCCCATCTTTCTTGTTCCATAACTTTTCGGCGCGGTATTTTAGGAGAGTTGTTGGTTGTGAGTAGGGATGTGGGGCCCTCAAATAAAGTGTGTGTAATAATTTTCTATTTTAGGCAATGGAACAAGAATTGTGGGACGACCCAAAAAGGAAAGTGGAACAAGAATTGTGGGACGGAGGGAGTATTTTATAGTATTAGATTGAAATTGTAAGCAAAAAATAAATATTGAATAACAATTATTTCTGAATTTTATTATTTATTATAAATAATATAGCAGTATTCTCAAACACTATTTTTCTCACTTTCAGCACTTATTTCCAAACACTAACTGATTTTCAAATAAGCAGCTTTCAGCACTTATCAATAAGCTTCAGCTACTCCAAACACCACCTTAGTCTATTATAATGATATGCTAATCACGAGCAACTAACCAATATGAGATTGCAAAAGTGAAAGGTTTTTTAATTCCAAATTATTTCTTTTGATTGTCGTCTATAAATTGTTTTCATTATCGGAAATATACTTACAATAAAAAGAAAACATGCCAACAATAATGGGACGGAGATAGTAATTTTAACTGATTTTTCTAACCACATCATTAGTCCATTACCTAAATATATAACAGCTAATAATAGGCTTTTCGTTAAATTTTAAATAATAAAAATATAATTATTCAAAATAAAACTAATTTTATATTACTACTTCATTATAAACGAATTTACCTAGATACTCCCTCCGTCCCACCCATCTTGACGCGTATTTCTTTTCAGGACGTCCCACCCATCTTGACACGTTTCCAAAAAGGAAATAATTTACCCTCCTATTTTTTCATTTCTCTTTCCTACTTTTTTATTTCTCTCTCCTACTTTATCCCTCTCTCATACTTTATCATCAATTTTCTTAATTCCCGTGCCGAAAAGAAATGCGTCAAGATAAACGGGACGGAGGGAATATAAAAGAAAAACTTTTTTGGTGTTCAGTTAGGATCTGACTGTGTTTAACATGTAATTGGTATTCGGCATTCCCATCGAATATTATCTCATTCGTCTTGAGCGAGTGAGCGAGCGAGAGAGAGAGAGATTGAGATACAAAATTCAGGTTCGCACATTCCCAATCTTCTTCTCCACCACCGATTTTTTGCTCAAAACCCTTGTTGCTTCGCTTAATTATCTGATTCCTACTAATGTTTTGACGGGTCAAAATGTCGTTTTGGGTAACGTCTTGTTGACTTAACTTGTGCATTTTGTTTTCTTCAAAACCACTACCATTGCCCAATCCAGATTCATGGAAGTTGATTATTAATGACTTTCTCATGTGAAAGAGGTAGCTATATTTGGGATTTAGTATCCTTGTAAAACTGAAGTGTTCATTTGCTCCTGTAAATTGTAATGTTATTTTACAGGAGCCCCAGCTGTTGATCTGGTGTTTTATGTAAATTGTTGGTTTAACTCTTTCGTCTGATTAATTGCGTAGTATTAAAATGTGTATTGGCTAGGATGCTTACTTCGCTGATTTGTAAAGTGGATTGAGGCTAAAACATTGAATATTTGTACATTCCTTCTACGAATAATTAGTGGGATTTTCTCTCTTGAAAACTATATGCTTTAATTTGTTTGTCTTATGCATTGTGTTATTATTGGCAGGATTTGCTTGTTGAATATTTTTTACAACTGGTTATTTCTGAAATGGTGTAAGAGATATAGAAAACTGTTGGTATATATGATTTTTTTTCTGTTCAGTTATTGGGTAACCAAGATTTATCATCACATTTTTGGCTTCCCATACGGAAGTGAATGTGATGTAACCTATCTGCAGTGGCACTTCGAAGCTACTTAGTTTATCCCTTATTAATCTAAGCAAATTGTGAAATGGGTTCTCTTGTTGGAAGTAATTATTCAGCACCTCAGCTTTCTTTAATAAGATACGATTTCTAATGCGTCCTTTACTGTATAAGTCGTGCTGTTTATGTGAGTATTGCAGTTATTTTTTATGGCTATTTAAGTGACATCTCAACATTGTTTTTCTTTTAGGTACTGATTTGAAACCACTGGAAGCATTTTTCTTGGTGTCAATTAGCCGGAGCAAGATGTGCTGATTGTAAGATACCTTACAAATGGCAGAATACGTGGCCATTCCGCCTAATGTCCAGCTGCATGTTCATGGTAACATCTTAGAAAAGCGGCCTTGTCTGCCAAAAACTCATCTCCAAGCCAGAAGGTTTGACTGTCTTATTCCTAACTTGATTGTCTTACTCTTATATGATATTCGTCAAACCTTGGTAGTGAGCCGAAAGGGTTCACCTAATCTTTTCTATGATAATTACAGATTTCGTCTTATTGGGATCACTTTAATTTGTTTGAAATTGTAACTAGATCTAAGATGCTATGTTGCTTTTAGGGACATCCCATCTGTTTTTTTGCAATGAATAAGGAGAACATACGAGAACTAAACTGAATGACACTGCCCATCGGTTATATTGAGACCTTTATATGGTTTTACTTCCTATATCATATTAAAATTTGTGTATTAATCAATTTATTATTTTTATTGAATTTAGTACCTGCTTAGATCTTGGTTCCTTATAATTTTCGTTATGTATATGTGTGCTTTCGAGAAGTCATATCTTCTATCTGACTCTTGGCAATCATAGTAATAACATATCGTTTACAAGTTCTGAATTTAAGAACTAGGTTTTTGATCAACTTAAGCTCCATGACTCAATCATAGTAAGAATGTAATCTATGCTGATTTTTCCATCTGTATTCCAAAAATTGTATGGATTTGAATATGAGGTGTTCAATTAATCGCCTAATCCATTTAAACAAGGATGCTTGCTGTTGCTCAAATGAACTACTTTTTCCATTTGTCCCCATTGTAGGAACTTCTATCGTGGAATTAAGAATCTTAATCGGTTGTCCTCTCAGAAGACTTGCATGCTCATTGCTCCTCGCTTAAAAATCCTGAATGGAAGTCCAGCAGGGAAGATCCCTACCAGGTGCTGTTGCTTGAATACCCTTGCCAATGTTGATGTTGCAGCTACTTCTCAGTGGGTTCCTTTCATCGACCAAGTCCTCCTTTTAGCAAGTATAACCCTCACATATATGGCTGGAGTAGTTCCTTCAGAGAAGTACCCATTTAATACTGAAACAAGTGTGCCACTTTCTGATGCGGTCCCTGAAAATTCTTCCTCTTTGGGTAGGTAAGGAAGGTTAGTGGATGAAATCTCATCATGGTTTGACAAGTGTCTCTATATTTTAGTAGAAAGCACCCTAAAAATAAGATCAACTTTTGAATAGTTTTTCATTTCTTTGCAGTTCAGTGAGAAATGATGATGAGGTTTGCTTGCAGTTTGCCTGGGATGTTGTTAGAGGCAAGCTAATGGATGCTTTATCTACTATTAGGAATGGGGTAAATTTAAGTGAAAATGTCGGGAAGCTTGAGCAAAACCCTGCAAGACAGCCTTCAAGCTTATATGCTGTTTCTGAAGGCCCTAGAACAAGACTGCTCTGGAGATCATTTCACTGGCTAGAAAAAGAGGCAAGAATTTTGTGTATTTCTGTTTTAATTTGTTTAAGTACTTCCATCATATCGTTTTGACTATTCATGGCTTAGAGCTTAAGCTTTTCTTCAGAAATCGTGGTTGGAAGGTAAAAATTGGGAGTATATAAGGGCACATGCTGAAGTCTGTGCTTCTCCTTGGAATAAAAGAAAAAGTTCAGCCAAGCTACATCATTTTTCGTTCCTTTTCGTGCCATTATTTTGAATTATTGCTTCTACCAGTAAATAATTTAAAATTTTATCCTTCAGGTGACCAATATCTCTATGACCACTGCTGCAAAGTCAGCAAACGATTTCTTGGCTGTCTTTGAAGAAACTATTCAGACTTGCTGCCAACCTCTATGCATGGCATGGCTCGAAGAGGAGATTCGCCTTATCTCCAGAAAACCTGACAAGGTTTGTCGCTAGCAATATTTATCATACAAGTTATATAAATTATTTGAAAGAAATTAAGGGTGTAGTCATAAATGACATTTCTTCAATGTTCTCTATCAGGAACTTCTTTCTTTGGCCAAAAGTAAGTTGAATGGGTATGCCAGCACAATCCAAAATATTAGAAAGTCAGGCAAGGAGGATCTATATGCGGAGTTGGTATATGCCCTTAAATTTGGCTCTTCCAGGTAAAAGGATCATAAAAAGTATGTTCGAGGCAGTTTTGGTTCTAATAGATGTCTTTATATTTCCCTGCCAACTCATTTATTGTAATAAGCTGCATTTCTTATGAACTTGTAGAGACATTTCTTTCATAATTTATTTTTCTGCCTTTTTGATGACCTTGCTTAGTTCTGGTAAATGGATCAAGGAATCGGTGACGGGACAACCAAATTAAATAGTTAAAAGAAATTCTGATGGTGTTAGTAGAGAATATATTTCTGGCAGGAGTTACAATCTTTAGAAACCTCATGAGTGTTTCAATAATTGACCTCACTGCCTGCATAAGTGTCAGATTCTTAAAGATGTTCTTTAATCAATATTCTTCGTGAATATATTTTTAATACTTAATTGGGAGTAGCTTTTCTTTTCAGTGATCTTTGTGTAGTTTCTTTTGCTGTTTCATGTTTTAGTCAATGGATGCTGCACCTTCAGTCCTATTAATATGCTTTACGCGATGCTATGTCAAATGCTTCCTGAAGACAGTATAAGCATGTCCAATTTGAGCTCCAGCAAGATTTCAGTGTACCTCTACCTTTGCATTGGCAGGAAAGGAGGCTATTATAATTCTAGCTTGTTCGTTCAGCATGGAGTAGCCATATTAGAAGATTTGGTGATTACGATAGCAGATGGCATTACAGCCATGTATTTGGAGCTTATATCTGTAGATAGTAGCATGTCTAATGAAATGAACAACCTTGGTTTGAGCTTCTGTACCCTCTCCACCAGAGCACTTCAGAGATTGCGGAATGAGGTAATGTAGTGCCTTCGAGTTTCCCCTCTCATTCTGGTTTCTCTGCATTTTTTGTTCTTCTAATAGAAACATCAGGCCAAATTCTCAGTTTTAAACTTAAATCAATATGCTCATATTCATATCCCCATTATCTCTTTGAAAGTATGAGAGTATGTATCACAAAATGCTCTCATGATGTACATATTTATGTATATGCTTAAATTAGTCTAGATTTATGCGGTGTAATCGAACCAGAGAAATGATGGAGATATCACTGCCAAAAGTGAATTTGGAGAATGGAAACGGGATGCACTCCTGTCGGAAAAAAAGTCCCGGCAAGCTAATCTTCTGAAATAACTTGCAAAACGTATCCGATCCTAACTCCTAACTTTAGCCTTGTTATACACTCTTGTTCAACTGATTCCTATACATGGAATTAAGGGTTGCTATCAAATTCTGTACAGTTTTGCAGGTACTGTGTAGTAGACAAACAAGATGAGGGCTATTAGCTAATTAGAAATTAGGATAAGATTGTTATTCATTTAAGAGTTTATGGATAGGATATCATCTAATTACAACTACTGAAAATACAATTTCCCTTTCATTTGTATATTTTTTTTACATATCATGATAAGCAAGGACCTCTGGTTGACAGGTGGCACTGCACCAATGGTTGCATCAAAACATGGCTGCAGTGGCATCTATGTATGAAGATCGGTTTGATCTGTGCATACTTCAAAGAGAATTAATTGAGTTCAGTGGCAATGAGACTGAAAACATTGGTTGGCTGAAGAAGATTGGTTTTAGGATATCAAGGCCCATATCATCGCCACTGCATTATGTTACCGTAAAAAACTCTTCTATACCTGTAAAAAGGACCAAGGAATTGAGGGCCTTGGTTGGGTGGTACGTTCTTCTTCATTGGCCCTTTTTTCTTTCTTCTTTTTATTCTTAAAACTTTGAGTTCCTATTTGTCGTAATTCCATCTATTGCTATTAATCATTAATATACACACTCATTTTTGTACCTATTGCATAAAAAAGTATCTTATCATGAGAAATTCAGTTGAAATCTAATTTTATTTCTCAGCCATTTAGCTCTGACTGATTTTGAGGTAATGATTTATTTACAGAAGGTTTAGAAGCTGGAATTTTGTTCTAATCTGGCTGAGTTACAATTATTTACCAGGACATCCACGGGATTTTTTTAAGTTTTGCGATTAAGTGTGTACACTAATTTTGTTTCATGTTCAAATGCTTCCTATTAACGTAAATCTTGGAACTTGTAAAGAAAAAGAAGATAGCCTCGTCAGTTCCAGTTATGATGTGAAATGAGAAGCCCTATACAGCTGTGCCAATAATCCTCTCTATCTTTTATGTTCTTAGAAATTGATTGTGAAGAAAACCAGTAAAAATGAGAGTATATCAGGATAGTGGTTTGGGATGTTGGAAGTGTATTTCTGCTTATTAACGTGTTCTCTGGTTCTATTTGACATTTCTTGTTCTTGAATGTGATCTTAAAATTCTTCAGTCATCTTATCAAACTGTTAAATTCACTAATCGTTTCCTATAAATGTTGAATTCCTCCAGTTTTTTTGCATCTTCATGCTCCCCTTGATGCAGATATCAGAATCCAAGTTCGAAATTTCCAACTTAATTCAACACTGTAATTGTTGTTGCAGGAGGTACTACTTCAGTCTCTTCCTTGAACTGGCTGATATCACCATGCCGATTGTCAAAATGCTCGTTGAAAAAGTCAGTAATGCCATTTCATTCTTCCTGCAGTGCTTGATAGGAAGGTCACTGGGTTTAATCTTTTCTGGAATTAGGAACTCCTTACGACTGAAGTAAGGTATAACTAATATTCCCTATCATTTTGATGAATGAGATTATGAAAACCACCTTGTTTGACGATTTTGGCTAACGCCATAAGGTCCCTGGATTTATGACGATTTTTGAAGTGGTAATTGCTTTAAGACCTAGTTTCAGAAAATAAAAAAAAAGCTTGAATTCCTTCAGTTTGACTTTATTTACAATGTAACCTTCTCTTTATAGTCTGGAGTAGATAGAAATTCTTTAGAAACGTGTATGTTTCGTGCATTGTCCTTATTTATTGTTCATTCATGCCCAACTATGATTGGAAACATGGTGGAAAATGCTAGTAACCCTACTAAGATCCTGATGCTAGGCGATTGAGGGATTGACACGGAATGTTTGGCTACATTTCATTTGGATCCCACCACTTTAACATACCTCCAAAAACATAACTTTGTTATGAACTAAGCGGACAAGAATAGTAGAATAGTGGGATGAAAGAAGTATTATTAATAGTCAAATGCATTACTCCCTCCGTTCCATTAAAATCGTCCACCGTTTTCGATTAGGTTGTCCCAATATAAGTGTCATATTTCCTAAAATTGCAATATTAACTCTACATTAAAAAATAAGGTGTTCCCTCATTATTCACTACCAACCTCACATTCTTATACACGCTCTCTCTTCAAAAGTTTTTCTCTCACGCGATTTCGTTCCGCTCCGAACTCAAAAAATTATAATTTTTAACTTATTGGAAATTTTAGATTATTTATTTAAATACAACATAAAAAATTGAAAAAAAAATTAATTGCCTCAATTATGCCTTAATAAAATTTGGATGAATTCTCATTCTTTTCCATGAATCATTCCTCGAAAACTGTGTTAATTTCTGAATACAATTAAAACTCTTTAAATATATATCTAAATAATATTTTCTTAATCACCGTGTTGAAAAGAAAAGGGATGCTTTTAATGGAACGAATGGAGTATTATTTTTTTTAGTGTTCATTATTAAATATAGTATATGAAATGTTAACTGATGGTCCTAAATCTTGTCTTTATTTATTTAATTAATCTCACATTTATTTAATTAAATATTACATACACACATCTCACATGCATATTATATATATTATATATATGAACATGCATGTATGTTGATAAAGGATTTACTTTTTAAAGAGATTTTATTCGCAACTCTTATATATCTAAGGGTCGATATTGACACAATTTTAGAGGTTTTCCTAAACTTATGTGTCAACAAACAATTCAAAAGAACAATTTGAAATAATTAGCTCATCAGCAAATAAAATGGAACTAACTGCAACTTTTCGTCAAGCCAAAAAAAAAAGGAAAAGATTAAGATAAAGAATGCCATGCACTGATATTATAGAAGATTATAAAAAAACTAATTGAAAAATATTCTTAAATTCAACAGATTCTGCAATTCAAATAAAAATACCACCGTCATTATCGTTAAAGCTTATCATCAGAAGATATAACAGATGTACATATAACAAATATATATATGAATATGAGGTATATAATCTTTGTAACACATCGAAATTTTTAATATAAAATGTCTCTTCATGCATGATATCACGTGTTAAGTTCTGTAAGTCGCGCTTTAGAAATTAAAATAAAAATTAAAGCGTTTATCTTATTTTTCATTAAAACATTTTAATTATGTAAATTTATTTTGAATTTTAAATGTGTTTATTAATATCATATTATGAAAGTGTTAGGTTCTGTAAGTCGCGCCTTAGAAATTAAAATAAAAATTAAACCGTTTATCTTATTTTTCATTAAAATATTTTTATTATGTAAATTTATTTTAGATTTTAAATGTGTTTATTAATATCATATTATGATTATATTGTTTATTGTTGAGATAGAAATAATGTTAGAAGTATGAGACAAGAATAATATTTATTTATTTAAGATTCCTAAACCTGCTAGGATTTATAAAAGAATATGATATTGTATAAAATTATTAAGAGATAATTTTATATTATGTGTTATGATTAATATATATATATTTTATGTGTGATATTCATGTTTTATGATCAATCTTAATTATGTCTATATCGTAATCCAACTATGATTGAATCTTTTATGTAGTAAGTAATATAATAAAATCTATCTAAAAGATATAAGTACGAAAATAATTATTGATAAAATATATTTGATACCTTATATGCTTAGGATCTTTAGATAATGATTTCTAGGTCTATAAATACCTTTAGTCGACCATAATATCTCATCACATGAGATTTTCGAAATTCTGCCACCAAACCTAGAAACTCTTCCGAGAATTATTTTCACATCTTCCATTCATCATATCATCGTGAAAATTTAGGAGAGTCTTCCTAGGTATGTCTAGTATACTATATTATGTTTGTAGAATTTTACAAGCATGATAAGTATTTTTTAAAAATTGTTATTCGTAACCTGCCAGTTTTTGACAGCATGTCCATGAGCTTGATAGGAAAATTGATTTTCATGTTTTCTTTATGTTATTTTCGACCATGCTAAATTTTAATGGGATATAATACATGTTAGGTCATTCAAGTTTAAAATATAGAATTTTTAGGATACGTTTATTATTTATTTATTAATTTGTTTCTTGATGTGTCAGATTCTTTGTCAACATGCATGTAGATTAAAAAACAAAAGTTTTCATATTACTACTAAATGAATTATTGATTACGATAATTTTTATTGTGATGGAATATGTATTATGTTCTTCATGATCGAGATCTATAATTTTTAGGATAATTTTTATGATTTCATTAATTTATTTCATGAATTGTTGAATTACTAAATGCACGAATGAATTGTCAATAAAAGTAAGATATGTTTAAGTGGTATTATTGACTATTACCCATTTTCGTATAACAAAAATCAAAAATACCCAATTCTTATATTTACTACACAAAATACCCAACTTTACTTACATTACCCTTACTTTTTCAAAAAGTTGACTGATACCAATCATTTTCAGGTGTTTTCCTGAATTCGAGACGAATTAATTGAAGAAACAAACAAAAAAACACATGAATTCGAAACGAATTAATTTGAGACTTAAATCCCGCTCAAGTCCCCCTCAGTCCCCCTCACTTAAATTCAAATCCCGCTCGAAAATAAGGCTGCCAACACCCGAATCCCGCTCGAGCCCGGCCGAATCCCGCTGGGGACAACGAATCCCGCTCGGCAGAATCCCCCGCCCGTCCCGCCCGTCCCGCCCCGCCCCGTCCCGCCCGCCACGTCTGCAATTCCCGCTCGGCCGACAGCAAATCCCGCTCGCAGAGCGGAATTTCATCCAGATCTTGATCTGAATCCCGCTCGTCTCCTCTCTTACATTCAGTTCTAAAAATTTCTCTCCTTCTCTCCGTCGCCGAATCCCGCTCGAGAATACGATTTCGGAGTTGAATTCGACACCAAAACACAAGAATGGCCTACCAGGTTAGTCCCGCTCGAATTCTATAGTCCCGATCGAATTTTATCCGTTAATTTAGCGCGAATCTTAATTATTTGATGAGAATGTTTTTTTGAGAATTATTCGAATTTGAGCATGAATTTTGTTTAATTAGTTGAATTTTATAGAATTATTCGAATTTGGGCATGAATAATATTGTTTAATTTGTTAAATTTTCTGAGATTATTCGAATTTGAGCATGAATTTTGTTTAATTGGAGCATGATTTTATGATTTTAGGAGCATGAATTTTTTTGAAGTTTTGGAGCATGATTTTATGATTTTCGGAGCATGAATTTTTCTGATTTTTTGGAGTATGATTTTATGATTTTCGGAGCATGAATTTTCTAAATTTTTATAGCATGAATGGGTGATTTCCGGTCGAAAAAATATCGAAATCTCGCTCGGTCGACCAGAATCCCGCTCGGCCGAACCAAATCCCGCTCATCGAGCGGGATTCCGGTTCAGCCGAGCGGGATTCCGAATTTTTTTAACTATTATATTGTATCGGTGCATCCCGTTTTTAAAAGAATTGATCTTCTCGATGCGACTCCGAGGATAGACATAGAGTTCTACCCGAAGATTTTTGATATAATTAAAAAAAATTGGAGTTATCGGGGAGGGTGCTGTAGTAAACGAATTTAGGAATGGAGTTTTTGGTAGCTTTTTGGATTGGAGGGTGGATAGGAATGCAGCAAGGGCTTTCCATATGTTAATGTGTCATAAGATTGAAGCGGACGAAGATGATTCTGCTATTTGGTTTTCCGTGTCCGGGACGACTACTCGCTTTTCTTGTTTCGATTATGCCCTTGTCACGGGTTTAAAGTTTGGATTCGGCAATTTTGATCCACATGCTCAGCATAATCCCCGTTCCTCGACTGTGTACAAACAGTTAAATGATTGTACACGGCAGAGATTTGTTGTCAAAGTTCGAGAATGGAGATTTGGGATTGGACGAGTTGGGCTATTTGAAGGTGACTCATGTTCTAGCCTTAATTTACTTTTTTCTCGGTTATAGCGATACGAAATTAGTCGACACGTGGATTTGGGTGTTAGTGGATGATCTACGTGCATTTGACCTATTCCCGTGGGGCTCGTACACTTACGGTGCGCTGAAGCACTATTGTAGTTTTGTTCCGAGAAAGGCGGAGCAGACGTCCAAGAAATATCATTTCTATGGACCCGTTTGGACACTCCAGGTGTGTATAATGATTTTATTAATTTAATTATTAGAATTATTCATATATATCATGTACTTCAGTCGTGTTGTGAACAGTCTCGAGTTGATGGATTCAGCTATGTTTGAGGTGAGCTGACTGTACCGGCGAACGAGAGACTTCGATCTAGACCACTTTTCCGGTCCGACATCCATTACTTCTCGTATGCCTCAGGATAGACTTGACGAATCCCTTCTATCGCACGATCGAAATCATACATCGTATAAGCATAGGCAGCATCATGATACATCTTGATAAGCGTCTTACCATATCGTGTAAGCTTATTCTGAAGATGATAGTAACAAGTGCCATGGGCTCCTTCCGGATAAACAACCTCTACCGTGTTAGCTATGCTCCGGTGTTGATCAAATATGATCATTAAATTGGTTGGCATCGTAAATGCTTCTCTGAGTCGGGACATGAACCACGTCCAAGAGTAATCGTTCTCAATTGGACCCACACCAAAGGCTAGTGGAAAAATTTGGTCGTTGCCATCTATCGTAGCAGCCACAAATAACACTCCTTTATTCCTTCCTTTCAAGTGAGTCGCGTCGACCACAATCAGATCTCGGAGGTTAAATACCCATGGGGCACGAGAAACATTAAAAGCAATGAATAATTATAGGAAACGACCTTCTGAATCGACTTCGAGATCAGTCATTGTACCTGGATTCATTGTTTTCAGTACGTAGAGGTAACGAGGAAGCATCTTGAACGAATCTGAGTGTCCGCCAAAAATCATCGCCACAGCACAATTACGGGCTCGTAGAGCAACACTATAGCTTTCTTGAAAGCCGAATTCACCCTGGATAGCTGCCATAATTTCTTTCGGTTTTAGGACAGATTTTTGACGACGCATTCGCCGAGCAACATAAGCAGCGAGCGCCTTTGCACGAATCCTTCTTGGACCAGTCTGTGAAAAATCTCGATTACATGTGTGTTCAGCATGCAAGCAGTTTATAATCCACAACCCATCTCTGCGAAACGATGCCCGTAGAAAAAATGGGCAGTCACGACTCCGTCTGCATTTATACTCAACCCGACCACTGTCAGAACGAGCCACCCTAAAATCGAGGCCTTGTTCCATGTGCCGAAGTGCAACAGCAGCAAACAAATCCGCCTTCTCCCAAAATGTCGCACCTTCACGGAGTGGATAGTCCACAACGTGATCCAGATCTCGAACCGTAGGTGAATCCGATGCATCAAGAGGAACGACTGGAAGTAAACCGTCATTTACTTCTTCGCTGCCACCATATATTATTTCGTTGCTTGGAAGGGCACGGTTGTCCGGCATGAGCATAGATATCAGTTGATTCACACCACCTTCACGTCGGATCCATGCCGCAAAGTCGCCAAACGTACATTGATTTAAATGCACCAGACACCTTATCGTATTCTTCTTCGGATGAACTATCCAAAATATTTTCTTCATCACTGTCGGATACAACATGGGTATCCTCTTCGCGAAAAAAGGTTTCCTGTTCGCGAAAATTCTCAGCCCGATTGCTACCACCCGCTTGATCTTCAAAATTGAACATTGAACCAAATTGTTCAACAACATCGGGTGTATGATAAGATTGAGCATTAGAGTGCTCAAGAAATAAAGTCAGCTCGATTTGTGTAGTACAAAGACGAATTAGGTCCATATCGGTCGCGAGAATGGACTTAAGCGTGATACCATGACGAGAAACGTAAGTGTAATAAATTTCATAATTTCACGAAAGTGAAAATGGATTAAGATTGTATTGAATGACCTGTCGTAAAATAGGGATACAAACATTGTTCCCAGGAATGCAGACAACTCTAACTTCACCGCCAATATACTCTGAAAAATTGTTAAATTGCCCGTTAAAATGAACAATAATTTTATACCAACTATCAATTTTTTTTTTATGAAACGAGGAAGCAAAATTCTACAGAAATAATTTGTAGTTGAAAATGAAATGAAAGAGGAGTGAGTGTGTTCGATTTTGGACTTCAATCACGGTATTAATAGATAAAATCACGATTTTGGAACGAGCGGAACTAGAAATGGCCGAGCGAGATTCAGTGAGCGGGATTCTACACGGCCTGCCAAGTCAAAAAGCTGAGCGGGATTGGGTAGCCGGGCGAGATCCCGCGAGCGGGATTGGGTAGCCGGGCGAGATCCCGCGAGCGGGACTGGGCTGCTCGAGCGGGATCTCGCGAGTGGTATTGGCCACGCTCGAGCGGGATCCCGCGAGCGGGATTCCACGTCACGAGCGGGATTCCACGTGGCCGAGCGGGAATCGGCTCGGCCTTCCACGTGGCCGAGCGGGATTCCACGTGGCCAAGCGGGATTCGGTCAGTAAGTGAGCGGGATTGAGCGAGATTCTGCGTTAATGATTTGCGCACGGAACGAAGCAAAATAACGGTTTTGCAGGCTGACAAGTCTGAAAAGTGGGGATATTTAAGTAAAGTTGGGTATTTTGTGTATCAATTATAAGCTTTGGGTAAAATTGCTTTTTCGATTTCCGATCTGGGTATTTAAGAAAACAACCCTATGTTTAATATACTTAAGTTTATTATTATGTGAAACCATCAAAATTGCATGTTAATAAGTAGATTATGTAAAATATACATTTTGGTTTGATTATTTTGGTCTATGTCTATTTATGAACTATTGAAATTGTTGACGCATGCATGACATTCCATGTACGAGTTATAAAGATATATTTTCATGTTTAGGACAAGCGCGCAGGACTTAAACATCTGATATCCATTATATTCTTCAAGTCAATGTTAAGGTGAGAAATATTACCGTTTATCTTTATTATACATTGTGGTCAATATTTCATGTGTTTATGACATGCATAAAAGGAATGGTCGAAATCGGACCCTAGGATCGAAATCGGATCCTCTATGAAAAATCGATACAAATCAGGTTGTCGGTCGAAATCAGACCGTTTGAAAAGTTTATGGTCTGTGTGACCAAGTATATCTTTTAATGATTTAATTTTTCCATGTTTTATATATAGTGTTGGTAAATGTGTACATCTCCCACTGAGTAGTCGTACTCATCCCTATCATTTTAACATTTTTTTAGTAAATGGCTCGGTTGATGCATAAAGGTGGTGGTGGTGATGGTCATGAGGAGAATTTATCATATTTAAATTATTGTTTTTAGTTTATGAATTTTTCTTTGTTTCTTTTTGAAATGTTAGACTTAGTAAATTTTTATGTAAGAATTCCGTTGAGTATGAAAATAACTTGAGTTTTGCAATGATTCTTTTTCCTTAAAAATATTTTGAAAGAGTTGAAATATGCATGTTAAGTATGAAGTAGCATTCCTAATTAAATTTTGAAAATTGGGGAAATATAATCTCTCTAGCTATACAATTCTAATCAAAAACTTCAAATTAAAAAGGGTATCTTGTTCTTCATCCCCATTTAAATATATCTAAGATTCTAAGCTGTCAGCCATTATGAAACTCACGATATACTAAGCTTTTTACCTATTTGAAATAGGGTTTGGCCCACTTCGAACTTCATGATCACCTACTTCAAATTCTCTTCGTTTCAATTTACGATTATTTTTGGGGCGAAAATCGTTCGTTTTTGCAGCGGAAGATGAATCTGAGAAAAGGGCTGCATGAGACGGAAGAATAGTTGGGGCCATGTTTGATGAAGCCGCGGCAGAGTTCACAAGGACGAAGATGAAGCCCATTAGCACAAGAAAAAGGTGGTGAAATCTTGTGGAGATCTCAAGAATTGATGTTGGTGCCGAAGATGAATTGGCTTTCAACCGATTTGCCGTGCATGCAAGACTTTGAAAAACTTATACCTCCAGACCCAATAGCCACAAGAAATAAATATCCATCAACTAGAAAGGAAAAAAAAAAGATTGTGGGAGTAAAAACCTAGCTTGGAAGTGAAAAAAGAGAAGGAAAACGATGAAAAGAGATGAAAAAATAGACATGAACTGGTGTGAAGGGAGAAGAAAAAGAAGAGGAAGAGATGCTGCAAACTGAATTTGGTGCCCCACTTTATCGTTGTGGATTTGTATGGCTCAGTTTGAAAGCTTGTTTGATTCCAAAATACTTTCTTTGCCAAATGTTACTATTACATATTATTACTTTTTGTTATTGCGGGGTGTGTCGAAATAACGATTACAACGATAGCCGTGGTAAGAGTTGGACTCTTTCTCCACAAGACGATAATGCTCCGCTACTCGGTGCAAGCGGTCTATAGCACTCGTCTCCAAGATACAACGGCTTCTCAATTACGAGTATAACATTACTTCTCATAATTCCAGTGAAGCCGTTGTATCTTGGAGACGAGTGCTATATACCGCTTGCACCGAGTAGCGGAACATTATCGTCTTGCGGAGAAAAAGTCCAACTCTTGCCTCGGCTATCGTTGTAATCGTAATTTCAACACACCCCACAATAACAATCGCAAGACGATAATAGTGTTGAAGAAATGACGACTAGTAGCAGTGATGTACTCGATCCCCCTGTCCAAGTGATGACAAGCAGTAGCAACGTGCCGCCGAACTTTACAACGTCAACAAACAACCAAATTCCAAGCGCCCATGTTCATGCAGAAAAGCCAACAAAGTTCTCAAGTTCTGAATTTAAGCGTTGACAATTTAAAATGTTAATTTATTTAACTACTTTGAATTTATCTCGATTCTTGAAAGAGACACCTCCAATTGTGGGGGCAAATGAAATGGATGAGCAAAAACGCATAGCGTCTGATGCATGGCATCATAGCGATTACATATTGTTGGTCCCGAGTGTACGGTCAGGTGTAGAGGGGGGGGGTGAATACACCTGATTCGATTTCTCAATTTCGAACTTGAACAGTCTTATTCAGGATGGTGTCTGTCTGAAACAGTTCAGCAGACCAGACAACTGTTCTGAATCGAGTTAAAAGCTAAAAGAGTACTGACTCAGCTGAGATCTGCTAACTGACTAGGTCGAATTCGAGTATCGTTCAGTGAGAGTTCAGTGTGCGGAATTGTGTAGGCCCAAATCAATTTTTGTGAGAAAACGTTTTAAGTCTCAGTTCAGTAGATTTAAAAGTTCAGTATGCTGAGACAGTTGATTGATTTAAATATGATGTTCAGTATGAATAGTAAAATCAATGCAACAGTTAAGAAAGCAGTAAGAGACACAGGATTTTTAAAGTGGTTCGGATATCGCTCAAATCCTACGTCCACTGTCCCGAATGATCAGGAGGCTATTTATTATCCTGCGTTAGTCTCAGTCAGCTTGCACACTGGGCAAAGCCGCGTCTTGGTTTTTATACTGATCCAAGTCTCGCTTACAACACTATCAAACTTAAAGTGTTTGACAAACTTCTCCAACAAATGAAGGAGTCCTTATACAATAAGGATTGGGTTCATATGTGAACTCCTTCGTCTAAGCTATGGATATAACAAGTGAGCTTAGGGTTAGAGGGATAAGGAACGAGAATGTAGCTATCTAGAGCGACGAACAGCTGAGGGTTTAGCTATAGGTTCGTGTCGGCCGCTTGGATACTAGAAGCTTATGTCGGTTCGGCTTGGTTCCTTTTGAAGTGGATGTAGTCTTTCGACGGAGATAACTCGGTTGTTTCTTGCGGAGGACTTAGTCGTTAATATCGCTCGTTTGAATGCTCTCTCGTGTTCTAGGTGCGCGCATTCTCTTTCAAATCTTGAATGATCCCTCTATTTATAGAGCGAGAGATTGAAATAGATCCGTTGGAGACGATCTTCTTCTCTCTCTCTCTTTTTGGTAGCAAACGGCTCTTTTGGTGTAGGTAACAGTGTACTTTCCCACCTTTTTAGGTAAAAGGTTGATCTGCAGCTTTAGCGGTGAGAAGACACGTGTATGCTTGTCATTCGTTGAGGTGGATGAAGTGGTTGAGACAAAGACAAACTTCGAGACAGATCGAAGCCGACTTCTCTCTTCCTTGTATATGACAATGCCGATTGTCTTTCAAAAGATTCCGACATCCCGAAGACTATCTCGCCATTGCTTGAGTCGACCTTGTATTCGGTAGATAGCGCTCGAGATAAGTCTATCGAAGATCGGCCCCGAGTTCGATGAACTACTCCCGCCGAGTTCGGTTCAATCGACTCTCTCGCATATCTTGCTCCCGCCGAGTCCAAGATATCGAGTCTTCTACACCGGTTCCGAGGCCGATGAGCTACCGAGCGCCTTGACCAGAGCAGAGTGTCTACTGAGTCTGAAACCTCAGAGACAAATACGAATACAAAGGAATGGTTCACCAATCAGATAGGGTTTTGGGATCTTCAAATATTCTCAACAGTTCAGAGCACGAGGCTACTGAGCATGATTCAGTATAGAAGATAAGAGTCATTTCCCACAAGTATGATCATGCTGAGGATTGAATCATCACCCAACAATTTCCCCCTATTTGATGATGCCAAAACCTATCATCTATGTCCTATCAACTATGCTAAACACTAACTTACTCAAAAACAGAGCTCCTTACAAATATTACAAGTAGGATCAGTGGAGTTGTCTGGTAAGTGCTAGACTACTGAGGGAGACAGGGCAGAACAATTTCCCCCTTTACAATAATTTCCCCCATGCAACAATTTCCCCCTGAGAGAAATAATAACTCTCCGAAAGTCTAGTCTATCAGAGATCTAACCGAGCAAAAACTGACAAGTAAATAAACAACGTGTGTGTGTCAGCAATCACTTCAGTGATTCTGAGTGTTAAAGCATAAAGCAAACACGGCTATTTAGACAACAAGTAGTTGTCAGAGCCAACAGAAGATTTGTATATATATAATAAACAGTTCAGTACATTACAAATCTTGCTAAGCTAAAAGAAGAACTAAGAGGGAGAACCCTTAAACTGCTGAATCCTATTCATGAAACCTTGGGATTTATCTTCGAGCAATGGGACTCCATACATTCTGAACGTGTTCTTCCTTAGCTTCAGGTATTCGGCGAAGTCTCGTTGGATCATCTTGTTCTAGTCCTCTGTTCAACGCAAAGCATTCTTCACTTCTTGTTCAATCATTTCGAGATGTCTTCGAGTCGTCTTGTCTTCCGGGTGGAGGAATGATCATTGCTTCGAGAACGCCGACTACTACCCCTTCGCATTCTTGCTCGTGCATATATGGGTAAAGATCGGGTTCGGTAATGGTCATCCACTCGACATAGGCATCGCCTTAGACATTTCGAGCCGTAATCGCCGGAAATAATTTCTCTTGATAAACTCTATCTTGGCCGATTCCCATCTCTGATTGAACTGAATAGGCAACCATTCGTCTGATCTTGGCCATCTATGTGTTTTCAGATCGTTTGGCTTCCTGAACCTTTCGTATCGATAAGGAATGTCGGCTTTCGAAGGAACTCTCGGCTGGCCTCTTGTTCGCACGCTTCCCGAGTGCCTCAAGGTCCGCCAAATGTATCCTCTGTCTGGCAGCCTCTATCTATCTAGCTTCCTCTCCTCTGTAGAGATATCTATCCATCTGAGCAAAGATTTCTTCAATTTCTGCATCTTGCTCTTGAGGCTTCTGAGGAGCTTGTTCCGATTCAGCAGGGGTACTAGATCTAGATTTGGATGTACCCCGCCTTTCGCATTCTTCTGCTCGCTTCTCCTTGTCTTTTTCTCTGTCCTCTTCATCTCGTTATGATGAGCTTTCTCGGAGGCGATCTAGCAGTTCTCTTTCCTCCTCCGGATGGGACTTTAGTCTTTCCTTTGGCGAGCTTAGACTTTGGCTTGTTAGCCGCTTCGGCCTCTCGCAATTTCTCGGCCGGCTCTCATCCGCAGCCTATTTGGGCTTCCTCCTCGCCAGATATGTATCTTAATCTCTTTGTTGGAGGGGTTGGAATTTTAAGCTTCGTTTGCCCTTGCCTTCTTGAACCGGTGGTGGAATAGGAGCCTCTTCTTCTTCGAGTCCTCCACCGCTTTGTTCGGCGTACTCAAGCAACCTCCTTAATAATGTCTTTGGAAGTCCGGGTTGCCCGAGTAGTCTCGCTGGGGTCCTGAGCCACTTGGGCCGGTTTTCGGTGTGCTCGCAGCCGAAACACCCTGGGCCTCACCCTTCTGAGACTGAGTCTGAGGCAGCTTCTCAGTACTCTTCTTTCCTTCCCTTTTTCCTTCACTTTCCCCCTTTTTGGCATCATCAATGAGCACCGGGGTAGGGACTAGGACTGACTTCTTCAGACTTTTGTAGGAGGTTGACAACTCATCAAGACGATCGTGGAGCTTAGTCAGAGCCTCATGCAACTCGTTCCTCTCCATGGTAAGGTTTTCCTTGTATTGCTTGTGAGAGAGGTCAGCTGCTTCCTTGAAGTCTTTCAGCTTCTCAGTGATCTTGTCTTCCAAGGCCAGTTGGATATTCTCAAGTCTTTGTTCAGTGGCCTCGGATTGTTCAGTGATAGCGTCAGTATGAGCCAGTTTAGAAGCCAAAAATTCATCTAGTAGCTTGGCTTGGCTCTCCTGAAAGATCTTGAGCTGAGCTTCGAATTTGACTTGCTGCTGAGCCAACGCTTCTGAAATAAGCGCGGAAACATCGGGGGCGGGCCGATGAAGAGACGAAGACTTCAGCCCCGAAGTTCTTTAGTCGTGGCTTGAGCGATGCCGCTTCCATGTCCTATGGATAGCCTTCGCAAGATCTCGATTTTTGATCCCTTGGGCGTTAAGGCTTTTGCCACCGATCGAGATCTCTTTGCGGTCCTGGCCGGGCGCCGCTTCGAAAGTCGATTGCAAGCAAGAGCCGAGCGGGCTCGCCGAGGACGAAGCACCCGGCCTTGGACTTCTCGGGACCAAGGATACCGAGAGGTGGAGCGGTTTCGGTATGGGTATCCTTGTCCTGTGGATGTTCCTCATCGGGCTTTCCGGGGCTCGAATCACTGGGTGGGTCGTCATGGTCTGACCCATCTGAGGGTGCTTTGGGCCGGAGGCGTGCTTGTCGATCATGAATCATGGCCAGCATTGCAGCCCTCGGATTGTCCATTGAGCCGAGGTCTTCGGTGCTCGAATAGCCTATCTCCTCTCTCGGTCTCAATTCCTCTTCATGCATTGCGCCGACATGAGTAGTGGAGGACAAGGCGTCGTAGACGAGGCCACTCCCGATGTCGCAAGCAACATGTGGAGCCTTGTTTGTCTTGGCGATGAGCAACAAGTGTGAGTAGTCAGCAAGCTCCGGAACTAGTTGTAGAATTTCTCGGGATGCTCTGGATATAATCACTCGAAGCTTCCATCCCGATTGATTCACCTTCGGATGCGATCTCGCACTCCAAGTCTATGTGTGAAGTCTCGCTCTTCGGTTGGAGGTACCGAGCCGAGTGGAGGGACAGAAAGGGGGGGGCTATCTAGGCGCCGAATATCTCGCGCTCCGAGCTTCGAAGCATTCCCTTGGTCCCTTTCGGTGGAAACAATCTTTTCCACCGACCGAGTCTTCTCTCGAAGACTCGGACTCATCAACCAGTTGCATGGGCCGAGTAGTCTTCTCGGGAGCCCGTTCAGCGGGCACTTGTGGAACCTCCTCGCAGCCGGCACCTCGGCGGCTTTCTTCGCTTTCTTTGCCGGTGCCTTAGGAGTTTTAGTGGGAGGGGTTCTTTTCTTTGTAGGCGTAGCCTCTTTGAGACTTTGATTTTGGAGAGACAAATGAGGGTCCCGACCCTATCCGCCGAAGCGCTTCTTGTCTTGTTGTGAAATCGACCTTCTTCACATTGAAGTACTCCTTGTCACTGTAGGTGATAGCTCAGATCCACATAAATCTTCGATCATAATGGACAGTTTGAGTCCATATAACAATTTGCCCTTTGCGCTCAGCGTGTTCGATGCTTTGTCGAACTTAGCAGCCTGAGCCATGAATTCTCGGAGAAAGAACTCCGTCCAATTTATCTGGGCTCGGTCGTATATGGCCATCATCATCGAATCTTAGGGCTCGACACTTGGTCAAACGACCCCGCTTGGCTTGTCAGTAGCTGCGTCACTATATAGGCAAGTGCCCTGAACTGAGGCAACATGCTGTTCTTCGGAAAGGCAGCTCTGAATGTAGTGGGCTTTCCACAGAAGACGGTAAGGTATTCATCAACTCGGTCGTCTCTGTACCCGATCGCATCTTGGTTCCTTTGGAGGGCGCATCAAAACTCCGCTTCAAGGCATCCTTGATGGACATCCGCTTCAGCTCCATAGTAGCGTTTTGGATAGAATGGGCAACGAATCTCGCCACTATATCTCCGCACATCGCGCCTCGAATTCAAATACAGCTCTGCCACCTGTCTCGGGAGGAAGAATGAAGGCCTCCTAGACAGAAATTTCTCCAGTCCTGACTCGCGCAGAGCTGAGAAGATCTCATCCATATACTCCAGATCGCATGAATAGAAATCCATGGTGGGTTCAAACCACACGCGATCCTTCTCCAGATGTTCTTGCATATCCGCTGGAGATATCATAGAGATATTGGTTTCCGCCATTGTACTGTTACAAGAAATGAATCCATTATGTTTTTGAATAGAACAGTGCTGTGCAATGCGATACTGAAACGTATAACAAATATATTAACAGATATGCATACCAATGGATAAAATTCGAGATAAGATCAAGAGTGAAATTGCAAGTAAGGATTGCGAATGCAGATCTCGGATTTTTCGGAATTTGAAAGTTATGAAGTATGCTAATGGCGGTTTCAAGATATGATCGAATATATATATCAACTATGAAGGTGAACGGTTTTCGATCGAAGGCTGAATGTAAACTTGCTTTATGATATGGACGGTTAAGATTAGAAGTTAAAAATAGGCAATGATCACAAAAGGCACCTAAGTCAAAGCCAGTTGTAAAATAGCCTAAGTAGTAACCTGTGAAAAGACATGCATTAAATGCGTGCGAGTTCAGCAAGCTTATGTATGGAATGTCGTGCATTAAATGTGAGTCGTTAATAATAAAGACAAACCAAAAGATATTAATGTCATGCTGAATCTTTGCCATAAATGCAAAGTACTGTTGTATTAAATTACTACTGAGTAGAGATACGCAAACCTGTCAGCTGAACATAGTAGTCAGCTGATACCTCGTGTAGATGGTTTGTCTCTACGTCTTCGAATGTATCGGTATTGAGAGTGATCATTCCCCCTCACCTGGAATGTTCCTCTCCCGAAACCTTATTACCGACCGGGGTCGGTAGGGTCCACAGAGACCTAGCTCTACCGAAAGTTCTCTGAATCTGGATTCAGCTAGAGGCTTGGTCAGTATATCAGCCCTTTGTTTGTCAGTATGGATCTTCTCCATCCTAATATCCTTTTTCTCGACATGGTCACGAATAAAGTGATGTCTGATGTCCACGTGCTTGCATCTCGTGGAATACGGTTCGAGTGATTGCAATAGCACCGGTGCTGTCATCGCCAGTAAAATCGGCACTTCATTCTGAATGACGTCATAGTCTCTCAGCTGCTGTCTCAGCCAAAGGATTTGGGCGCAACAACTTCCAGCAGCCATGTATTCAGCTTCAGTAGTCGACGTGGCTATTGAGTGCTGTTTCTTTGAAAACCATGAGATCAGCTTACTGCCAAGGAACTGACACGTTCCTGAAGTTGATTTTCGGTCTATTCTACATCCTGCATAGTCAGCATCAGAATAACCAGTTAGTTCAATATTATCATCAGCTGGATACCATAAACCCATGTCAGGTGTTCCTCGTAGATAGCGGAGAATCTTCTTTGCTGAGTCCATATGACTCTGCTTGGGATTCGCCCCGAAATCGAGCATGCACACCTACAAAGCATAAGTTATGTCGGGACGAGTAGTCTGTTAGATATAATAAAGAACCAATTATAGCACGGTATTCAGTTTGGTCTATCGATACTCCCTCTTTATCAAGATCTATCTTCATATTCGTGTTCATCGGGATCTTGATAGGTTTGCCGGATGTGCAGCCGAATCTTTTGATGAGGTCTCGAGTGTATTTGCCTTGGTTGATGAACGTTCCCTTTTCGGATTGCTTGACTTGAAAACCAAGGAAGTAGTTCATTTCACCCATCATCGACATCTCGAACTTATCCTTCATCATCTTTTCAAATTGTCGACACATGATGACATTCTTCGAACCGAAGATAATGTCATCCACGTAGATCTGCACAAGTAATAAGTCTTCTTCCGGTCGAATGCTTGAATAGAGTGCGGCTCATCGTGCCTTTCTAAAAACCTTTCGAAGAAGAAACTCGAGACGGGGTATCGTACCAAGCCCCGGGTGCTTGTTTTAACCCGTATAGAGCCTTTTCGAGTCTATATACTTGATGTCCCCGCCTGAAAGTCGGGCGGTTGTTCCACATAGACTTCTTCTTTCAAGCACGCCGTTCGGGAACGCAGACTTCACATCCATTTGATAAACTCGAATCGTTGATGTGTTGCGTAGGCCGGGAATAGTCCGATTGCCTCCAATCTTGCAACTGGAGCGAACGTCTCATCGAAATCTATCCCTTCGGCTTGACAGTAGCCTTTAGCCACGAGTCTTGCTTTGTTCCTTACTATAACGTTGTTTTCATCTCGCTTGTTTTTGAAGACCCATTTGGTTCCAATGACATGTTGATGCTTTGGGGGTCGTCTACAAGCTCCCATACTTCATTTCTCGTGAACCGATTCAGCCTCTTCCCGCATAGCAATAATCCGGTCAAGCATCTTTAAGTGCATCCTCAATATTCCGAGGCTCTTCGATAGACAAGAAGCGGGGAAAATAATGCGCTTTCTCCTTGACGAGAATCTGGATCTTGTCTTGATATGTCTTTGAAGGATCTCTAATTATAAGATCGGCGGTGTGAGCATCTAGCCACGATCTACGATGTTTTAACTCCTCATCTGAAATTTGTTCAACACAGATAGTAGGTGAGTTAGGCATTTCAGTTGTACTATTCTGAGATTGAAGTAATTCAGTAACAAGAGTATGATCTACTGAGTCACCGAGGTTCGGGGGCATTTAGCTCGGGAACATTACTAGACGTTCCCCCCCGAGTTGTTATTCTCGGTAGTGGTCTCGATTACCTCTACGGTTTCCTCATCGACCTGAGTTACCCGGGATTGATTACGTTCGGGAGAATCAATCTGCTCAGCTACTTGCTCAGCTGGTTGAGATTCAATAGATTTGTCTTCAGTTTCTACGTCTGAATCATCATCCCAACATAGCTGGATCTTTTCAGATTTGTCTTTTAAGCTTAGATCCTGTAGTTGCTTACTGATGTCCTCAGATTCAGAATTTGAGTTATTGCTCCCTGTCTTGCATAGCAAACTCGTTAAAAACAACATGAGGGCTTTCCTCCACGCAAAGAGTCCGATAGTTGAATATTCTGAAAGCTTTGCTGACCCGAGAGTATCCTAAGAATACTCCCTGATCTGACTTGCTATCAAAAGTCTTCAGCTGATCTTTCCCATTATTGTGGATAAAGCATGAACAACCAAAAATATGGAAATAAGATAGAGAAGGCTTCCTGCCGTTCCATAGTTCATATGGTGTTCTCTTATGCTGCTTTGTCAGTAGAGATCTATTCTGAGTATAACATGCAGTATCAGTAGCTTCTTCCCAGAATTTGGTTGGGAGTCCTGAATCTGCAAGTAGAGTTCTAGCTGCCTCTTTTAGAGTTCGTTCTTTCGTTCAAGCAACTCCATTCTGGCTGGGGTGTACATGCGGTGAAGTCTCATGCTCTATTCCTTCGCTTGCGTAACTCCTTTACCATGGAATTAAGGAACTTAGTTCCTCGCGTCCGAACGTATTTTTCTCGATCTTGGTGTTCTTCTCGACACCGAGCCTTTTCGAAGCGTTGGTAACTCTGTTTTGACGTCGGACTTGTTGGCAATGAATATGACCCATGTGTAGCGCGAGTAGTCATCTATGACCACTAATGCATATTTTCGCCTCCGATCATCACTGGGAGACTCGGACCGAACAAATCCATATGTAGCAGCTGAAGAATTCCATTCGTGGAAGGCGATGGAACCGGAGGATTTTGATTCCTTGTTTGCTTTCCCTTCGGACATGCTTCACACCGAGTGTCTTTCTTTGAATACTTCATTCGGCGGTCCCCTTGCTAGAGTGTTTCTTGCAAGCTTGTTGAGCGTCTTAAAGTTGAGATGGCTGAGTCTTCGTGCCATAGCCACCCCGTGCGGTTGTCATTCTTCGCCAATAAGCAAGCTTCGTGTTCAGCTGAGTTCCGATCGACCACATATATGTTCTTTCTGCGCGAACCCGATAACCTTTGTTTTCCCCGTGGATTTATCAATAACATCACGTAAAACCGGCGTAAAAAATCACTCTTTTTGAGTTATCACAAAATTGACTAACGAGAGAGAAGATTATCTTGAAGTCCTTCAACATATGATACTCTTGGAACTTTGGCGTTCCTATGCTCGAGTGTTCCATATCATCTCGTGTAGCCTTTGGCATTATCTCCAAACTCACTCGGGGTCCTCTTCGGTGATATAATTCTTCGCAGACTCCTTTGGTATGTCATGTGTCTTGAGCATCCGCCGTCCACATACCATGGGTCTTTACGCACCTGCAAAAACGCAATTTTATTCGGTACCCTTCATTTTTGATTTTGGGTCCTTAGATGTTAGTTTTCATAACCCAAATTTGTCTAACAACCCTGGTGGTTTCAGACATTTTCTTTCCATTAGAGTCAACATATCTGACCACTGGACTGGTCAAAGGTGACTTCTGAGGCTTCTGAGGTTCAGGAGTCCTGATCTTCTGAGTTGGTGGACTGCTGACCTTAGCCTTCTGTGTGGCTTTCTTTTTCTTCTGACCTTTGGAGCCTCTTCTGACTATAGGTTCATAATATTATGACCCATACTGAGCCGGATGTGTCAGCTTTGGAGGTCCATACTGATCTGCCAATTTTGATTTGCTGGTTCCCCCTTGACTGAACTGGGGTTTCTTGGCACTGATCTTCTTGTCAGAATGCTGATATGTGGAATGAGGTGCTTTCATCTTCTGTTTGTTCTTTGCTAGGGGGTTCAGTATATTTTCGTTCATAGTCTCCCCTTGAACAAATCTATCAGCAAGCCGTACTTCTGAGTGTACTGGGGCAGATGTGGAAGCTCCTGGGACCGAATCCAAGTCCTTCCTTGCGGTGCTTTGGCTTATTGCTTGCTAGCATAGCTTCTAATTTCTTCTCAGCACCCATGTACCTTTCGGCCATCGAGGCTCCTCCGGACATCATCACTCTTCTTCGGTGTGTCGTGCTCGGTCGAAGTCCCGACATTTCTTGCTTCAACAGACTCGGCCCGATATCTTTCGAGTCAAGTCATTGGTCAAAACGAAATCCGATCTTCTTGATGCCGAGACTTGGCCATCGGAGAGTTTATTTCCTCCCCGAGTCTCAACACAAGTCCTTCGGCCTCGCAGCAACCCGACTCTCCCGAGAAAGTCTCGATTCTCTATTTTCGGGGTATCCAACTCCCGAAGAGTCTTGGCCGAGCGCGGACTCATCCGAATTTGTTCGTCGAGTAGTTCTTCGTATGCGGTTGCGACGTCCAAATTCTCATCTCGCACCTGAAATAGTGTCGTGTGTGCAGTGTGAAGAGGAGTTAAGTGGTTCATGAGAATTTACCTCATCCTCTTCGCCCGCCATCATGCACTTTCAGCCGATTCTTCGCCTTCAAGCTCTAACGCCATGAAAGCCGCATCATCATCCGATGAATCCATAAAGGAGTCGACCTCTTCGAGTCGTCCGAGATGTCGCCGACTATGTAGGATTGTCTTTTCGGGGCGAATTTCTCTCTCCTTGCCTTACGTGTCTGCGCGTTCAGCACTATCGAGCTCGGGGACAATCATACCGATAATGTCCCGGCTTCTTGCGGTTGTAACAAGCGATGACTCTTTCTTCTTTGCTTTCGCTATTCTTTGATGGTTCGAGTCATCTTTCTTTCGCATTCGAGAAGATTGTGAGTCGGAGTGTGTTTCGATATATAATTTGACTTACCTTTCGTTTCCCGATAGGTTTTAGTCACTTTTCGCGTCGCTCCTTCTCCTTCGATACTTTACAATGAGCAAAGTGCATACTTCGAGCGAGACTTCCTTCTTGTAAATCATTGAGTGAAGGTTCGGTCTTACACGTCGTTTTGCTCGTTCTTTGGAGATCTTGGTCGACTAATGCTTTGAAAGCATGGTCGATTTTGTGTCGGCTTCACTCTCGCTTTCTTTGAGGTCTGTCGAACTCAAACTCCTCTGCCTGTAATTCTGAAAAGATATGGTCAGGAGACACAGCATCTAAGTCAGAATGTCGCAATAGAGTGGAAAAAGGTGTCCAATGTCCATCCGGCAGTGCCCTCAGAATTTTCAGATTCATCTCTCGGTTGCTGAATGTCTTTCCCAGCCCATTGATAGAGTTCATCAGATTGGTAAATCTGACGTTTAGATCTTCGATTTTATCCCCGAGCATGAGAGACAAGCTTTCCAGCTTTTGGAGTTCTAGCGCTAATTTGTTGGCTTTAATCTTCTGAGTCCCTCGACTCAGTAGCGCAAGAGCATCCTAGAGTTCTTTAGCAGTCTTGCATTCCTGAACCCTGCCAAGATAAGAATCACTAAGGGTGGTCAGTATGGCGTTTCTGGCAACACGGTCTAAATTGTGAAGCTTCTTCTCCTCAGGAGTGAAGAGACTTCTGTCTTTGGGAATCTTCTTCCCGGTCACCATTCCTCCACCTTGAGCTTGGTCCTGAGTTACGACACTATCGATCATGGGAACGATAGGTCCATATTCAAGAACTTCGACCATATCGTCATGGAGGGATGTCAGATGTGCTTCCATTCTGACTCGCCATACTCCATAATTCTCCACCGAGAACATGGGTACCATCCTTATACCTGACATATCAGCCATGAAGAATATAGATATGAATGTAGAGTGATATGCAGTGAAAACGTTTTCCCTTGGATCCGTTCGAATAGACCAGTCTCAAAGATAACAAGAGTCAAAGAACTCCTGCTTCTGATACCAATTGTTGGTCCCGAGTGTACGGTCGGGTGTAGAGGGGGGGGGTGAATACACCGATTCGATTTCTCAATTTCGAACTTGAACAGTCCTATTCGGGATGGTGTCCGCTCAAATCATTCGGCAGACTGCATAACTGTTTCGAATCGAGTTAAAAGCTAAAAGAGTACCGACTCGACTGAGATCTCGCTAACCGACTAGGTCGAATTCGGTATCGTTCGGTGAGAGTTCGGTGTGCGGAATTGTGTAGGCCCAAATCAATTTTTTGTGAGAAAACGTTTTAAGTCTCGGTTCAAGTAGATTTAAAAGTTCAAGTATCTTCGAGACACAGTTGATTGATTTAAATATGATGTTCAGTATGAATAGTAAAATCAATGCAACAGTTAAGAAAGCAGTAAGAGACACAGGATTTTTAAAGTGGTTCGGATATCGCTCAAATCCTACGTCCACTGTCCCGAATGATTAGGAGGCTATTTATTATCCTGCGTTAGTCTCAGTCAGCTTGCACACTGGACAAAGCCGCGTCTTGGTTTTTATACTGATCCAAGTCTCAGTTTACAACACTATCAAACTTAAAGTGTTTGACAAACTTCTCCAACAGTGAAGGAGTCCTTATACAATAAGGATTGGGTTCATATGTGAACTCCTTCGTCTAAGCTATGGATATAACAAGTGAGCTTAGGGTTAGAGGGATAAGGAACGAGAATGTAGCTATCTAGAGCGACGAACAGCTGAGGGTTTAGCTATAGGTTCGTGTCAGTCGCTTGGACACTAGAAGCTTATGTCGGTTCAGCTTGGTTCCTTTTGAGCTGGATGTAGTCTTTCGCCGGAGATAACTCGGTTGTTTCTTGCGGAGGACTTAGTCGTTAATATCGCTCGTTTGAATGCTCTCTCGTGTTCTAGGTGCGCGCATTCTCTTTCAAATCTTGAATGATCCCTCTATATATAGAGCAAAGATTGAAATAGATCCGTTGGAGACGATCTTCTTCTCTCTCTCTCTTTTTGGTAGCAAACGGCTCTTTTGGTGTAGGTAACAGTGTACTTTCCCACCTTTTTAGGTAAAAGGTTGACTGCAGCTTTAGCAGGTGAGAAGACACGTGTATGCTTGTCATTCGTTGAGGTGGATGAAGTGGTTGAGACAGCACAAACTTCGAGACAGACTGAAGCTGACTTCTCTCTTCCTTGTATATGACAATGCTGATTGTCTTTCAAAAGATTCTGACAGTCCTGAAGACTATCTGCCATTGCTTGAGTCGACCTTGTATTCGGTAGATAGGCTCGCCGAGATAAGTCTATCGAAGATCGGCTACGAGTTCGATGAACTACTCCTGCCGAGTTCGGTTCAACCGACTCTCTCGTATACTCGCTCCCGCCGAGTCCAAGATTACGAGTCTTCTACACTGGTGCTGAGGCTGATGAGCTACTGAGCGCCTTGACCAGAGCAGAGTGTCTACTGAGTCTGAAACCTCAGAGACAAATACGAATACAAAGGAATGGTTCACCAATCAGATAGGGTTTTGGGATCTTCAAATCTTCTCAACAGTTCAGAGCACGAGGCTACTGAGCATGATTCAGTATAGAAGATAAGAGTCATTTCCCACAAGTATGATCATGCTGAGGATTGAATCATCACCCAACACATATGTCGCAACTATGTCCTAAACGGACTTGACGACACTCTCTATAGTATCTACTCGACTGCAAAGAAGTCGAAAGAATTGTGGGATTAGAGATCAAATACAAGATAGAAGATGTCGGTCTAAAGAAGTTTGTTGTTGGACGATTCTTAGACTACAAGATGGTGGACAATGGTGGATACCAAAACTATCGTCGAACAAGTGCAAGAGATTCAATTGATTATACATGATATCCTCGTCGAGGGTATGGTCATTTCTGAATCCTTTCAAGTTGCAATTGTGATCGAGAAGTTACCGCCACTATGGAAAGATTCCAAGAACTATCTAAAGCACAAATGCAAAGAGATGAGCCTCGAAGATTTAATAGTCCATCTCAGAATTGAAGAGGACAACCGCAAGGCTGATCGAAAGACTAACAAGTCATCTATGGAGGCAAGGGCTAATCTATCCGAGTACAGCACTAGCACTAACCTGAAGAAACGCAGGTTCTATGAAAAGAAGAAGCCGAATGACTACGAAGCTTCTTAGAGGATATTCCTTGTTGGGAAAAACCCGTGCCTCTTGTCTTGATACATTGTGATAGTATGTCTGCAATAGGGAGAGCACAAAGTAGTATTTATAATGGTAAGTCTCGACATACTGTTAGACAATTGATCACTAGTGAAATAATATGTATTGACTATGTGAAGTCAAAAGACAATTTGCGGATCCGTTTACTAAATGTATTAATCGTGATCAATTGTACAATGCAGTGAGGGGAATGAGATTAAAATCCACACTAAAAGAATGCTCTTAATGGTAACTCTACCATGATGATTGGAGATCCCATGGACATGGTTCAAAGAGACAACTAAGTTAAGAATATTCAAGTTGTGCACTTGAAAACACAACTAACAATCCATTCTCGAAGCTGCCCCAAGTGCAAACCTGTGGCTCCTGGTAAAGGGTAAGCGTATAAGCTTTTAATGATTCCTATAGCCTTATTGGTGGAGTATGTCAGGATACTCTTTATAGGAGATCACCTATATAAGTGAGAAATGTGGCCGCTTCAAACTAAAAAACACTTATAAATCCAAGATATGGTTAAAGGCCAAAATGAACACAACATGAGAACGAAAGATATTGTATCTATTATTGTGTATATGTTATTGTCTTGGTTTACGCGAAAGCTGACCGGTTCAAGATATCGCATTCACCGAGCAGCGAGTAAACCCGATAACATTATACTAAGGAAGGTTCAAAGCTAACAACTATCTATCCTGATGTAATAATAGATCATTGGGACTTTGGTTTGCATAACATTTTGTATTTGCATCCGTTTACTAAAGGTATTAATTGTGATCAATTGTACAATGCAGTGAGGGAAATGAGATTAAAATTCACACTAAAAGAACGCTCTAAATGGTAACTCTATCATGATGATTGGAGATCCCATGAACATGGTTCAAAAAGACAACTAAGTTAAGAATGTTCAAGTTGTGCACTTGAAAACACGACTAACAATCTATTCTCGAAGCTGCCCCAAGTGCAAACCTGTAGCTCGTGGTAAAAGGTAAGCGTATAAGCTTTTAATGATTCCTATAGCCTTATTGGTGGAGTATGATAGGATACTCTCTATAGGAGATCACCTATATAAGTGAGAAGTGTGGCCGCTTCAAACTGAAAACACTAATGAATCCAAGATATGGTCCAAGGCCAAAATGGACACAACGTGAGAAGAAAAGATATTGTATCTATTATTGTGTATATGTTATTGTCTTGGTTTACACGAAAGCTGACCGGTTCAAGACATCGCGTTCATCGAGCAGCGAGTAAACCCGATAACATTATACTAAGGAAGTTTCAAAGCTAACAACTACCTATCCTGATGCAATAATAGGTCATTGAGACTTTTGGTTTGCATAATATTTTGCATTTGCATTTAATAATCTAACTTCCATGTGGGGGTTTGTTAGAATTTAAATGGAAATTAGATTACTAAATTAATTAATATATAATTAATTTAAAGGATGCATTAGTTCATGAGATTTATGGGAAGAATTAAAAGGACGCGTTGGTTCCTAGATGATTGGACACGTTGTTTCATGGAATGAACACATTGTTTCATAAATTAAATGATGAACGAATGTGTTGATTCATAAATATATTAATGAAGGGATATGTTGGTTCATGCCAAGAGGCACTTGGAAGTTGAACAAATGCAACCATTCACAATTCATCTTATTGCGAAGAGTTATGTTCATTACGAAGTGTTGTGTGGTAGTCTATAAATTAGACATCTTGATGCCAAAAAAAAAATTCTTCCATCTCTTCTTTATCCCTCTTATTTCACTAGATTCACATGGTTTCATTAGTATCTCCTTAGTCCCTAGTTTGCCGGAATTACGAGAAGTAGTGAAACTACTCGTAATTGAGAAGCCGTTGTATCTTGGAGACGAGTGTTATAAACCGCTTGCACCGAGTAGCTGAGCATTATCGTCTTGCGGAGAAAGAGTTCAACTCTTACCTCGGCTATCGTTGTAATCGTCATTTCGACGCACCCTGCAGTAACACTTTTTAGGCTAAAACAGAACACAATGCTATAGCGCTACATGCTAGTGTAGCATTATTCACAATAATGTTGTTGGAAATTTGTTAAAATAGCATGGATCGTCGTCCCATTTCGACCATTTTTTATGAACAAATTAATCTTTAATGTTTATAAAAATGAAATTTGCGTTTACAATAGGTAGTCAAGTCAGAAGCATTAATAGAGTTGTGATGAGTTATATTTCCTGATTATATTTTTATAAAGGTAGTTATAAAACTTACATATTTATAAGAATATTAGTAAAATTAGTATTCTAAATGGGTATTATTTAATTAAATAAACAAGATGTACAATACAAAAAAGGTCACCTCAAATTATTCAGATAAAGAAAGATGAATTGAGAGTCATATACCTGAATGAAATATAATAAAATCTTTTGGGGTGGACTTGGGTTTACCTGATTGCACCAGCAATCGGGTTAAAAGAGGATTCGATTTTGACCCAATTAAATTTGTTGATCCAAGTTGACTTAGATTAAAAAAATAAAAATTTATAACCCTAGTCCGTCTCTCATTCTCCACTCTCTCATCTCTCCGCTTCCGCTCTCTCATTTTCTGGCTCTCTCTCTCTCGCCTCTACTCTCAGTATTCAACCGCGAGACGTCGGTGCCGGGGTAGTGCTTCGCCAAATCAGTGTGTTCCTCTCTCTCTCTCTCTCTCTCACACACACACACCACACATGCAGATTCTTGCAGAGTATGTGTACTGAATTGAAGTTAATTAGGTCAATTGAATCAAAATTGTTATTGAAATTTGGGTGAATATTGAGAGAATTAGAGATTCTTAGTTGTAGTTCAAACCACATGTAGTTTAATTCACAAATTATTTGGATTTGAAATAGGATTCTGTTAAGCTACGTTTGTCCGTGTTGCTTGTGCATGACGGCGGTGGTAGAATTAGCAGATTCGTTGTTAGTTTACAAGATTCCTTGGTAGAATTGTGCTTGTTCGTTATGAAGTAGTTCACCAAGCAGATTCCTTGCTAGTTTACAAGATTATTTCACATATTTTCAATGAATTTCGTACAGATATATTGTAGCTTCTCTTAATTGATTCTTTTTTTCCCCTATCCATACGTACATGAAATGTCATTTCTGTTCACAACAATTGACACTATGAGATAAATGACACATTTGTTCGTTGCAATTGACACATTTATTAATTGCAAATGACACTCTATGAAAATGTGACACTCTCCTCCTAAGACAATTGACACTTTTGTTTATCACGATTGACACTTTGAATAACATTTCAGGTTATTATGAAAATGTGACACTTTTGTTGACATTCTGAGATAAATGACATATTTGTTCGTTGACACTATCCTCCGACAAAATCGACACACTTATTCATTACAAATGACACGTCTTCCCTTAAAAAATCAAAAATAAAAAACAAAACTTTTGTTTACAACAAATGACACGTCCGTCCTTACAATAATTGGAAAAAATAAAATAAAAACGAAATAAAATTAAAAAAATATTAAAAAAATAAAAAATAATGGATTAATGACATCAGCCGGAGCGAATCTGGGTAGGGGCCGGTCATTGGGTTGCAATTGGGCCAAAAAGAATCAAGGTGCACCTAAGTTTTTGTGAATCTTTTATGCCAGCTGATAAGTCATTCTTTTTTGTTTGAAGTAGTTTTCCTTCAATCTTGAGCAGCTAGAATTGCCATGGGATTTATGGCGGTTCAGATTTTTTGTTTTTTCGAAGAATATATATATATATATATATTCTTCTAAGAACCACTACCCACATGAGATAAGAGAACACATCTAGTCCATTAATATTACTAAACCAATGGACCATGCATATCTAGATAAGAGAACACATCTAGTCTATTCAGTGAGTTCTTCGATATGTATGCTTGAGTTTTCTAGAGCTTATTTTCTTTGAATCTTTTGTGTTCCTGGTGTCTTCAATTCTAGATGAAAATTGATAAATAACCTTATTTTGTGCCCAATCCTTCGACAACTGTAATTGGGGATTTCCTCAAACTACTAAACAACTCGAATTGTGCTTTCCACCACGAAATCGAAACAATATATGGATTCCAAGTCGAAAACCATAGCTTAAACCACAACTATTTCTCCAGAACCACTACATATGTATATAAGGTATGGTTCTACTAAGAATCACTCCCTACATAAAATCTAAAAATCATTGAAGGCCGTAGATCTTCATTCGATCTATGATGTACAATTAATCTTTTTTTAATTTAATTAATTCATAAAATTGGAAAAATGGCAAAATTTGTAAACAATGATATTAATAATTAAATTGAGGAAAGACAACGAATGAGAGAACCCCTCATAACCTACCACTGCCCGCCGCCGCTAGCTAGAGAGAGAATAAGAGTTAGGTATGTATTATAAGTATGATAAATAGTGTTTGTAAAATCAATAAATATTCAAAACATATAATGTTACGCAAAAAAAATGCACATAATTATTCATAAACTAGTAATTTACTATGCATAAAGTCTGTTTTTTAATTTATAATGTAATAATTTATACAAGATTGTCAGTCTATGCATAAAATTGTTCAGACTTATGCATAAAACTTGTTTTTATTGTATACTATAATATCCACATAACAGACAGTTTTATGCATAAAAATATTCATAATTATGCATAAACCAACACCAAATTATGCATAACTAGTAATTTACTATGCATAAAGTCTTTTTAATTATATAATGTAATAATTTATACAAGATTGTCAGTCTATGCATAAAATTCTTCGGGCTTTTGCATAAACAAATATTGTAATATACACAAAATGTATTTTTTTATTGTATAACATAATATCCACATAACAGGCAGTTTTATGCATTAAGATATTCTTAATTATGCATAAACTAATACCATATTATGCATAAATAAATTGCGTTTTCCAACAGATTTTCCGGATGATCGTCTCCATCGCTGCTGCCAAGATGAAAGAAGAAAGTGTGGGTGTTTGGTTTAGTTTCAAAACAAAAAGTGTAAAAAGACATTTACAATCTGCTTATGTTTTTGTACATAGATTGTGGAGGGCATGTTAGACAAAAAAGATTTTTAGCGAGACACATTTTATCGCCAAAAGTACAGTTTTGGCGACGAAATAGTGCATTCGCGAGGAACGTTGTTTTCTCTCCAATGTTTCGCCACCAATGACTTACCTCACTAATGACCAATTTTTCTATAGCAATGAAAAATAACCTTCCTTAATGCTTAAACTCAACGAGGGAAAATTTCCTCGTCAATATATGATGTGAAGTATTGAAACACCCCTTTTCAATCATACACTTTAATGTAAAAAGTCCAATATACCCCTTCTCGCCAATAAATTATTTTCCACACTAATGTAAGATATGAAATTACCAAAATACCCTCCATTGATGTGAAAAGTCTAATTTTCCTCTCATCGCCAATAAATAGTTTTCTCCCCAATGTATGATGTGAAAATACCAAAATACCCTACTTTAATGTGAAAAGCCCGATAAATAGTTTTCCTCGCCGTTAAATAGTTTTCCTCGCTAAATGTATGATGTGAATATACAAAAATACCCACCATTAATGTGAAATATCCGATATACACCTTCTTGCCATTAAATAATTTTATTTCAAAAATAGAAGAAAAAAAATCCCAAATCAAGTAATTATAGAAGTAACAATTACATATATAAAGTTACATAAAGAAAATAACAAATAAACAACTAAACAACTAAAGATTATCAATCATCCATAACAGTATGAACGTTTCTAGTATCTACTGTTAAGTATTAATCCTTACATGTATCCTTTTTCCTTTGCAAATCATCCATACAACAAAGAACATTCTGCAACAATCAAGTATAATTTGCAACTGTAAAAGTGATTGCACTTACAATAGTTCTGCAATAAAGAAAATATTGGCCAATGGTAATCTCACAAGTAACCTACGTAACCAATTAGTATACAATTGCAAAATACATACAGTTTGATCGACCTTAACGGTATCAATCCCAGACGCCTTCATAGATACAAACAAATAAACAAGTTATTATCCAAACTTAAAGAAATAACCTATATAGCCAAATTAAAACATAAAGTGTTGGTCCCGAGAGCACGTTCAGGTGTAGAGGGGGGGGAGGGGTGAATACACCTGAAAACCGATTTTCTCAACTTAAACACGAACAGTCCTTTTTCAGGATGATGTCGTACTAAACATGTTCAGCAGACCAGATAAGATGTTCTGAATCGTGTTGGCAGAGTGACTGACTCTACTGAGACCTGCTAGCTAACTGAGAGTCAGAATTCAGTATCTTGCAGATAGAGTTCAGTGGTGCGGAATAGTGTAGGCCCAATTCAGTTGAGTTAGGAAAACATTTTTATTAAAACAGTTTCAGTTGATTAATGCAGTCTATTAAGTTTGCTGAAACTCAGTTGAATGATTTAAAGAAGGTTTTCAGTATTAACAGTAAATCAATGCAACAGTTAAAAACAGAACACAAGACACAGAGGTTTTTAAAGTGGTTCGGACACAAAAATCCTACGTCCACTGTCCCGAAAGATCAGGAAGCTATTTATTATACTGAGATAGTCTCAGTCGGTTTGTACGCTGGACAAACACTGGTCTTGAGATTTATACTGAGCAAGTCTCAATTTACACGGTTATCAAATTGAGTGTTTGAAAAACTCTCCAACTGTGAAGCAGTCCTTTACAATAATGATTAGTTCAAAGGTGAACTCCTTCGTCTAAGCTAAGGATATATGCTATTGAGCTTAGGTTAGAGGGATAGGGAACAAGGAAGAGGCTTCTAGAACGACGAACAACTGAATATAGCTTTGGGTTCGTGTATCATCGTTTGGATACTAGAGGCTGTATGAAACAGTTAAGCTTGGTTCCCTATGAGCTGGAATGTAGTCTTTCGTCGGAGATAGATTTCTTCAAACTTCTTGCGGAAGACTTAGGCTTTTTGAATTTTGCTCGTTTGAATGCTCTGTATGTTCTCTCGTGTTCTTCCCGTGAGCTTCAAATTTCGATTTATCCCTCTATTTATAGAGAAGAGATTAGGATAGATCCGTTGGAGACGACGATCCTTTGTCTCTCTCTTTTGGGTAGCTAACGGCTCTTTTGAAGTTTGGTGGCAGTGTCATTTTCCTCCTTTTCTGGAAAGTTGTTGACTTGCAGCTTTAGTAGATATAGGATACGTGGCTACTTGTCATTGGCCGAGGTTCAGAAAGTGGTTGAGACAGAACAGACTTCAAGGAGATCTGAAGCTGACTTCTCTCTTCCTCTTATTGACTCTGCTGAAAAGTAACTTCAAAGATTCTGACAGACAGAAGACTGTCTGGCCGTTCCTGAGTCTGATCTCTAATTCAGTAGCATGCTCCTGCTGAGTCGGCTCTACTGAAGATCAGCTCTGAGTACAGTGAACTACTCCTGGTGAGTTCAGTTCCACTGACTTCTTTCGCATATCTTGCTCCCGCCGAGTCCAAGATTACCGAGTCTTCTACTTCTGGTGCTGAGGCGGATAATCTACTGAGTGCCTGAACCAAAGCAGAGGGTCTGCTGAGTCTGAAATCTCAGAGACAAAACAACTTACAACGTAATGGTTCACCAAACAAAATAGGGTTTTGGGATCTTCAAATCTTCACAGACTTATTCAGAGCACAGGGCTACTGAGTCATATGTTACCACAGAAGACTGAGTCATTTCCCACTATTTATCAACACTGCTGAGGATAGAATCATCACCCAACATAAAGTACTCTTTATCCAAATGACAGTGTGAAACACCCTAATTTTTATAAAGATAATATAATAAAAAATATAATTTTGTAATGACAAAATATAATAGTTTATTGTTCTACATAAAAGAAAAAAGGCGAAAACATAAATAAATTATAAGTCATGATTCGTCATTCGATCATCCACGCAACTCCGAGCTTAATCACCTAAAATATAATATATGTGAAATTAGTAAACAAAGTACACTCAGTGTGGAATAAAAAATATACTTTAACCATGATTAGGGCTGGCAAAGTAGCGGGTCGGGCAGGCCCAAGCCCGCCCATCGGGCTTTTACAAATTTACTGGACAGGGGTCGGGTCAGCCCGAAAATCATCCGGGCCCTAAAAATGTGAAGTCCGGCCCAACCCCGGGCTTTCGGGTGGGCGGGCGGGCTTAGCCCGTGTAATTTATAAATTTTTTTAATTAAATGGAGAGTTGAGAAAATAAAAATTAAAGATACTTCAAAAACGATTATAATTTGGCCAACTAGGAAAAACCAATTAAGATAATTGATAATAATAACCAAGGCCTCCAATTATTTTTATAATCCACATATTCCGGAAGAGCTTCCACGGATTTTGACTCAACTTTGAAAAAAAAAATCGTCAAGATCTTTCTTCTATATTAATCATGCTTAAAATGGAAGAGAATGTACATATATAAGGAGAAAATTGTGGAAGTGTGTTGTGTCCGACAGAGAGGGAAATCGAGAGGTAATGAAGATTATGTTTATGAAAACGTAATCAATAATATTGGCCGACATTTAAAAATAAAATTTATTTTACAACCAACAGAAAGAACTCATTAAGATAATATAATTATAATTGATATTATAATTAAGCCCGACGGGCTCTCTGGGTAGACTATTTTAGGTTCGGCTTCATTTTGGGCCTCTATTTTCGAAGCCCAACATAGCCCTGGGTACGAGTCCATTGGGCCAGGCCAATTTTGCCGGCTCCAACCATGATGTTACAATGATAACATCGTCACGAAGGCGCGAAATAATAACGTCACCACAAATGCACAATATGATAAAATGATAAACTTGACTTAAAACATGAATAATAAGAGAAACTCACACACCTATTTTGAGATTAAAAGATGATTTGTTGGTGGAAGATAATCTCCGAGACAACAAATCAAAGAAATGTTGCTGGTGAGAATTATGTATTTTCTTTTGTTAAATGTGCACTAGACTTTAGGAATTAAAACAACATTCCATCAATTTCCTTCCTCTAATAAACTCAAAGACATATTACTTATCCATTAATACATTGTTAATGATATTGCCGTTATAATTCATTTAATAATTAAGGAAAAAAATTCTAAATAAAATATTATATATTAAATTATAAATAAATTACTAAATATTGGTCTTAGAGACGCGGTTCAGGTGTATAGAGGGGGGGGGGGGGGGGGTGAATACACCTGAATGCAAATTAAAACTCTGAACGCGAAAGTCAGCTTTAGCTGAAGAATGCTACTGAACTAGTCAGTTGGCCATATATACTTTCTCGATCGCGTGGGCTGAATATTCTCCTACTGAGTACAGTCCTTCTGACTTATATCAGTAAACAATAGTTCAGTACAAGAGTTGTGTGCAGAAGTAGAGGCCATTTTAAAATATGCGTCTTTGTTGAAAATAGTTTTGTGCAAGTTTGATTAAAACTCAATTGATGCTGAATGAACAGTATATCAATGCAACAGTTAAAATAAAAAACAACACAACAATTTTTAAAGTGGGTCGGACAACACTGGTTCCTACGTCCTCTGTCCTGAACTAAGCAGGAGAACTTGTATTATTTATACTGAGCAAGTCTTAGTGATCTGTTCACAGGACAGATTCAACTTGTTTGCTTATACTGACCAAGTCTCAGTTATCTGTGCACTGGACAGATATCTACTTATAGTTGTAGTGACTTTACAATTTTACCGTCTCCAACTGTGAAGAAATTCTTACTAGGAAGAACAGTTCAAAAGATATGAACTTCGAGGTTCTAAGCTATTGATTTTACAATAACGCACGCTTAGATAGAGAAATGGAACAATAATTATCTAGAAAGAAGAACTAAAAATATATCTAATCTATGAGCAAGTTCTTCGTTTGTATATTGCTTGAAGGTTCACTAGAGTTCTTGAGCTTTGTTCGCTTTGGTTCCCGGTTCTTCTTCTGCATGAAGACCTTCTATATTTATAGTCTTCGATTTGTGAATAGATCCGTTGGAGAGGGTCTAGCCACGTGTCGAATAAGACAAGAAAAACGGACATATGAAATTTGAACGTTGAGTAGAGGCACTGTAGAGATTTCCTCTTTTTCTGGCTAGGAGCAACTTTATGGCAGAGCAGGTAAGGCGATGTCGGCTCCTTATTGGTCGAGGTACATGAGAGTTGGTGAGGCTTGTTCAAACTCAAAGTACACTGAGTTGACTTCTTCTGAATCCTCGGACCGTCGCCTGATTGTCCTCTATCGACATCCGTCTGAACACTTCAGTTGTTGGCTCGATTTCCTTTGCAGACTCAGTTGGTGATAGACAGACCAACTGACTTCTTCGATACTGAGTCCTTCAGCTGAGTGCAGAATCTTCTACTGAATCTACAGCTGCTGAACTCTAGCCTACTGAGTTCTAACTTCTGAACTCAAACTAAGATATTACAATATCGAAGATTCATTCAACTACGGGTTTTAGGATCTTCAAATCTTATCAAATAAACGCATCCCAACAATTTTCCCCTATTTGATGATATCAAAACCTTTTACAACAACTACTGCTACTGACTATGCTAAAGAAGATATTACAAGAATAAGCAAGGCATAGTATCTGAGTAATAATGTCGATTTGACAAATAATTGTCAGGAATATTGAATTTCTCATAAAAGAGAAGTATCTGAGCATAAATACTAAACTGTCAGGTATGCTGTAATGTCACATATTGAATTATCAAAGCAATTATTTATCTCATAGAGCAATGTCGCATACTGAATTATCAGAGCATTACTGAGTTGACAATATAATCAGGCTGGTTATCTAATCAGCACATAGAAAACAATTTCCCCCAAACAAACTTTTTCCCTTTATCTTACTTAAATTACTTTCCCTTATAATTAATTCCTTTATAGCATGGAAAAATCAGTTTCTCTTAAGGAGTTTTAAGCAATTAAGTACAGAGAAACATATAAGTAGATATGTGAGTGTGTGAGAGCTGATTACTTCAGTAATCAATAGTGCTGAAATAAAATACTCAGCCAAATGACAAAGTTTAGTTATCGAAGGCCAAGAGAAAAGATGTCATAAGAGATAAGGAATTTACAGTTACATGACATTCTATTCTAAGGACCTAGAAGACTAAGGAGACAGTCAGCCGGACTTCTTCTTGAAGAGAAACATCCTAGCTTTAAAGTCAGCAGACTTCTTCTCCGGAAGATCAAGGTCGTAAGCTGAGTAGACTCGCTCCCGCAGGGCCTTAATCTCTTCCTTGTCTTCTTCATCTTGCTTGTTCAGACCTTTGTTGTTAATGACATCAAAGATCTCTGCCTCAGTCTCCTTTTTGCATAAGTTGCCTTGGTACATCATAGGAGGAGGTAATAGTCTGAATTGAGGTGCCTTGAGTGACTGACCGGATTGCTCCAAAAGGGTTTGAATCTCAGCATTGAGAGGAGCATCCATGTGTTTGAGAAAATCTACGAAGGCTTCTTTAGGATCAGCTTCCTCTCTCAAAATCTTCCTGACATAGAACCTTTTGATAAAGTCCACTTTAATCTGCTCCCATATCTGGTTGATTTTGTACGGAACCCATGCGTCAGTCCTCTTGAAGATAGTCCTCTTCACCTCATTGACAGGTTCCCTCCTTCTGAAAAACATAGAAGAAATAGGGATGCTTCTGTCCTTCTCAGCAACTCTCTCCGGAGCTTCCTTCTCAGTTCTCAGCCTGAGAGCCTCTAGATCAGCTAGACAAATACGCTCTCTAGCTTCGCTGATCTATCTGGCCTCAACTGTTTTGTCCAATCCACACTCACATTTGTCCCACAACACTTTCATTTAGCATCTTGTCTCTTCGGCAGTTCAATGGTGGTGACAAACTGGACGTCTGAGTCGCTAGCCTCTGCAGATTTAGACTTGGGAGATGCAGGCTTTGGCTTCTCAGCTTGTTTGGACTTAGTGGGAGTCTTTTCTGCTAAAGACCTTGGCTGCTTGGGCTATACTGATCTAGTTCGAGTAGGAATTGGAGTGCGGATCAGTACGTCTTTCTTGGCTTTGGCCTTCTGAGCGTCTTCCTTCTCAAGCTCACGCACGAGCTGTTCATCATATGCTATCTGCTCTTCACGCGTCTTGAATTTTAGCTTTTTCGGAGGAGAAGGAGAAGGAGAGACAGGGGCTTTGCCTTTGCCTTTAGCTTTGGCTTTCTTTGCTGCTGACTCAGGTTATGGCTCTTCTTGCTCTTCTTCAGGTAGAGCCTTTAGTTGCTGAGTCACGTCAGCAACTGCTTCTTCAGCAGGCTCTCCTGAGCCTTCATCATCCTTCTCTTTTCTTGCAGCTGCAGCTGAAGGACCTGCTCTTCGGCTTTCAAGAGGGTCAGTAGTTGAGATGACCTACTTCATGCCCCCCTTTTTGGCATCATCTATTAACGTTGCCAATTCGGTCACTTTAGTGTTCAGCCCCTCGATTGATGTTTTGATCGAGTCTATAGAGGCTGCAACATCTCCAGCGGCATCGGTGTAGGAAGTCCATCGCTTGTCATGCTTAATATTAATAGCCTTCAGTAGAGCGGACTTGGATGAATCTATCCTTTTAAGATAAGCTTCCACAGAGTCCAGAGCTTCTTTGTGGATCTATGTGCAAGTTGCATGTTGCTCAACTAGTGCCTTTGAGACACTCTCAATAGCCAGCTTGTGACGCTGCTCTACTACCTTCAGGACCCGATCAGATGCAGAGGTCATCTCCTGAGAAAATGACTTGGCCTGGTTCTGCAGAATGGTTTGGAACTGAGCTTGTAGATCGGTCCGTTGAAATTCTAGTGCCTGTTTGAGGATCGTTTCAATATTAACTTCAGTTGGGGTGCCGATCCTCTGCACTTCAGCAGATAAGGTTCCTAACTCCTTGGTCTGAGCCTTTGTGAATCGGCTCCATTTGTTGTGCACGTCTTTCGTGAGGAGACGATTCTTGTGACCTTGGAGTTTGATAACCTTATTGATGGACGCCATTTTGAGATCATTGATCTTAGCAGCTTGATATATGAAATGTTTCTTCGGCTAAGTCTTGGATGGCGTAGGGATGACTGCATCTGATTCAGGAGGTGGAGGCGGCGAGTCGTCCCTGGGAGATTGTCCCTCAGCAGATCCTCTTTGGTCTGCATCCTTGGGTGGTTTGTTGCGGTTGGAGTCAGACTGAGTCTGGGGCTGAGCGGGCTGATCAGATTGCCCCTTTAGACTCAGAAGCATCAGCATGGCGGCCCTAAGATCCTCCAAAGAGGCTATATCAGCTGGCTCGCCGTAGCCGATCTCCTCACGAAGAGTCTACTCCTCTCTGGCCAATTCGGCAGTAGTCCTTAGGTGCAGCGTCTCTTCCAGCAGATCCCAATCAAGGAATCTCAAACGCATCTGCACCCTCGCTCGAACGACGATGTCCATGAGATCTGAGTGGTCCAGAATCTCGGGCTAGCATAACTGAGGCAGGGAGAGAGGGTGAGGAGTCAGTCGGTGGAGTAGTTGCTTCAGTAGGGGGCTCCGACTGAATCTCCTTGTCAAGAATTCTCTTGACTTTGTCCCTCAGGGTCACGTCCTCTTTCCCAGACCCTCCTCCACAGAGATAGGATCTGGAGGTACTTCAGCAGATGTAGGCTTCTTCAATGTCTTTCTCTTCTTCTGCTGAGGTTGCTGAGGAGCCTGAGAGAGTACCAAAGGACGTTTGTCATGAAGTCCCCGGCCAATCGATTTCTCTGCTGCTGCTGTGCTAAGAAATTTCACGTTCTTATGATCAAATGGAAATGCGTCAGCAAACACCACTCTTCCTTGGCACAAATCCTCTATAATAATTGAAATCTTGGTGCCGTAGAGGAGTTTGCCCTTTGGAATCAACTGAAGACCGGTTTTTTCTTCATTAATTGTGAGCTTCTGGAACTGCACTTTGAATTCAGATCTGAAGAATGCATTCCAGTTGATATGAGCTTCATCCACAATGGCCATCATCAGCTAAACTCTGATTCTAGAGAGCTGATCGTATGAACTTGCTGAGCTGGTCAGCACGTGGTTCACGATGTAGGCCAATCCCTGTATTCAGGGAGCAATTCATTTTTAGGGAAAGCTGCTTTGAATACGATGTTGTCCTGACCACTGAATTTGGAGAGGTATTCGTTGATGGAAAGACTCCTTGTACCCAATAGGAGAGATCCCTTCATCGGTGAGATTGAAGCTGCGGAGAAGGCAGTTGGCTATATCAATATCTGCGATCTTCTCCGTCCAGACATTGGGGGTCGTCTCGCGCATGTAATTGATGCAGGTGATATCAATCACCCCATTATCTTGCCTGATGTTCATGGCGAGCTAGGCAACATGCCTAGGGAGACAGTGAGAAGGATATTTCGTCAAGATGGTCATTAGACCAGAAGCCTCCAATGCATCAAAGACGTTGTCCATGCAAGGGATGTTGCAGGACCGGAAAGATAGAATGTGCTCAAACCAGACTCGCTTGGAGTCTATGATCTCTTGTATGTCAGACGGGATGAGCACTTCGTTGTTGGGAGAAGTTGCCATTGTATGATAGTAAAACTGAATCTGTAAAACACGTGTTAGCACTTGAAAATAGAATAAGTTAGATTCAGATACAGTTTAGAGAAAGAATTACCGAAAGAAATGTGCTTGATCTTGGTAGATTTCTTAGCAAGTAATATTTGCAGAGCATAAATCAATTCGTAAACAGAAAGTGATTAAGAGTGAAGATACACACAAAGATATATATGATCTGAATATAAACGGTTTATCTTTGTGCGGCTGAGATTAATCAGTTTTAAAAGAAGTGGACGACTCAGATTGGATGTTAAAATAGGTTATGATTACCGTGCCGCCTATAATATTGCCTACTTATCTCAATCACCAAAAGGGTAAGGTGAAATGACATGCATTAAATGCGCCGCAGTCAGCATATAGAATGTCATGCGTTAAATGAGAATGACATGCTTAATGAATTAAGATGAACATTAATGGCGGGAAATGCATGTTATGTCATGTTGATCACTAAATGCTGAATAAATACTCATAACCCATCAGCTGAACATAGTAGTCAGCTGAGTCCTCGTTGATGCGACTGAGTATATCAGTAGTACTGAGAGTGTTTCCCCTCACTCAGTACCCTCTGGATCTCCTTACTGAATTGAGTCAGTAGGATCTAATAGACCTAGTTCTACTGAGAGATCGTTGAATCTGGACTCAGCTAGAGGTTTGGTCAGGATATCAGCTCGTTGCTTATTAGTGTGGATCTTTTCCATTCTGATATCCTTCTTCTCGACATGATCTTAGATGAAATGATGTCTGATGTCCACATGCCTGCATCGACTATGTAGAATAGGATTCTGCGTGATTGCAATGGCACTGGTACTGTCGCAATAGATAGGCACTTCATCTTGATGAATGTCGTAGTCTCTCAACTGTTGTCTGAGCCATAGTATCTGGGTGCAACATCTTCCGACAGCCATGTATTCAGCTTCAGTAGTGGATGTAGCTACTGAGTGCTGTTTCTTGGAGAACCAAGATATCAGCTTACTGTTGAGGAACTGGCAAGTTCCTGAGGTTGATTTCCATTCAATTCAACATCCTACATAATCAGCATCAGAATAACCAGTTAGTTCAAGATTATCATTTGTAGGATACCATAATCCAACATTAGGTGTTCCCTTTAAGTAACGAAGGATTTTCTTCGCTGAGTGTAGTGGCTCCGTTTGGGATTCACCTGAAATCTCACGCATGCACCTAGAGCATAAGTTATGTCAGGTCTACTAGTTGTTATGTATAATAAAGAACCATTAATAGCACGATAATCAATAGAGTTTACAGATACTCCCTCTTTATCAAGATCTATCTGTGTTCATTGGTATCTTTACTGATTTGCTGATTCGTAGCCGAATTTCTTGATGAGATCTCTTGTATATTTAGCTTGATTGATGAATATTCCTTTCTTGGATTGTTTGACCTGAAGTCCAAGGAAATAAGTCATATCTCCCATCATCGACATTTCGAATTTCTCATTCATCATCTGTTCAAACTTCTGACACGTAGTCAGGTTCCTTGATCCAAAGATGATGTCGTCCACATAGATCTACAATAATAGGATGTCAGCTTCTGACTTAATACTGAACACTGAGTGGTCCAGAATCTCTCTTAAAATTCCCTCTGTCCATATTTTATGTAACCTCTCGTTCATATCAAGAATCATACTCTTGTTAAGTTGGACATAACCCAAACCCTATACCTACTTTGTTAGAGTTGTTTGATAAGTTGATAGTTAGATGGTTTGTTGTTGGATAGTTTGTTTATTCGATTGTAAGATCTGTATCTTGACTGTCTTGAAGATTTGATAGTGAATATGCAGAGGTAGAGAGTGAACGTGGGTATTGTGAATCTGAATTACTATAATTCATTGAGTTATTCATATTCTGCATCCTTATATTCTGTCATCTGCATAAACTGGTTCCTCAAAGCATAAGTTTTCTATAGCTAAACATATAACCTGCAACACTCAGATAATCACTATTTTATATATAAAAAGAATTCTCACTAAGTAAAGAGCTCAATATTCCGCAAGCATTGATTGACTCAGATTCACTCAGACTCACTCTTAATTCGAAGGATTTAGGAGTTCTTTGTGGGACTCATGTTCAATCTCAGTCTTGTGACTGACTCCGTGATCTTAATCTAAAATTTGGAATCATGTATACTCCCTCCCTCCCCCCCCTCACTTGAGTTCTTACTGGGACCAACAGAATGTTTCTAAAACTGCAAATGGAACAAATGAGTGATGTGATGAATGATAGATACTAAGGCCAGTTTACTATTTATAGTCCCCTAGATACCTAGAAAATGTCCCCAAATTGCGTAGCTCCACGACCAGTGATTTGGGTCGTGTCTGGCCCAAATTGTGCTGTGGTAACTTCCTTCCGTATAGCGGTACAAACTCTCTAAAGTCTGTACTAACTCTTTGAAGTCTTGTCCCGACACATACCTCCCCTGTGTGGAGGTACACATTACTTTAGCCACTTTTTCGATCCTTCATCCACTAGAATTGGCCATAAAATCGATAGTTTTTCTTCAAAACTCACCAAGTACCTAAAAAAGAGGAATAAAAGAGCAAAGTGAGGAAAAACATACAAAACTAGGGAGAAACGCACAAAAAAGAGAAGCAAAACAAACTAAAAAGGCTAAGATAACATGGTCATAAATCGAGTCATTAGCATTATATGTCACGCTTGAAATTGCTACTATCAACAATGTGGTCTAGTTGCATAAGCAGAAGGAGTGTGAAAAACCACTGCCATCAATTGTAAAGGCACCAAAATTGGGATTAAAACCACTTCCAACACATTTGAAGTACGCCTATTTTGGAGAAAATGACACGTTGCCCGTCATCATCAACTATGTGTTAGACCAAGCTCAAGAGGAGGATTTGTGGGAGGTTTTGAAGAGACACAAAACGGCGATTGGGTGGACTTTAGTCGATATCACCAGCATAAGTCTCGATATATGCATGTACCCCATCCTTATGGAGCTGATAGCAAGCCTTTTCGTGATTAATCTGAATATGCGAGAGGTTGTGCTCAATGAGCTGTTGAAGCTCTTGTCCATGAGGATCATTTATCCCAATCCGACAACAAATGGGTGAGCCCAGTTCATTTGGTGCCAAAGAAATTCGATTTTCAAGTTGTGAAGAATGAGAAGAACGAGATGGTGCCAATGTTCTTGGTGATCGGATAGTGCATCCACACGCGAAGATCATTGTCTGTTGTCATTCATTAACCAAATGCTTGAGAGACCAGCAGGGCAAGTCTATTTTAGTTCTTGGAGCGTTATAGCGGGTATTTCCAAATCTACGTGATTGAGGAAGGTCAAGATAAGACCACATTGACCTGTCCTTTTGGTACCTTCACTTACCATTGTATGTCATTTGGTTTGTGTAATGCATATGGCGCGTTTCAAAGATGTATGATGAGCATATTCTCGGACCTTATTGATAATTTCATAGAGAAGAATCTAGATAAGGTCTTTCCTCGGTGTGTAGAGAAGAATTTGGTGCCGAATCTCGAGAAGTGCAATTTCATGGTGACTGGAGGGATTATTTTCGGTCATGTTGTTTCAAGTATAGAAATCGAAGTAGACAAGACCAAGGTTGACCTAATCGCAAAGCCGCGGTTTCCTATGGCACACCGGTTTCTATCGACGCTTCATCAAGGATTTTGTTGAGATAGTTCAACCACTTATGAGGCTAGTTCAACAAGACATAGATTTTGACTCCGATGATAAGTATAAGGAGTCCTTCAACCTCCATAAACTCAAGCTTACTATAACTCAATTCATGCAGCCACCAGATTGGAATAAGTCTTTCGAGATTATGATTGGTGCTTCCAACCACGTTGTCAGAGCAGTGCTTGGACATAAATCGGGAAGGGAGAGCTATGTAATCTACCATGCGTCGAAGACACTCAATTCGACTCAATGCAACTATTCCACCACGGAGAATGAGCTATTAGAATCATGTTTGCTTTTGATAAGTATCTAATTTATGGCTGCTTCTATTGGATCCATGGCATCCCCCAGTTTTCCAAATTCAGAATAAGGCCAGAATAATAACAATAATGGCCACTTTATGCTATTGGGCCACTTGTGGCTAATGTGCTTTAGTTAATTATTTTATGTTGTTATTTTCTTGTATTAGTGTTTAAGGGAGGATATGTAAATAATTAGGACAGTTGATAATTATTAAATTTGGAAAACTTAGAAGCGACGCTTCTTTTCCTTAGTTCTGTAGTTTTCTTTCTTAAATTTGTGACAATTGGATCAATTGCATAGATTTTTTTTTTCGTTGTTTCAATATCAGTCATATCTTTTTGGTTGATAATTTGTACACGGATTATGCCATGGTCAAGCATCTTCTTGCAACGAATGAATCGAAACCACGTTTGATCTGGTGGATTCGATTACTCCAATAGTTGGATTGGGGCGTGAAGGACAAGAAAATGACTGAAAACCATGTAGCGGACCACCTACGCCGTTTCATCAAAAAGAATCTTGAGAGCATATCAAGGAAACTTTTTCCCAAAGAGCATTGCTATACTATTCCAGAATTGTTTCTAGTTTGGCCAAACTGACCCATGTACAATGTTTTTCAGTCTGTGCCGGACATTGCTCTAGCTGACTAAATAGATCGATACTGAACTAGAATGACTCAAAGTCTTGAGTAAAATCTCTAAAATTTGCTAGTTTGATAATATTGTGAATTACTCAATTTTCATGTAGCTTCCATCCGATAATGAAGTTAATGCGTGAGTGCAAACAATACTCACTCAATATGTGCTACATATAATTGACTTTCGAGGACATTATCCAATTAGCAGCATCAAAAAAATTTTACCAAACAAACATCCATTGATTTTAAAGAAAAAGAAGAATAGGAGCAAATAAATAAAGACGATCTTCCTTTCTGTTCCAGATCAGCAATTACAATAAGAAGCCCACATGGCCCACATCTCACAATCAAGCAACATAAACATCTAACACCTTCCACCCGCGTGTTGTCCAGCCGCAACTCTACTGCCACTTCACTAACATTAAAGCTGTTAGAAAAATAATGCATTGACACCATTGCCCATCCGATCCTCGCTCCGACCCTCCGACTTAACGGTTAGATACTTTCCGAGCCTCCCTCTCTGTAATCCCTGAGTTTGATTCCTCCTCCCAGAGCTCAGACTCGGATTCCCAGCTATTTTTTGCGGATTTCTCGTAGTTGATATTTATCCTCCGTCTCTCTCTCTCTCACCCTCTTTTCTTCTTGCTGGAATTCGTGATTATAAATTTGTTGTTTATTTTATTTGTCATTTCTCCCCCGATTTCGACAATTGTTGATTTTTAGGCGAGTTAATAAAATTTGAATAGATATTGAGAAACATCATTGCATGAATTGGAAGGTTTACAGTTGTCGGGAGAAAATACAGAGTGATAAACGAGAAGTTTGCTTGAATATTGAGATTGTTTGAACTTGGGTTAAGGGTGGAAGATTCAGCGATTTCCGTTTTGAATTCAGAAATTAAGTATGCAAACTTAACTATTTATTGATTGGTGAGATCATATCGCGATTGTGTGATTATAACTGTTTTAGCTGATTGTGCAGTGAATTTTGTTAGAACTTGTTTCTGATGGGCGTCTTGCATGGGTCGTCGGGTTTGATCTCTCGTATTTGTAAGTCTGTGGAATATTAGGGTTTCTGCTTCGTGCAAATGTGCTCCTCTTTCTTTATTGTGCGGAATTGTTTATACTCTCTTGATTAAATTGCATTATAAATGAGCTCGATTACAGTTTGATAAAGCGTCTGATATCTTGAGGAGTCAATTGTTGGAGAAGAGAAATCATGGCTCAGAGTAATTGGGAAGCAGATAAAATGTAAAGATTCTCCAATATTTAGTTCTTACATTCTTTCCCATTATTTTTGCACTCGTAAGAAAGATAAGAAAGCATTCCTGCAGCATATTATCTTCCTGTAGTGTGTTATTGTTACTTCTTTTTCCTTTCTGCCACAAACTGGATACCATATCTATTTTGTCTTTGATCCCCTGGTATAGGAAAATTATTTTGTTCCAATATGTAGGAATCATCAATAACTAAAATCTTGAATTGACAGGTGATAACAGCTTCTTTCTTTTAGTCAGAAGATTAATCTGTTTTGTGCTTGCTCATTTTTGTTACTTGCTGAGAAAACTATCAGTTCTAAATGTATTCATATTGTATTTACTAAGGAAGTACTGCTGATTAAGAGTTGCACTTTCTATACCATTGGTAATTTGGCAGGCTTGACGTCTACATTCATGACTACTTACTGAAAAGAAAACTGCATAATTCTGCAAAAGCTTTCATGACAGAAGGAAAAGTTGCTACAGATCCTGTGGGTAAGATATTTGTTAATTATTTTATATGATTAAATTATTTTTGTGCCGTGCACCTTGCATACATTTCTTGTATAACTACATCATTTTTGTGCTGCTTGCATTCTGATTCCTCATTTCAGGAAAATGCATGCTGTCAATAATATCTCGATTTCTGACTACTAGTTTTTATTATTTAGCTATTGATGCCCCTGGAGGATTTCTGTTTGAATGGTGGTCTGTCTTTTGGGACATTTTTATCGCAAGAACAAATGAGAAGCATTCTGAACCAGCAGCAGCTTACATAGAGGTTTGTCAAATTCTGCAGATCTTGTTCTGTTTTCTGAACTAGAATCTAGGAATTCATCAGTAGTCGATTCTCATTGATTTTTTCAACCAAATTTAGACACAACAAATCAAAGCAAGGGAGCAACAACAGCAGCTTCAAATGCAACAGTTGCAAATCATGCAGCAGCGCAGTGCCCATTTACAGAGAAGGGACCCTAATCATCCTCCACTTGGTGGTCCCATGAATTCTGAAGGGATGATAGGCCAGCCATCTGCCAGTGTATTGGCTATGAAGATGTATGAAGAACGTATGAAGCATCCTCACCCGATTGATTCAGATACGTCTTCAGGCCTTATTGAAGCTAATAGGATGGCACTTCTTAAATCAGCTTCTGGTCAGCAAGGGTAAACTTGATGAAGCCAACTTCAACATCTTGATTGAAGTTATTAAATTGATTTCAAATCGATAATTAGTTTCTTTTACTTGGGTTGATGCAGACAGTTGATGCAAGGCAATTCTGCGGGTATGTCTGCAGCCTTGCAGCAAATGCAAGGGCGGTTGCAACTGGCTACTGTAAGCACTAAAACCATGTTTATTGTTAGATGGTTCGGTTTGGTCTGTTGTGTTTCCTCACTGAGTGAAATAACTTAACCTTGTTACGTCTAGGACATCAAAGGAGAAGTTAACTTGGGTGCAACACAAAAGTCATTGTCTACAGACCCATCCATTTATGGGCAGGCGATTCTTCAGCCAAAATCTGGACTTGGTGGTGCAGGTAACAGTACTGACGTCACAAAAGCTTTATTTCCCCCATTAGTTTTTTCGTACAGTGGTTTATATTATTTGTCTTTATGCTTGTTAATGACAAGTTTTGTAAAATATGTTATTTTTATAACACAAACATATGCTTGATACTTTTTTGTTTCACAAACTAGTTCGCCGTTTATAGTAATTTTTGTAGTGTAATTTAATTTTAAAGGAATGAAGCTGCTTTTGCCACTATGCTTTCTACTATAACTTAGTCTTTGTTCTGACAGTCATTAGGATATATAGTTTTCAGTATAAAAGTGGTTGCTGAAAAGAGGAAGATTCAAATTTGATTGTATCTTTTGATCTTTCGTAGCTGGTTTGAGTACTGTAGAGTAAAAAGATCTATGTTTTACAGTTTTAAGCATTATTATGGTTGATGAATTGTCATTTCATTCTTTTTGCTGGCATGTTGGAGTATGTAAAAGCGGCAACTCTTAATTTAACCATTTTCAACAATCCAGCAGAAGAAATAACATCCTGTAGCTTTTTAGAGGGCCCGTTTTATAACCCCCTCTGTTTGTAATTTGTGAAACATCCATCTCGTTTCAAAGTCTATCATACTGAAATTTATGCAAATCTTACCTTGTTCTTCTTAAGTATTTTTTTCCTTGTTTCAGGGTTGAATCAAGGAGTCACCAGTCTTCCGCTGAAAGGTTGGCCTCTAACAGTGAGTATCTTGTGCTTTATTTGTCTACAGTTCTTTTGATGAAGTATCTATATGAAACCCTTGAGTTCAGATGCCTAATAAATCGTGCAGGGAATTGACCAATTGCGGCCGAGTTTGGGCTTACAAGTGCAGAAGCCCAACCTGCCTGCACAAAACCAGTTTGTTTTGGCATCACAGCAGCAGCATGCTCTTGCGCAGGCTCATGCTCAGGCTCAGGCTCAGGCTCAGGCTCAAGGGAACCTTGGAAATTCACCTAACTATGGGTTTGGAGGAGTACCAAGGGGTAATTTTAATGCAAAAGATGATCAACCTCCAAGAAATGATGGATCTATTTGCTCTCCGGTGCAGTCAAATTCACCAAAGGTTGTTACCCTTCTCAATGTCTAAACAGCACAGTGTGACCACTGAATTCTTCACCATGCTATTAAATGGTAGATTTTCTTTGAACAATTTATGTTTCTTTTGCATGTTGCATCTCTGCTAACACGTGGCTTTTAAAATGTTGAGGGACTCCAGAAATGTTTTATCTCGAAAAGATTGGGAAAATAGGTCACTTCTTTCATTCTCAACCTTAAAAATAATTCCTATTGCCAACCGCTAATATTGGTGTCAATTTTTAGAATGTCTGCTAGTGATATGAAACTAGCTTTGGTGCAATGTTACTGGCCCAGTTTAATTTTGTATGTTTTTGAACTCGTTTAAATATATTGCCCTGTGCTAATTCATGAAAAGTTAACTATTTGTTATGCCTTTCCCCTGGGGTGGGTCAGGTCTAGTTATATTGCTTAATACCAGATTTAGTTGAAAATACCCTTTTCACATTTGGTGAGTGTTAACTGTGTAATATCTGTAATCGAGATGATAGTATTTTCCAGGATCGGATGTGTATGTTCGTTGTAAACCTTTTGGCTTCAAATAATAGTGTCTTGCGTGTTAAACATGATGCAGCAGTTGTGGCTGGGTTAAGTTAGTTTCTTCTCTCTGTTTTTGGGTTATTTTTCCCAATTCTTTGTTGAAGTTAGTTCTAACAACCCAGCTGCTAGCCTCACCAGTTAATTGCTCTGTGAAAAAGAATAAGAACATGTTATAGATCTATGAGCTGCCATACGCTTTAGGCTATTTTCTCCTTGCCTCTATATGTGTGGGTTTATCCTATTGCTGTTGGCAGGAATAAATAAAACGGTGTTACCATTAAAATATGTTATCCTTTGTTGTAAAGTATTTTATATCCCAGCTCGATCTCTACTCTGATGGTCCTTAAGAATTTTTTCTCTTATTCTGTTTCTCTACTTTATATTAATATATAAAGATTTTCTTCCAAGGATAATGGTATATGCTGCAATAAAATCTGCTAAGTTAAAGATGTACCTGCTACACCACAGAACAATGTAATTGAGTCCCTTCTTCATGTTGCATGCATATGATAACTTTTTCGTACTTGAGAATATTCCTTTTTGGAGCAGATGAAAATGGGCCAGATGCAGCAGTCTTCCTCGCAGCAACAGGATCAGCTGCAGCAGCAGCAACAACAACAATTGCAGCAGGTTAGTTTATTCTTGGGTACATGTTGATCCCATTTAGTTAACTAAACAATGCTAGTACCAGTTGTCAATTTGTGTGGCAATCTGTCTGTTATTCTCAATTCCTCCCAGTGCAAGCATCGGAACATTACAACTATTCCATCTTCCTGATAACCCTTGCCTTTGGTGTGCATAATAGACTCATGTGCACTCTGCCATGATACAGAATAATAGGAAAAGGAAACAACATTCTTCATCTGGACCTGCCAACAGCACAGGCACTGGAAATACGGTGGGCCCTTCGCCAGGATCACCACAATCAACACATACACCTGGCGACGGAGTGACCACTGCTAGTAGCCTGCAGCATGTTAATAACACATCCAAGAGTATGATGATGTATGGTGGAGATGGAGCTGGTGGAATTGCATCATCTACAAATCAGCTTGTAAGACTTACCCTTCATTAATTTTCTTTTTCATTTGAACTGCATTTTCACTTAACCTTCTACATGATATCTTGATCCTCACATAAACTCACTATGTATAGTTTAGTACTCATTTGTACTTAAATTTTCTGATAATTTCAGTGAATGCTGAATTCACAAAATCAGTATAAAATTGATTCTTCGTACTAATATTTTTCTCTGAACAGGATGATTTGGAGAATTTTGGTGATGTTGAATCCTTCCTGTCTCATGATGGTAATATATACGACTCTTTGAAACAAACTCTTACTAACCATAGAACGGAGACTTCTAAAGGTGGGTATGATATGTAGGCAGGATCTCATTTGGCTGCTTCATGCAGCTTCAACTGCTGTAAGTCGCATGACATGAATTTTGTCCTATTCATAGGTTTTTCATTTGGAGAGGTTGGTTGCATTCGAACAACAAACAAAGTGACTTGCTGCCATTTTTCTTCAGATGGGAAGTTGTTGGCTAGTGCTGGGCATGACAAAAAGGTAGAACTATGATGTCTTTGAACGGCTGTATTTCAATAAAACTTCTCATGGTCCATGTAATTATATACTGTTTGCATTTATCTGGGTGCAAGTTTGTCTCTGGATTTTCCAAGTACATGTATATGAGCTACTAGTAGATTAGCAGTGAGCCAATAATCAAAAGTAACATGTGGTTTAACTATTTTGTTCCCAACATTTCTGCTTACTCTACTTGGTCCTTGGTTTAGGCTGTCCTTTGGAATATGGATACTCTGCAAACAGAAACCACCCCAGAAGAACACCAGTACTTAATTACTGATGTTCGTTTCCGACCAAATTCTACTCAACTGGCAACAGCTTCATTTGACAAGTCCGTCAGATTGTGGGATGCTTCTAATGTAATGACCTCTTCCCTTCTGTCATGAAACTGTACTTTGGATTGCTGATGACAAGCGCCTGCTCGCCTACACAATGCATTCTTATCTTTCCTTATTTATTTCTATATGTATGCATATATAAACACACACTTCAATCTAGCGAATACTTACTGTGTTTATTTTTCATGCAGCCTAGTTATTGTCTGCAAGCTTACACTGGGCATACGTCGCACGTTATGTCCCTCGATTTCCATCCTAAGAAGAATGATCTTTTTTGTTTCTGTGATAGTAAAAATGAGATACGCTATTGGAGTATTAGCCCATTTACCTGCACTCGCATGTCCAAGGTTGGGTATCTGACTTTGATGATTTCTCTTATCCCCATTGGTTTCTGATTTCTAGAGGTGTAACTTTTAGTGTGCATGTAGCAAGGAGGAAGTGCACAAGTGAGGTTTCAGCCTACTGGGCATCGGCTGGCAGCTGCTTCAGACAAGTTGGTTTCCATCTTTGATGTCGAAAATGACAGGCAAACACATTCATTCCAGGTTTCTGCCCTGCAATTCAATGAACTAGTCCTTCTGTTCTTTCTTTTTTTTTCTTGAATTTGTTATCTTAAAAGTTTTGGTGATTGATTTATTAGGGACATTCTGGTGTTGTCAACTATCTCTGCTGGGATGTTAACGGTGACCTCTTGGCTTCCGTGAGTGAGGACAGTATCAAAGTTTGGTCTTTAGCATCTGGAGACTGCATCCATGAGCTCAACGCTAATGGAAATCAATTTCATTCTTGTGTTTTCCATCCAAGTTATTCTGCTCTCTTGATGATTGGAGGACTGCGGGTACCAACATCTCTCTCTCTCTCTCTCTCTCACACACACACACACACACGCAGATGTGTCTTCTGAACTCTGAAGTGAGTTAACTCTTGTTTCTGTTGATTTGTAGTCTTTGGAGTTGTGGAACATGGTTGAGAACAAGAGCATGACGGTTCCTGCACACGAGAATATAATTGCTTCTTTGGCTCAGTCACCTCTAACCGGAATGGTTGCCTCAGCTAGCCATGATACTTCTGTTAAGCTCTGGAAATAATACTGGCGAAATTATTGATGATCTCTACAAGCTTGGGAAATTTGTAATATGTCTTACCCATCCTGTAACAAATATGAGTATCGATATCGAAATGCCTCTCTCCACTTGATATATAGCAAGTCCAGAAACGAAGTGTTTTGAGCCAACGAGTGGTAGCAGAATAAATTCATTAAACATTTAAGAAATAGCTTGATGAGTCTAGAGATGTTTTTCTTCTGACAAAGCATCCTCTACAACAAGGACCAATGTACATAAGCAATATCATCTTCTAAGGGCACGATTAGATTCTTCCAGTTTTCGTATGGTTTACCAAGAAGAAAGTATGGGATCTATTTAGTTGAAAATATGATATTAGGTGCAGTGAAATCTAATGTCATGTGGACGGGAAGATAAATAACAGATGATGAGCATTGGTATTTATTACTTGCAAAGGCAGATTTTGGTACTAGAAATGGTATTGCGTTGCAAAACTTTGAGTTGTAGTAAATTACATTTCAAGGTTCTGAAGTAATAATCAGCTTAAATACCATGAACAAAAGAGGATGAAGTGCCAAGAGTAACATTTCTTCACATTCTACAGTGAAATCTTCTAACAAACTCAGCTGTAAAAGAACCAGCAGAATTTTCATTACAAGATTGAAGATTACCATTTACCTGATAAGCCTCGGAGCACGGAGCCCTTCTCTCAGATGGAGAGCTCCATCCGACATCTATTGGTTTATCTTCACGTGCGCTCTGGAGGCTTTCCCGGACCGGATAAAGCTGACTCATCAAGCTATTTAACTTAATTATTGTACTTGAAAGAACAAATAGAAACTTAAGAATATGTGAACAAAATGCAAATCAATACCTACAAATTTGAAGACCCCGTCTATTCCATTGAACTTGCAGACGGTACCAATTTTGATTCGGACATTTCAACTTCACAGGCACTACTGTTAGAGGCAGTCTCACTTCCCAGTCTAAGCTGTTTGAGTTTGGCTAGCCGTACAGCATGCAACTCATATCTGGCCATTATCACGAAAAAGGCATATAATAAGTATGACGCCTCATGTGATCCCAATAGGAATTTCCTTTTGGAGATATACCAAATAAGTAAAAGATGATCAACCAAGGCCGATATTTATAGGAATGATACTAATACATTATGCTAGAGACCGGTTATATTCTTGTTTAATGAAAAATACATAATGGAGGTAATTGCTAACATGACAGAGATGGATCAATTTGGTGTGAATGGCTGCTACTATGATGGGCGTAAAATGGAGGACCAAGTAGTGGGGAGAGGTCGTCAATTAGACCAAATCATGTACTGAATTTATTAGTCATCCATACAGTTAGTTCATCACGGATTTCTAAACTATTGCCAATGTCTCTCTCTTTAAGTGCTCAACACAAAAACAAAAACAAAAACAAAAAAAGTGTTAAAAGAGTGCTTCTGATATTGGAAACATCCTCAGAGAGAAATTTGCTAGGAGAATAGATGTTTATAGAAAAAAGATCTTATTACGCTTATTTACTACGAAAACTGACTACTATAACTTTCATTATTCAGAAGCTAATCTTAACCGAACTATGAGACTGAATCCCATCATCTCTAAAGTCTTAAGTCCACTCTCTAATATACTACAGGATACACCATTTTGGGAAAGCTCAGCAATGACTAGTTAATAAGGCTATAAGAACAGATAGTAACTAGATCACACAATTGACAGAAAGGCCAGAAAACTCACTGAGCCACATAACTCCTGACAAGATTAAAATATATTCTCCAAAACTGCTTTTCCTTTAAATAGCGAGGGCATAATCGAAATCGTAGTTGTGCAAGTTCCTGAGAAGAATAGTTCAGTGCTATGGTTATAAAATAACACAATAATTATCATCTTTCTATAGAACATTGTAACAAGCTTAACCACAAACTTCTTATGCCAGCTTATCGAGACAAGTAACTGCAAGAGAATCCATATTCCACAAGGGCATATCAAAGATTTGCATAATCCACAATAGCTTGATATCCTTCTTTGCGATACATCAGGAAAATAACTTTGTAATAAACTCCCATCCTCACCACCCTCTTTACTCTTCAAACCAAATGCTAAAGTCAAAAAAATATTAACAAATGCCCAAAACAATTTATGCCACTCTCAAGTTACTTCTTCGAGCCTGAAGCAATCTTCCCTTTGTAGCATATCCAATTAAATCTCCAACAAGAATCTGAGTCACTTTATGACATTAATATAGTTTCTCTCTTATGCTCAAACATTTAAATTTAAATAAGAAAGACGAAAAAACCTTGACTCTGGAGAGAAGCAGCATAGCATGAGTTTCTTGCCAGTCAGAAAGATCTACACGTACATTCCCAAAATCTCCACTATCACAGCCACTTCCTTCTTCATCTGCAAAACCGCCAAACATTCAACCATGAAAATCGCTAAATAATTTATAAGGTAGAGAGAGAGAGAGTACCAGGAAGAACGAAGTTCCTGAAAGTATCAATAGAGAATGTTTTGACAAATTCTATTAATTGCTCAGTGATTCCATAGATTTTCTCCTCTTCTTGTAATTTAGTTTTTGAATTCGTGCTAGCATCAGCAGCCGTCGCGGTATCGGTCGTGGCGGCGGTAGGCAAGGAGGTCCTTTTCAGCTTAGAAACACTTCGCCTGAACCATGAGTATGCATTCATGGCCGCAGCTCCTCCCGGCTCGAGTCTCCGCAATTTACTACGAAAACTGGGCCATAGATTTTGGGTCTATTCTATTCTTCAAGCTGAAATTTGGGCTTGAGTGCCCACCCCTTCATCATAAGGTAAGAACCCATTTTAAATCAAAATATCAATATCAATCACTGTCTATTGATCTATTCCAATTGTTTGTGGCGAATAATACTCCATCCGTTCCGTTATAAACGGCTCAAAACTTTTCGGCAAGATTATTAAGAAAGTAAATGATAAAGTATGAGAGATCGGTAGATGAAAAAATAGGAGAGAGAAGATAAGTGAGAGGGTAGATGATAAAGTATGAAAAAGAAAATGAGTTTTATAATAAGAGTAGATAATAAAGTAGGAAAGTAAAATGATAAAATAAGATAGATGATAGTAATTATTTTGCAAAATTAGATCTCGGTCACTTTTAGTGGGACGTCTCAATTGGAAAAGTGAGCCACTAATAGCGGGACGGAGGGAGTAATAAGTAGACTATTTATTTTTAGTCTAAATATCTAAATTTTTTATCCTTACATATAGTATATATTAAACCTCTCTAAATTAATATTGTTTGAATCGTGAAATTTTATTAATTTAGAGAAAGTTTTCGAATTACAGTATTTTCTTAGAAAAAGTTTTCGGACTTCAATGAAAAAGTTTATTTACATATCATAATTAATACTCCCTCCGTCCCATTATTTATATCCCATTGGGACTGGGCACGATAATTAAGATAGTGGAGGTAAAGGTGTAAAGTTGTGGTGTAAAAATATAAAGGGGTGGGGTCCACTTGCTTAGATTGATTGTGGTCCACTTATTTATTTCCTTATTTGGTATGTGACATAAATAATGGGACAACCAAAAAAGGCAAGTGGGACATTAATAATGGGACGGAGGGAGTATCATTTTACTATTTATTATCTAAAAATAATGAATATTAATTTATTAAGAAATAATGCATTTATTTATTTAAAAATAAGTACAATGATATAGTTAATATTCACTGACAATGAACAAAAAAAAACACTAAAGACAATATAATGCATTTGGAACCAGTTACGCATAAAGAAACACTTATTATGTTTAGGACTCTTTACAATTTTATGTTACAGTTCAAAAAAATAACCAAATGAGAAAAGTTAAATATGAGATTCAATTATAATTAAGGTTTTTTTTAAATAAAAAATGAAAAAACTCGCAATCATATTTAACAAAATTACAATTTTAAATGATTATTAATTTATTATATTTATAGTGCCATATATTTACATTGAAGTTTTATAAAAATTATTTAATTATGTTGTTAAATTTGATGATTTTTTACACGTATCTGAATCGAGATATGAGAAAAATATTATTTTAGAAAAGTTCTTACTTTATCTAATATTAACTTAATTGAGGTTTTACCGTATAATCTAACTAGGGTATAATGAAACATAAGAAATAGAATAAAATATCTCATAGCCTACATTATTAAAAGAGAAAATATGTGAAGATTTTAGTGTGAAATAGTGTGTGATGACACGGTAATTTTTTCATTTTTCATTTTATTTTTCATTCAGTTATTGTTATTTGGTTATTTTGGATCGATACAAAAGTGTTGGTTAAATATATATATAGCCGAACCTTGGAAATGCGTACAAAATAGTAACAAGTAATTGAAAAGAAATAGAAATTGAGATACTAGATTACAACTAATTTCGTATCCAATAGGGCAGACAACTTTCTGGTCTTCTGGGCAGAACGTCCGGGTTGATGATTCTTCTGGGTATGAAACGACAAACTGAACAGACAAAAGTCGAGTCGAGTTTCCTCTTTCCGCAAGACAGTATTGCCCCGGCTAGTGCTCACGGATTGGCAATCTGTCCCCAAAGATAAAACGACTTTCCTCCTTCCCGGTAGCAGCACCGCAAATTGGAAAGGCTCCGGCGAACTGAACCAATGCACGAACTGGGCAGACACAGAACTAGACTATAGATGCTTGTGTGTAGTGTATGTTATGTTGTGTTGTGTGTATCAAATGCTTTGTAAGATGCATATATATATATAAGCAAAATCCACCATGTCAAGGGATTAAAGGCATTAAAGATCTACTCCACTACTTGCTCATTAAGAGCCATCATTTGAGACCTTTCAAGTTCTCCATTGGATGCTTCTAGGTCCTCAAGACCCTTGAAGTGCCAAGAACTCGCAGGTAGCTCAACAGTCACACGAGTCTACTTGCCCAGACACGATCCAAGTAATTGGTCAGACAGTCTGGCAGTACTTGCATCCAATTACGAAAATGCTCCACAAGTGACCAACTTAAAACGCACATTTCTCACTCACCGAAATTCGGTTTTGAGAATACGAATGTGGTCACAACAATTTAATCAAGGTTAGACTAAAATATTAATTAGTCAAAACCAAATTTCCAACAATCCCCCACATGAGTGGAAATTGTGCATGCATGTATGCAGACTAAATGCCCAGATCGAAAGAAATAGCATTGCAGCAGGATAGGTAGCTTTTGGCTTTGAACCTTCCCTTGTCAAAACTATCGGGTACACCGGCGGACTAGTGGACATGATGCCTTGAACTATTCCTCCTTAATGTGCACCAAGACAATAGTATCAACACAATACTATCTCAACCTTGTTTGTTCTCACGTTTGTATCCATTTCGGCCTTGGACACATCTTTGGATTCATAAGTGCCCTCTGTGAAGCGGCCACACTTCTCACTTATATAGGTGATTCCTTTCCAAGTATCCTGCCATACTTATCTGCCCAGGAATCATTAAAAGTCATAAGACTTAACCTCACCACATTGACAGGTTTCAACACTTAACTAGCTTTCCAAAGGAATGGTTGAAGATATAATCTTCCAAGTGTTGCTCTGCGAACTGTTATAGCTTAGTTGTCCTATTGAACCAAGTTTCTGGGATCTCAAGTCATCATAGTTGGGTTACCACTATAATTGTTCTAGTTGTGGATTTTTAATCTCATTCCCTCTAGCAACTTATTCATTTGATCTCTATTTAACCCTTTGGTTAGCGGATCCGCTAGATTATCCTCTGACTTGACATAACAAACAGAGATAATCCACTTGAGATCAAATGTCTTATGGTATTATGTCGAGGACGTATGTGTCTCGACTTACCATTGTACATGTCATTCAGTGCCCTGCCTATAGCAGCTTGACTGTCGCAGTTAATCATGACAGTAGACACTGGCTTCTGCCAACATGGAATATCCTCAAGAAAGTAACGAAGCCACTCTGCTTCTTCACCAGCTTTGTCCAGAGCTATAAGCTCAGATTCCATGGTAGACCGGGCTATACACATTTGCTTCGTGGACTTCCACGACACTGCTCCACCTCCAATAGTGAATACATAACCACTAGTTGAGAATGAGTCTTTCGTATCCGATATCCAGTTTGCATCACTGTACCCTTCCAGCACAGGTGGATATCTAGTGTATCTCAGCCCCAAGTTGAGAGTATACTTTAAATATCTCAACACTCGTACTAGAGCAGTCCAATGTTCTCTGCTTGGATTGCTCGTGTACCTGCTCAACTTGTTAACTGGGCATGCAAGATCAGGACGTGTACAGTTACTGATGTACATCAAGCATCTAATGATCTTTGCATACTCCTCTTGTGCAACAGGCTCACCTCTGTACCTGCACAGATGCACGTTGAGCTCTAATGACGTTTTAGCTGGCATCTTATCATAGACATTGAACTTCTTGAGCACCTTCTCAATGTAATGAGATTGTGTTAAGACAATTCCATCAGCCTTCTGCACAACTTTGATTCCAAGAATCACATCAGCTAAACCCATATCTTTCATATCGAAGCTTCTCTTCAACATACGTTTCGTATCAACAATGAGTTGACGCCTACTGCCCATTATCAGCATATCGTCTACATAAAGGCAGACTATGACAAATGCATCAGCAGTACCTTTAACGTAAACACACTTGTCACACTCATTGATTTTGAAACCATTTGATAACATCTTGTTATCAAACTTCACATGCCATTGCTTTGACGCTTGTTTTAGACCATACAACGATCGAACCAGTCTGCACACCTTGCTCTCCTACCCAGGTGCCACAAACCCTTCGGGTTGGTCCATATAAATCTCCTCCTCTAGCTCACCATTTAGGAAGACAGTCTTCACATCCATTTGATGGATCTCAAGATTGTGCAACGCAGCAATCGAGAGAAGCACTCGAATAGACGTGATCCTAGTCACAGGTGAGTAGGTATCGAAGAAGTCATCTTCCTCTCTTTGCCTAAAGCCCTTGGCTACTAGACGAGCTTTGTACTTATCAATAGTACCATCAGCTTTGAACTTTCTTTTAAGGATCCACTTGCATCCTAAGGGCTTACAACCTCTTGGGAGATCAGTTAACTCCCATGTATGATTCTGCATGATGGAGTCAATCTCACTATTGATAGCTTCCTTCCAGAACGCAGCGTCTGGGCTGGACAGAGCTTCTACTATAGACTTTGGTTCATCATCTAACATATAGGTGATGGAATCTGGCCCAAACATCTTAGCCGTTCTAGCTCTTGTGCTACGTCTTAGTTCAACATCATCTGCCCGATGAGAACTAATAGCATCATCATGAGTTATCTTCCCATAACTTCCTTCTGCCCTATCCGGGCTCTTGCATGGATAAACACTTTCAAAGAATATTGCATTTCTTGACTCTATCGTCGTTCCTACATTCACATCGGGTATCTTCGACTTATGAATTAGGAAACGGTAAGTACTACTATTAAGTGCATATCCTATAAAGATACAGTCAATCGTTCTGGGACCGATCTTAACTTGTCTTGGACAAGGCACTTCAACCTTGGCCAGACACCCCCACACTTTAAGGTATTTATATGACGGTTTACGTCCTTTCCATAATTCATAAGGGGTCACATCCTTACCCTTAAGTGGAATTTTGTTCAGAATATAGTTAGCTGTCAAGACAGCTTCCCCCCACATGTTCTGGGTAGACCTGAACTTACAAGCTTCACACTTTTTACGTGTGTCCACTTCTTTCAACTTTAGTAAATATAAGTTTACTAATCGTTTTATAGCATTTAGATTAACGTGTCCTAATCTAACATACCATAGATCAGAGCACTCAACCAAATAAGAAGAAGTATAAACATTCTTATTCATATGTGCTCGGCGCACATCCATTACATTCATTTTGAAAAGTCTATCAACAACATAACCTCTGCCTAGGAACTTTCCAGACTTGGTAAGTATAAACTTATCAGACTCAAAGACAAGCTTAAAACCACTCTTTACAAGAAGATAGCCCGAGACTAAGTTCTCGTCTGGGACATGCAACACATCCTTCAGCGTTAGCTCCTTCCCAGAGGATGACTTCAGAACCACAGTTCCGATTCCAGCCACTTCAGATGAAGCCTTATTGCCCATATGCAACTTTCTGCCTTCAACAATATTGTAGACAGAGAATGCACCCTTGTCCAGACAGACGTGACAAGTAGCACCTGTGTCCACGAACCACTCCTTAGGGGTTTCAACATGATTTATTTCTGACACAAAACAGGCCAGATCATCATCATACAACTCATCATGTTCAGCAACATGAGCATGTTAGGGAGCTTTCTTCTTCTTGGGCTTTCTGCATTGGCTTGCCATGTGGCCATGCTTGCCACAGTTAGAGCATACCCCATTAAACTTCCCTTGCGCAGCTTTCTTGCCTTTGGCAGACTGGCCAAAGCGCTTTCTCTTGCTTGGACCACTGCGTTCCAGCAAGTTATCCTTTTCATCGATCGAGACCCTCGGTCTTGGATCGGCTTTTCTGTTGTCTTCCTCAATCCTGAGTTTGACAATCAGATCCTCAAGAGTCATTTCCTTCTGCTTATGCTTCAGGTAACTCTTGAAGTCCTTCCACGAAGGAGGCAACTTCTCAATCACTGACGCAACAGTGAAGGCATCGGGAATGTTCATCCCTTCAGCATGAACAGAGTGCACAACGAGTTGAAACTCTTGCACTTGTTCCATGACAGAACGACCATCTTGCATCTGGTAAGCTAGATACCTGGCCACAACAAATTTCTTTGTTCCAACGTCTTCAGTTTTGTACTTCTTTTCAAGAAGTTCCCACAAATCCTTGGAGTTGTTTGTATCTGCATAGACAGAATACAGGGCATCTTCCAGACTGTTCAAGATATAGTTCTTGCACAGGAAGTCTTCATGACGCCATTGTTCATATGCATTCTTCTTGTTTTCATCCTTCTCATCAGCAGCAATGATTGGAGCCTGCTCTTTGACATATTTCGCCAGGCCAAGAGTAGTCAGGTAGAACATCATCTTCAATTGCTAAGTCCTGAAGTCAAGACCAACAAACTTGAATGGTTTTTCAACTTGGGCAGAACCCGGTAAGACCCTTGCCCCACCAGATTGGTTGTTAGAGGTTGAACCAGTGTTGGACGCCATTTCCAAAGCTATAGTAGGTCAAATACTGTCTTGCGACTGTTGGTTAAATATATATAGTCGAACCTTGGAAATGCGTACAAAATAGTAACAAGTAATTGAAAAGAAATAGAAATTGAGATACTAGATTACAACTAATTTCGTATTCAATAGGACAAACAACTTTCTGGTCTTCTGGGCAGAACGTCCGGGTTGATGATTCTCCTGGGTATGAAACAACAAACTGAACAGACAAAAGTCGAGTCGAGTTTCCTCTTTCCGCAAGACAGTATTACCCCGGCTAGTGCTCACGGATTGACAATTTGTCCCCAAAGATAAAACGACTTTCCTCCTTTCCGGTAGCAGCACCGCAAACTGGAAAGGCTCCGACGAACTGAACCAAGGCACGAACTGGGCAGACACAGAACTAGACTATAGATGCTTGTGTGTAGTGTATGTTATGTTGTGTTGTGTGTATCAAATGCTTTGTAAGATGTATCTATATATATAAGCAAAATCCACCATGTCAAGGGATTAAAGGCATTAAAGATCCACTCCACTACTTGCTCATTAAGAGCCATCATTTGAGACCTTTCAAGTTCTCCATTGGATGCTTCTAGGTCCTCAAGATCCTTGAAGTGCCAACAACTCGCAGACAGCTCAACAGTCACACGAGTCTACTCGCCAAGACACGATCCAAGAAATGGGTCAGACAGTCTAGCAGTAATTGCATCCAATTAGGAAAATGCCCCACAAGTGACCAACTTAAAACGCATATTTCTCACTCACCGAAATTCGATTTTGAGATACGAACGTGGTCACAACAATTTAATCATGGTTAGCTAAAATATTAATTAGTCAAAACCAAATTTCCAACAAGAAGTAGAACCTCGACAAAATTTAGAAGTAAGAGTTTTTTCGTTCCATCTAATTAGAGCGGAAGAAATAGCAGTGATAAAAGAAGATTAAGAATAGAGTGTAACAATCGAGAAGGAAGACGCCGAGGTAAAGATAAATCTTGTCGCTCCTTTGAGCTTTGCAAGTTGCTTTGTTAGTTGAATTCAAAGAGTTAGTATCTTTTGAATATTATAAGTTGCTGGAATGAAATTGGTTTCGAAGGATAAAAGGTGTGAAGTATCTTAAGTAATACAAAAATGTTAATTTGTATTGTAGTAAACTGGGTGAGAAGGTAATGTTCAACTTAGTCATGCTAAGCTTCATGCACACGCTGATTTGTCATTTGAATAAGTTATATAGTTAGGCTAGCAACTTTGATGTTATTTATGATATGATGACTTTCGTTGTGTAACTAAATTCATTGACAGATCTCTTTGGTCCTTCCATTTTGTAGTTTGGTTTCATAAACCAATTCTGATCTGCATCAGTAATGTTTTCTTACTATTGTTTTATGTTGTTGAGAAGTAGAATGCCTTAATCGAAGCTAATGATGTTAAACTTGAGGGAAATTTCTTATTTAAAGATGGACTATATGATGAAGCTCTATCAAAGTTTGAGTTTGCCATATAAATTGGCCAAATGGTCCTTCATGATGCAAAATATGTCGATATGTCATGGAAACGAAGCTACTTGATTCTTCAAACTGCTATGTTCCTCTACAACGAGAATAAGTTTTAGATGCATAAATGTACTTCATGGTTCTGTCTTAGCTTTAGTTTTGCCTTTTGGTTTGGATTTCTTCTTTTCTATGCAAAAGAAATCATGATCTAGACGCATTGGCCAATCTATCTCAACGCAACATGGAGACCTTGTAACGCCCCAATTTTCAAAACTTAACTAGGGACGTTACTACATACTTAACATGCTTATTTCAATTCTTTCAAAACATTTTCATGGAAAAAAATCATAAAAAAAACTCAATTTATTTTCATACTCAGCGGAAGTCTTAAATAAAAATAATTACGACTATTAGTTCTCGAAAATAAAATGCAGAGTTCATGTTAAAACTAGTTTTAATGCAATAATAAATTTCATAAATCCTTCCTCGTGTGACCATCACCACCAACACCTCTACGCACCGGCCGAGCCATTTCTTGAAAAATGTTAAAATGATGGGAATGAGTACGACTACTCAGTGGGAAAATGCATTTATCCAAACTATAGATTATATCAAACATAAACATGAGTAACTAGATCATGTAACGTGAACTTGTAATTTGGCCACACAGACCACATGAACTTGTAATTTGGCCACACAGACCACATGAATGTGTAATTTGGCCACACAGACCACATGAATTTGTAATTTGGCCACACAGACCACATGAACTTGTAATTTGGCCACACAGACCACATGAATGTGTATTGGCCACATAGACCACTTTCTTACATGCCTGTCGTCAAAACATGAAATATCAAATATAATATATAATAAAGATAAACTTAACATTCCCCACCTTGACTTGATGAAAATAATGGATATCAATATTTAAGTCCTGTGCGCCGATCCTATACATGGAAATTTATCTTAATGACTTGTTCAAAGAATGTTATGTATGCATCAATAATTCATATAACTCATAAATGTACATATTTCATAATAATCAAATAATCTATATTATAGATAATCTACTTATTAATATGCGCTATATTAAGCAAAATCTTACTTCTATTGAAAATTCATTCGTGCATTTAGTAATTCGACAATTCATGAAATAAATTAATAAAATCATAAAAATATTGTCCTAAAACTTATAGACCTGTAACATGAACAACATATTACATATTCATCACATTAAAACGTACCATAATCATGCATTCATTTAATAGTAACTTTAAGTTTTTGTTTTTCAATCTACATGCATGTTGACAAAGAATATGGCACATCAAGAAAAAAATTAACAAATAAATAGTAAACGTATCATAAAAATTCTATATTTTTAACATGAATGACCTAACATGTATTATATCGTATTAAAATTAAACCTGGTCGAAAACATTGTAAAGAAGACATGAAAAACAATTTTCCTTTCAAGATCATGAACATGCTGTCAGAAACTGAGAGGTTACGAAGAACAATTTTAAACAAATATTTATAATGCTTGAAAAATTATACAAAACTAACTGAGTATACAAGACATACCTAGGAAGGCGACCCTAAATTTTCACGATGATATGACGACGGGACGATGTGTAAATAATTCTTTAAATAGTTCGCATGGATGCTGACAGGATTTTCGAAAATTTATAGGATGCTTTATTATGAGCGACTAAGGGTATTTATAGGCCTAGAAATCATTATCTAAAGATTCCTAATCCTATAAGGTATCAAATATATTTTATCCATATTTATTTTCGTCCATATCTATTTTATATAGAATTTATTCTATCACATACCATATAAGAGATTCAATCCTAGATAAATTAGGATATGGATAACCACAACTAGATTTTATCCTAAAATATTTATATCACAAATAAATTATCTATTTTAATCATAAATCATAATATAAAATTATCTCCTAATAATTTAATATAATAATAAATATTATATCCTTTTATGAATCCTAGTAGGTTTAGGAAATCCAAAATAAATAATTATTATTCTTGCCTAATAATTCTAACATGATTTCTAAATAAATAAATAAACAATATAATCATAATATGATATAAATAAACATATTCAAAGTTCAAAATAATTTTATATAATAAAAATAATTTAATGACAAATAAGATATATGCTTTAATTTTTATTTAATTTCTAAGGCGCGACTTACAAAACTAAAACACTTGATAACATGCATGAGTAGATATGCAATGCATTTTATATTGAAAATTTCGGGGCGTTACAGACCTGAAGCTTAATCAGCAAGTACTTAGAACACTTCTATAAGATAATACTTATAAGCAACATACAACCAAAGAGTTCTTATAACTGCATAGGAATTTCACATCTTACCAGAAATTCCTTTAAGTGAAAGAACTGGAAAGGTGATCTGGGTTAGTTATAGCATTATCGTGATATAATTTGTTGATCATTGACACCCTTTACCATTTATGTGAATTTATCTCATATAAATACTTCTTCGAACTTTTAGAAACCTCAACATCATTTACAACTTTCTAAATTTGTTGGTGTATTAACTGGAAGTCATGGTCTTAGTTCTTATATAGTATGGTAAAATTTTATGGTTACTCATTGCATGCAAATGATAATAGTTTCTTCTGAATGATTTGTGATACTCTGCACTATCTTGGAAATGGTTAATATCTTCAGTGGCACGATACACAATGTAGTTTTCTTTGTTACAATTCGTTGCTTCTTGATGGATATTTTGATTTACTTACTATGGTTTGTTTTAGTTTGAACATAAATCTGAATTTCTAATTGTAAATTATTTCAAAAAATTATATATATATATATATATATATATATATATATATATATATATATATATATATATATATATATATATGGTTCTAGGGAGAACCACTCCTCAAAAGATATGAGAACCACTACAAGCCATTGATCATTACTAAATGAATAGCCTAGATTTGTCATTAGTTTCTACAAAAAAATTAATAAAAATAAGGATTAAGGGTAATATAGAAATTGTACAAGCTAAAACTTTGAAAACCACTTCCTTATTTGAAAACATATGGTCCACACCTCCATTCTCTCCCACTCTCTCTCTAAAATCAAAAATTTCAGGTTCGTTTCTTCAATTTCGGAGTAGATTTACAGTGAAATCGAAGTTTTATGGAGTTGTAACCCAGGTTTTTGACGAAAATTTGGGGATATCTTCGTGAACTAGGGTTTAACGCAAAATTCACGAAATTTGCAGAGTTTTCTTCTTCAATTTGTAGAGTTTTCTTCTTTAATTTACAGAATTTCACGAACTTTCACGAATATTATAGATTTTTGCACAAAGATTTGATGATTGATTCGCAAATTAAGCTTCGACAGCAATTACGCGAAGTAGGCTTTGACGGAGAAACCAATTCCTGACGCTTTCTTGTCGAACTTGTGGAATTGGATTTGTGAAGCATAGATTTGACCGAAACATGTTTTTATAAATATTTGTGCTTTGAAGTAATATGCATAAATATCGTTTACATTATGTATGAAATTTAGTGACAGTATGCATGCAGGTATAGCGATTGATTGGTTAAAGAAAATAGAGTTTCATTGTGATTATTGGTTCGTTTCATTCTATATGCATAAACACAACAGTGTATGCATTAATATATGTGCGACATACATGAAACCGGCTTGATTAATGTAGTGAAATAGAGTTTTAGTGATTATTGGTGTATTACCTTTCTATGCATAAATATGTTGGGCATTATGCATGACTTTGTGTAGTAATATGAATGAAAGTGTAGTGTTTTATTGTGGTTATTATTGCATTCTTGCTCTAGGCATAAATACAATAGTTTGTATGCATGAATCATATGTGCAACATGCATGAAACTATCTTGGTTAATGAAGTGAAACAAAGTTTTTGTCATTATTGCTACATACCTTTTCTATGCAATAATATCTTCGATGTTATGCATAAAAGTGAGTGGAAACATGCATGAACGTGTAGCGTTTTATCAGTTGAGAAAAGAGAGTTTTATTTTGATTGTTGTTGCATTCCTTCTCTATGCATAAATATAATAGAATGTATGCATGACTTTGAGGAGTAATATGCATAAAACTATATTGGTTATGTGATTAGAATAAACAGAGTAACAGTCATACTTTATGAATGATGTGGACTTATGTTATGCATAATATACTAATAGTTTGTGCATAATTCTCGCTTTACAAATCTTTTATGTTGATCGAGTGTGCATCTTCAATCATAGCTGAAAAATGGAGACTTTGATGAAGGGCGAATACTATAGGTAATAGATACTAGCTGAATACTAGAGATGTTGAGTACATGTTGCTAGACAATGAGACATGAGATTTGTTGGATAAGTCACTAATTTGATAATACTTATGTTTTTTATTAGAAACAAATATGCATGAATAACAAGTTTCTTGAAAATGGAAAACCGTAAAGAGTAACTACGTCGCCGAAGTCATGCATAGAAAGTAACTGCTTTATGCATATTTCTTGTAGAATTTATGCATAATATATCATTAGTATAATAAAAAAAGCAAAATTGAGAGACCAATTTGAATATCCAATAAAGTTTAAAGGTAAAAACACAACTAAGTATGAGAAAGCTAATAACTTCGTCCTAACTTGAAAACTTTCATCCGACTTATGGTTTCAATTTATGTGGGCATTCGGGAACGAAAATAGAATCAACACAATCAAAAGAACCATCTTCATCCAACGACTCGGCCATTCATGTCTATTATGCATGAAACATAATAGAATTTAGCACAAATTCATACTAGAATATGCATAAAAGATGATCAGAAAACATAAAAACACAAAAAACGATTAAATCAAACGAAATGAGCAAAATTGCCCAAGAACAATGAATACTCATCCAAAATCAATCTTTATGTGTATTCGAAATGAGCAAAATGGCCCAAGAACAATGAACACCCATCCAAAATCAATCTTTATGCAAAATTGCCCAAAAACAATACTCATCCAAAATCAATCTTTATGCGTATCCTAAATGAGCAAAATTGTCCAAGAACATTGAACACCCATCCAAAATCAATCTTTATGCAAAATTGCTCAAGAACAATGAACACCCATCCGAAATTGTCCTAGGACAAAGAACAATGAACATCCATCCAAAATCAGATTCGTTCTAAGAAAATAAACAATCCATTTTTCAAAAACGTTCTACATTGCATTCTTAATCCATATTTCAAATACGAATTAAATCTAAGCCCTAATTCAACTTACTTCGTTCTTTTCGAGTGAAAAGAGAGATGAAAAAAAGCAACAACCATAACTATACGGCGACGGCGGCAACAAATTGGGAAAGCCTACCGGACTCGCGCCGCACAAACGGAATCGCGCCGACGAATGACAGAGAAAGGAGGGTTGAGAAGTTTTGCTTCCTTATGCTAATCGATACATATTCTTCAAAAGTGGAGGAAATTACATTTAATAAAGCTAAAGGGAAAAATACAAGATTACCAATTTACCCTTAATGAGTTTATTTTTTTCTTTTTTGATTTATTTTAAAATGACAAAGTTATGAGAAATGCTAGCCATTGATCTACGAAATGGACGGGTGAGATCAGATCTCATATCTCATATAAAATAAGATCTCATTTGATCCATTCCCTATATATATTTTATGAGTTTTAATTTTATTAAGAAATTAACATGGCATTCGAGGAATGGTTGGTGGGAAAAAATGAGAATTAATCCAAAATTTATAAAGGCATAGTTGAGACAATTGATTTTTTTTTTCGATTTTTTTATGTTATAGTTAAAGAAATAATCTAAAGTTCTCAAAAAGTTAAAAATCATAATTTAATGAGTTTGAAGCGGAATCGTGTGAGAGAGAAACTTTTGAGAGAGTGTGTAAGAATTTGAGGGGGTGTAATGAGTAATGAAGAACTCATATCAATTTTTAATGTAGAGTAAATATTGCTATTTTAAAAAATAAGATATTAACAGTACTGTCACATCTGAAAAAGCAGAAGGAGACGATTTTAATGGAACATTCCAATTATGTTAAAAATTGTGAAGTTATATTATTAACTACCTATAATTAACTAAATATATTAAAAAACTGGGTAAAATTATAATTCCGCAAAAGTGCGGATTGGATCTACGCTAGTTGTAAATTACATTCCCATTTCCCCCAATTCCATTTCCCTCCCGCCCGCCTCCCGTTGCCGTAATCGCCGCCGTCCACCCACGCCCTGCCCGCCACGCCCTTGAGAAGGACCGCCGCCGAGCGGGAGGCGTCGAGCAGTATCCCTCATCTCGAACTCTCCCCTCTCCCTCGAGCAGAAAGAGCGTGGATCAGAACTACTCTCTGTCAGTCTCCCTCTCCGTGACTCCGTTGCAATTTCTCTGAGGCGGTAAGACTCTATTTCTGCAAAAGCAAGACTGCTATGATGCACTTATAAAGTAATATTGGTTGAGACTTGATAATTTAATAATATGATTACGATGTTTCTCGAGCCGCTGTTTCTCAAGTAACCCTCTATTTTAGTTTTCTGGTTCTGGACCTCTGGTAACATGTTAATTGTTAACTGATAAGATCATTGTTGCATTGCATGATGGATCGAATTTGGTGGTGATGGTTTGGTACTTCGGTTTTTGGTAGTTTAGCTTGGTTTAAAGAATTTTGTGTTGGGTTGTTAAAATTTATCATGTTTTGATTTTTGTGAATTGTGATGGCGGCATGGTGTCATCTGCTATTCTGATCTACTTGTTGGTTTATTAGATTTGTCTTAATATGGTATGTTTTTGGACATTATGGTAATATTAATATCTATTATCTAAAGGTTGATGATCGAACTCTGATCACTCGCATTTAAATTAAAATGCTCGTGGTAATATGCATTTTACTATTAATTTTGATGTAATAAATTACTGCAAATCTTTCACGAAACTTTGACACTGACAAATGTTATTACTTTTTTTTTTCAATCCAATGATAAGAACCATGATTTATCAGTAATCAGTTTATGTTTATCAGTTTATGGATGTTCTTTTTTCTTTATTGACTTGGTAATGTTTGGTTGGTTTATGTAAAGTGAAAACTGTACCGTATGAGTAATGAGCTTCTGCCTGCCTCACCCAGTCACCCTCCGTCCCTCCCTCTCTGTCTGACTGTATCTGACTCTCTTTCTTGCTGTTAACGGTTTGGTAATTTCAATCGGTTTGCGGCAGCTGACACCATTTCAGCGCTGGATTAACAATAACATCTGGCAACAGGGTTAACCGGATTAACTGCCTGTACTACCGATGTCGGCAGCCGGTTAACTGATATGCCGGCTGGTAGCGGCAGCGGTTCCGGGAATTGGGCACTTTCTGGCTTCGGTTAACCGCTTTTCGGTAGCGACAAAACCGTTGCTGACCCGATTCCCTCCCCTAGCTTTATTCCTCTTCATTATCGATCAATGCAGAGGTTGTTTTCTTGGAGATCTCTCTGTCTCTCTGGCGGAATTTCATAGCGAATCATGAGAATTTTTCGCTTCTTCAACTGCGCGATTCTCACTTTTAGTCCTCACGCCATTTACTACTTTGCCACTCCCTTGTAAGCTCAAGAATTGTGTCTTTACTATCTGTGATTTTTAGGTCAAATCTCTTTGAATTAATGCTTCCCTTGTACACTGTAAGTGCCTAAATATTACCTTTTAAAGTTCCTTTATGCCGCTTATTTATCCAGATTTCTATTGTTATTTGTACTAGTTAGTTAGGATAAAGTTTTGACATTATCTATTAATTATTTTAAGTTCCTTTTGAGTAATGTCTATCCTTTTATATGGCATTTACTGAGATGAGACAAAGTGTCTTAGTACTGTGTTGATGTGTGACTTGAATGTTACTGAGGGGTGTAGACTGTGGCGAAGTCGATTTCTTGGGGGATGTTGTGATAAATTATCTTCTTAGAGAAGCTAATTTGGTTTTCCAGCCCTCTTCTATTTCAGTTCTTTCCCTGTGTGTTGATGGTCTGTTTTGGGGCTGAATATAAATTTTTGGCATCATGAGTATTTGCTTTTGTTTTGTTTGTCCTAATCGTTGAAGGAACAATTCAGATCATGATATAAGATGGTTCATTCTCTTTAAATTATTGACGGATTCAAGTCGAATATCAATTAGCACCTGTAGAAGAAAAAGACATCGAAAAGTCGTATGCCGTGTGGTAAACCTAACATTTCCCGCCAATTGAAGCCCCAATCCAATTTGAGACTGCTTTACACTCCCGAATTGCAGAAGTCTTTTCTTTGCCCGCTGGAAAACAAGTTCAAGAAAATGGCTCCCTTGAGTTGGCGGCATCACACCCTAATACAGGCATTGCTGTCGCGAGGCCCACTTAAGGAAAATGATTTTCGCTCTATCTTCTCACAAATCACTGGGAGAACATTAGGTTAGTATTTGAATTTTTTTTCCTCAATAATTGTTCAAATACAAGTCTTTCTCGAGTATTTAGCGCGATTCATGTTAAACTTGAAGGGTTTCATGAGCTAGACTATTATTTTCATCTCTCTCTCAAATCCATGTTGGTCTGAGAATTTTGTCTTCTTTGATGAAATTTAGTTTCTTATAGTGCAAGATTCCGTTTGCCCCTTCAAATTAAATTTAAAATCTTGTTGCTTCACTGTATTGTGTTTTCGAATATTTAGTATAGCTTTGCTTGAGTTTAAGCTGTTCTACATCATTATGTAAATTTATTTGAGTTCATTGCCTTTTTGTTTCCAGTCATCTAAAAGAATCTTCAGTTTTTAACATATTTGGGGGGTTTTCTTGCTTGTAGACCTTAATACGAATAGGATAATTTCTTGCAGTGATTCCATTACCTGATATCATGCCTTTTCTTTCCAGGGTCACGGCAGCAGGAGCCGCAGTTGTTTAGCGAATATATTGGAAATATAAATTCAGAGTTAAGCTACGTTCAGTTAGAGTTGCGAGCATGCATAAACCAATATGACGGTCATGTGTATTATGGCATTGTCAACAATGTTTCAGATGACCAGTCCAAGCTTGGAACAAAATACTCAGTTCCTCAGATTGCTTTCTACAGAGGCATTGTGAGCTTCTTTACTTCTCTTTTCTTGCTTTCAGAGTTCTGGAGAAAAACTCTGCTGCAATTTGTTGTATCAGAAGCTGTAAACTAAGGAATCATCAAAACTAAAGACATGTAAAGGATAATGCAACAAAGTGATTAGATCTTTGATACGTGTTGAGGAAGATGGTGTCAATCTTATTCAAAACAGGAAGGACATTGATGTTAATCTTTCTGATATGAAGTTGAATTGCAGAAATGGCTTTGCTGTGTTGGCTTAAAAAATTCAGTTGATGTGCTAAACAAAGTGAATTTGATCTTTGCTTTTGTTTCTTTTCTAGTTGCCTGAAACTTTGACTATCATATTATATATGATTTCAAATACTTTCACTCATCCCTGTCTAGCGAACATAGATAAGTCCTCTAGTCATGATTGAATATGGGATGTCTTTTCCATTCACAATAGGCGTGAAATGAGGCTATACCTAACAGAAATAATGAAGTTGATGAAATTACTTTATTCTGGCGCCCAGATGTACTGGTGATTTGTTTCATGGAGCCTGGGAATACATTTACAGTTATGTTCTGTGAAACTTGTGATAAAATATAGAACATTTAAATATTTTTTTCTTTCTGATGGATTAGTTGTTAAATGTTCTCTTATAATGTTAGGTGGATTGCTTTGATTATTAGTATCCTATGTACGTACTTTGGCTCTTCTAATCTGCAACATACTTGTGTATTCCTATAGGTTGAACTTGATTGCTAAATTTGCTTATCTTGTATTAAAATTGTGTTTTACTCCGTGTTCAATGCTTGGTTCATTTTGGATATGGACATTAGGTTGAAGCTATTATACAAGATGCTGAAGCTGGAGGGTGCATTTTCAATACTGTTGCTCTAAACATAAAGTTGGAGCTGCAGGTTCACAGATTTTTCCTTACCCTTTATTTCTGTCCATGCACCATAACTGTTCTTGCTATACCTATATGGTTTTGTTGATTAGAGTAAAACTATTGATAAATAAAACTTAGTAGTTCATAGTTTGTTGATTGCCACCAAGATCAGGAACTAAGGATATTCTTATTTTGAGCACCATTATTTTTCAGACTTGGAGTGCATCTTTGATTCTCTATATGTTAAATCGTTGTACTTACTCTTCTCCTTTATAGGAAATATGATATTGGTTTAATTTTAAGTTAAAGAAGAAATCTTACTTCATATTCAATTGACTTGATGAACATGTTGACACTTGACATATATCATTTGTCATTGAACCTGACAATTATTTTCTAAGTAGAATAGTTTTTAACTTTTGGTAGAAGAAAAATATTCCTATTTTGAACCTTAAGTATAAATTGGCCTTCCAAGACTCTCTCTCTCTCTCTCTCTCTCTCTCTCACACACACACACACACACGCTAGAATACAAGCATGGATAATCCCAACTTTCCATTAAATCCTCAAAGCATGGTTTAGGAAGCTTTTGCAAGGGCATTTGGAGTTTGTTGCGTTGGAAAGTTCAAAATTTGTTCTGCACATACAGTTTTTCTTTTAATAGTTTATCTATATAATGTCCGAGTGATACATTATTAATCAACCTATTTCGCTACAGCCAGTGGCGTACATGGGGGCTGGTGGGGGGCTGGTGGGGGCCACTGCCCCCATGGAGATTTTTTAAGTGTACATAGTTTTACAGAAATGGCTCCCTAGCCCAGTGGTAACTTGGAAGTGTTTTCATGTGTTGGGTCAGGGGTTCAATTCCCTCAAGTGCCAACTTGAGGGAATAGAAAGTACACGCTGCTTTGAATAGAAAGTACAAATGCATGATTTTTTTTCCTGCTAGTGCACGCTGCTTTACAACCATTGGACATCGGAAGAATTGCATTAAGTTGCATTTTTCCATACAGACAAAAGTCTTTTTGTTTTCCGGGCATTATCTTGAGGATTTTGGATGATGATGCACAAAAAATACAGTTACCGTCTTACTGAGTACCAGTTCAACAACTTCCATCTAGACCAAGTCACATTCCCTTGCTATTAAGTTTTATTCAGGTTTTGCTTGTGATAGAAGTTTGTTATGGGCCTTGAAGAACATTCAGAATTTTTTTCAGAATAATACGACATATTTTTGTAATTTTCAGATAATCAGTTTTTTAAGACTAAGTACCATCTGTTGGCAATTTCTTGTATCATTGCAGGCTCCTGATTCTCAGTCACAGGGAGGTGCTATCCAGACTCCCCCAGCATTTAGGAACTTCTCTATGTTGCAAAAGGAACAAACTATTGATCAATTGATGAAGGACCAGTGGCTCTGCTCAATAGCAGAAGGAAAAATTGGTATTGGAGTCAGATCATTTCTAGATCTACGTAGTTGGTTCCGGAGTAATGAGGTGCCTGCATGTGAAGTTTGCAATGAGGCTGCTATCAAGGTACTCTTACGTGCATTCTTCTATCATTTTTTCATTTGATATTTTTTTTAGTTGAGTTTACATAAAATGTCACAGCCCGATTTTCGGAAAAGGGCGTGTGACCAAGTATAGTACAATACGAGTAAATAAATCAAGAATTCATGATTAAAAAAAAATCATATTACAAAATAGTACGAGAAATTTTGAATTATAATAATCTTAATACGAGGATAGTTCAAAATGTGATAAGTGTTCGATCACATAGAAAGCAATAACTAGTAATAAAGATGGGTTATGAGTGGCGATAGACAAAAGGGTTACATTCCTTGAGTTGGGCGAAAACCATTAGGCATAGCAGAATTTAATTTATTTGACAGCAACTCTTGCCTCGGCTTCGTCCGTCAGCAGCAGCCGCTCAACCTGAAAAATATTTTTGAAAAGGTTTTGGGCTGAGTAATAGTGTACTCAGTGGGCGAGCATTTAATAAAACATTTTATAAAATCTGCAGTTATCCAGAGCATAAAAGTATGATTTAGGAGGTTTTAAAACGAAAAAGAACTCCTAAGTATACGAAAGCATTTTTCCTTTCTTTAGCGCGCGCGTGCAGCGTTCTTTTAGTTACTCTTGCGATCCCGGAACATATCGTCGTCGGATCCAATTTCATTGCGATCCCGGAACGTATCCTCGTCGGATCCAATTTCATCTAGGGTCTCGAGCCGCTACTCAGAGTACCCTTTTCAACTTTGGATACTGGGCCTTTCCCCAGATAATCCCTTATAAAAGTTAGTGCACAGTGGAGATCAACCCACTGCACAACTAACGGGGGTGTACACAATTCTAGTCTGACGTGTTAGGTCAGAACAAGAATCTCGATCGACCATACAAGAGCATTAAACTTAATCGAACGCGCATAAAACATTTCAATGGATAACAGCATTTCATATAATTTAAGAGCTTATTAACTCAAAAATAAGTTTAGAGGAAAATATAACCCACCTCGTGGCGCGTTATTTTTATCTGCAGCTTTTCCGAGGTTACCGTCCTTCCTCAGAGGGTCCTACAATAGAGACCTAATTTTGTTATGGTTGAATCCCAAAGTCCTAGAATTTCATTGAATTCGAGACCACAAAGTTCGTATCTAGCAATTAGAATTTTTGGTTACGAAGAGCGGATTTTATTTCGTTGTTTTCTCGAAATGATAAAATTCGTCTTCAATAATCTTGTTCGGATATATCCCGTTCACATATTCGATAGCATCCTCTCTTCATTCGGTAATTAATTTTAGCTTTGGTATTTTCCATTTAAGGGAATATTTGAAAATAAAATATATTTGGAAATGATTTTTCGCAGCAACTTCTGGCTTTATTTCCGGACGATCCGACCGTCGGTCTTCGACGAAAACTCATGTTTAGATTCTTCCCCAGAAGAGGTACGAGACCGTAGAAATAAGTTTCTCGATCGGGTGCTGTTTCGGTATCAAAAATAGTCTCCGAACTTGAGTTGGCAAATTTGTGGCAGTTCTTCCAGCGGTGCTTTGTAGGCTCGTATCTTTTTCGTTCGAACTCCATTTTATGCGTTGATCATGGTTTTGGAAAGTCAACGAACTCAACTTTCTATCGGTATAAGGTTCAGTGAGTTTCGAGAAGGAACGGAGCTCATAGACTATTTTAAAGTTGGGGGTTCAGCACATTCCGGGAAGGATGGGCGTTTCAGCGATGCATTTTTGTCGATCCGTAACTTCTTGATACGATCTCCAAATGGCGAACGGAAAGGTTATGGAGATTCCTTGAATGACAAGGTTTGATACGGTATGGGGCTTGGGGTTACCAGATTCGAGGGCTGTTCACAAACGATCCCTCAAAACGGGTGGAGCTAAACCCTTATTTCAACACTTAGAATTTTTCTGGTTGAGGCATATAAACAAACAGTTTCCGGGACTCCGTTTCACGATCGAAAGTATGTTTTGGAATCCTTGTTTAATAAGGTTTGTGATGGTGTAAGTTTTCTGGAGTTATTAGTTCGATCGGGTCCTAAAATTGGGCCGGAAACTTGCAACTTTGTGCTTCTCGCCAACTCGACAGTTTTGAGCGGGTGTTTTTGACGGGGCATAACTTTTTGGTCTGAGCTTCAAATTTCGAGAGACAAGCGGCGTTGGAAAGCCTGTATTCGTGGCTTTCCAACGATATGAGTTTTCAAGGGTTTCGGAAAATAAACAGTGGTTTGGCAACGTTCGAAAGAGGCTGCTCCGCAGTCTGAAAAACACTAGGCAGTTCGACAATCCGTTTTCGACGTTGAATAACTTCGTGGTTCGGACTCCACAAACCGAGAGGTGCGTTGCAAAGCTGAAAGTGAAAGGCTTGTAGTGGTATAGGCCTTAGCTACTATTTTTCATTAGTCCGATCGGAAATCGCGTCGCAAGTTCCCTAGTCAGCATGCTTAGGAAGTCAATGGTTTTGAACTGTGGTTTTCCGAAGTTCATAACTTGATGCTACGAACTCCAATTTGCGAACGGAAAACGGTTATGGAAAGCCAACAGATCAAGGATCACGATGGTGTTGGTTTTGAGGTTTTTGGTTCACTAGCCTATTCAGAAAATTTGGTCGGAAGAGAGCTGTTTATTGGATCGTCAAAACGGGGGCGGTTTCGGCATGCGCTTTCGATGGTGTATAACTTTTCAATCCGGGCTCCGATTTTCGAACGGTTTGGATCATTGGAAAGCTGACAGTAAGGGCTTTCTAAGAGTGTCTAGATCATTGTGTTTTGGTTAACTAAGAAGTCTAGAAATCGAGTCGAAACTCGCTGCTTAATGTCAACAAGGAAAGTTGCTCCTCGGAGTTTTGTGCTTGAATCGTGGCAGCGAGAACGAGATGATTGAAGGTGGTTCTTAAGTTCTGGATTCTTTCTAAGTTTTTCGCACGGGCCCATGGTCTTAGCATGATCAAATTCTATTGAAAATTCATTGATGCATTTCGTCGAACACAAGGTATGCATAAATCAAACATGCAGAATTTTCACGTTTTAAGGATATGTTCACACCATTTCAGCCCGGCAGTGATGCTACGAGATAAGCAAGTCCAAAACACCAAGAGATCTCACAATTTCAACACAAATATCACAAGCAAAATATTGCAAAACGCAAGAAATACATCCTAGAACTATATTCTAACAATAAGGGGTCTAACCCTCTGTTCTTATGCCAATATCCAGATTTCAGAGTTACAGAACGAAAGTAGATGACCAGAAGCGTTACCCTCAATTCCTTCTGCCTGGTCCGGGTGCGAGTCTTTAGCGGCGTCGCCGACGACGTCGAAGCGAGTATGTATGCGAAACTTGATTTGTGGGTGGGGAGTTCTTGATTGTAAGAACTTGTGTTAAAATGACTAATTTGGAGGGGAAAACGAGATGAGAGTGAGTGATTCAAGCATATGGTTGCTAAAGAGTGACCGATTCTCCTCCTTCGTATATATTATCAAATGCCTCTTCCTCTTCTCTTGTAGACGGTAATCATCAGAATTTGGGCAGTTCCTCTTGCAGGAATTCTGAGCCAACGGGAAGGAAGGTACCCAAATCATTGCAGCTTCTCTTCAATCTTTGACAAGATTTTCCCTTCCAACCTTGCGTGTGTGTGTGGCTTCGTGTGTGGCAGCGAGAAGCGAGAGAGATTGGGTGAAGGGGCGGTGCTTATATCCGCCCAATTCACGTATGGAGTTGAAAAGAGATTTGATTTTTTTTTATATAAAGATTTACTCCAAAATTATCATATCTAATATATGTATATTTATATACAAATATATATCTATATATAGGACATCTAATCACTTTTGAGAGGTTTTAATTAAGGAGTATAATTATTTTATAGTATTGAATTATGTTATAGAACACATGGCTTAAATCCGAAATTAATCGCATAAAAGAGATTAATTAGGCGTGATAAAAATCGGGGTATTACATAAAATGCTGGAACAATATATAAATTTCTATAAGCTATTAGTTTTTGCTCTAATTTTTGGAAATATTCCTCTGATACAAATTCTGCATTTGTTATTAACACCATTTTTTATCACTACTTTTTGGATTCTGAACAGCATCTAGTCATTGGTATGTTAGCACCATCTCCTTACCAGGTGTAAAGTTAGAGGTATCTGTTTTTTGGCTTCAGATAATGTGTGCTTGTATATCCTGTAATCTGTAGGTCTCTGCTCATCTCAAGACACCAACTAAATATTTACCAACCTTGATTAGCAGATTAATCAGAGTGTTTTAACAGTCCATTTTACCAGTTGATGTATTGCATCATTACTCCAGATTATATGTTATGAAACAGACTCACACTTGATTTTGCATTTGGATCTGATTTTGCCACACTGTTCACCATGAGCAGGCTCAACTTTGCCAGAATGAAGCTTGTAATGTCAGACTTCATCAGTACTGTCTGAAAAAAAAATTCTCTGGAAAAAGGGTACTAACTTCTTTCTGTTTCGTGCATCGGAGCTTTACTTTGTTTTGTGTAACATGTAATGTAGGATTTGATGATTTTCAGGTGGAAAGAGTCTGCCCAGGTTGCGGTACACAGTGGCATGGCTCAATGGTTAAAGCAGAAATGGTAGAAGACATCATAAGTGATGATCCCGAAGACTCGCAACCTCATCAACGGTCTATGAAGAGGAAGCATAAAGCTAATGGTGACAGTGCAGGATATGGATATACCCAGACTTTAGCTACTGCATTGAAAAATGAGAGGGTGAGCCGTGAAGAAGATTCTCAGACTTGTGCGAACACTAGAAGGGTGACTAGAAGATCTGCTCGGCTGAGTGCAAACTGATCTACTTGCTTTGTAAGTTCTAAGTGCCATGAAAATATATCTAGTTTTTAGTTGTAAATGTTTCTCCCTTCCGAAGCCATTAGTTGTAAATGCTATTCTAGAGCCAAAATATGTCAACCTGTAGTTGTGAACCTCGTCTATGAAGATGCTCTAGTGCTACTTTATTTTGTATGATGAGGGAAACAAGTATTTGGATATTAACTATCTAGACCTCTTGTCAAAGTCGTTCATTATGGCATGCCAAAATTTGCAAACTAAGCTATTAGTATGCCAACAAGTCTGTTATTATTTTTCAAAACTTCTTTTTGGTAATAGGTTTTGAATTTTATGTGGTTCAATTTTATTTTTGGACTTAAAAGAGTCATAATTGAATACACTTTGCATTGGAGAGCAGATTCTCTATCTTAGGTATTGTTCCACAATAAAATGACCTATAAAATTGGATGGCTATATCTATACAGTATAATCATCCGGTTTTATAGTTGTGGGATAGAGTTGGGACAGAATAATGTGGACATGAGATCTCCTCTCTTTGCATTGCATTATCTCAACTTGTTATGACGAGGTATAATACCTACAACTACTAGGTGTAGAGAGGGCACTCTGATTATGTGTAATAGCTAGTAGTATGCAAATCATACTCAAAATGTGAAGTACACTAGGCTAAATACGTGTAATAGACTCGATCGAAAGGTGCCAATGAAATTAGAATTTATGACATTTGATTACTAGGCACATCTATGAACAAACGAGTAATGGTAACTACTAACTAGGCTCAGAATACACTCAGTTACAAGATAAAAGTAGAGTTGCATAAATAAATAAATAAATAAAAAAGATAAAAGTGAAGTTTTTAACCTGATTCATCAAACAAAAATTTTATACTCCTTCCGTTCCACATGAAACGACCTGTATTTTATTTTGAATTGTCCCACACAAATGTCCTCTTTCTTAAAAAGAAAATAAAATTATCTCATAAAAAGTCATTTTTTTGTGGGCCACATTCATAACACTCTCTTTCCTAATACACAAAAGTCCACTGCATAAATTACCGCGCCAAAAAGAAATATGACATTTCATCCGAGACAGAGGGAGTACTACTTATGTTGTACTATTCTATATAGAAGAACATATTATAAAATATCATTTATTATCCTTGTTAGGATCTTCGGACCTCCAAAATGTGACAACGGGTTCTTATAACCCAACAGAGGGAATAACCAAGAATAACATAAACGAGAAAATAAATAGACACATAGAATTTAACGTGGTTCGGTCAATTGACCTACATCTACGGGCGGCGGAGAAACAATCAACTACTAAAGATGAGAATACAAAATGGGCCTCCGGAATATAGTTATAGGCCCAAAAGCACATACCCATAAAACATGGTCAATTAGTCCAACTAACTAATCCCATAATATGTGAGCTATGATGCATAGAAACACACTTAAAATAATTAGAAGAACCTATCTATTTTTAGGTGAAATTAATGATCATTTTCATTAATTATTCGATGTGTGATAACACTCAAATAGGATTTGAGCCACCAAAATAACAATCTCTGCCGTGGCGAAAACTCAGTATACAATTCCTCATAACAAATCTTCACATCACCGAAAATTCTAATTGCGAATACAAAACGATTTTGCTCCACCGTCTCCACAAAAGCAATAATGAGCTTAATCCAAATCAGAATACTAACAAAGTCGAAGCACTACTCAAACAGTTATAGGATCATCCTTCAAATCTTTAGAACTAGAATCTTCTTTAGCAGAACGACATCCTGATAAAGTGAAAAACTTCACTACAAAAATGCTTCTACCTCAAGCATGCTTCACCTCCTTCAAAAGCCTTCAAACTTCTCAACCAAGATCTTTGTTATTGCCATTGTCACAAACATGAGCCAAATTTGGCTCTGATACTACTTGTTAGGATCTTCGGACTCTCCAAAATCTTTGTTATTGCCATTGTCACAAACATGAGCCAAATATGGCTCTGATACCACTTGTTAAGATCTTTGGACCCTCCAAAATGTGAACGGATTCTTGTAATCCAACAGAGGCAATAACAAAGAATAACATAAACGAGAAAAAATATAGGCATAAAAAATTTAATGTGGTTCGGTCAATTGACCTACATCCACGGGCGGTGGATAAACTATCTACTAATAAAGAGGAGAATATAAAATGGACATCCGGAATATAGTCCTAGGCCCAAAAACACATACAAATAAAAACATGGTTAATTAGACCAACTAACAAATCACATAACAAGTGGCTATAATGCATAGAAGCAAATTTAAAATAATTTGAGAACCTATCTATTTCTAGGTAAAATTAATGATCATCTTCATTAATTATTCGATATGGGATAACACTCAAATAAGATTTGAGCCACAAACATAATATTCCTCTTGAGTTTAGATCGATTATTTCTAGGGAAAGATGAGATGTTGCCGAATACAACGATTCTTTTTGCCTCGTAACTCGTGAATTGTGATCTTGACATTGAGGACTAGGATATCCATGAGATCTTTTCATTATTATTATTATTATTATTATTATTATTATTATTATTATTATTATTATTATTATTATTATTAATTTAAAATTTAACCAAAATATAATCAATTGATAAATTAATAACAAAATTTTTCTGCAACAGTTAAACTAACTTGAACCTAAATAAAGTAATGAATTCCTCTAACTCCATAATTCGTATTTCATTTCATGACTTGTCGCATTCTATGTTCGAGAATTTGAAGTTGTTGGAAATTTGGTTTTGACTAATTAATATTTTAGTCTAACCATGATTAAATTGTTGTGGCCACGTTCGTATTCTCAAAACCGAATTTATGTGAGTGAGAAATGTACGTTTTAAAATGCACTTATTGGGCATTTTCATAATTGGATGCAAGTACTGCCAGCCTGCCCGACCCATTACTTGGCCCTTGTCTGGGCAAGTAGACTCGTGTTACTGGGCTTGAATTTGGATCTAAGTTTGTGGGCTGGTTGTTAGCATGCCTGATTGAAGCTGTTGACAGGCTAAGTCTATTGAGCTTGATGTTATCTGGGCTAGCAGTGGATTGAGCTTGATGGTCAAAAGTCCAGTCTGGTTGATCTGCAACTGACCTGTGTGGCTGTTGAGCTGTCTGCGAGTTGTTGACACATGAAGGGTCTTGATGACCTAGAAGCATCCATGAAGACTTGAAAGGTCTAAGTAGGGGCTCTTAATGAGCAAGTAATGGAGAGAGACTTAAATGCCTTGAGTCCCTTCACTTTGTGGAAGTTTATATAGATGCATATACAAACATTTCACCACAACATACAATACACACAACAAATATAAGATATCACGAAAATCACAAAACACTTCATTTGCATCTATAGTCTAGTTCTGTATCAGCCCAGTTCGTGCCTTGGTTCAGTTTGCCGGAGCCTTTCCAGTTTGTGGTGCTGCTACGGGAAGGAGGAAAGCCGTTTTATCTTTGGGGACAAATTGCCAATCTGTGAGCACTAGCCGGGGCAATACTGTCTTGCGGAAAGAGGAAACTCGACTCGGCTTTAGCCAGTTCAGTCAAGTCAAGTCTGTCCAGTTTGTCATTTCATACCCAAGAGAATCATCAACCCGGACGTTCTGCCCAGAAGACAAGAAATTTGTCTGCCCTATTGGATACGAAATTGGTTGTAATTTAGTACCTCAATTTCTATTGTATTTTCAATTACTTGTTATTATTTTGTACGCATTTCGAAGGTTATCGGCTATGTTTTAACCAACAGTCGCAAGACAGTATTTTGACCTACTAATGCTTTGGAAATGGCGTCCAACACTGGTTCAACCTCCAACAACCAATCTGGTGGGGCAAGGGTCTTACCGGGTTCTGTCCAAGCTGAAAAACCATTCAAGTTCGTTGGTCTTGACTTCAGGACTTGGCAATTGAAGATGATATTCTACCTGACTACTCTTGGCCTGGCGAAATATGTCAAAGAGCAGGCTCCATTCATTGCTGCTGATGGGAAGGATGAGAAAAAGAAGAATGCATATGAACAATGGCGTCATGAAGACTTCCTATGCAAGAACTATATCTTGAACAGTCTGGAAGATGCCCTGTATTTTGTCTATGCAGATACAAACAACTCCAAGGATCTGTGGGAACTTCTTGAAAAGAAGTACAAAACTGAAGACGCTGGAACAAAGAAATTTGTTGTGGCCAGGTATCTGGCTTACCAGATGCAAGATAGTCGTTAAGTCATGGAACAGGTGCAAGAGTTTCTACTCGTTGTGCACTCTTTTCATGCTGAAGGGATGAATATTCCCGATGCCTTCACTGTTGCGTCAATGATCGAGAAGTTGCCTCCTTCGTGGAAGGACTTCAATTGTTACCTGAAGCATAAGCAGAAGGAAATGACTCTTGAAGATCTGATTGTCAAACTCAAGATTGAGGAAGACAATAGAAAGGCCGATCCAAGACTGAGGGTCTTGATCGATGAAAATGCTAACTTGCTGGAACATAGTGGTCCAAGAAAGAGAAAGCGCCCTGGCCAGTCTGCCAAAGGCAAGAAGGCTGCGCAAGGGAAGTTTAATAGGGAATGCTACAACTATGGCAAGCATGGCCACATGGCAAGCCAATGCATAAAGCCCAAGAAGAAGAAAGCTCCCCAACATGCTCATGTTGCTGAACATGATGAGTTGAATGATGATGATCTATGCTCATGTTGCTGAACATGATGAGTTTAATGATGATGATCTGACCTGTGTTGTGTCAGAAATAAATCATGTTGAAACCCCTAAGGAGTGGTTCGTGGACACATGTGCTACCTGTCACGTCTGCCTGGACAAGGGGGGCGTTCTCTGTCTACAATGTTGTTGAAGGCAGAAAGTTACATATGGGCAATAAGGCTTCATCTGAAGTGGCTGGAATCGGAACTGTGGTTCTGAAGTTATCATCTAGGAAGGAGCTCACACTGAAAGATGTACTGCATGTCCCAAACATCCACAAGAACTTAGTCTCGGGCTATCTTCTTGTAAAGAATGGTTTTAAGCTTGTCTTTGAGTCTGATAAGTTTATACTTACCAAGTCTGGAAAGTTCCTAGACAGAGGTTATGTTGCTGATGGACTTTTCAAAATGAATGTAATGGCTGTGCGCCGAGCACATATGAATAAGAATGTTGTTACTTCTTCTTATTTGGTTGAGTGCTCTGATCTATGACATGTTAGATTGGAACACGTTAATCTAAATGCTATAAAACGATTAGTAAACTTAGATTTACTAAAATTGAAAGAAGTAGACACACGTAAGAAGTGTGAAATCTGTGTTAACGCCAAACTGGCCAAGTTTCCATTTCACTATGTTGAAAGAAGCACAGAACCTCTAGAGTTGATCCACACAGATGTATATGATTTGAAATTTGTGCAAACTAGAGGTGGGAAAAAGTATTTCATTACTTTTATCGATGACTATCTTTACCTGTTAAGGAGTAAAGATGAAGCTATTGAAGCGCTTAAGAACTTCAAAGCTAAGGCTGAATATGTAGTGCCGTTTGAGGAGCTATGTGCCAAGGCGGGTATTACATCAAACGATGGCTCGATACTCGCCTCAATCAAACGGTATTGCTGAACGCAAGAACCGTACTCTGAAAGAGATGATGAACGCTATGTTGATAAGTTCAGGTCTGCCCAGAACATGTGGGAAGAAGCTGTCTTGGCAGCGGACTATATTCTGAACAAAATTCCACTTAAGGGTAAGAATATGACCCTTTACGAATTGTGGAAATGACGTAAACCGTCATATAAATACCTCAAAGTGTGGGGGTGTCTGGACAAGGTTGAAGTGCCTTGTCCAAGACAAGTTAAGATCGGTCCCAGAACGTATCTTTATAGGATATGCACTTAATAGTAATGCTTATCGTTTCCTAATTCATAAGTCGGAGATACCCGATGTGAATGTAGGAACGACGATAGAGTCAAGGAATGCAATATTTTTTGAAAATGCTTATCCATGTAAGAGCCGGGATAGGGCACAAGGAAGTTCCGCAAAGAGAACTCATGATGATGCTACTAGCAAGAGAGCCAGAACGAAAAAGACGTTTGTGCTAGATTTCATCACCTGTATGTTAGATGATAAACCAAAGTCTATAGCAGAAGCTCCTAGAAGGAAGCTATCAACAGTGAGATTGACTCCATCATGCAGAATCATACGTGAGAGTTAACTGATTTCTCAAAAGGTTGTAAGCCCTTAGGATGCAAGTGGATCCTTAAAAGAAAGTTCAAGCTGGTGGTACTATTGATAAGTACAAAGCTCATCTAGTAGCCAATGGCTTTAGGCAGAGAGAGGAATATGACTTTTTCGATACCTACTCACCTGTGACTAGGATCATGTCTATTCAAGTGCTTCTCTCGATTGTTGCGTTGCACAATCTTGAGATCCATCAAATGGATGTGAAGACTGTCTTCCTAAATGGTGAGCTAGAGGAAGAGATTTACATGGACCAACCCAAAGGGTTTGTGGCACCTGGGCAGGAGAGCAAGGTGTGCAAACTGGTTCGGTCGTTGTATGGTCTAAAGCAAGCGCCAAAGCAATGTCATGTGAAATTTGATAACACGATGTTATCAAATGGTTTCAAAATCAATGAGTGTGATAAGTGTGTTTACGTTAAAGGCACTACTGATGCATTTGTTATAGTCTGCCTTTATATAAACGATATGTTGATAATGGGCAGTAGTCGTCAACTCATTGTTGATGCGAAACATATGTTGAAGAGAAACTTCGACATGAAATATATAGGCTTAGCTGATGTGATTCTTTGAATCAAAGTTGTGCAGAAGGCTGATGGAATTGTCTTGACCCAATCTCATTACATTAAGAAGGTGCTCACGAAGTTCAATGCCTATGATAAGATGCTAGCTAAAACGCCGTTAGAGCTCAACGTTCATTTGAATGAGCACCTGGGCAAGCCTGTAGCTCAAGAAGAGTATGCAAAGATCACTGGATGCTTGATGTACATCAGTAATTATACGCGTCCTGATCTTGCCTGCCAAATTAATAAGTTGAGCACGTACACGAGCAATCCAAGCAGAGAACATTGGACTGCTCTAGTATGAGTGTTGAGATATTTGAAGTATACTCTCAACTTGGGGCTGAGATACACTAGATATCCACCAGCGCTGGAAGGGTACAGTGATGCAAACTGGATATCGGATGCAAAAGACTCATTCTCAACTAGTGGTTATGTATTCACTATTGGGGGTGGAGCAGTGTCGTGGAAGTCCATGAAGCAAACGTGTATAGCCTGATCCACCATGAAATTTGAGTTTATATCTCTGGACAAAGCTGGTGAAGAAGCAGAGTGGCTTCATCACTTTCTTAAGGATATTTCATGTTGGCAGAAGCCAATGTCTACTGTCATGATTAACTACGACAGTTAAGCTGCTATTGGCAGGGTACTGAATGGTATGTATAATGGTAAGTCGAGACACATACGTTGTCGACATAATACCATAAGACATTTGATCTCAAGTGGGATTATCTCGGTTTGCTATGTCAAGTCAGAGGATAATCTAGCGGATCCGCTAACCAAATGGTTAAATAGAGATCGAATGAATAAGTTGCTAGAGCGAATGAGATTCAAAATCCACAACTAGAACAATTATAGTGGTAGTTCAATGGGACAACTAAGCTATAAGAGTTCACATAGCAACACTTGGAAGATTATATCTTCACCCGTTCCTTTGGAAAACAAGTTAAGTATTGAAACCTGTCAATGTGGTGAGGTTAAGTCTAATGACTTTTAATTATTCCTGGACAGATAAGTATGACAAGATACTTGGAAAGGAATCACATATATAAGTGAGAAGTGTGGCCGCTTCATAGAGGGCACTTATGAATCCAAAGATGTGTCCAAGGTCGAAATGGATACAAACGTGAAGAACGAACAAGGTTGAGATAATATTGTGTTGATACTATTGTCTTGGTGCACACTAAGGAGGAATAGTTCAAGGCATCATGTCCACTAGTCTGTCGGTATACTCGATAGTGTTGACAAGGGAAGATTCAAAGCCTCAAGCTACCTATCCTGCTGCAATGCTGTTTCTTTCGACCTGAGCAATTAGTCTGCATATATGCATGCACAATTTCCACTCATGTGGGGGATTGTTGGAAACTTGATTTTGACTAATTAATATTTTAGTCTAACCATGATTAAATTGTTGTGGCCACATTCGTATTCTCAAAACCGAATTTCGGTGAGTGAGAAATGTGCATTTTTGTAATTGGATGGGCAAGTAGACACTGGCTTTCATATTTTCGTATTTTCGTATTTTGTATTTTAAGTAGGTCACTTATGGAGGCATTTTCGTAATTGGACAAGTACAGCCAGCCTGCCCGACCCATTACTTGGCCCGTGTATGGGCAAGTAGACTCGTGTTACTGTGCTTGGGTTTGGATCTAAGTTTGTGGGCTGGTTGTTTGCAGGCCTGACTGAAGCTGTTGACAGACTAAGTCTATTGAGCTTGATGTTATCTGGGCTAGTAGTGGATTGAGCTTGATGGTCAAAAGTCCAGTCTGGTTGATCTGCAACTGGTCTGTGTGGCTGTTGAGCTGCCTGCGAGTTGTTGACACATGAAGGGTCTTGATGACCTAGAAGCATCCATGAAGACTTGAAAGGTCTAAGGGGGTGTTTGCAATAGCTTAAACTTTTTTTAAGTGCTTAAATTAAGAAGAAGTTAGTAAAAGTAGCTTATTAGAGAATTTGAGGTGTGTTTGCAAAAACTGCTTAAAAGAAGGAAAAGTTGAAAAAATAGTGTTTGCAAAATTTATACTGTAGTAGCTTATTTTGTGATTTATAAGTAAAATGTCAAATCATAACTTATTCGAAATTACAAATATGCCATTAAGTTGGAGAAGTTAGTAAAAACCAACTTAACCAACTTCAACGTATTTAACTTAAATGTAGAGAATTTTTACGAATTTAAGCTGTTGAAAACACCCCAAAACAGTTTTTCCTTAAATTAAGTTATAAGTTGAATAATTTAAGAGTTTGCAAACACCCACTAAGTAGGGGCTCTTAATGAGCAAGTAATGGAGAGACACTTTAATGCATTGAGTCACTTCACTTGGTGGAAATTACTTTTATATATAGATGCATATACAAGCATTTCACACACAACATACAATACACACAACAAATACAAGATATCACGAAAATCACAAAACACTTCATTTGCATCTATAGTCTAGGTCTTTGTCTGTCCAGTTCGTGCCTTGGTTCAGTTCGCCGGAGCCTTTGCAGTTTGCGGTGCTGCTACCGGGAAGGAGGAAAGTCGTCTTATCTTCGGGGACAAATTGCTAATCTGTGAGCACTAGCCGAGACAATACTATCTTGTAGAAAGAGGAAACTCGACTTTGCTTTAGTCAGTTCAGTCAAGTCAAGTCTGTCCAGTTTGTCGTTTTATACCCAAGAGAATCATCAACCCGGACGTTCTGCCCAGAAGACAAGAAAGTTGTCTCCCTATTGGATACGAAATTGGTTTTAATCTAGTACCTCAATTTCTATTGTATTTTCAATTACTTATTATTTTGTACGCGTTTCCAAGGTTATCGGCTATGTTTTAACCAACAAAAGTAAAATCGAAAAATAGAAACACTAAATTAATTTGATTGGACGTACTATGTTTGATTTGCACATTTAGTTAGGCTGTTCAAATCACATATGAAAACAAACAAACCATTTGTCGAAGAAGGGCTTAGCCTATATATATATATATGCAACTTTTTTTTTTTCTTTTCCAAACGCTGCAATCCTCAAGGGAATCATCTTTCTTCGCTGTAATCTTTATTCTTCTTTCGTTTTTAAGTGTCCTTTCAATTTCTTTCGTCAAGGTAATTCCATGGAATATTGTTGCGAAGGTAATTTCTTTCGTCAAGGTAATTCCATCCTTTCAATTTCTTTCGTCAAGGTAATTTTGATTTATCATGCTTAGGACGGTCACACCGCTGCATCGAAACTTCTTTTTATGAAAGACTATTTTTAAAAGTAAATTTGGAGATAAAGTCATGCATGAGGTTGCGTCCCTTAGTAATTTATGAAAATTTGAGCGTTATAATATGTATGATCATGTCTTATACCCTTTTTCGTATAAGAACTTTTTCTAAAATAACAAATATCTTCATTAATTTAAATTGCTATAATATTATTTTTGAATATAAAACAAAATACAGAAAACCGTCGGATGTAACTCTATCAGGTACGAGGAAGAAATAGTACAGTCAATTAATATTTCATTTGTATCTATCATATGGGTTATACGCCTATACTTAGTAAAAATAAAATCACTATTTAAATAATTTCTCGTTTCTTTTAATACGGATTAATGTCATGCCTGCAGATAAGCAACCATAGAGACCCAAAAAGTCTGATCGGAAAAAGACTTAACCCAAGAACGAATACTACAGTTAGAGTCTTAGAGATATGGTGGACGGGTTTAATCTTATCTTAAATGGACACCACAAGATCCAATAGTTTTGAATACGTGGTCGCACGTGTGGCTCAGAATCTTGTCGATGTTTAGTGTTTCCTTACCAACAGGCCCTTTAACTCTTTACTTTTGGCAATGCTTCCAACAGTGTGGACATCAGTATATGGCTTCACTCACAGATTGATGAATTTTGGAGCCAAAAGCCAAACTGGGACGCAATACATTAGTTTTTGTTGGTTTCTACAAACATTGTCGTAACCAGCCATGCATAAAAAAACATTTGCTAAAACTTTCTTCAGGTTTTCTTTCATCTCTTTTCATTTTGTTTTTGGGTATAAGTAATTAAGTATAATCTGTTGCACAAATTTGGAAATTATTAAGGAGAATATCGATCCGGAAGGAGAGCTGGAAAGTTGCTTTTCTTCATGGTGGTAGATAATTAAGTAATAAGTTTGGGACAAGGAAAAAAATATTATCCATTTAACGTGGTTATTATTTTATCGAACATTATTTTAATTCATTGACCTAAGTTGGGATTGGAAAAAATTTCTCCCTCACCCCATTATTAATGTCTCATTTGTCTTTTTGGTTATCTCATTATTTAAATCTCGTACCAAATAAAATTAAATAAATGAGTGGACTACAATCAATCTAAACAAGTGAACGCCAACACAACTTTACACTTTTACATCCACTATCTTAATTTTTGTGTCTAGTTCGAATGGGACATTAGATCTTATGAAGGATTATTTTAGCGAGGTTATTACTCTATCGAATATTATATTATCGGGGTTTGTGTTGGAATCGTATGATGGACGGTTTTAAGTTAACATATTTTACATCAAAATGTTAATTTAATCATATTGTCGTACATAAAAAAGAAAAACATTGGTCAATCGGACGGATTAAAAATGAGAGTTTGCGGCCGTCGTAGCCACAAAGGGACAAATGTAACACACAGACACTGTAGCAAGAAATCTATTTCAGCTGTATTGCATATTTTCATGCACATGAAAATACTAAATTCAGGAATAAAATTAACACGCCCAAATTTCCGCATGGACATTGATTATATAGATATCTTCTACGCGGCTAAGGATCATCGATTTGATAATTGAAGTCTAACTACATAATCCACCATTAAATAGTATCATGTGTTTTGTGATATTTTTATTTTTATTTAATTAGATGTTAATATCAATTATGTTAATTTTATTAAGTTAAAACATATATGTCACCACCGTCTAATTGGTGGGACTAGGGCTGTCGGTCGGTACGGGATCGGGATCTCGATCCCGAAATTTCGGGATCCCGATCCCAAAATAAGGCGAAATCCGATCCCAATACCGATCCCATAGCGGTATTGGGATACTGCTCATTGCTAGCTTGAAGCTTCGAACCCAAGACCATTTAGTAGAGTGAATACTAACTACAATCGAGCAACCAATGACGCTACATATATCTTTGTTAAGAATTAGGATGTGTAATTTTTTTTACTAATTAGTCTAGACACGTAAGTCGTCACAAAGGCATTATAATTTATAAATATAATCTATAATTATTAAATTATATTTATAGTATTCTACTAGAATATGAAATATAAATATTTCATGTGATTTACTAATGTAATTATGTATATATGTAATGTAACTAGTAAATTAGATATAAATAATATCTAAAATATGAAATATAAATATCTCAAATACGAAAGCGAAAAATCGAAAGTCGGAATTCGAAACCACACAATTGCTTTCTAGTTGCTCATAATCGGTTAATATTTAATTAATCTAATTAATATTTAATATTATTATTTCATATTAACTTATTATAAGTTAATATAATAGTTGTTATAAATTATAATTATATTTATAAGTGTATAAATGTATTAATTATTTCATAAAAAAATCGGTATTTCGGTAATCCCGAGTTCGGTATCGGTTATCCTGAATACCGATTATCTTACGAAAATGAATCCCGATACCATCCCGTATCCCAAAAAATGATATTTCGATATTCCAATCCCGTCGGTTTCGGTACAGGATTGGGATAATCCCGAATCCCAATACCATTTAGACACCCCTAGGTGGGACATATTAAATATTGTAAAACATCAATAATGAGACAGAACATCTTTATTGCCATCGGTTCTACGTTTGGTATTTGTGTAGTTCGGAGATTACGACATGCAAATTTCAATTATTATTATTATTGTTATAATTATAATGATAATAATAAGAATGTACTATCTTCAAGAACGGGATAAAACTCAAATTAATGGAAAATGATAACTATTTAGGAGATTTTTATAATTTATCAACACATGGGGTATTTGTGTCGGCCATATAATTTGCAGTTTTTGTTTCATTTATTCAGGGCGGCGTTATTAGGGCACTTTCCGTGCTTTTTGAATTAAATTATTGGCACTGATCTTCTTTTTCATTATTTTCTGGATCTTACTGAATATAATAGTCAGAGTGCTCAACGTAATTTTTTTTGTTTTAAGTCATTCCCCTGTTTTTCTCCATTCTTTTCCATTTTCCTGGTCTAGTATTCGGGGAGATATCGTATCGTATGTCTACTAGAGCCGGCAAAATGGGCCCGACCCGGTGGGCCGGTCCGGGGTACCCGAAAAGAGGGTTAGGTTGGGCTTTAAAAATAGAAGCCCGAAGGTGTGCTAGGCTTAAAAAGCCCGCCCAAAAAAACCACGGGCTCTATGGGCTTTGGACTAAAAAAGCCCAGGGTTTTTGGGCTAAAAAGCCCGTCCGAAAAAAATGTATAATTATTAGATAATATTAATATTAATACATAAATATAAATGAAAAAAAGATGGGAGAGAAAAACTTATCAAAGAAAGATTCAAAATGCAATTAATATATGTTGAAACTTGACGATTTTAAGTTGTTTATTGTCTTAGTTTGAATTTTTGTAATGTTTACTTGTATACGGCTTTAAATTTTGATATTTATTTGTACTTAAATCTATAATATGATATATTTAGTTGATTTAATCACTTCATAATTTATACTTTATTCAATATTAATATATTTAATTTAAATTATACATATGAATTTTATTTTTATACAACAAGTATATAATTATAAAATTATAAAAAAATATTAAATAAATTAGTGGGCTAAGCCCGCCCGCCCGCCCGAAAGCCCAGGGTCAGGTTGAGCTTCATAAATCATGACCCGATAAAATACCGGGCAGGCTCGAGCAGACCCAAAAATTAAGTTGGCCCGATAGGCCCGGGGCTGGGCCGGCCCGCCCGCCCATTGTCTACCCTTAAACATAGTATTTCATAATTATTATTATTGGAAATGAAAATTTAGTAGTTGCAAATTTGGAACGAAAAAAATAATAATAATATTGTGGGCCCAGAACTGCACAGCTCAGTCCCAGCGAAGGTAACAAACTAATAATGTACAAAACATTTCTCCTAATTATTTTTTTGACTAGAAAAGATAATAATGTACACTTAATTAATAATGAAAAATAAAATAATTAAATGAGATGTTTATAGCATGAAATTCATCTTCAAATTTATTTGAATATGAACTTATTTCGTCTCTAAATTACTCTTTTCTTATAAACTAAATTCAAATAAAAACCAAAAATTTAATTGGTTGCACAAGAGTTTCAAATATAAACACTGCATAAATTATTCAAAGTTCCAAAATTGAAAGTAGAAATATAGAGCTTAAATATTAGAAGTTTGGGGTTGTAAAAACTGTGTGGAAATTTTTCGAATGAGAGGTTAATTAGTTTGGGGTAGAAATGCAAATTTGAAATTGTTTAGGATTAAATTGACTCTTACCAATTAATTATGCAAATATTAGGAGTGATATAGAGGCTTTTGTCATCAATAAGTACCATTTATATATAACAAAAACTATAGCATTAATTTACAAATTAAATCAAATTTGTAATAGATCTCTTCCATTTTGTAGACTATAAGAAAAGCGGAAGAAAATACAAAAGAACTGTGGGCCCATATGTTTGGTGTAACCCCATTGGGTAGCACCGATTAAGACCCCGATGCCAAATAACACATTTCGCTGTTTCGCATATGCCATCAAAAATCCACCACCACCAGTTTTGATCTCAATATCACCTTTGTCGGGGATCGAAATGTCGAGATTGCCACTTGTTATGTAGCGCTGTAGGGGAATGGATTGAGCCTATACATGGTTGAGTCATGGCTCATTGTAGACATAGATTGAGCCATTGCATGCTTTTCTTTGGAATTATCCCGCCTTTGATCGGCATAATATTAACATAAACCGTGATCTGTATACAACAATATGAGCATGTTGGTTCATAGATGATTCTTCAGGTATAAAGGGGGTGAATATACTTGAGTCCAAGTTCAAACTCAAACGCAAAAGTCGGTCTTTCACTGAGTTTACCTACTGAATAAAATTCAGCTCGTCAAGTAAGCTTTCCGATCGAGTGGGCATAGTGGTTTAATATACTGTGTACTATTCACTAACTGAAGTTAGTCGACAAGCAATTCAGTAAAAGAATATGTGCAAAATGTGTAGGCCCAAATTTATTGTCTCTGTAAAATAACTTTGTTTATTGAAAACAGTTCCTTGTGCGTATTTTACAAAATTTTACTAAAAATATACACTTGTATAATTTTGCTAATCAATTTTATGCAGAATGAATAGTAAGCAATAAAACATTAATAAATAACACACGGGTTTCTAAGAGTAGTTCGGCTACGCAAGATCTTACGTCCACTTTCCGGTTTCTAGGAGGTCTTGATAAGATTATACTGAGCAAGTTTCAGTAAGTCTGTGCACTGGACAAACCTCGAGTTAGTTATAGTCTTGAGTGACTTTAAAATGGTTCAAACTCGCAGGGTATGGATGTATTTCCAACTAAGAAGTTCTTACAATGAGAACAGTTCAGAAACTGAACTCATTCGGGTTCTAAGCTTATAATATGCCTATGGTAGATTAAGGAAATAGAGAGAGAACAAATATCCCTCTAGAGTGAAGAACTAAGGAATATGGAGTGTTTGAAAGAATCTACAAAGATATTTTTTTATCTATGATTAATATTCACATAATAAATACATAACTTTTTCTAAACTTAACAAAAAAATTATTGATAATTCGATTTACAGTGAATCTCAATGACCAATGATTGACAATTGACATGGTAAGTAACTCTACCGAAAAATGGGGTAGATCCGCGAGAAAGCGTTATTCTTAGATATGAAATGGGACACTTCTTTTCTTTAATTTCTTTATAAGAAGAAAGGTAAATGATTTGAATATTTATTTTTTGTTGGTCCCGAGATTACGTTCAGGTGTAGAGGAGGGGGGGGGTGAATACACATGAAAACCGATTTCTCAACTTAAACACGAACAGTCCTTTTCAGGATAGTGTCGTACTGAACAAGTTCAGCAGACCAGACAAGCTGTTCTGAATCGTGTGGCAGAGTGACTAACTCTACTGAGATCTGCTAGCTGACTTAGAGTCAGAATTCAGTATCTTCCAGATAGAGTTCAGTAATGCGGAATAGTGTAGGCCCAAATTCAGTTGAGTTAGGAAAACGTTTTTATCAAAACAGTTTCAGTTGATTAGTGTAGTCAGTTAAGTTTGCTGAAACTCAGTTGAATGATTTAAAGAATATTTTCAGTATGAGCAGTAAATCAATGCAACAGTTAAAAACAAAACACAAGACACAGAGATTTTTAAAGTGGTTCGGACACAAAAATCCTACGTCCACTGTCCCGAAAGATCAGGAAGCTATTTATTATACTGAGATAGTCTCAGTCGGTTTGTACGCTGGACAAACACTGGTCTTGAGATTTATACTGAGCAAGTCTCAGTTTACAGGGTTATCAAACTAAGTGTTTGAAAAACTCTCCAACAGTGAAGGAGTCATTTGCAATAAGGATCAGTTCAGAAGTGAACTCCTTCGTCTAAGCTATGGATATATTCTATTGAGCTTAGGTTAGAGAGATAGGGAACAAGGATGTGGCTTCTAGAACGATGAACAACTGAGTGTAAGCTTTGGGTTCGTGTAACGTCGTTTGGATAATAGAGGCTGTATTAAGCAGTTCAGCTTGGTTCCCTAAGAGCAGAAATGTAGTCTTTCGCCGGAGATAGATTCTTCGAACTTCTTGCGGAAGACTTAGGCTTTTTTGAGTTTGCTCGTTTGAATGCTCTGTGTTCTCTCGTGTATGCGAAGGTTCGGTGAGGTTCGTGTGAGCTTCAAATTTGATTTATCCCTCTATTTATAGAGAAGAGATTAGGATAGATCTGTTGGAGACGACGATCCTTTGTCTCTCTCTTTTGGGTAGCTAACGGCTCTTTTGAAGTATGGTGGCAGTGTCCTTTCCCTCCATTTCTGGAAAGTTGTTGACTTGAAGCTTTAGTAGATATAGGGTACGTGGCTGCTTGTCATTGGCCGAGGTTCAAAAAGTGGTTGAGATAGAACAGACTTCAAGGAGATCTGAAGTTGACTTCTCTCTTCCTCGTATTGACTCTGCTGATATGACTTCAAAGATCCCGACGCCGAAGACTCGTCGGCCGTTGCCGAGTCTCGATCTTTGATTCGTAGCATACCCCGCCGAGTCGGCTCTCTCGAAGATCAACTTTGAGTTCGATGAACTACTCCCGCCGAGTTCGGTTCCACCGACTCCTTTCGCATATCTTGCTCCCGCCGAGTCCAAGTATAACTGATTCTTCTACTTTTGGTGCTGAGGCAGATAATCTACTGAGTGCCTGGACCAGAGTAGAATGTCTGCTGAGTATGAAACCTCAGAGACAAAAACAGATTACAATGTAATGGTTCACCAATCAATATAGGGTTTTGGGATCTTCAAATCTTCACAAACTCTTTCAGAGCACAGAGCTACTGAGTGTATGATACCACAGAAGACTGAGTCATTTCCCACTATTTACCAACATTGCTGAGGATAGAATCATCACCCAACATTTTCCCCCTATTTGATGATGCCAAAACCTAATAATCTATCAACCTAACACTATGACTTATCAGAAATAGAACTCCTTACAAAATATTACAAGTAGGAACAGTGGAGTTGTTCTTCAAGTCCTAGACTACTGAGGGGATCAGGGCAGAAAGTCAGAACATATAAAGAGTTTAATCAACATTTTCCCCCTGTCTTAACAACATTTCCCCCAATACTAACAAGTCTATCAGAATCTAGCTAAGCAACAACTGACAACAAGTAACAAACAGTGAGTGTGTGAGTCAGTAATCACTTCAGTGATTATGAGTGTTAAGCATAAACAAACACGGCTATTCAGACAATAAGAAATTGTCAAAGCCAAACAGAGATATTATATATATGAGAATTTTAGTACAATTACATCTCTGCTAGACTAAAGAAACAAAGATACAAGGAGAATACAGATTCAAGAAATCATTTGTACTGCTTAATCCTGTCTTTGAAATTCTGAGATTGAGTTTCGGGAAGAGTCAGTCCATACATGCGATATGTGACCTTTCTCAGCTTTAGTATCTCAGCAAAGTCCGCTGGGTCTTCTTCATCAAGGAATTTGGCTTCAGCAGCGTCCTTCACCTCTTTCTCTATTACACCGTAGTGAATGGATCCATTAAGTCTCTGTGGGGGTGGCAGGATTCTGGGATCAGGAACTCTTACTTCAACATTTTCTTTGACAGCTTTTTGAAGTCTGGCATACATATCCAAGTCAGCTCTCATGATCCATTCAGTATATGCCACTGACTTGCGTTTCTCGCACTGAATCTCCAGAAGTAGTTCCTCTTTATGAACTCGATCTTCAGTGCTTCCCACCTCTGAGTGAATTCCACCGGTATCCATTCATCCGTTCTTGGCCATCTTTGAGTCTTCGTCGACGCAGGCTTCCCGAATCTCCCGTATCTATAGGGAATGTCAGCCTTTTCTGGGATCCTTTGACTTGCTTCCTTTTCATTCCTCAGCCTGAGGGCTTCAAGATCAGCCATTCTTATTCTCTCTCTGGCTGCTTCTATTTGTCTGGCCTCTTCACCTCTATATAGATATCTGTCTAACTAAGCCCAGATTTCTTCCATCTCTTGTTCCTGTTCCTTTGAGGCAATGTAGGAGGGCTTGTGAGGTGGCTCTTCTTCTGAGTCAGCAGGCGTTGATGATTTTTCTTTGGATGTCCCCTGCTGTCCAGTTGATTGCTACTGCTGTTGCTCCTTTTCCTTTTCTTTATCAGCCTCGTCACTGAGTTTGAGCTTTTTAGGAGGCAGCCTAGCACCTGTTTTCTTACCTCCAGCTGGAGCCTTGGTTTTTCCTTTGACAAGCTTCTTCTTAGGTTTATTGGCGGCTTGAACTTCGGTTATTTCCCTAGCTAGCTTCTCATCTGGTGCTATCTGAGCCTCCTCCTCCGGGGTTATGAACCTCCTGGGTCCTTTCTTCTTGGAGGGAGGGGTTGGGAATTTCAGTGCCTTTTTGCCTTTACCGGCAACTGGAGGAGGGAGAGGAGCTTCTTCCTCTTCTGACTCCTCGTCAGCATACTCAACAACTTCCTTTATAATATCAAGAGGAGTTTGAGTTGCCTAAGCTGTGACTTCTTTGGCTCCTGAGCTACTTGGGCCAGTCTCAGTTGATGCTGCAGCTGCAGCTGAGACACCCTGGGCCTCGCCAATTTCAGTAGGTCCAGTAGGGGTAGATGACTGAGTTTGAGTTGCCCCTGCTACTGGCCTTGCTTTCTTTGCTGCTTTCAGTATCAGCTCCTTAGGTGCTTTCTCTATAACACCTTCCCTCTTTTTGGCATCAGCAATTAGGGTTGGGGGCTGAGCAGATACCTTTCTATTCAGGCTTTTGTATGAGTCTGACAGATCGTCCAGCTTATTATGTAGCTTTGTCAGTGCCTCATGCAGCTCGTTTCTCTCATTTGTCAGTTGATTGCTGTATTTCTTATGTCAGAGATCAGCCGCATCCTTGAATTCTTTCAGTTGCTTCTCTACCTTCTCTTCAAGGGCCTTCTGAATATTCTCCATTTTGAGTTCATTGGCTTGAGAGATGCAATTGACGGATTCAGTGTGAGCGGTTTGAGCGATCTTGTAATCATTCAGCAGTTTGTCCTGGCCTTCCTGAATCGTCTTGAGCTGAGCTTCGAAGTCAGCTCTCTGCGCAGCTAGGGCATTCGTCAGAATGCTGGAGAAGTCAGGGACTGGAGATGTTAAGATCGCAGTTCTGAGTCCCTGCAGCTCTGCACTCTGTGCCTCAGTGGTTTGCCGCCAAGTCTTGTGGACGGTACGGGCGAGTAGGCGATTCTGACTGCCTTGGTTCCTCAGTGCCTTGGCCACTGATTTCGATCGACGGCTCTTTGGGTTGGGCGCTACTTCGAAAGCAGATTCGAGAAGGAGCTGAGCATGATCAGCTGCCTTCGAAGTACCAGCCACCGTCTGCCCGGGACCAAGGATGCTGAGTGGAGGGTCAGCAGTAGATTTTGTGGCATCCTTGTCCGATTGAGTTCCCTCATCAGGCTTTTCAGGGCTTGAATCATGGGGTGGGTCCCGACCATCGGGGTCAGACCCATCTGAGGGCCTAGATGCTGTGATAGGCTGTCTGTCATTTAGCAGTGCGAGCATTGCTGCCCTCAGATCTTCGAGCGTGCCTAGGTCAGATGGCTCTGAGTAGCCAATCTTCCCTCTGATCAGCAACTCTTCTTCATGTAGCTGCTCGCAGGAGTGGTGAATAATCAGTCGCTTCAGGTTGTGCCATTCCTGGAACCTTATCAGCATATGGAGCCTCGTCTGCCTAGAAAGTAGGACAAGATCAGAGTGGCTGGCGATCTCTGGAATCACTTCAGCAATCTCTCGAGAGGCTCTGGATTTTAGAGCAGAGGCCTCCATCCCAACAGATTCTGACTCTGAGGCTGTCTCCGAGTCCTCGACCTCAATTGAAGACGCCTGTTTCTCAGGAGACGGGATGCTGCTGAGTGGTGGTACATCCAAGGGGTTCTCCAGGTGTCCCGAACTTCTTCGACTGGACTTCTTCGACTTGGACCCCTTGGTCCACTCAAGTTTCTCCATGTTCAGTGGAGATGATCTTCTCCACTGACTGAGTCTTCTCAGAAGACTCTGGTTCGTCTCTCAGCTGTAGAGGCGGCTGAGCTATTACTGTCTCTGGCTCCGCCTCAGTCTCAGTAGGCCCAACCTCACTGACCTTCTTCAGCCTCTTGGTTGGTGCCTTAGGCGTCGATTTGGGAGGGGACCTCTTCTTCTTCGGCGTTGAGGTCTGCTGAGTCCCAATCTTAGATGCAGCGGGCCCTGAGCCAATCTGTTGAAGGGCCGCTGCCCTGTTCTGGAATCTGACTTTGTTCACGTTGAAAAATTGCTTGTCGGCGAAGGTGATTTTGTCATACACGCAAAAATCCTCGATCATGACTGAGAGTTTCAGTCCGTATAGGAGCTTTCCTTTGACGCTCAGCCTATTGGATGCCTTGTCAAATTTGGCTGATTGCATCATGAACTCTCTGAGGAAAACTCAGTCCAGTTTATCTTGGCCCGATCATATATGGCCATCATTAGTTGCAGCTTGGGCCTTGACACTTGGTCAAATGAGCCTGCTTGACTCGTCAGTAGTTGAGTCACTATATACGCTAATGCTCTGTACTAAGGGAGCATTGCATTCTTTGGAAAGGCGGCTCTGAATACTGTTGGCTTTCCGCAGAACTCAGTGAGGTACTCATCCATCAGATCATCTTTGTATGCGACGGTGCTGAGTCCTGTATTGGGTAGATTGAAGCTTTTCTGAAGAGCTTCCCGAATGGACATCTGTTTTACTTCTATGTCAGTGCGTGAGGGATCGCCTACTGTATGGAAGATGTCTCCGTCCACTGAGTCGGAATTCAGGTAGATCTCTGCTACTTGACGCAGGAGAAAGAAAGTCGACCTCCTCATCAGGAATCCTTCTAAACCGGTCTCACGGAGGGCGTAGAAAATCTCCTCCATGAAATCGAGATCACACTCGTCAAACTCCATAACTGGCTCGCACCAGACACGATCCTTTTCAAGGATCTCTTGCATATCTGCCGGAGCACCTACTTGTGTTCCCGTCATTCTAACAATCTCCATACATAGTATAGGTCAATATCGATTAGAATATAAGAGAAATAAAATCATACGATACTTAATGATCATTGAAGAATTACCAAAAGATTTTCTGAAGATTTTTAAGAGAATTTTGATAGAAGGTAATAAGTATCTCAGAAAATCTCGGGTACTTAAGATATTTGCAGATATGAAATGGCGGTGTCAAATATTTTGAATGCATATATATATCTTAGAGAAGATAAACAGTTAAAGATCAAATGTTCAGTTTGAACGCGCTTTTTGAGATGGACGGCTAGGATTAAGTTTTATAAAATAGGCAATGATCAAATTAGCCGCCTAAGTCAAAAGCCAGTTGTAAATAGCCTAAGTAGTAACTTGATACGACATGCATTTAATGCGTGGCAGAGTTCAGTATGCTTGTACATAGAATGTCGTGTATTAAATGAAGTCCGTTAAAATTAAATGACATTTCCTAAGGAATTGAATACGATGTTGAATCTGATTCATAAATGCACAGAATTGTTCTATAGGCTACTGAGTAGAGTTACACAAACCTGTCAGCTGAACATCGTAGTCAGCTGATACCTTGTGTAGATGGTTGCTGAGTCTCTACGTACTGATTTTACTCAGTACTGAGAGTGAACATTCCCCCTTACTAAATGCTCCTCTCCGGAATCCTCTTACTGACTGGAGTCAGTAGGGTCCAGCAGACCTAACTTTACTGAAAGTTCTCTGAATCTGGCTTCAGCTAGAGGCTTGGTCAGTATATCAGCCCTTTGATGGTCAGTATGGATCTTCTCCATCCTGATATCCTTCTTTTCGACATGGTCATTGATGTCTAGGTGATGTCCGATTGATCTACATATGCGAAGCTTGATCTGCAGGCTCAGATCCAAAGTTAATCCTGACCGTATCAGCTCCCCTACTGCTCTAATATAGCTTATTATGCATTAAAAATCAATAGATGAAGCATACATGTCAATTTCCCTCCTCAGTTTTGTTTTTTGTTTTAATGGAAAACAATAAATCTAACTAAGAAAACTAGAAAAACTCACAAACGTGGGTTGCCTCCCACGAAGCGCTGTTGGTTAGAGTCGTTGGCTCGACTTTGCTGAATCAGATTAGAAACTTGGCGACTTTGGACGCCCGACTTCAGCCTTGTCGAACGCCTCCTTCGATGATGCTCCACAGACATCCTTCACCTTGAAATGTTTTTTGGTTCGTGGATTCATCAACTTCACCACACCATGCGACAAAACGTCCACCACATGAAATGGTCCGGAGAATGTAGAACTTGGGTATCCTGGAAATGCTCTAGAACCATCGTCATATAAAAGAACTTTAAGACCGTGGTAGAGTGTTTTACCCAACGGCCCTCTTCCCACAAGCGGCTTTAGTGCGTCTGACATAGATGGTTTTCTTCGGGAACATGTCTTTTTGATCTTCAACACATTCATCCAAGTTAGGAACACCAACGTCAGTTGACTCCTCATCGAATAATGCGTGTATTCCTAATCCATCTGTACCATCAGAATCCTTCACTACATCAAACGCAGGCTGCACAAAGTTAACTTCAGTAGTTGAGGCATCAGTTCCAAATGTGGTTGGAGCTAGTGCTTTGAATTCTGTAACCTCCCCCAATACTTCCATCCTCACAGTTCGTGACGGTACATCAACACAAGTCCTAGTGGTTGCCATAAATGGCCTCCATAAGAGGATAAGCTGTTCACTTAGCCCTCGAGAAGTATCATCTGCATCAAGAATAATAAAGTTAACAGGAACAATAAACCTGTCTACCTTTACCAACAAATCTTCAACAATCCCCATTGGGGTCTTCGCAGAGTTATCAGCAAATTGAAGCCTTATAGGTGTAGGCTTCAAATTGTTAACTCCCAACGTTTTGTAGACAGAGTAGGGCATGAGGTTGATACCAGCTCCAAGATCTAGCATTGCTCGTGTAACTCTATCCTTGCCGATAGAGATAGCGATGTCGAATCTTCCAGGATCTGTTAACTTGGGCGGTAGAGCCGATATATCAAATACAACACCCCCTGATTCAAGTGTAGGAAGATTTTCACTCCGCTCATAATCCTTTTTGTTGGTGATGAGCTCCTTGAAGAACTTGGATTGCCTTGGAATACTCTTGACGAGGTATAAGAGCGGCAGATTGATCTTCAGTTTAGAGAGTATATTGAACAAGGATCCAAACTGTTCTTCTTGTTTATTAACCTTGAGGCGTCTTGGAAAAGGAGGTGGGGGCTTGTATAGATTCACAACTCTATGCAAAGGAGTCCGAACAGTAGGCTTGTTCTCCTTATCTCTTGTCCTTTCATCAACATTAGCCGTAGCAACTTCGTCGATTTTCTCTTTAGCCTTCTCCGAATCATCACCAAGCAAAATAGTAATGGACCTCGCCTCTTCAGTTTGTCCGGGTAGTTTCCCTTGTTGCATTTTAAGAAAAGTAACTTCCCGCGCTGGCTGGCCAAGTTGAGTCCCCAAATTTTTGGAAGTTGCTTCCACGTTCCTGACAGAAGTGGTAAGTGTCTCCATTTGCTCCTTAGAACTCTTCATAAAGGAGGTTAAGGTGTCTTGAAAGATGGCCATGGAATTCTTATCAGCGTCCTCAATCTTTGGCTGAGGGCGAGAAGATGATGTGCCTCCAAAGTTCTGCTGCTGAGTGGCATTCCTTCCTCCATAATCCTGGTAACTTTTGTAGTTGGGATTGTACCCTTGGTGCTTATGGACAAAATTTTGGTGCGGCCTCTGATATTGCCTTCTCTCTTCCCATTCCTGATGTCCTATGCCTTGTCCCCAGTTAGCTTCTTCTTCTTGAAATTGGCTATGGATGATATTAAACTGGCATTGGGCGGTTGAGTGTTGTGGATCATCACAAATGGTACAGACCTCGCCAATCTTTGGGGCTTGCACTTGTCTCTGCTTGAGCTCCTTGATTTCTTGTCTAAGTAGTTGAAGCTCCTTAATAGTATCATCCGCATACGCAGCCCGCACATCCTGCGTTCCACGTTGTCTCACACTCTGACTTCTTAATACGGATCGAGCCTTCAACAACTCAAAAAGCTCATGCAATGCACTTGGGGTCAGTGCAAGAATGCCTCCGGGAGCCATGTTGTCAACCATAATCTGACACGGCAAGAGCAATCCATTGTAGAAGAACTCATTCAGCATCACAACCTGGTAATTATGATGTGGACATTGGATGAGGAGTCCCTTGAATCTATCCCAAGCTTCATGATATGCCTCATTGTCAAACTGGGAGAAAGTAGCAATCTGCTGCCTCAACTCGTGGCTCTTGCTTTGGGAGTAGTATTGCTCCGTGAATTCTTTGAACACGTCCTCCATTGTCCGCAAAGAATTAGCAGGCAGTGTGTGCAACCAATTCTTGGCTTTATCCTTCAGAGTGTAGGGAAACAATCGTCTTCCCAATTGATCAGTAGTTAGCCCGCTGAGAGGAATAGTCCCCAGTGTAGCATAGAACTCCCTCATATGAGCAAGAGGATCTTCAGTTGCTAGCCCGTAGAAAGATGGTAGCATATGGTAGTAGATGGGCTTCAGATCATAATTCCTTGCGGTCTCTTCTAGGACGATACAGGTGGTATTGGCTCCAAGTATCGGCCTTGTGTAGTCTCCCTGCAACCTCTCTGGTTCAGGATTGTTCTCAATTCGCTCCATTTCAATTTTGTCTTCATGTTCTTTCCTCGTAACTCGAGTCCCTACTCTGTGTATGTTATCGATAAAAGGCGCAAGTTCTGGATTTTGCGACCTTCTACCGTGCATAAACCTACATAAAACTCAAAGAGTAAGACTCGACATAGTAAAGAAAAGAAGAAATAGTAACCAACGTAAGAAATAAAATCTAAACAAATAAACAGCTAGTAAAAAGAACAATAAAAACGACCGAGTCCCCGGCAACGGCGCCAAAAACTTGATGAACAAATTATAATTCTCGCAAGTGCACGAATCGGTATAGTACCTAATCTAGCAACTCCCGAGGTCGATCTCACAAGGACTCAGCTGGGTTCTAATTATCCTAATTATTTCGCTATTTACTTGGTCCTAAACTGAGTTTGATTTATTCTAAAGCTACGAAATTAAAATAACAAGAAACTAAGAAAACAAGTAAAAGCGAAGCAAAGTGGATTGATGGGTGTGGTTTCAAGTTTGATGAAGAGTGCGGAAGTTTAGCAATCACTATGCCTAAGATGATCGATTCATTCTCATTCTCTAGCTAGCATTTATGAATTTATTTTGTTGGTTCATCCACTAAGGCTCTAGGGATTCCGTATGATGGCGAGAGATCCCTAACTTATAATCCTAAGGGTCAATCAAGTGATCATATCATGAACCTAAGGATCGTATCATGCTCAAGGATTTAAGGAACCATCTAAACTATCCCAAACCAATGGTGACAATCTAGACACTTAATTGCAGGTCTAAATAAATAACCGGGTATGATGCGCCGTATTATCTATTACCTATATTCTCTATAATTATCTAAGATGATGACCAGTCACATTAAAGAATCATAGAGAAATCAAAAGCAGGCTCAACAATTAAGAAACAAAACAATTCATTCATTGAAAAACTAGGGCCTGAATCAATTCATCAAAAACATAGATTCTGCTAAACCCCACACAAGGGGATTTAGCCACTCATATTCGTAGGAAAATAATCGCAAAAGATGCAAAAATAATCCATAGAATTCAAGTATCAAAAACCCTAAACAAAACTGAGAAAGAATAATACAACCTAGAATCTAGCGGATTGATCCTCGCGCTTGGTTCTCGGGTTGTGGTCTTCAATCTACGTCTTGAATCTTCAAAAGAGGGATTCCTTGGGTGTTTCTCTGCCTTGGAGGGTGAAAGAAGTCGAAAATATGGTGTGTCGTTCGAAGGAAAGAAGTCCGGAAGGGTTTATATAGGTTTCGGGCCGAAAAAAGACTTGTTTTGGGCTGCAGACGATGCGGACCGCGGTCCAACACAAATGCGGACCGCGGTCCGAGCCCACGGATTTTTCAATTTTTTTGAGTCAAAACATACCGGACCGCGGTCCAGCACAAATGCGGACCGCGGTCCGACGTCTTCTGCCGAACAATTTTTTTCTGCACTGTAGCGTTTTGGGAAAAACGCGATATCTCCTTCATTAGCCGTTGGATAGCCACGAAACTTTGTCACATTGTTCCTAACACATAGAAAGACGATGTGGACGGTGGAGATCGGATTCTAAGATCGTTAGATCCGCCTGCCACGCGATTTTCTAACTGCCTCGTTACATGAGCTCCGAAACGCGATTTCTTCAACATCCGGCTTCAAATCCTTTTCATTCTTCATCCAAACAACTCCATCTTTGCCAAAAATGCATCAATGGTCATGGTTTATTTCATTTTGGTGTCAAATACCACCAAATATGCTCAAAACGCGTGAGAAACCTACAAAACCAAAAACCATCGAAAGTATACGATTCCAAGCAAAACAAAATCTAAAAATGAATAGAAAACGATGTAAACAAGCTTAAAAAGAACATGATGAGATGGTATAAAAACCACTCATCAGTCATGAATGAAGTGGTGTCTGATGTCCACGTGCTTGCATCTCGTATGAAGTACATGATTCTGAGTGATTGCAATTGCACTGGTACTGTCGCAGAAGATCGGCACTTCATTCTAAATGACGTCATAGTCGCGTAGCTACTGTCTCAGCCAAAGGATTTGGGCGCAGCAACTTCCAACAGCCATGTATTCAGCTTCAGTAGTTGACGTTGCTACTGAATGCCGTTTCTTTGAGAACCATGAAATCAGTTTACTGCCGAGGAACTGACACGTTCCAGAAGTTGACTTTCGGTCAATTCGACATCTTGCATAGTCAGCATCAGAGTAACCAGTTAGTTCAATATTATCATCAGCTGGATACCATAAACCCATGTCAGGTGTTCCTCTAAGATAGCGCAGAATCTTCTTTGCTGAGTACTTCGGATTCGCCTGAAATCGAGCGCAGACACCTACAACATAAGTTATGTCAGGACGAGGAGCTGTTAAGTATAATAGAGAACCAATTATAGCACAAAATTCAATTTAAGCTACTGATACTCCCTCTTTATCAAGATCAATTTTCATATTCGTGTTCATCGGGATCTTGATTGGTTTGCCGGATGTGCAACCGAATCTCTTGATGAGGTCTCGAGTGTATTTGCCTTGATTGATAAACGTTCCCTTCTCTAATTGTTTGACTTGAAAACTGAGGAAATAATTCATCTCTCCCATCATTGACGTCTCGAACTTTTCCTTCATCATTTTCTCAAACTGCTGACACATGATGACGTTCTTCGAACCGAAGATGATGTCATCTACGTAGATCTGCACAAGTAATAGGTTGTCTTCCAGTCGTATGCTGAATAATGTACATTCTACTGTGCCCTTCTGAAAACCTTTCTGAAGAAGAAACTCAGATAGGGTATCGTACCAAGCCCTGGGTGCTTGTTTTAACCCATACAGAGCCTTTCTGAGTCTATAAACTTGATGTCCCTGCTGAAAGTCGGGAGGTTGTTCCACATAGACTTCATCTTTCAGTACGCCGTTCAGGAAAGCAGACTTCACATCCATTTGATATACTCTGAATCTTTGATGTGTTGCGTAGGCTAGGAATAGTCTGATTGCCTCCAATCTTGCAAGTGGAGCGAATGTTTCATCGAAATCTATCCCTTCAGCTTGAAAGTAGCCTTTTTCCACGAGTCTTGCTTTATTCCTTACTATGACGTTGTTTTCATCTCGCTTGTTCTTGAAGACCCATTTTGTTCCAATCACATGTTGATGCCTGGGTCTGTCCACAAGCTCCCAAACTTCGTTTCTTGTGAACTGACTCAGCTCCTCCTGCATAGCTATGATCCAGTCAGCATCTTTCAGTGCGTCCTCAACTGACTGAGGTTCTTCAGTAGACAAGAAGCAGGAATATAAGGCGCTTTCTCCCTGGATCTTGTCTTTACGCTTGCTAAAGGATCTCTAATAATTAAATCAGAGTGTGAGCATCCAGCCACGATCTACGATGTTTCATCTCTTCATCTGAAATTTGATCAACACAGATAGTAGGTGAGTTAGGCATTTCAGTTGTACTGTTCTGAGATTGAAGCAATTCAGTTACGAGAGTGTGATCTAGTGAGTCACCAGGTTCAGGGGCATTTAGCTCAGGAACATCATTAGTTCCCCCTGAATTATTATTCTCGCAGAGGTCTCGCTACCACTTGGGTTTCTTCATCGACCTGAAGTTACCTAGGATTGACTCGTCTCGGAGAGTCAACTGCTCAGCCTACTTCGCCGGGCCGAGATTCGATAGATTTATCTTCAGTTTCCTCATCTGAATCATCATCCCAACATAGCTGGATCTTTTCAACTTTATCTTTTAAGCTCAGATCTTGTAGCTGCTTACTGAGGTCCTTAGATTCAGGTTTAGAATTTCTGCTCCTGTCTTCAGTAGCAAACTCATTAAAAACAACATGAGGGTTTTCCTCCACGCAAAGGGTTCGATAGTTAAAGACTCTGAAAGCTTTGCTGACCCGGGAGTATCCTAAGAACACTCCCTGATCTGACTTGCTATCAAAAGTCTTCAGCTGATCTTTCCCATTATTGTGAATAAAGCACGAACACCCAAAAATATGGAAATAAGATAGAGAAGGCTTCCTGTCGTTCCATAGTTCATATGGTGTCTTCTTATGTTGTTTTGTCAGTAGAGATCGGTTATGAGTGTAACATGCAGTGTCAGTAGCTTCTGCCCAGAATTTGGTTGGGAGTCCTGAGTCTGCGAGCAGGGTTCTTGCTGCATCTTTGAGTGTTCGATTCTTCCTTTCAGCAACCCCATTTTATTGAGGTGTGCACGCGGCAGACGTCTCATGCTCTATGCCTTCTGCTATGCAGAACTCCTCCACCATGAAATTTAGGAACTCAGTTCCTCTGTCTGAACGTATTTTGATAATCTTGGTGTTCTTCTCGACACTGAGCCTTTTCAGAAGCCTTGGTAACTCTATTTTGACGTCAGACTTGTTGGCAATAAATATGACCCATGTGTAGCGCGAGTAGTCATCAATGACCACTAATGCATACTTCTTGCCTATGATCGTCACTGGTGAGACTGGACCAAACAAATCCATATGTAGCAGCTGAAGGATTCCATCAGTGGAAGGAGATGGAATTGGTGGATTTTGATTCCTTGTTTGCTTTCCTTTCAGACATACTTCACACTGAGTGTCTTTGCTGAATACTTCATTCGGCAGTCCTCTTGCTAGAGTGTTTCTAGCTAATTTGTTGAGCGTTTTGAAGTTGAGATGGCTAAGTCTTCTGTGCCAGAGCCACCCCGTTCTGTTGTCATTCTTCGCCAACAAACAAGCTTAGGTTCAGCTGAGTTCCAGTCAGCTACATAGATATTCTTGTTGCGCAAACCTGATAACACTATTTTTCCTGTGGATTTATCAATAACATCACAGAAACCAGCATAAAAAATCACTCTATTCAAGTTATCAAAAAATTGACTAACAGAGAGAAGGTTATGCTGAAGTCCTTCAACATATGATACTCTTGGAATTGTTGTTGTTCCAATGCTGAGTGTTCCATAACCTCTTGTGTAGCCTTTTGCGTTGTCTCCAAACTCGATTCGAGGTCCTTCTTAAATAGTATAATTCTTCAGTAGGTCCTTTTGGTACGTCATATGTCTTGAGCATCCGCTATCCACATACCAAGGGTCCTTGTGCACCTGCAAAACATAATTATATTTAGGTACCCTTTATTTTTGATTTTGGGTCCTTAGATGTTAGTTTTGGTAACCCATATCTGTCTTACGACCCTGGTGGTCTCAGACAGTTTCTTTCCACTTTTGTCAACATATTTGACCACTGGACTGGTCACTGCTGACTTCTGAGGCTTTTTAGGTTCAGGAGTCCTGATCTTCTGAGTGGGTGGACTGCTGACCTTTGCCTTCTGCACAACTTTCTTCTTCTTTTTCTGACTATTGGATCCTCTCCTGACTATTGGATCATAGTAATATGACCCATACTGAGCTGGATGAGTCAGCTGTGGAGGTCCATACTGAATCAGCCCATTTAGCTTTGCTGGTTCCCCCTTGACTGAACTGGGGTGATTTGGTGCTGATCTTCTTGTCAGAGTGCTGACGACTAGGATGAGGTGCCTTCATCTTCTGTTTTTTCTTGGCTAGGGGTTCAGTATGTCTGCATTGATGGTCTCCCCTTGAACAAACCTATCAACTAGCCAGTTTTCTGAGCATACGGGGGCAGATGAGGAGGCTCCCTGGTTGAATCCAAGTCCCTCCTTGCAATGCTTGGGCTTGTTGCTTGCTAGTATAGCCTCTAGCTTCTTTTCAGCGCTCATGTATTGCTCTGTCATCAGGTTCCTCCAGACATCATCACTTTTCTTTAGCATTTCATGTTTGGTCTGAAGTCTTGACAACTCTTGCTTCAGTAGACTCAGTTTAGTATCTTTCTGAGTCAAGTCTTTGGTCAAAGCTGAGATCTGATCTTCTTGATGCTGAGACTTGGCCATCAGAGAGTTTATCTCCTCCCTGAGTCTCAACACAAGTCCTTCTGACTCAGTAGCGACCTGACTCTCCTGAGAAAGTCTCTGATTCTCCACTTTCAGGGTATCCAATTCATGAAGAGTCTTACTGAGCTGCAGACTCTGCTCATCGAGTAGTTCTTCGTATGCGATCGCGACGTCCAGATTCTCGTCTGCACCTGAAAGAGTGTCGTGTGTGCAGTGTGAAGAGGAATTAAATGGTTCATGTGAGTTTACCTCATCCTCTTCTCCTGCCATGAGACACTTTTCAACATCTTCTTCAGCTTCAAGCTCTATGGCCATGAAAGTTGCTTCATCGTCAGATGAGTCCACGAAGGAATCGACTTCATTTGAGTCGTCTGAGAGTTCACCAGCAATGTATGCTTGTCTCTTCTTGATGAACTTCTCCCTTCTTGCTTTGCGTGCTGTTCTTTCAGCAGTACTAAGCTCAGGACAGTCATACTGATAATGTCCTGGCTTCTTGCAATTATAGCAGGTTGTAACTCTTTCTTCTTTGCTCTCGCTGTCTTTCGACTGAGCTGAGTCATCTTGTTTCCTGCATTCAGAAGTATGCGAGTCAGGAGTGCGCTTAGGCGTGTATTCAGACTTACCCTTGGATTCTCTGAGGGCTTTAGTCACTTTTCTGCGCCTCTCCTTCTCCTTCTGGTACTTCACGGCAAGCAGTACGTACTTCTTAGCTAGATTTCCTTCTTGTATGTCACTGAGTGAAGGTTCAGCCTTGCTAGATGCTGGAGCTGCTGTGCTGACTGATGCTTTAAAGGCATGGTTGATTTGAGTGTCAGCTTCAGCTCGCTGCTTCCTTTGAGGTAAGACGAACTCGAACTCCTCTGCTTTAAGTTCTGAAAAGATATGGTCAGGAGTAACAATATCTAAATCAGAATAGCGTAATAGAGTAGCAAAAGGGGTCCAGTTTCCGTCTAGTAGTGCCCTCAAAATTTTGAGATTCATCTCTCGGTTGGAGAATGTCTTTCCCAGCCCGTTGATAGAGTTCATCAGATTCGTAAATCTGACGTTGAGATCTTCAATGGTGTCATCAGGCATGAGGGACAGTCTCTCCAGTTTCTGAAGTTCCAGCGCAAGTTTGTTTGCTTTAATCTTCTGAGTCCCCCGACTCAGTAGCGCTAGAGCATCCCAGAGTTCTTTCGCGGACTTACAGTCCTGAACTCTTCCGAGATAGGAATCACTCAAGGTGGTCAGTATGACGTTTCTGGCGACGCGGTCTAAGTTGTGAAGCTTCTTCTCCTCATGGGTGAAGAGACTTCTATCCTTGGGGATCTTGTTCCCGGTCACCATTCCTCCTCCATCTGCTGGATCCTGAGCTACGACGCTATCGATCATAGGAATGATAGGTCCGTCCTCCAGAACCTCTGTCATGCTATCGTGGAGGGAGGTCAGATGTGCCTCCATTCTGACCCGCCATACGCCATAGTTCTCTACTGAGAACATGGGTACCATCCTTATCCCTGACATATCAGACATGATGAATAATGATATGAATGAAGAATGATATGCAGTGAAAACGTTTTCCGGATCCGTTCAAGTAGACCAGTTTCAGAATAACAAGAGTCTTATAGAACTCCTGCTCTGATACCAATTGTTGGTCCCGAGATTACGTTCAGGTGTAGAGGGGGGGGGGTAAATACACCTAAAAACCGATTTCTCAACTTAAACACGAACAGTCCTTTTCAGGATAGTGTCGTACTGAACAAGTTCAGCAGACCATACAAGCTGTTCTGAATCGTGAGGCAGAGTGACTGACTCTACTGAGATCTGCTAGCTGACTTAGAGTCAGAATTCATTATCTTCCAGGTAGAGTTCAGTAGTGCGGAATAGTGTAGGCTCAAATTCAGTTGAGTTAGGAAAACGTTTTTATCAAAACAGTTTCAGATGATTAGTGCAGTCAGTTAAGTTTGCTGAAACTCAGTTGAATGATTTAAAGAATATTTTCAGTATGAGGAGTAAATCAATGCAACAGTTAAAAACATAACACAAGACACAGAGATTTTTAAAGTGGTTCGGACACAAAAATCCTATGTCCACTGTCCCGAAAGATCAGGAAGCTATTTATTATACTGAGATAGTCTCAGTCGGTTTGTACGCTGGACAAACACTGGTCTTAAGATTTATACTGAGCAAGTCTCAGTTTACAGGGTTATCAAACTAAGTGTTTGAAAAACTCTCCAACAATGAAGGAGTCCCTTACAATAAGGATCAGTTCAGAAGTGAACTCCTTCGTCTAAGCTATGGATATATTCTATTGAGCTTAGGTTAGAGGGATAGGGAACAAGGATGTGGCTTCTAGAATGACGAACATCTGAGTGTAAGCTTTGGGTTCGTATAACGTCGTTTGGATAATAGAGGTTGTATTAAGCAGTTCGGCTTGGTTCCCTAAGAGTAGAAATGTAGTCTTTCGCCGGAGATAGATTCCTCGAACTTCTTGCAGAAGACTTAGGCTTTTTCGAGTTTGCTCGTTTGAATGCTCTGTGTGTTCTCTCATGTATGCGAAGGTTCGGTGAGGTACGTGTGAGCTTCAAATTTGATTTATCCCTCTATTTATAGAGAAGAGATTAGGATAGATCCGTTGGAGACGACGATCCTTTGTCTCTCTCTTTTGGATAGCTAACGGCTCTTTTGAAGTATGGTGGCAGTGTCCTTTCCCTCCATTTCTTGAAAATTGTTGACTTGCAGCTTTAGTAGATATAGGGTACGTGGCTGCTTGTCATTAGCCGAGGTTCAGAAAGTGGTTGAGACAGAACAGACTTCAAGGAGATCTGAAGCTGACTTCTCTCTTCCTCGTATTGACTCTGCTTGTTGGGTGATGATTCTATCCTCAGCAGTATTGATAAATAGTGGGAAATGACTCAGTCTTCTGTGGTATCATACGCTCAGTAGCCTTGTGCTCTGAATAAGTCTGTGAAGATTTGAAGATCCCAAAACCCTATATTGATTGGTCAACCATTACGTTGTAATTTGTTTTGTCTTTGAGGTTTCAGACTCAGCAGACCCTCTACTCTAGTTCAGGCACTCAGCAGATTATCCGTCTCAGCACCAGTAGTAGAAGACTCAGTGATACTGGACTCAGCAGGAGCAGTATACTGAAAGGAGTCAGTGGAACTGAACTCAGTAGGAGTAGTTCACTGAACTCAGAGCTGATCTTCAGTAGAACCAACTCTGCAGGAGCATGCTACTAAATCAGAGATCAGTCTCAAGAACGGCCGCACGCCTCTTCGACCGTCGGGATCTTTGAAGTCATTTCAGCAGAGTCAATACGAGGAAGAGAGAAGTCAACTTCAGATCTCCTTGAAGTCTGTTCTGTCTCAACCTCCTTCTGAACCTCGGCCAATGACAAGCAGACACGTACTCTATACCTACTAAAGCTGCAAGTCAACAACTTTCCAGAAATGGAGGGAAAGGACACTGCCACCATACTTCAAAAGAGTCGTTAACTACCCAAAAGAGAGAGACAAATGATCGTCGTCTCCAACGGATCTATTCTAATCTCTTCTCTATAAATAGAAAGATAAATCAAATTTGAAGCTCACGAAAAACACGAAAATAACGAAGAACACACGAGAGCACACACAGAGCATTCAAACAAGCAAATTCGAAAAGCCTAAGTCTTCCGTAAGAAGTTCGAAGAATCTATCTCCGGCGAAAGACTACATTCCAGCTCTTAGGGAACCAAGCTGAACTGCTTAATACAACCTCTAGTATCCAAACGACGATACACGAACCCAAAGCGATATTCAGTTGTTCGTCATTCTACAAGCCACATCCTTGTTCCCTATCCCTTTAACCTAAGCTCAATAGAATACATCCATAGCTTAGACGAAGGAGTTCACCTTTGAACTGATCCTTATTGTAAAGGACTCCTTCACAGTTGGAGAGTTTTTCAAACACTCAGTTTGATAACTGTGTAAACCGAGACTTGCTCAGTATAAATCTCAAGACCAGTGTTTGTCCAGCGTATAAACCGACTGAGACTATCTCAGTATAATAAATACTTTTCTGATCTTTCGGGACAGTGGACGTAGGATTCTCTTGTCCGAACCACTTTAAAAATCTTTGTGTCCTGTGTTCTGTCCTTAACTGTTGCATTGATTTACTGTTCATACTGAAAACATCTTTTAAATCATTCAACTGAGTTTCAGCAAACTTAACAGACTGCACTAATCAACTGAAACTATTTTGATAAAAACGTTTTTCCCACTTAACTGAATTTGGGCCTACACTATTCCGCACCACTGAACTCTATTTGTAAGATACCGAATTCGACTCTCGCCGCCTAGCGAGATCTCGCAGAGTCGGCCACTCGCCACACAATTCAAAACAACTTATCTGCTCTGCTGAACTTGTTCAGTACGACATCATCCTGAAAAAGGACTGTTCGTGTTTAAGTTGAGAAAATCGGTTTTCAGGTGATTTACCCCCCCTCTACACCTGAACGTGCTCTCGGGACCAACAATTGGTATTAGAGCAGGAGTTCTATAAGACTCTTGTTATTCTGATACTGGTCTACTTGAACGGATCCAAAAAACATTTTCACTGCATATCATTCTTCATTCATATCATTATCTATCATGTCTGATATGTCAGGGCTCAGGATGGTACCCATGTTCTCAGTAGAGAACTATGGTGTATGGCGGGTCACAATGGAAGCACATCTGACCTCTCTCCACGACAGCATGACAGAGGTTCTAGAGAACGGACCTATCGTTCCTATGATCGATAGCATCGTAGCTCAGGATCCAGCAGATGGAGGTGGAATGGTGACCGGGAAGAAGATCCCCAAGGACAAAAGTCTCTTCACCCCAGAGGAAAAGAAGCTTCACAATTTAGACCGCGTCGCCAGAAACGCCATACTGACCACCCTGAGTGATTCTTATCTCGGAAGAGTTCAAGACTGCAAGTCTGCGAAAGAACTTTGGGATGCTCTAGCGCTACTGAGTGGGGGGACTTAGAAGATCAAAGTAAATAAACTCGCGCTGGAACTCCAAAAGTTGGAGAGACTGTCCCTCATGCCTGGTGACACCATTGAAGATCTCAACGTCAGATTTACGGATCTGATGAACTCTTTCAGCGGGTTGGGAAAGACATTCTCCAACCGAGAGATGAATCACAAAATTTTGAGGGCATTGCCAGACGGTTACTGGACCCCCTTTGCTACTTTATTACGTTATTCTGATTTAATTATTGTTACTCCTGACCATATCTTTTCAGAACTTAAAGCAGAGGAATTCGAGTTTGGCTTACCTCAAAGGAACTAGAGAGCGTGAAGCTGACACTCAAATCAACCATGCCTTTAAAGCATCTGTCAGCACAGCAGCTCCAGCGACTAGTAAGGCTGAACCTTCACTTAGTGATATACAAGAAGGAAATCTAGCCAAGAAGTACGCGGTGCTTGCCGTAAAGTATCAGAAGGAGAAGGAGAGGCGCAGAAAAGTGACTAAAGCTCTCAGAGAATCTAAGGGTAAGTCTGAATACACGCCTAAGCGCACTCCTGACTCGCATACTTCTGAATGCAGGAAAAAGGATGACTCAGCAAAGTCAAAAGACAGTGAAAGCAAGGAAGAAAGAGTCACCACCTGCTATAACTGCAAGAAGCCAAGACACTATCAGTATGACTGTCCTGAGCTTAGTACTACTGAACGAGCAACACGCAAAGCAAGAAGGGAGAAATTCATCAAGAAGAGGCAAGCATACATTACTGGTGAACTCTCAGATGACTCAGATGAAGTCGACTCCTTCATGGATTCATCTGACGATGAAGCAGCTTTCATGGCCTTAGAGCTTGAAGCTGAAGAAGATGCTGAAAAGTGTCTCATGGCAGGAGAAGAGGATGAGGTAAACTCTCATGAACCATTTAATTCCTCTTCACACTGCACACACGACACTCTTTCAAGTGCAGACGAGAATCTAGACATCGCAATCGCATATGAAGAACTACTCGACGAGCAGATTCAGATGAGTTCGCAGCTCAGTAAGACTCTTCAGGAATTGGATACCCTGAAAGTGGAGAATCAGAGACTTTCTTAGGAGAGTCAGGTTGCTACTGAGTTAGAAGGACTTGTGTTGAGACTCAGGGAGGAGATAAACTCTCCTGAGGCCAAAGTCTAAGCATCAAGAAGATCGAATTCCAGTCTTGACCAAAGACTTGACTCAGAAAGATACTAAACTGAGTCTACTGAAGCAAGAGTTGTCAGGACTTCAGACCGAGCATGAAACGCTGAAGAAAAGTGATGGTGTCTGGAGGAACCTGATGATAGAGCGATACATGGGCGCTGAAAAGAAGCTGGAGGCTATGCTAGCAAGCAACAAGCCCAAGCATTGCAAGGAGGGACTTGGATTCAACCAGGGAGCCTCCTCATCTGCCCCCGTACGCTCAGAAAACCGGCTAGCTGATAGGTTTGTTCAAGGGGAAACCATCAATGCAGACATGCTGAACCCCCTACCCAAGAAGAAACAGAAGATGAAGGCACCTCATCCTAGTCATCACCACTCTGACAAAAAGATCAGCACCAGATCACCCCAGTTCAGTCAAGGGGGAACCAGCAAAGCTAAATGGGCTGATCAGTATTGACCTCCACAACTGACTCATCCAGCTCAGTATGGGTCATATTATGTACTATGATCCAATAGTCAGGAGAGGATCCAAGAGTCAGAAAAGGAAGAAGAAAGCCATGCAGAAGGCAAAGGTCAACAGTCCACCCACTCAGAAGATCAGGACTCCTGAACCTGGAAAGCCTCAGAAGTCAGCAGACCAGTCCAGTGGTCAAATATGTTGACACAAGTGGAAAGAAACTGTCTGAGACCACCATGGTCGTAAGACAGATATGGGTTACCAAAACTAACATCTAAGGACCCCAAATCAAAAATAAAGGGTACCTAAATATAATTCTGTTTTGCAGGTGCACAAGGACCCTTGGTATGTGGATAGCGGATGCTCAAGACACATGACGTACCAAAAGGACTTGCTGAAGAATTATACTACTAAAGAAGGACCCCGAATCGAGTTTGGAGACAATGCTAAAGGCTACACCAAAGGCTAAGGAACACTCAGCATTGGAACAACAACAGTTCCAAGAGTATCATATGTTGAAGGATTTCAGCATAACCTTCTCTCTGTTAGTCAATTTTGTGACAATTCGAATAGAGTGATTTTTGACGCTGGTTTCTATGATGTTATTGATAAATCCACAGGGAAAACAATGTTATCAGGTTCGTGCAAGAAGAATATCTATGTAGCTGACTGGATCTCAGCTGAACCTGAAGTTTGTTTGTTGGCAAAGAATGACAACAGAACGGGGTGGCTTTGGCACAGAAGACTCAGCCATCTCAACTTCAAAACGCTCAAAAATTGGCTAGAAACACTCTAGCAAGAGGACTGCCGAATGAAGTATTCAGCAAAGACACTCAGTGTGAAGCATGCCTGAAGGGAAAGCAAACAAGGAATCGAAATCCGCCAGTTCCATCTCCTTCCACTGATGGAATCCTTCAGCTGCTACATATGGATTTGTTCGGTCCAGTCTCTCTAGTGACGATCAGAGGCAAAAAGTATGCATTAGTGGTCATTGATGACTACTCACGCTACACATGGGTCATATTTATTGCCAACAAGTCTGACGTCAAAACAGAGCTACCAACGCTTCTGAAAAGGTTTAGTGTCGAGAAGAACACCAAGATTATCAAAATACGTTCAGACACAGGCACTGAGTTCCTGAATTTCATGGTGGAGGAGTTCTGTAAAGTAGAAGGCATAGAGCATGAGACGTCTGCTGCGCGCACGCCTCAACAAAATGGGGTTTCTGAGAGGAAGAATCGTATACTCAAAGAAGCAGCAAGAACCCTGCTCGCAGACTAAGGACTCCCAACCAAATTCTGGGCAGAAGCTACTGACACTGCATGTTACACTCAGAACCGATCTCTACTGACAAAGCAGCATAAGAAGACACCATATGAACTATGGAATGGCAGGAAGCCTTCTCTATCTTATTTCCATATTTTTGGGTGTTCGTGCTTTATTCACAATAATGGGAAAGATCAGGTGAAGACTTTTGATAGCAAGTCAGACCAAGGAGTGTTCTTAGGATACTCCCGGGTCAGCAAAGCCTTCAGATTCTTTAACTATCAGACTCTTTGCGTGGAGGAAAGCCCTCATGTTGTTTTTAATGAGTTTACTACTGAAGACAGGAGCAGAAACTCTAAACCTAAATCTGAGGACATCAATAAGCAGCTACATGATCTGAGCTTAAAAGATAAAGTCGAAAAGATCCAGCTATGTTGGGATGATGATTCAGATGAGGAAACTGAAGACAAATCTACTGAATCTCAGCCAGCAGTAGAAGTAGCTGAACAGATTGACTCTCCAGAACAGAGTCAATCCCAGGTAACTCAGGTCGATGAAGAAACCCCAGTGGTAACTGAGACCTCTACTGAGAATAATAATTCAAGGGGAACTAATGATGTTCCTAAGCTAAATGCCCCTGAACCTGGTGACTCAGTAGATCACACTCTTGTAACTGAATTGCTTCAATCTCAGAATAGTACAACTGAAATGCCTAATTCACCTACTATCTGTGTTGAACAAATTTCAAATGAAGAGTTGAAACATCGTAGATCGTGGGTGGATGTTCACACTTCTGATCTAATTATAGGAGATCCTTCAGCGAGCGTAAAGACAAGATCCAGATTCTGTCAGGGAGAAAGCGCCTTATATTCATGCTTCTTGTCTACTGAAGAACCTCAGTCAGTTGAGGATGCACTGAAAGATGCTGACTGGATCATAGCCTTGCAGGAGGAGCTGAATCAGTTCACGAGAAATGAAGTTTGGGAGCTTGTTAACAGACCCCGACATCAACATGTGATTGGAACAAAATGGGTCTCCAAGAACAAGCGAGATGAAAACAACGTCATAGTAAGAAATAAAGCAAGACTCGTGGCAAAAGGCTACTGTCAAGCTGAAGGGATAGATTTCGATGAAACGTTCACTCCAGTTGCAACATTGGAGGCAATCAGACTATTCCTAGCCTACGCAACACATCAAAGATTCAGAGTATATCAAATGGATGTGAAGTCTGCTTTCCTGAACGACGTACTGAAAGAAGAAGTCTATGTGGAACAACCTCCCGATTTTCAGCAGGAACATCAAGTTTATAGACTCAGAAAGGCTCTGTATGGGTTAAAACAAGCACCCAGGGCTTGGTACGATACCCTGTCTGAGTTTCTTCTTTAGAAAGGTTTTCAGAAGGGCACAGTAGACCGCACATTATTCAGCATTCAACTGGAAGACGACCTATTACTTGTGCAGATCTACGTAGATGACATCATCTTCGGCTCGAAGAACGTCATCATGTGTCAGCAGTTTGAGAAAATGATGAAGGATAAGTTTGAGATGTCAATGATGGGAGAGATGAACTATTTCCTTGGCTTTCAAGTCAAACAATCTGAGAAGGGAACGTTCATCAATCAAGGCAAATACACTCGAGACCTCATCAAGAGATTCGGTTGCACATCCGGCAAACCAATCAAGATCCCGATGAACACGAATATGAAGATTGATCTTGATAAAGAGGGAGTATCAGTAGACCAAACTGAGTTTCGTGCTATAATTGGTTCCTTATTATATTTAACAGCTACTTGTCCTGACATAACTTATGTTGTAGGTGTCTGCGCTCGATTTCAGGCGAATCCAAAGCAGAGTCACATGGACTCAGCAAAGAAGATTCTCCGCTATCTCAGAGGAACACCTGACATGGGTTTATGGTATCCAGCTGATGATAATATTGAACTAACTGGTTATTCTGATGCTGACTATGCAGGATGTAGAATTGACCGAAAGTTAACTTCTGGAACGTGTCAGTTCCTCGGCAGTAAGCTGATTTCATGGTTCTCAAAGAAACAACATTCATTAGCAACGTCAACTACTGAAGCTGAATACATGGCTGCCAGAAGTTGCTGCGCCCAAATCGTTTGGGTGAGATAGCAGCTACGCGACTATGACGTCATTTAGAATGAAGTGCCGATCTTCTGCGACAGTACCAGTGTTATTGCAATCACTCAGAATCCTGTACTTCATACTAGATGCAAGCACGTGGACATCAGACACCACTTCATTTCTTGCCATGTCGAAAAAAAAGAATATCAGGATGGAAAAGATCCATACTGACCATCAAAGGGCTGATATACTGACCAAGCCTCTTGCTGAAGCCAGATTCAGAGAACTTTCAGTAGAGCTAGGTCTGCTGGACCCTACTGACTCCAGTCAGTAAGAGGATTCAGGAGAGGAGCATTCAGTAAGGGGGAATGTTCACTCTCAGTACTGAGTAAAATCAGTACGTAGAGACTCATCAATCATCCACACGAGTGATCAGCTGACTACGATGTTCAGCTGACAGGTTTGCGTATCTCTACTCAGTAGCCTATATATCAATTCTGTGCATTTATGAATCAGATTCAACATCATATTCAATGCCTTAGGAAATGTCATTTAATTTTTAACGGATCACATTTAATACACGACATTCTATGTACAAGCATGCTGAAGTTTGCCACGCATTAAATGCATGTCGTATCAAGTTACTACTTAGGCTATTTACAACTGGCTTTTGACTTAGGCGGCTAATTTGATCATTGCCTATTTTATAAAACCTAATCCTAGCCGTCCATCTCAAAAACGCGTTCAAACTGAACTATTAATCTTTAACTGTTTATCTTCTCTAATATATATATATTCGTTTAAAATCTTTGAAACCGCCATTTCATATCTGCAAATATCTGAAGTACCCGAGATTTTTTGAGATCCTTATTATCTTCTATCTAAACTCTCTTCAAAAACTTCAGAAAATCTTTTGGTAATTCTTCAATGATCATTTAGTATCGTATGCTCTTATCTCTTTTATACTTTTGTCGATACTGACCTATACTGTGTATGCGGATTATTAAAATGACAGGAAACACGGTTATGACTCCTGCCGATATGCGTGAGATCCTGAAGAAGGAGTTTGATGAGTGTGACCTGGATTTCATGGAGGAGATCTTCTACGCTCTCCGAGAAACCAGCTTGGAATGATTCTTGTCAAGGAGGCCGACCTTCTTCCTCCCGCGACAAATAACAGAGATCTACTCGAATTCTGATTCAGTAGACGGAGACATCAGAGGGAGTTTCGTCGTCCATACAGTAGGCGATCCCTCTCGCACTGACATGGAAGTGAAGTAGATGTCTATTCGAGAAGCCCTTCAGAGAAGCTTCAATCTTCCCAACACAGGATTCACAACGGTCGCATATAAAGATGATCTAATGGACGAGTACCTTACTGAGTTCTACGGGAAGCCAACAGTATTCAGAGCTGCCTTTCCCAAGAACGCAATGCTCCCTCAGTACAGAGCATTGGCGTACATAGTGACTTAGTTGCTGACAAGTCAAGCAGGCTCTTTTGACCAAGTGTCAAGGCCCAAGCTGCAACTGATGATGGCCATATATGATCGGGCCAAGATCAACTGGACTGAGTTTTTCCTCAGAGAGTTTATGACGCAATCAGCTAAATTTGATAAGGTATCCAATCGGCTCAGCGTCAAAGGGAAGCTCCTCTACGGACTGAAACTCTCAGTCATGATCGAGGATTTCTGCGCGTCTGACAAAATCACCTTCGCGGACAAGCAATACTTCAACGTGAATAAAGTCGATTCCCGCAACGAGGCATCAGCCCTTCAACAGATTGGCTCAGGGCCAGCTGCACCTAAGGATGGGACTCAGCAGACCTCAACGCCGAAGAAGAAGAGGTCCCCACCTAAATCCACGCCTAAGGTACCAACCAAGAGGCTGAAGAAGGTCAGCGAGGTTGTGCCTACTGAGGCTGAGGTGGAACCAGAGGCTGTCATTACTCAGCCGCCTCTACAGCTGAGAGACGAGCCAGAATCTTCTGAGAAGACTCAATCAGTGGAGAAGATCGTCTCCACTGAATATGGAGAAACAGTGGACCAAGGGGTCCCAGCTGAAGAAGTTCAGGCTGAAGAAGTTCAGACTCTGGAGAGCCCCTTGGACGTCCCTCCACTCAGCAGCATCCCATCTGCTGAGAAACAGGCGTCTCCGATTGAAGTCGAGGACTCGGAGACAGCCTCGGAGTCAGAATCTGTCGGGATGGAGGCCTCATCTCTCAAATCCAGAGCCTCCCGAGAGATTGCTGAAGTGATTCCAGAGATCGCCAGCCACTCAGATCTTGTCCCATTGGCTAGGCAGTCGAGGCTCCACATTTTGATAAGGTTCCGTGAATGGCACAATCCCGAAGAGACTAGTCATTCACCATTCCCCGTGAACGCTTCCACGAGGAAGAGCTGCTCATAAGGGGGAAGATTAGCTACTCAGAGCCATCTGACCTTGGCACGCTCGAGGATTTAAGGGCGGCTATGCTCGCTCTACTGAACGACAGATAGCCTGTCTCAGCACCTGGGCCCTCAGATAGGTCTGACCCCGATGGTCAGGACCCACCCCATGATTCAGGTCCTGAGAAGCCTGATGAGGGAACTCAACAGGACAAGGATGCCACCGCATCTACTGCCGACCCTCCACTCAAGGATCCTTGGTCCTCGGGCGCATAGTGGCCGGTACTTCGAAAGTAGCCGATCCCCCGCTCGCCTTCTTCTCCAATCCGTCGAAGTAGCACCCAACTCAAAGAGCCATCGTTCGAAAATAGTAGCCAGGGCATTGAAGAATCAAGGCACACAAAATCGCCTACTTGCCCGTACCGTCCACAAAACTTGGCGGCAAACCACTAAGGCACAGAGTGCAGAGCTGCAGGGACTCAGAACAGCCATTTCTACATCTGAAGTCCCTGACTTCTCCAGCATTCTGACGAATGCCTTAGCTGCGCAGAGAGCTGACTTTGAAGCTCAGCTAAAGACGATTCAGGAAGGCCAGGACAAACTGTTGAATGTATACAAGGCCGCTCAAACTGCTCATACTGAATCTGTCACTGCTATCTCTCACGCCAATGAACTCAGAATAGGAACTATTCAGAAGGCCGTTGAAGACAAGGTAGAACAACAGCTGAAAGAGTTCAAGGCTGCGGCTGATCTCTCACACAAGAAATACAACGATCAGCTGATCAATGAGAGAAACGAGCTGTTTGAGGCACTGACAAAGATACATAATAAGATGGATGATCTGTCAACCTCATACAAAAGCCTGAACAAAAAGGTATCTGCTCCGCCCCCAACCCTAATTGCTGATGCCAAAAAGGGGGAAGGTTTAGTAAAGAAGGGGGGAGGTGTAGTGGAAAAAGCAACCAAGGAGCTGACACCGAAAGCTCCAAAGAGAACAAGGTCAGTAGCAGGGGCAACTTCAACTCAGTCATCTGCCCCTATTGGACCAACTGAAACTGGCGAGGCCCAGGGTGTCTCTCACCCAATGCATCATCAACTGAGACTGGCCCAAGTGGCTCAGGAGCCAAAGAAGTCACAGCTCAGGCTACTCAAACTCCTCTTGATATTATAAAGGAAGTAGTTGAGTATGCTGACGAGGAGGACTCAGAAGAGGAAGAAGCCCTTCTTCCTCCTCCAGTTGCCGGTAAAGGCAAAAAGGTACTAAAACTCCCCACCCCTCCCTCCAAGAAGAAAGGACCCAGGAGGTTCATAACCTCGGAGGAGGAGGCTCAGATAGCCGCAGATGAGAAGCTGGCTAGGGAGATAGCCGAAGCTGAAACAGCCAACAAACCTAAGAAGAAGCCTGTCAAAGGCAAAACTAAGGCTCCAGCTGGAGGCAAAAAAATAGGTGCTAGGCAGCCTCCTAACACGCTTAAACTCAGCGACGAGGCTGATAAAGAAAAGGAGAAGGAGCAGCAGCAACATCAATCTACTGGGCAGCAGGGGACTTCCAAAGAAAAATCATCAACGCCTGCTGACTCAGAAGAAGAGCCACCTCACAAGCCCTCCTACACTGTCTCGAAGGCACAGGAACAAGAGCTGGAAGAAATCTGGGCTCAGTTAGACAGATACTTATACAGAGGTAAAGAGGCCAGGCAAATTGAAGCAGCCAGAGAGAGAATAAGGATGGCAGATCTTGAAGCTCTCAGGCTGAGAACTGAAAAGGAAGCTAGTCAGAGGATCCCTGCAAAGGCTGATATCCCCTATAGATACAGGAGATTCAGGAAGCCTACAGATCTGAAGACTCATAGATGACCTAGAACAGATGAATGGATACCAGTAGAATTCACTCAGAGGTGGGAAGCACTGAAGATCGAGTTCATAAAAAGGAACTATTTCTGGAGATTTTGGTCTGAGAAGCGCAAGTCAGTGGCTTATACTGAATGGATCATGAGAGCTGACTTAGATATGTATGCCGACCGCAAAAAAGTCGTTAAAGAAAATGTTGAAGTCGAGTTCCGGACCCTGTAATCCTGCCACCCCCACAGAGACTTGATGGATCTATTCACTATGGAGTAATAGAGAAACAAGTGAAGGACGCTGATGAAGCCAAATTCCTTGATGAAGAAGACCCAGCGGACTTTGCTGAGATACTGAAGCTGAGAAAGGTCACTTATCGCATGTATGGAGTGCCTCTTCCTGAAACTCAATCTCAAGATTTCAAAGACAGAATTAGGCAGTTCAAATGACTCCTTGCTTCTGTACTCTCTTTGTGTCTTTCTTTCTTATTTCTAGTCTAGTAGAGATGTAACTGTACTGATATTTTCTCATATATATAATATATCTCTGTTTGGCTTTGACAATATCTTATTGTCTGAATAGCCGTGTTGGTTTATGCTTAACACTTAGAATCACTGAAGTAATTACTGACTTACACACTCACTGTCTGTTATTTATTGTCAGTTGTTGCTTAGCTAGATTCTGATAGACTTGATAGCATAAGGGGAAAATGTTGTTAAGACAGGGAGAAATTGTTTTTTAGACTCTGTATTTGTTCTGACTTTCTGCCCTGATCCCCTCAATAGTCTAGGACTTAAAGAACAAATCCACTGATCCTACTTGTAATACTTTGTAAGGAGCTTTGTTTCTGATAAGTCATAGTGTTAGGTTGTTTAGTTGATAGTTGTTAGGTTTTGGCATCATCAAATAGGGGGAAAATGTTGGGTGATGATTCTATCCTCAGCAGTATTGATAAATAGTAGGAAACGACTCAGTCTTCTGTGGTATCATACGCTCAGTAGCCTTGTGCTCTGAATAAGTCTGTGAAGATTTGAAGATCACAAAACCCTATATTGATTGGTGAACCATTACGTTGTAATTTGTTTTGTCTCTGAGGTTTCAGACTCAGCAGACCCTCCACTCTGGTTCAGGCACTCAGTAGATTATCCGCCTCAGCACCAGTAGTAGAAGACTCGGTGATCATCGACTCAGCGAGAGCAAGATATCGAAAGGAGTCGCTGGAACCGAACTCGGCAGGAGTAGTTCATCGAACTCGTAGCCGATCTTCGTAGAACCAACTCAGCGAGAGCATGTTACCGAATCGGAGATCGGCCTCAAGCAACGGCCGCACAGTCTTCGACCGTCGGGATCTTTGAAGTCATTTCAGCAGAGTCAATACGAGGAAGAGAGAAGTCAGCTTCAGATCTCCTTGAAGTCTGTTCTGTCTCAACCACCTTCTAAACCTCGGCCAATGACAAGCAGACACGTACTCTATACCTACTAAAGCTGCAAGTCAACAACTTTCCAGAAATGGAGGGAAAGGACACTGCCACCATACTTCAAAAGAGTCGTTAACTACCCAAAAGAGAGAGACAAAGGATCGTCGTCTCCAACGGATCTATCCTAATCTCTTCTTTATAAATAGAGAGATAAATCAAATTTGAAGCTCACGAAAAACACGAAAATAGCGAAGAACACACGAGAGAACACACAGAGCATTCAAACGAGCAAATTCGAAAAGCCTAAGTCTTCTGGAAGAAATTCGAAGAATCTATCTCCGGCGAAAGACTACATTCCAGCTCTTAGGGAACCAAGCTGAACTGCTTAATACAACCTCTAGTATCCAAACGACGATACACGAACCCAAAGCAATATTCAGCTATTCGTCGTTCTAGAAGCCACATTCTTGTTCCCTATCCCTCTAACCTAAGCTCAATAGAATACATCCATAGCTTAGACGAAGGAGTTCACCTTTGAACTGATCCTTATTGTAAAGGACTCCTTCACAGGTGGAGAGTTTTTCAAACACTCGCTTGATAACCGTGTAACCGAGACTTGCTCAGCATAAATCTCAAGACCAAGTGTTTGTCCAAACAGACAAACCGACTAAGACTATCTCAGTAAAATAAATAGTTTCCTGATCTTTCGGGACAGTGGACGTAGGATTCTTGTGTCCGAACCACTTTAAAAATCTTTGTGTCCTGTGTTCTGTCCTTAACTGTTGTATTGATTTACTGTTCATACTGAAAACATCTTTTAAATCATTCAACTGAGTTTCAGCAAACTTAACTGACTGCACTAATCAACTGAAACTGTTTTGATAAAAACGTTTTTCCCACTCAACTGAATTTGGGCCTACACTATTCCGCACCACTGAACTCTATTTGTAAGATACCGAATCTCGACTCTCGCCGCCTAGCGCATCTCGGTAGAGTCGTCACTCGCCACACGATTCGAACAACTTATCTCGGCTCATCGAACTTGTTCAAGCACGACATCATCCTGAAAAAGGACTGTTCGTGTTTAAGTTGAGAAAATCGGTTTTCAGGTGTATTCACCCCCCCTCTACACCTGAATGTGCTCTTGGGACCAACACTGCTGATATGACTTCAAAGATCTTGACAGTCAGAAGAATGTCTGGCTATTGTTGAGTCTGATCTTTGATTCAGTAGCATACTCCTGCTGAGTCGGCTCTACTAAAGATCAACTCTGAGTTCAGTGAACTACTTCCGCTGAGTTCGGCTCCACTAACTCCTTTCGCATATCTTGCTCCCGCCGAGTCCAAGATAACTGAGTCTTCTACTTTTGGTGCTGAGGCAGATAATCTACTGAGTGCCTAGACCAGAGCAGAATGTCTGCTGAGTCTGAAACCTCAGAGACAAAAACAGATTACAACGTAATGGTTCACCAATCAATATAGGGTTTTGGGATCTTCAAATCTTCACAGACTCTTTCAGAGCACAGGGCTACTGAGTGTATGATACTGTAACGTCTCATTTATTTTTTCTTTTAATGGGGGACAAATATTTATTTTTCTTTTAGTGGGGACAAACGTTTTTTTTCTCCTTTGCTTATATAAACCAACGTCTCTTTCTCTTCTTTCTTCTTCAATCTTCTTCATCTTTCTCATATCATCTTCAAGCATCCAACCAAGGTTTTCATTAAATTGCATGTGTAGATAGAGATGCAAGCATCAAGAAATGTTTAAGTTTCTTTGTTATGCTATTTAGATTCTGCCGTGAGTTCCAGGGACGAATTCATGATCGTTTGTTAATTGAAAAATTCAAGAAAAATTTTAAAGATGAATTTTAAGATGTCTGTTACGTCTCTGCAAAGTTTCATGATTTTTGGCCAAGTATTTATATTTTTTATGAATTTCTAATTTTATGCTGCCGAAGAACAATGCTTTCTGGATAGAGTTTAGAAAAACATCTATATCTCACTCCACAAAAATGGTTTTGACTTGATTGTTTTTCCTAAATATTCTACACTCGTAGAGGTTCGTCAAAATATTTATTTTGTATTTTTAATGTATTCGTACGAATTCAGTTTAATGCAAATGTTCGGGTGTTCAGTTGGAGGATGCAGTTTTCGTATTTGGATTTTTGGGGATAGTATTCTGTATTTTCTGAAGTCTTCATTTATCCATATAACATGAAATTTTGATATGACATTTCTACGTATGTCCCCTAGATACGTGTTAAATATTAGAATTTTTAGAGTGTGTTTTGTCCCTCAAACGTATAGATAAAGGACAGTAGGTCGAAACTGATCCTATTAGCACAATAGATATAGTTTTATTTGTATAAATTATTTAGGATCTGATTCGAGTTTTTGGGGCTTATTGACACGACAGCTATGGTAGTATTTAGGAAATTTTCAATCAGAAAATACTATATAGCTTATGGAATTATCATGCATTTTATTTGTATGAATAGTTATTTATAAATTCGTATTTGTATTGAATATATTTAGGTGTGGGCGATTAAGATATTAAATTATCTTATTATTGTTCAAGTCATTTGCAATGGAATCAAGGTGTGTGGACTCTAACTTATGCTGTTGATTTATGATTATCCTTATTGATGTGATTATAGACATGTATTATTTCATGTTCATTATGAGATGGTTCTTGGATTTACTAGTGGTCATCCTTCATTTTAACATTTCAATGTTCTTGGATTGGCTATCTAGTTATCCTTCATTTTTAACCTCTTGTGAGTGTTCTTTGATTTATTATTTAGTCATCCTTCATTTAAACATTTCATATGTTCTTGGATTGACTTTATAATTATCCTTCATTTTAACCTCACGGTTGTGCACAACTTATCATTTTCCGCCTTTGTGGTGATGTGATAGGTTGCCTTTGTAGTAACGTCATGTGAATTATTACATTTGTCACGCGGTTATATCAGTTTGGATAATCATAGCATATGTCCCACATTGAGTGTACTATGTATACTCATCCCTCACTAATCATTTCAGGAAAATGAGCTCGGAGGCGTGTGGAAGATCGAATGACGCACTTGTACTTTGCTTTTAAAGATTTCTTCGTACTGTATTTTTGGAAAACCTCATCTTATTTATATTTTCGCTGCTTAAGTTTATTTTGAAGCTACATTTGGATTTGAATAAATAAAATTTCTACACAGTTTTCTCTATATTATTATTTTGTGCTTCTTTATAAAAGTTAAAGTTGTTATTTAAAAAAATGGGGCGTTACAAGTGGTATCAGAGCGGGTTTACTTTCCTGTAGACTCGAAAAAAAAAAAACTTATTTTTATGTCTACAAATGTTTTCCATCTATAATATTTCAAGAGTCATTCGATCGCTACACGCTCCAGCTCTAAGGTAAGTTTTAGATTCCTTGATATTAGTTATATTTCGAACAATTTGATTGACTGTCTTATTTCTATATGAACTTAGTCACAGAATTAGTGTAAGTAGTAAAACTTGAAGGCTTTCCCTATTTTAGGATGATGAACATTCCAAGAAGGCCCCGAACTGGAAGCGTAAGAAGGAACCCGCAAATGGTGAGGAATCAAACTCCACCTATTAATAATCGAAGCCAGAGGTACCAAACTCCTGCTACCAATAATCGAAGGGAGAGGGAACAAACTATAACAATAAATCAGAGGTCCATGGGCGATTTCTTCGGTGCCTTCCAAGATTTTATGACTCAAAGAAACACGGAGACACCGAGAGTTCCTACCAGCTCCGTATTGAGAGATTTTCGGAGTTATAACCCTCCGCAATTAAATGGTCGCGAAGAACCAGAAGCTGTTGAAAATTGGCTAGAAGCACTTAGTCGATGCTTCAGACACATCGAGTGCACAGAGGAGCAGAAGGTAGATTGCGCTGTCTTCCAGCTGATTGAAGATGCTGGCCGTTGGTGGAACGATGTTATCGCAACCATGAATGACCAAGAAAAGGCAGGTGTGACTTGGGCGACATTTCAAGACATGGTTTTGGAAGAATACTTTACCATGGAGTTCAAAATGAATAAGCAGATGGAGTTTTTCATGCTAAGCCAAGGGACCTCTACCGTGGCGGAGTATGAAAAGAAATTTAGTCGACTGTCAAGATACGCACCCCATCTGGTGGATACTGAGGAAAAGAAGATAATAAAATTTAAATGGGGACTTCGAGAAGAGTTAAAAGGGATTTTATATGTTTGCGACATTGCCAGCTATAGAAGGGTCGTGAAGAAAGCTGCTGACATTGCTACCAACCTAAATTTAAATAAGACTACCATGCAGCAAGCGAATAACAATGGCAAAAGAAAAGCGCCCATGATGAGCAGCAAACCGAATCTTCCGCTCAAGAAAGAGAGGTTTGAGGGAGGAAGTGGATCGAGACCAACGGAGGCAAAACCACAATGTTCCCAATGTGGGAAACATCATTATGGAAAATGTTTATTGGGTATGGGAGCTTGTTTTTATTGCCATGAAAAGGGACACACTGCTAATCAGTGTCCTAAACGAGGAGGTACTGGATCAGGCGCGACAATGACCGATCGTAGGGGTGGTCAAGGAAATAATAGGCCTAATGCAGGAGGAAACGCACAACCGGAAAGGAGGGGAAATGCACGATTCTTCTCCATAGCTCAGGTGGAGGATACCAAAGATCATGACGCCATGACGGGTACGCTATTAATCTTTGGTACTCCTATCGTTGTGTTATTTGATTCTGGAGCATCACATTCCTTTATTTCTGCTAAGTTGTGTGATGAGAAAGACATCGGTTGTGAGAACGAAAACTTCATGTTGAATGTAAGTATTCCGTCGGGAAAATTTATTAGAACTAATCAAGTAGCTCGAAGCTTCAAGTTGAACCTTGGGGAGAAAGAATTAGTAGCTGATTTATACTGCTTAGAAATGCGGGATTTTGGCATTATCTTGGGCATGGATTGGTTGAGCTGTAATTACGCGTTGATCAACTGTCACGAGAGGAAGATCGTGTTTCAACAGCCGGGAGAAAAAGAACTTATATTTCATGGAACGAGGATTGGAAATGCACCTATGATTTTATCGGCGATGAAGATTGTGAAGATGTTGAAGAGAGATGATTGTCAAGGATATTTGGTGAACATTGTAGCGAAAAAGAAGGAAGATCCAACAATTGAAAAGGTACCGGTCGTACAACATTATCTCGACGTGTTTCCCGAAGAACTGCCTGGAATTCCACCTAATAGGCAAGTGGAATTCACGATTGATTTAGTGCCCGGTGCCGCTCCGATATCAAAGGCTCCTTACAGATTAGCTCCCAAGGAATTAGAAGAACTGAAGACGCAACTACAAGAACTTGTGAACCAAGGGTATATTCGCCCAAGTGTATCGCCTTGGGGAGCTCCGGTTCTTTTTGTTAAGAAGAAGGATGGATCGATGCGAATGTGCATAGATTACCGTGAGTTAAATTGACTCACAATCAAGAATAAATCAAGAAGATCTGACACACGAGTAACAATCAAAGCTGCAACAACACACGTAGGAGGAAGGTAATCGATTCTTCACCTCCTATTTCCTTCAAAAACAATTATCACCAAATTGACGCCGTTGCCGAGGAACGGTATTATTTTTAGCCTATTTTTCTATTTATCTTTTGTGTTTTTTAAGTGTTGCATGAGCAGGTCTTCATGCCCTTTTCTACACTTTGATCCGAAAATTGAAAAGACTGCAAAAAGGAATAGGAAGGCGACAAAGCTGCAAAAGCAACAAGTTCTGTCGCAGGTAGCAACTGCTTCAACCGCTCGTAGAGGACAAAAACGTAAGCCGGTGACGAACCCGAGAACCAGAAGTTGAAATTGCTCTGACTAGCCAAGCGGACCACTTTTCTGAAGAGAGCAGTTTAGATTTTGTAGAAGAAGAGATGGGTGACGCGAATAACCCACCTTTGAGGATGAATACTGGATTGTTCGATATGGGTGAGGACGTAGCCGGTCTGTTGGTCCCGAAATTAAACGTTCAGGTGTAGGGGGGGGGGGGAAATACACCTGAAAACAATTTCTCAACTTCAAACACGAACAGTCCTTTTCAGGAGAGTGTCGTACTGAACGAGTTCAGTAGACCAAATAAGTTGTTCTGGATCGTGTGGTAGAGTGGCTGACTTTACTGAGGTCTGCTAGCTGACTTGAGTCAGAATTCAGTACTGTTCAACTAAAGTTCAGTATAGTGCGGAAATGTGTAGGCCTAAATTCAGTTGAGTTTAGAAAACGTTTTTAACAAATAAGTTTCAGTAGTTAGTGCGATCGATTAAGCTTGGCTGAAACTCAGTTGAATGATTTTAGAAAATACTTTCAATATGAACAGTAATCAATGCAACAGTTAAAACAGAAAAACAAACACAAAACACAGGCAGCTTTTAAAGTGGTTCGGATCCAACAATCCTACGTCCACTGTCCCGAAAGATCAGGAAGCTATGTATTATACTGAGATAGTCTCAGTCGGTTTGTACGCTGGACAAACACTGGTCTTGAGATTTATACTGAGTAAGTCTCAGTTTACAAAGGATCAAACTAAAGCGTTTGACAAACTCTCCAACTATGAAGGAGACCTTTACAATAAGGATCAGTTCAGATATGAACTCCTTCGTCTAAGCTATGAATATGATCTGGTGAGCTTAGGTTAGAGGGATAGGGAACGAGGAGGTGGCTTCTAGAGTGACGAACGGTTAAGTATAGACTTAGGTTCGTGTTCAGTCGCTTGGATACTAGAGGCTTTATTAACTCTGGTTCAGTTTGGTTCCCTATGAGCAAGTATGTCGTCTTTCGCTGGAGATTACTCTTTGAACTTCTTGCGGAAGACTTAGGTCGTTTCAAGTTGCTCGTGAATGCTCGTGTGTTCTTCGATTTCAAGGTTTTTGGTGTTCGTAGGTGAGCTTCAATTTGAATTGTATCCCTCTATTTATAGAGTAGAGATAAGGATAGATCCGTTGGAGACGACGATCCTTGTGTCTCTCTCTTTTGGGTAGCTAACGGCTCTTTCAAAGATTGGTGGCAGAGTACTTTCCCTCCATTTCTGGAAAGTTATTAACTTGCAGCTTTAATCAGAAAGTAGACAGCTGGCCGCTCGTCATTGGTCGAGGTTAAAGAAAGTAGGTGAGACAAAACAGACTTCAAGGTAGATCTGAAGCTGACTTCTCTCTTCCTTGTATGACTCTACTGATTTAGACTTAGTAAATTCTGACAGTTCAGAAGACTGTCTGGCCGTTGCTGAGTCTGATCTATATTCAGTAGCATGCTCCTGCTGAGTCGGCTCTACTAAAGATCAACTCGAGTTCCGTGGACTACCCCTGCCGAGTTCCGTTTCACCGACTCCTTTCCAGTATACTGCTCCCGCTGAGTCCTGTATCACTGAGTCTTCTTCTTCTTCTAGTACTGAGGCAGGTAATCTACTAAGTGCCTGAACCAAGATGAAGAGTGTCTACTAAGTCTCGAAACCCTCGGAGACGAACAACATATTACAACTGGATGGTTCATCAGTCAAAGTAGGGTTTTGGGATCTTCTAATCTTCAACAAATATTCAGAGCACTGGACTATTGAGTTATCTCTCAACAGATTGTGAGAAGACTGAATCATCTCCCAACACGGTCCAATCCAGATTACTACAAATGAGCAGATTGATGTAAAGCTCAATATGGTTGCTTCAATGCCAAAGTTCTACGGGAAGGCGAATGAGAACCCTAACTCTTTTCTGAAGCAGTTCAATCAAGTCTGTCATCTTCACAGACAAGGCAATTTGGATGCATTCAAGCTCAAGGCGTTTCCTTTCACACTTCAAGATGGAGCGCAGACATGGTTCTCAAGTCCTCGGCCGAATTCAATTTCCACATGGTCCCAAATGCGAGGGACGGACCGCCGAACTGGCCAGGCCGAGCAGTCTGGCAGAACCTGTAGCAATGTAGAATATTGAGGATGAAGTGCTGACTGATAGCGAGGGACGGACTGCCCAGACGGAGCCTAAAAATGTCATACCTCCGCTATTTCCTGAGGCAATGGAGAGGAAACGAACACCGAACAAGGACTACATGGATTATGTGAAGCTGTTCGGAAAGATGAAAATCAACATACCTTTCTTGGAGGCCGTGAAGATTCCCCGGTTTGGGAAATTTGTCAAAGACTTCATAGCGAGTAAGCTCTAGCAATCAGGGAAAGTATTGATGGATACGTCGGTGTCGACAATTATCCAGAAGATGCTTCCCGCCAAGTGCGTAGACCCAGGTATGTTTACTTTACCTTATCTTATGGGTAATGTGATGGCTAAACATGCGATGTGTGACTTGGGTTCATTTATTAATGTTATGTCATTGTCTGTGTATAATCAATTAACTAGAGTTGAATTGGTATCTATTAGGGTGATTATACAACTTGTTGATATGTCATGCAATGCTCCCATAGGCTTACTAGAAAATATCCTAGTCAGAATTAACAATTTTGTTTATCTAGTGGATTTCTATGTTATAGATACAAATGATACGCAAGTTGAGGGTACTGCAGATGTTTTGTTGGGTAGATCATTTTTGAAAACTGTGAAGGCTGTGATTGATGTTGATGAAGGTTCTAAAGTGTGATATATCATAATGAGATTTATGTTCATCATATAGCAAGTACACTTAAGAAACCTTATGATCATGAGAATGAAGTTGCATTATCTACTGACGAGATTGAGAGCTTTATCCAAGAATATCTTGAAACGCATTGGTTGCAGGATAAGATGGAACTCACTCCCACGAAGGGATTTACTGATCTGGATGCTAAAGACATGAGGGATGAAGAGATTAAAGACAGCATCATGGCACTTTATGCATCTCCCGAATTCGCAACTGTCAGCAGCGTCGCCCAGTTGCCCAGGCAGGCCGATTCTGACAGAATTCCGCCCTCGTTAGTAAAGCCACCAGTTCTGTAGTTGAAGCCACTTCCAATGCACTTGAAATACACCTATCTTGAAGATGATGAGACACTGTCAGTCATCATTAGCAAGGAGTTAACCCAACCCCAAGAGGAGGCATTGTTGGAAGTTTTGAAGAGGCACAAGAAGGCAATTGGATGGACTTTAGCCGACATCACCGGCATAAGTCTCGACAACTGTACTCTCTCTATTCATATGGAGCCTGACAGCAAGTCGTTCCTTGATCATCAACAGAAACTTAATCCCAACATGCGAGAGGTAGTGCTTAAGGAGGTACTGAAGCTTCTTTCCATGGGTATTATATACCCTATTTCGGATAGCAAATGGGTGAGTCACGTCCATGTGGTGCCAAAGAAGTCTGGTATCCAAGTTGTGGCGAATGAGAAGAACGAGTTGGTGCCAATGCGTTTGGTGACGGGCTGGCGTATGTGCATCGACTACAGAAAGTTGAATGAAGCTACACGGAAGGATTATTTTCCGTTACCCTTTATTGATCAGATGTTGGAGAGACTTGCGGGGCAAGCTTATTTCATCTTTTTAGATGGCTATAGCGGGTACTTCCAGATCTTTGTGAAGCAGGAGGATCAAGCAAGACCACATTTACTTGTCATTTCGGCACCTTCGCATATCACCGTATGTCATTTGGATTGTGTAATGCACCGGGCACTTTTCAAAGGTGTATGATGAGCATTTTTTCGGACTTAATCGAGGAGTGCATTGAGGTCTTCATGGATGATTTCACGATCTACGAGAATTTATACGAGAGATGCTCGATGAATCTAGATAAAGTCCTTGCCCGGTGTGTGGAGAAGAACTTGGCACTTAACTAAGAGAAGTGTCATTTTATGGTGACCGAGGGAATTGTACTAGGTCACGTGGTTTCTAGTCGAGGGATTGAAGTAGACAAGGCCAAGGTTGACTTGATTGCGAAGTTACCACCTCCTACATCAGCGAAGGAGATCCACGGTTTCTTAGGGCACACCAGATTTTATCGGCGTTTCATTAAAGACTTTGCAAAGGCAGCTTAACCACTCACAAGGCTTCTACAACAAGATGTGGAGTTCGTGTTTGATGATCAGTATAAGGAGGCCTTCGACCTCCTTCAGAAGAAGCTTACCACAATCCCAATTATGCATCCCCCCGATTGGAATAAGCCGTTTGAGATCATGTGTGATGCGTCCGACAGGGCAGTCGGAGCAGTTCTGGGGCAAAAAACTGGCAAAGAAAGCCATGTGATTTATTATGCCTCGAAGACACTTAACCCGGCTCAATGCAACTATTCTACCACGGAGAAGGAGTTGTTGGCTATTGTCTTTGCATTCGACAAGTACCGATCCTACTTGCTTGGTTCAAAGATCGTGGTGTATATAGATCATGCAGCGGTCAAGCATCTTCTATCCAAGAAGGAATCCATGCCCCGTTTGATTCGATGGATACTCTTGCTTCAAGAGTTTGATTGAGAGGTAAGAGACAAGAAAGGAGCAAAAAACCATGTGGCGCATCATCTCTATGTTGTTCCCGAATCGATTAAGGACTCTTTTCCGAGGAACATCTCTATGTTGTTCCCGAATCGTCTCTCCGGCCGGCCGTGGCCCCGCTCTGTACTTTTCGATGCAGTACTCGGCCCATCGCTCCAACCGGCCGATCGACCGATCTTGCTCCCGGAATGGCTTAATGCCATGAGTAAACTTTCTAAACTCCCTTGGTCTGCTAACATAGTTATTTACTTGACTTCCGGGCGACTTCCTTCCGATTTTACACATGCCCAAAAGATGAGACTGAAGAGTGAATGGAAACACTACTTTTGGGACTCTCCAATTTTGTGGAAGATGGGAGTCGATCAAGTACTTCGCCGCTGCATTCCTGAAGCAGAGCAAGGTGAGATTTTACATCATTGTCATTCGTCCCCTTATGATGGACATTTTGGTCTAAAACGCGTCTTGCCATAAAGGTTTTTGATGCGGGTTTTTCGGCCGACCTTATACATCGACTCCTAGAATTTTTGCAAAATATGTACACGTTGCCAAATGACCGGCAATATTTCCCAGAAGGATGAAATGCCCAAGAAGCCATTGCGTTTCTGTGAGATCTTTGATGTGTGGGGCATGGATTTCATGGGTCCGTTCCCGAGTTCCTACGAGAACTTGTACATTTTGTTTGCCGTAGACTACGTGTTTAAATGGGTCGAGGCTAAGGCCGTAAGGACTAATGATTCTAAAGTGGTTGTAGGTTTTCTTAGATCTAACATTTTTAGCAGATTGGGAGTGTCGATAGCTATCATTAGTGATCAAGGGAGCCATTTCTGCAACCGAACAATAGAGTCACTCATGAAGAAGTATGGTGTTAAGCATCGTATCTCCACGCCCTACCATCCACAAACGAATGGGCAAGGTGAGGTTTCAAATAGAGAAGTGAAAGCCATACTTGAGAAGACCGTGAACCCTTCTAGGAAGGATTGGAATTTGCAGTTAGACGATGCTTTATGGGCCTACCGTACTGCTTACAAAACACCCCTATGTATGTCTCCGTATCGGCTAATTTTTGGGAAGCTTTGCCATTTACCCATGAAATTGGAGCACAAGGTATGGTGGGTTGTTAAAAAGGTTAATATGGATCTGCACAAGTGCGCAAAGAAGAGGAAATATCAATTGCAAGAGCTCGAGGAGATCCGTCTTGAAGCCTACGACACCGCCATGAGGTACAAAGATCGTACCAAAGCGTGGCATGACAAGCACATTCGTGCTAAGAGCTTTGAAGAAGGCCAATTAGTGTTATCATACCAGTCACGACTCCGTCTCATGCAGGGCAAGCTTCGCTCTCGTTGGATTGGTCCTTTCTGAATTCGGGTCCGTCCGGCCCAGCTGGAGCGCTTTGCGATTTTGAAACTTGATACTAATGAAGAGTTCACCATCAATGGCCATCGTTTGAAGATCTACCATGCTGCTGAGATGTTAGAAGTTGTGGATGCATCGCTTATCCACTCCCTCTTATTCTTGCTTTAGAAGAAGAAGTCTAGCCGAAGACGATAAAGAGTAATCAACACGTGTAATCAGCACGCATTGGACCCGATTGCCTATTAGCCGACTTTCTAAGGGGTGTTTCTGCAATTCTGAACTGTGTGGGAGAATCAATTGATTTTCACTTGGGCCATTTTGCAATTTACACAAGTTTGGGGATTGAATTTGAATTTCCATCTCTTTCTCCCCCAAATTCGATCAACATCACCAATCTCCCACTTCACCATTTTTCTTCCCACGCTGCACTCACCCCCACTACTCCTCCTTTTCAAAATTATCCCCATTAGTGCAACCGCCATTCCCCCTTGCCCAACTCGACGATCATGGCTAGCTCGACTTCCGCCGATATTCTGTCTTCTGCGGCATCGCCAATTCACTCCGCAAACGCTTTGTCCTTCAGCACGCCTGGACAACAACCGCTCGTTGTCCTAATTTCAGTTTTCAACGACGACCCTGCTTCGTCTTCGCTGATGGCGGAGCCGTCCTCTCTCGCCGTCCACCGCGTCGGACCCACCGTAGTCGGTGTACCTTAGTACCCACTTCCACCGTACCCTTTGATGTCGAAGACGACGAAACTAAAACTCCCGATGCCGCTGCCCCTGCTAGCCCTGAGCTCGAGGCCGATGCGCCTGCTTCTCTTGAGCCCGAAGCCGTCGTTCCTCTACCGGACATTTACCACAACTTTCCTTTTCTTCAGATGCAGCACTTGATTCCGCCGACTACATCTTATGAAGGCATCAATTGGGTGACGTAAATTGGTGGCAGTTCGGGTTCTTTTGACCGACGAGTCTGAATTTGTGTCGTCGACTGACGATGAAGATGAGCTTACTCTCGAGCATATCTCTTTAGCTGATTCTAACGAATCCTTATCTTTTCCTCCTGCGCATGAGTACGACAACCTCATCGTCCTCCGTTTCCCTGACGAGGACGTGGTGCTTGCCCTTACGCATTTTGAGGAAGAACAATACCAGAAGCGGCTGTGTTCCAGTCTCAACAAGAATTACCGGAACGGTTGGGTTATGGACCATACCTTCCTGCGCTCCACTGGTGTTCTCGGTACGTTTTACGTATACTTTCGTAGAATAGGTTGGTTATGGCTGACTGAATCGCATCATTACCCTTGCTATCCTGCCTTGATCACTAAGTTCTTTACTACTTTTTCTTTTGAACATGTGACTGGGGTGTATGAAAAGTGTATTTCGTTTCGTCTGGCTGGTGTCTTTTATGAGTTATCTTTGGTTGAGTGGTCTGTGAGGTTGGGAATTGTGTGTTGGGAGGATTTAGAAATGGTACTTATGTTGCTACTCCTTGTGGTTTGCCTGCATCTCAATGTGATTATATAGGTTCTTTCCGTGCCTGGCGTCTACTTGCTCCTAGTGATACTCAAGCCATTTCGGACTTCTGTGTCTGATATATGTTTTGTGGCTGCTCCTGCTCTTCGTCTTTGTCATCAATTTGTTTGCCATAACTTGACTGGACGTTGTACTGGTTTTAATACTGTGACCGATAATGATCTTTACTTTCTGTGGTGCATGCATACGGGTCGGCGGGTTGATCTTGCATATTGGGTAGCTCGAAGCATGTATGATATAGCTAGTCATGTGACTAGACATCTTACTCTCTGTCATCTATTTGCCACGTTCCTTGCCCGGAATTTTGTCATTTTCGATGATTCTTTGTTGACCCGCTTGTCTGATCCCCTTCTTTGACCTTGAGTTGATGGGGCATACTAGGATTTGCTATGGGGAGCCTAATGGTACTGTTCGGTTTTATCCACCGGGACCTCACGTTCCGAGTGTTGTTCCCCCTATAGGTCCACAGGTTGGTGTTGATTCCGTCCAGGCGCTGTGTGACGAGGTGGTGCCCTTCGGCAGAGGTTTGATGTGTTGGAGCAGACAGTTTGTCTAGATTGCCGCCTCGGGGCGACAAGTGATGACATTATCCCCTTTATTTTTCTTTGTTCTTTTGGTTGTGTTTGTTTCTTTTTCTTTTCGTGATTTATGTGTTTGTTTTGCCTTCACTTGCTCTTCGGTAAAGATCAAGTGCAAGGAAGGTCGTCCTTGTTTTTGTTTGGAGTTTTGTCATGTTTCTCATTCTTTGTTTTTGTCTTTTCTTGCGTGAGGGCACACAAGGTTTTAAGTGTAAGAAGAGAGGTCTTTACGTCGTTTCACTTTGTATCGTCCTTTCTTTTGGGTCATCGAAGCATGCTAAAAATTAAAGTTTTTGATGCACTCTTGTTCTTGGTTTAAGCATGTTTGATTTGTGCTTTATGTTTCAATATACAAGCATGTTAGTGGTTGTGAAGAGTATGGCTTGGTGCGCATTTGTATGTAATTTGGGATGACGAATAATAAGTAAATTGTGGATCGAATTTTACACACTCCGTATATTAGACTTGAGCCTTTAAAGTAGGACACTTCCTACTAATTTCTTAGAGGGTGTTTGTCCACGAAGTTGCAATAAAGGTGAGTCACTTGTGATACGTGATAGGATGCACTAGGGATTAAACCATTTGGCTGCGACAATATTTTCCTACCTTACATTGTCCCCTAGTGCACAAATTTGAGCCTTGTTCGATTCTTTGATTTATTCAGAAAATATTAGCCGAGGCCTTTTGAGCTTTTGCTTTTCCCGTGTCATTGCATGTTTTACACTCTTAATTGAGATTAATCTTATTATGTATTCTTTGCCTACCTAATTGTTGCATGCTACGATATATATATATATATATATATATATATATATATATATATATATATATATATATATATATATGTTAGCCGAAATTGTGTATGAATCGCAACATTTATGGTCAATTCGACTTTGTACCCAAATTTCCTGATAGTAAACAGTTCCGATCCACGAAAAAATAAAAACGTGGAAAATTTAGACTGCAATAAGGGTATTTGTGATTATATTGGTAGCATTGGATGTGTACTTTTTAGTAGTGGGTGTTGTTTATCTATTCTTGATTATCTTATTTTAAGCAAGTATCACATGCATGACATTAATCTACATTTCTTGGAGCTTAGAACCCCTATGATCCTTACCAACGGAAATTTGTCTAAGTCTTAAGTCCCATTACAACCAAAACAGAAAGACCTCCTTGATGTTGCAGTTGTGACAATCTTTTATCGTGATAGAGTGGACTATGTTCCTTGAGTGGCTTGACCGGACCTAGACTAGAGAGTGTTGAGTGAGCCGTGAGAATGATCCACCTTTGCTTAGGTTTTTAACCAAGTTGATATTTGTGTGACTTGTCTAAAATTTGCAACTCTACTTGTTTGTTGAGACTCATATTTGCACGGTTTGCCATATTTGGGCTAGTCCTTTGAGTGTGGAGATTATGGATATGATTGGTATTGCTTCTTGTCTTTGTTCTTGTCTTTATTCTTGTGTTGCTTCTTGTCTTTGTTTCGAGTCTTTCTCTTTGTCTTCTTCTTGTCTTATTTTCGTCTTGTGTCTTTTTCTTTTGAGTTTTAAGTCTTGGGGATTGACTGAATTTGAATAGTACGTATTCTTTTGTGTTTCTTATAGTTAAGGGCAAGTATGGTTCAAGTGTAAGGAGGTTTGATGTGTCTAATTCGTACTATACAAAAATTGTTCTGTTTTGGCGCCCACCGGGCGGTTGGACCGTATTTTGTCTTTGTCTTGCGATTTTCATGCGCGATGTGGCGGTGATGAGTTCTCGAGGTGGCGAGGCTCGATTTGGGGTCTAAAAGATGGAATTTCGGACGAAAATTTGTGGAAGGAATGTGGAGGATAAAGAAAAGAAAATATATGGAAAGAATTGGATATGATTTATCTAATTAATATATTTCCATATCGGATATAAAAAACCTAATTCTACAAGGAAAATATGATGCACCCTTGAGATGCGATCAGAGAGAGAGACGAGAGCAGCAGAGAGTCATAATTTATTCCTTTTGTTCTAGTTCGGATTTGGAGACACAAACACTATTTTCCTTTCGTTTCTTAGTTTAGCCTTGGATATTTCGATTCTTCCGTATCATTTGGATAATTTGGATTCTTTATATTGGTATCTTCTGATCTTTTAGTGTTAATTTCATTTGCATTCGTGTTTTAAATCAGTTCGTAGAATTATTTTGATTTTCGTGTAGTTAATTTTCGAGTTCAGTATGTTTAGGATTCTGCCCAATTTTACGGTCCGCCTGCCCAGTCGGACCCATATGCGTAGCTAAATTCTTTTTACGGGCCGGGGAGATGTGAAGCACATACTTTAATGAATTCGTGAGACTTAGGCTTTAATAATTAATCACTTAAGTTCCAAATTAATCTTGGTTAATTAATTGGATTAGTTAATTTAGGCTTGATCACCCTAGGCTAATTTAATCCATAGCTAATTTAGTACTTCCATCGATTTTCGTGGGATTAGGCTAAATAAGTAGCACAATTGTTCTAAGAACAATATGATTAATTTGGTAGGAGACTATTAGATGCCCACCATACGAGTAGGCTCCTAAATCGGGTTCCCTTAGTTCTTAAAGTTGATTAGGTGTTAAATCTATTGATTGCCCACCAACGTAGGTTGCATCTAATTTAGAGAAGTAGTCGTTTCAATGTCCACCATGGCGACTATCGAATAATTAAGGGGGAATAGGGGATGTGTCAGTTTAATTACGGTGTCCTACAACTGATTGATTTATAGGGATTAATTTATCTCTAGTGTCGATGATCGATTGTGTGTGTGTGAATCATCTTGTTGGACCAATTTCTTTGCATACATTTATTTGCATATTTATTCCGTTTTTTTTACTTTCTTGTTTTAGGAATTAGAAAACCCCAAAAATTGTGTGGCCGCTAACCAACCCCGTGATTAATAGGAATTTAATGTTAAAATTTATGTTCCCTATGTTTGATACATGTTTGCGATACTAATCTAAGTTCTAGCATTTTGCGAGGATTTATTTGGTGAAAACAACGATCACCACACCCAACATAAAAGGTCCAACCACATAGGTATTGATACGGGCACAACTCCAATGACACAAAAATTCAACCACACCTGCAAGATTCTTTGCCGCACTATATCGAGCTGAGATGGATTAGATCTCAACAATGATTTTGTTTATGTACCTTAATTAGGTCCAAAAGACAAAGATATTTGTTTTTGTACCTTTATTAAGACAAAGTGTTTGGAATAGCATTTAGCTACTTATGTTCAAAACGCGCTTAATATTTCTTTTAACCAAAAGTTGTTCTTGCATACAATATTAGAAAAAAAAAATAATTTTAGAAAAAACAATATTGCAAACACATTCATATCTTGCTTTTCAATATATTGGCTTTCGCTTTTAAAAAGAACCCCTTGACCAACCTTATGGATTTATGCTTATTATGACTTATTTTAAGCTCCAAAAAGCGAAGCATGCATTCCAAATATTAAAAAAGTGTTTTTACGGTGAAAAAGTCTTGAAGCAATTTATTTAAGTTGTTCCAAACACTAGCTAAGTCCAAGAGAATTATGAACTATAAATTATTATTTTCATTTCATTTATTATTGCTATCTACTTCTTTGGCGGTCGCACTTAATCGCATTATTTTCCTATAGCAAATACCAAGAGTTTTGTCCTACTAATTATTACTCATTCATTTTCAGGTTGTCTCATTCTAATTGTTCACTTAGTTTTATAACATAAAAATATATTCTAAGTGTTATAAACTAAATAGAAGTAGAGAATAATAGAGAGAATGACAAAATAGATGTGTATTATTATGAGGGTGGAGACCTCTATTTATAGAGTACAAGATGGGCTCGTGGGCTTTTAGAGTTTACATGGTCATCACAATATATGGTAAGTATATATATATAATATATTTACAACACTCCCCCTTGATTGACCATCCCTAAAAGAAACTGCTGTCTCGTTAAAACCTTGCCAGAAAAACCCATTGGGATAAAAACTGGACGAAGGAAAAAGAGTACAGTTGCTCCACCTCAATATAGTCATTCTTGATCCTTGAGTCGGCGCATATCGATCTTGTATAACAACTTCTTGAATGTTGGTAATGCCTTTGTAAAAGAATATGCTAAGTTGTCACTTGAGCGAATTTGCTGGATGTTGATGCCGCCACTCCTTTGGAGATCATGTGTTCCATTGTCATTATGAATCAATCTCAATGACTCATTTACTCGTGTGTTGCATTGGATGCCTCGTTAAAAACCTTAACTAAGAAAACCTTTAGGAAAAAACTTAGAAAGGAAAAAGAGTGCAACCATTTGACCTTCAGGGTCTTTGAATCTTCCGGATTATTTACAATTTGTTACTCCCCCTCAAGATAACAATCTTCAAGGTTATCTTTAACGTCATTTCAAATCCTCATATTGCACATAAGTAAGGAACTTCTGATCCTAAAACATCTTTATTATCTTCTATAAGTCTAAATGAGTCTACATCCATTTCAAGTGATGGAAGCAACCATTAGGTAGCTATATGGATGAAATACAATAAATCTCTTTAAAGACCTTTTAGGTAGGTCGACAAGCATTACTCCATCAGGGAGATGCTCGATCTACAGGTTGAGACAATTATTAGTTCAACCCAAGTCTTTTAATTCTAACTCCGTCTTTAGGCATGGGTTGATTTCATCAAGTACTTTTGTACATAATGATTCACATATTCTCTTCAGGAGGAATGTGGAGTGATGTGTTCTAAATTTCTATTCCGCGGACTTTTTATCTCTTAGCACCAATAAATCTCTCACGCTTCTAGCGTCAATGAGAATTAATTGATTTATTTTTGTCTATGAGGAACTTCAGTTCTTTCATGGTGCATATACAACAGGTATATGAGATTTTAGTCACTCCTTTTGCACTAAATAACTTGATGAACTTCTGGTTCATAGTGCGTGAATCTAATAATTAATCCAACGAGATATTGCGGCATTCTATCATTTATGTTTTATATCTCCCCCTAATGCCGACAAGCACGTGAGTTGGATTATCAATAAATAAAATAATTCATAATTACTTTTTCTATGTAAGTCATTTTGACGGAGTATACATATAAGTATTATGTTCTTCAGGAGTTTCAATCAAATTCAAGTCATCATTTATGTACCCTTCCGTCGAGGAATTCTCGTCGATTTCAACGACAGCATGACTTTTGCGGTTTAATTGAAAATATCTTTTTGACTTACAAGCTTTGAGCAAGTTAAATCCTTCAGGGATCTTTATATATATGTCACTATCTAGTGAATCACATTGATAGTATTTACTACATCCATAAGGCGCATAGCAAGCCTTTTGTGACATAAGTTGATTAATCAAATATAATGGCGTCTATTATAGGAGAGTACATAATTAATTCCCGGTCTATGAGAGAAAAATTGTGTTACGAGTATTGCCCTATATCTCATAATTTTTCATTTCTCTGTGTAACAAAGACACATTTGTATCCTTCGGGGATATATTTTTCGGATTTTGGAACTACATGTCCCAATATTTCCGGCTTTCTAGGGAAAATTGATTCACCTTATATGACTTCGTTTTTCTTTGGCCAATTATTTCAATCTTGACAATCTCTTATAGATCGTCATTGAGGATCCTCTTTTTCATTTCAAGAGTCATATTAAAAGGCGAAAATGACGTCGTGCGTCCACGACGATATTTGGTCTCTCCAATATTTTGAGATCTCAGTATTTTCAGACGCTTGTAGTTCTTCAGGAACTTCATTTGATTGACTAATCATTATCGTCATTGTTTGGTTCATATGTTGTGCCCCTTTGCTTAGACACAAAATTTCTTTTAGAACCAATTGGTCGACCATATTTTTGACGAACTTTTAATGCATTTGTGTCATTTGTACTTGTCCTTCGGGGGACATGAAATCTTGTTGGGGGTATTTGCAAGCAAATGTATGACATTGTCACTTCTTTTATATACATACTAAAGCATCAAGAAGTTGATTCACAATCTTTTGCAAGTGAGTCTTTTGACTTCTTGTTCACATTGATTACTTCTGGAATCCAAATGTGACTAGTTTATTTTTGTGTTTTTTGTTGGATGTAGATTTCACATTGATTACTTCAGGAATCCAAATGTGACATATGTTCCAACTAATATTGGAAATGTTATTTCATCAAAATAACAATCTTAATGTGAGACGTGTTTTTATCGTACAAAACTCATTTTGAGAATGGGCATGAGCAACTAAATATTTAATCTCAATCCCAAAGTCATATAATATTAAGTTCTCTTCAAGAGGAACTTAGAGTTTAATAAACTCACTAGCTTTATCATGATAAATCTGCTTCAAGGAATTGAGCTCATTGTTTTTGAACTTGTAGTACTAACAAGTTCTACATTTCTTCTAGAAATCGAACATTCATGGAAATTAAGAGATTCTTCAGGATCTCTCTGCAGCGCCCCTATGAATTTTCAATTATGTTGGTAGTGTGATAACTTTTCTTTTGTTAGCTTCTGGCTAAATACAAAATAATTTATACAAGAATATGTATCACAACCTTCTTATATTATTGCAATATGGTATCCATTTCAACGGATATCATTAAAATTTAGTAAGTTCCTTCTAGACTTACTAAAGTAAAGGGCAAACTCAATAGTTGATTTCGTATCGTTTGATAAAATGACACATGCTCTTCTGGAGCCTTCAATAATTTCGATGCATTAGATTTGAAAATCTTGCAATTTAGGATGCATATACTCGTATCGAGTTTTAGGGAGGACAATCAATTATATCTTTAAGCAATCCTACTGGGATGCTTCATTTCTATTGTCTCTCTCATGCCCCCTTATTGACAAATGAACATCGATATCAAGAGTGCATTAATGTCAACAAGACATAAATAATATTTTTCATTCAAGAATAACATATATTCTTCTAGAATATAAATGATGCTACTTCAGGAGCAAAAGTTAAATAGTATATAAAAATACTATATTTGAGGCATTTCTACAAACATGTGATGGTAATGTTTATATCACATTACGGTCATTCTTTAGGAATGTAATTGTGCTACATCCATAGCAACAATTTAGTTTCATGATAAGCGAAATCAATGAATTGCAAATTTTGAGATCTACCGGATCTCACATGCATTCTTGAAAAGAAATTATGCAACAATAGGATATTGGAAATGCAATTGTCATTCAAAGAGGAGCTCTTGCTACCACTCCATATAATTAGGTTATATTTTAATTTACAACATACCTTTAGATATACATTGTTCCTTAGGAACATGTAATATTCATCAAGAATATTAATTGTGCTACTTCAGGAGCAACAATTAAAGTATGTTATTGTGATATATGATGAAAAGTTTTAGTTGTTCCAAGAACATGTAGAGTTAATTGTGCTACTTCAAGAGCAACAATTAGAGTTATGAACATATAACATTTGTCAAAATTAAAAGAAACTTGAATCGTTTCTTCAAGAACATGTAGTATTCTTCAGGAATACAAATTGTGTTACTTCATGAGCAACAACAATAACAATTCAATAACCAAAATTCGTCCATCAATAAGATATATTGTATGATTGCTCAGTACGTAATATTCTTCAGGAATATTAATTGTGTGCTACTTCGGAAGCAACAATTAAATCATTTTAGTAAGTAATTTTGAATTGTTCGTTAAGAGCATTCGATATTCTTCTGGAATATTCATGTATTATGCCACTTCTGGGGCAACAAATATAACAATATATGAGATCGAATAAATCTCTTAATGAAAACATACCATACTAAATATCATGTTGTATCCAAATTGAATAGTAGTAAAAGATATCATACGAACACATCCCACATACTAAATCAATTACTCCTTATTCTCTTAAATAAATGTAGGCATATTTAAAAGATGTGTTATATCTTAAGCACGGTCTATTTGGATATTAAGACTGCAGGGATAAGGTGGCCATATGTCGTGTTGCTTTCACTTTACCGAATTCTAAAAGTCGTAAACCTCTTTGTTGGATATGAGTCGAGTAGATTGATACTCAACCTGTTCTAGGGTTAAAAGAAATTGGGGGAAATCATAGTAGTACTATGGAATTGAAGATCCCAAAACCGAGCCGATATCGGTAGATTAGTGTGTCGATAGGATTAGGCCGATGTATAGGTTAGACTTGATGTAATGCTTATTATTTTGTCTAAGTCCCGTACGGGGTAGTTGTTGAACCGATCTTCTGCGAAGATACTTTTCGAACCCCACGTCATCGGTGTAATCGCTTGCATTCTTCGTCGGCGCCGATATCAAACTCGGTGAAAGATCCCGCATCGACCGACCGGACCTCGGTAGAAGCATTCTCTACAAGCCGATGGTCATCGGTAGAAGAACCAAAGGCAAGCAGTATACCTTCGCGATCGACCAACCGACTATCGAAGCTCACTTTATCGGTCGACGACTAAGCCAAGAAGAAGACAGACTTTCCGGCCATCGTATCCGACGTAAAAGCGACCCAGCACTTAAAGTCCTTTCAAATGTTCAGCAGAAGACATACGAGGTAGTTTGAACGGTCAACTCTGACACTCACCAACTACAAACCTCGACCAATGAGAAGCCGACAACGCTTACCTACTCTACACAGTAAAGCTGCTCTCATGAACAGTGCATTAACGCGCCTGCTTGCAACAAAGTTGAATAGTGGCCGTTTTCTTTGGACGCTTGTGACACGTGGCATCGTCGTCTCCAACGGACATATGCCACAACTCACAACTATAAATAGAGAAGGATTTGAAGATTTCACAGAGAAGGAATAAGCGAAATCAAGGGAAATCATTCAAGCTCACAACGCTCTAGAACCTTCAAGCTTATCCAGAGACGAACTAGTTTTCATAGAACACTTCATGTAGTTCATCTCTCTAGAGCTCTTTGATCCCTTTCTTCTCTAGACTAAGCTCATTGCTAAATTCATAGCTTAGATCCGAAGGAGTTCACATTTAGTGAATTGTTCTTGTTGTAAGAACTCCTTCTCAGTTGGAGAATATTCCCTCCCTTCTAAACTTAGGTTTGGATTGTAAAGTCGCTAAGGACTATAACTTAGAGGGAACCGTCCGGTACAGTATCCCCGCTCGAGGCTTGCTCGAGAATAATCAACAAGTTCTCCTGCCTTGTTCGGGGACCGTGGACGTAGGATCTTGCGTATCCGAACCACGTTAAATCGCTTGTGTTCTTTTCTTGTTTTATTGCATAGCATTCAACCGACTTGAAAATCATAAGCTTGCATAAAACGTATTTTATAAAGTGCACGACCAAAAGATTTAACTTGCTAAAACGCATTTTCAAAAGAGACGACTCCGGGCCTAACACTTATCCGCACTACAGTCTCCGACTGAGTTTTGTAATACTGACATCAGTCAGTAGAAGAGCTCAGAAGCTGACTCACTTTGACCCCAGTGATCGAAGGCTTACTTGGCACTGTTCATCGCTTGCAAACATCGGCTTACTGACCTTCACCGAGAAAAAGAAACGAGCTCGGGTGTATTCACCCCCCCCCTCTACACCCGACTTTTCGTCTCCGGACCAACAATTGGTATCAGAGCACACGGTGTTCAACTGATCGCCGGTTCTGAAATACTGGTCCTCTCGAACTGATCCTAAAAACCGTTTTCACTGCATAAGCATCTTTTCAGCATCCTTATACTCTTACTCTTACAATGTCTGGTCAGGTATTAGGATGGTACCGATGTTCTCAATAGAGAACTACACGGTATGGCGCGTACGTATGGAGGCACACCTAACGTCACTCCACGACAGCATGTCAGATGTCCTAGAGTCAGGACCGATCATTCCCATGATCGACAGCGTAGTATTTGCTGCTGGAGGAGGCGTGGGAGCACAAATTGGTGCTAAGGTTCCCAAAGACAAATCTGTCTTCACGCCTGAAGAAAAGAAGTTGCACAACCTTGACCGAGTTGCACGTAATGCCATACTGACTACGCTCAGTGACTCACATCTCGGAAGGGTACAAGATTGCAAAACGACGAAAGAGCTATGGGACGCCTTGGCTGTACTGAGCCATGGAACCCCTCAGATCAAAGAAAACAAGCTCGAGCTAGAGCTTCAGAAGTTCGACGCCTTTGCAATGGAGCTTACTTCGAAACCATGACGAGCCGAGTGTCGATTCACCAATCAAGTCAATGTCATCAATGGGCCGGGAGGTCGTTCACCAACAAGGAGATGAACACCAAGATCTTGAGAGCGTTGCCCCGACGTGAAGTGGCTTCCATTTGCTACTTATTTACGTCGCTCCGATCTAAATGCTCTAACTCCCGATGTTACATTTTCGTAATTAAAATCGGAGGAATTCGAGCATAGCCTACCCCAAAAGTGCTTAAGCGCTCCAGCCGACACACGGTTCGACCACGCCTTCAAGGAAACGATCAGCAATACCGGAGCCAAGCCTATTTCCTCAAGCAAAGCCGTGGCCACATCGCAGCAAAGTCTTCCGAGACTTCGGGCCCCGACCCGCCTAGCACCGATGGCTCTCAAATATCGGAGGGAAAAGGAGAGAGTCGAAAGGCCGAGGAAATACAACCGAGATTCTTCCTCGGGTAAGAAAGACTATCATAAGAAAGAAGAATCTAATCCTTCTACCGAATGCGGGAAATTGGAGTCTGGCCGCCGCCCGTCTAAAGACTCACTGGTAAGAGCGAAGCAGAACATCTACCGCTACAACCGCAAGAAGGAGGGACACTATCGCACGATTATCCGAACTCTCGCCTGCTCAAAGAGCAGAACGGCAAGCCAGGAGAAAGAAATTCGCCGAGAGACGGCGAGCCTATATAGCCGGAGAGATATCCGACAACTCAATTGAGGAGGATACATTCATGTATTCTTCGAAGACGAAGCCGCGTTCGTCGCAGTTGAGGTCGCAAAGACAGCTTCCGATGAGTCGGCCGAATACCGTCCGATGGCCGGAGAAGAGGCCGAGGTAAATTCTAAACGCATTATTACCTCTTCTTCACAAGACACAAGATACGTGCTCGGTCACGGATGATCCTCTAGATGTGGTACAAGCCTACGACGATCTCGCTAGAGGAACAGATTATCTGGCGAGCAGAGTTCAAGCAGAACCATCCGAGGAACTTGAACAGGTAAAGGCCGAGAATCGGAGACTTTCTTCGATTGTCGGGTCTCTACTGAGTCAGTGGATCTAGTTGCGAGACTCAAGGAAGAGATTGAATCTCTTATGACTAAGTCTCGACTTCAAGAGACTCGGATCTCGGCCCGACCAAGGACAATTCGAGAAAGAGACCGAAATAGCCAAGCTCGGTCGAAGCTCACGGGACGTGCGAGAATGACTATGACTCACTCGGAAGGAGTGACGAGGTCCGGGAGAGGTTTGATGACCGAACAATACCGGGAGCGAAGGAGAAGCTTGAAAGCATGCTTAGAGCACAACGGCCAACTCTCGTGAAAGAAGGCCTTGGCTATACCCACGAAGCTTCTACCTCCAAAAGCTCAACAACCCCGGGCCGATAGGTTCGTCGGAGGAAAGGTGCAAGCCGCCGACACCACACCTCGGGCGAAAAACAAACGAGAAAATGATTACACCTCGCCCGAGTAGCAACAAGGTACGGCCAAAGGTTCCGGCCCCGGGACACCGCGATCAAATTCGGGGGGGAACCAAGAAGGTCGGATGGGGCAAGAGCGTACAAGGAGCCACTGTATGAGCACCCGGCTCGGCACGGCTCGTACTACTATGAGCCCGTGGTCGGGAGAAGCGCTAAGACTCGAAGAAGAAAGCGCCCGAACCTAAATTTATCGAGAGAAAGTCAGTATCTCCAAGTCCTGTGGAGAAGAAAGTCGATAAGATTCGAAGAAGAAGTCTAGAACTTCTAAGGTCCCGAGACAGATCCGGGTTCCGAAATCACTCACTAACCCGTAAGGACCCAACCGAACCAAAGGGTACCTAAAAATGCCTCTGTTTTGCGAGTGCATAAGGACCCGTGGATAGTGGACGGCGGCCGCTCGAGACACATGACTTACCGGAAGAGCCTACTCGACCAACTACGTACAAGAAGATGGTCCCAGGTGAATTCGGTGACAACTCCAAAGGCTACACAAGGGGATACGAAACGCCGAACATTGGGACCGCCACAGGCCTAAGAGTAACATATGTTGAAGGACTTCAACATAATCTCCTTCGATCGATCAATTCCGTGATAATCTTAACGAGTAATCTTTGACGCCGGTTTCGTGATATTGTTGACAAATCTACAGGGAAAACAGTGTTGTCGGGATCACGGAAGAAGAACATCTATGTTGCAAATTGGAAAACCGCAGAAACCCGAGGCTTGCTTGCTCGCACGTACCAAATCGGGTGACAAGTCGGGTTGGCTATGGCACAAGAGACTCGGCCACCGAACTTCAAGACCATGAACAAGCTAGTCAAGAACTCTAAAGTCGGAGGACCGCCCAACGAATCGTTTATCAAAGACGAGAAATTGTGAAGCGTGCACGAAGGGAAAGCAAACAAAGAGGAGCAATCCACCTATTCCGTCACCTTCCACCGATGGAATCCTTCACCGCTTCACATGGATTTATTCGGGCCGGTCTCTCCAGGTGACTATAAGAGGCAAGAAGTATGCCCTCGTCGTCATAGACGACTACTCGAGATATACTTGGGTCATCTTCATCGCCAACAAATCGATGTTCGGACCGAGTTACCTAATCTACTCAAGAAACTCGGTGTGGAAAAGAACATCAAGATTAAGAAGATACGCTCGTACAGAGGAACAGAGTTTCTAAACTCGGTAGTTAAGACATACTTGCGATAAAGAGGGAATTCAGCACGAGACATCACTGCGCGCACCCCTCGCCAGAACGGACTTGCTGAACGTAAGAACGGAACACTCAAAGAAGCAAAGCAAGAACGCTCCTCGCAGATTCCTGGACTACCCTCAAAGTTTTGGGGCGATGCTATCGACACCGCTCCGTTACACTCGGGAATCGCTCACTACGCGACACAAAGAACACATGAAGACGCCTTACGAACCGTGGAAAGGGAGAATTCCTTCTATTTCTCATTTTCATGTTTTCTGCTGTCCTTGCTTTATCCACAATAATGGGAAAGATCGGTTGAAGGTCTTTGATAGCAAATCGATCAAGGAGTATCCTTAGGATACTCCCGAGTCGATAAAGCCTTCGAGTTTTTAACTATCGAACTCTTTGCGTGGAGGAAAGCCCTCATGTTGTTTTTGATGAATTTGTTAACGAGAACAGGAAAGATACAAAGTCAAACACCGAGGATGTCGGCAGCAAGCTACGGGATCTCGGACTAAATGACAAAGCCGAAAAGATCCAAAGCATTGTTGGGATGATGAGTCGGAAGATGAAGAAATTCAAACTCGACCAACAAGCAATGTAGCTAACCTAGTTGATTCTATCGAACGGAATCAACAACAGGTAACTTCGGTCGATGAGGAAGCCCCTGTGGTAACTGAGACCTCTACTGAGAATATAAACTCAGGGGGAACGATTAATGTTCATGAGCTAAATGCCCCTGAACCTGGAAACTCAGTAGATCCTAACCTTCTTACCGAATTACTACGGTCACGCAACGCACTACCGAAATGCCTAATACACCTACCGACCGTGCGAAGTAGTATCAGAAGAAGAAGCCCGACTCAGGGGTTCGTGGCTCGATGCTCATTCTTCAGATCTTATCATTGGAGATCCATCAGCAACTATAAGGACGAGATCAACATTAAGTCAAGGAGAAAGCTCACTTTACTCTTGTTTTCTCGTCTACGTAAGAACCTCGTCGATAGAGGACACACTTAAAGATGCCGATCGGGTCATTGCTATGCAAGAAGAGTCGAACCAGTTCGTCGAAATGAAGTTTGGGAGCTTGTCGACGGACCTAGACATCAGCACGTGATTGGAACTAAGTGGGTCTTCAAGAACAAGCGAGATGAAAACAACGTCATTGTCGAAATAAAGCTCGACTAGTTGCTAAAGGATACGATCAAGCGCGAGGGAATTGACGTTGATGAAACATTTGCTCCGGTCGCCGGATTGGAAGCCATTCGTCTTTTTCTAGCTTATGCAACACATCGGGGATTTAAGGTATATCGAGATGGATGTGAAGTCGGCTTTTACGAATGGCGATCGAAGGAAGAAGTCTACGTGGAACAACCGCCCGGCTTTCAAGCAGGGACATCGAGTGTACGAGACTTAGGAAAGCTCGTATGGGTTAAAACAAGCACCCGGGGCTTGGTATGATACCCTATCGGACTTTCTACTTCGAAAAGGTTTTCAAAAGGGGACGGTAGATCGCACCCTATTCAAGCATAAAGTCGGAAGATGACATTCTACCGGGTGCAAATCTACGTGGACGACATCATTTTCGGCTGCGTAAACGAAGTCATATGTCGCCAGTTCGAGAAGATGATGAAGGAGAAATTCGAGATGTCCATGATGGGAGAGATGAATTATTTCCTTGGATTTCAAGTAAAACAATCAGCTGAAGGAATCTTCATCAATCAAGCCAAATACACTCGAGATCTTCTCAAAAGATTCGGCTGTGATTCCAGCAAGCCAGTCAAGATCCCCATGAACACGAACTTTAAAATCGATCTAGACAAAGAGGGAGCTTCGTTAACTCTACTGATTATAGAGCTATTATTGGTTCTTTACTTTATTTAATAGCTAGCCGACCTGACATAACTTATGTTGTAGGTGTATGCGCAAGATTTCAGGCGAATCCCAACCGAAGTCATCTAGACTCAGCGAAGAAGATTCTGCGATATCTAAGAGGAACACCCGATCTTTGGGTTATGGTATCCTGCCGATGATAATCTAATACCGCCAAGGTTATTCTCGATGCCGATTATGCGGGATGCGGGATAGATCGAAAATCAACTTCCGGAACATGTCGGTTCCTAGGGCAAAGAAGCCGATATCGTGGTTTTCAAAGAAACAAGCACTCGGTAGCTACGTCCACTACCGAAACCGAGTACATGGCTGCAGGAAGTTGCTTTGTGCCCGGATCCTTTGGCTTCGACAATAATTGAGAGATTATGGTATAACTCGGGATGAAGTGCCCATCTACCGTGACTCCACCAAAGGCAATTGCTATAACTCGGAACCCGGTTCTACATACCGGATGCAAGCACGTGGATATCCGACACCACTTCATCGAGAGACCATGTCGAAAAGAAGGACATCGGGATGGAGAAAATCCATACCGACAAGCAAAGGGCGAGATATACCGACCAAACCACTAGCCGAGAACGAGGTTCGGAGATCTATCGGTTGAGCTAGGTCTCGCTAGATCCTACCGAGACAAGTCGGTAGAAGCCGACTACCGATAATGATATACTTAGCAACAATTGGTATCGGTATGGAATCAGCATGACAGTCGAAAACTTAGTACAATGACTCGGTTGGGAGAGACACACCGCACGGCAAGAAGGGGGAACATGGTCGTCAGCACAACCATCCTCCTGATAATTAATGATGGTAACCAGCTGATAAGTTCAGCTGAAGAGGTTTGCGTAGTATCGTTACTTAAATTGTTCAGAAGCATGCCGCATTTAATGCATCAGTCGCTTACATTCAGTTGTTAAGGAGCATTTATTCCTTGCCATTTATCATGCTTAAGGTTTAAGGAAAGGTCAGCAGGACCCCTCGCTCGCGTAATTAATGCTCTCTGTCGCGCATTTAATGCATGTCTTCTCCATTACCTTTATTACGTATATCTATAATATTGGCGGCTATTGTAATCATTCCTGTTATAACATTCAATCTTAGTCGCCCCTTGATTTTGAAAGATTAGATTTGAACCGTGCGATTCAAACTAAAGATCAAGCTTAATATACAAAATCTTTCATCTTCTATCAACTCCTCACTTTTCGCCATTTTTCATATTCTCAAGAGCTTATCTCGCAAATCTGTTTTCTTATCCAAATCTCTTAAACAACTTTGCTTTCGCATCTCTTAAAGCTCTTATACACGGTAATGTATCAGATATCTGCTAGCAACTACTAACTTACTCTATTTTCAAGTGCTAATATGTTGTTTTGCAGATTTCAATGGCGAACGTTCAAACACCAGACAACATTGAGGAGATTGTGGCCTCCAGGATTTTGTTTGAGCCTACTTTGGCCTTCCGCCAAGTGGAGACCTCTTTCCTTGAACCAGTGTTTGACGCTTTGGAGCGTTCGGGGTTGGAGATGCTTTGGTTTCGAAGCACCCCCGTGCTTATCTCCCTCGGCAGTGTCGCGAAGTTTATTTCAACCGGAAATCTCTAGCGTCGGGAGGAGAGGAATCGTCCTTCTCTTATCAGAAGGAAGTCGACCAAGATGAGTGGGAGTAAGCTGTTCATACCTTCAGTATTCAAGATGCTCTAGGTCTCTCATTCGATCTTCCCAACTCCGGCATTTCTCCAATTGGATACAAGGAGAAGGAGATCAACGCATATGTGCGTAAATTCCGTGGACGCAAGGATGTGGCGTTCAAAAACAGCTCTACCGAGGAATCTGTTGCTACCTCGCATGCAGGTCTAGCTTACGTGGTATCGCACATTCCGACAAGTTCACTGGATCGTATGATCAACCTGTCCAAACCAAGGATTCAACTGATGATGGCAATAGACGATGGGGTTGAAGTGAACCGGGCCGAGTATTATACTACTCGAGATGAAGGCACGGGCTCGGAAGTTCACCACATTACCCACCGGCGAGAGGAGGATAGCCAGTGTGGGTAAACTTCTATTCGGAACAAAGATGTTCGTTTCCGATAGAAAGCATGGTTCGGAGGAACTCGGCTTTTTGAGGACGGGAACTCGGCTTTTGAGGACTCCAAGTACTTTGACAAGAAATCTATCAAATTCCGGACGAAGGCCGGAGCCGAGAAATCCATAGGCAAGGGGCCGCCCGAGCCTAAGAGAGCAGCCGCGCTCCGCCCCCATCGGTACAAGTGCCAAAGAAGAGGAGATTGGCCAAGACTCGACCTGCCGAGGTCATCGTTGCTCGGCCCGCCGGCCATACTAGCGTCAACTCCTCGCTTCACCTCCTCCCCGAGCGGATCCAGGATTCGATATCTGGAATAGAAGGAGCTACTACGAAGGATAAGGTTCGAGATAATCAGCCTCGAGGAAACCCGGTCGGACAGCAGAATACCGACTGAGGAGCCATCTGCTGAATGTAAAACCACTGATTCCACTCGTGCCCGTGCTACGGCTGAAATTCACGAGCCGATACTCGAAATCGCCGGGCACGCGGACTTGATAGAGATTGCCATCGGGGCACGCGCTCATATGCTACCGAGATTCCCGCACCGGGACATTCTCATAGACTTTTCAAAGAATCGATCGGGGACCGAGTTGTTGGCCGAGGAGCAAGAGCCGCGGAATGCCATAGGCTTTGGCGAGCCCGCCGATCCGGGTTGTTTTGAAGATTTACGAGCCGCTATGCTCTACTTGCTAAGCCGAGGGAATCGGCTCCGAGCAACACTCCCCCGCCCCCTTCTCCTCCCGCCGATAAGGGAGATGATGATGATAAGGAGAAGGACGAGGCACCCAAGGATGCGAAATGGGAGATTCTGCCGAGGGACAAACTCCCCGTGAGAAGAGCTCATCACCACCACCGCTACATCCGGTGAGGCTCCTAATGCCCCTAAGTACTCAAGGGAGCAGCTTCTCACGTTCTCCGAAAAGAGGCTCGGAACAAGCTCCTATCAGATACAACCAATAGGTTCCGTGTCCTCAAAGGCAGTCAACAAGGCGATCAGACGCCAAGGAGAGAAAAATCGCCTTCTCGCCAAAGATGTACACATTAAATGGGAGAAGTATACAAAGGCGCGCGATCGAACGCCCGAACAAACTTTCGCCGACGTCTTCAAACCTCAAGAGGCTCCTTCTTAGCCCGATCGAAGAAGATGATCGAGCGTGCTCTAGCCGCCCCGTAAGATTGATCTGCAAGCTCAGAGTCAGCAGCTTCTTGAAGCTCAGCGCCTATCTTTGTCACAAGAGCTGACTCGGGCCCTCGCAAGCATTCAAGCTCAGATGGATGAGCGTAATAAGCTGGCTACCACCTCTCTCCAAACAGCCATTAAACAACAAGCCGAGGCTCTCAAGACGATTCGTAAAGAGATGAGCGAATCCCATGATGCGGCTCTGCCGCACCTTCGCAAAGAATCGGCCGCTCGGCCTACGAAATTCGTGCAAGAACAAGAACTGGACTGGAATGGGTACACCAGTGTGGTGTCTGACTTCGATACGACTGTTGATGAAGTCAAAGTTTCTGTTGCCAAAGTGGCTGAAGAAGTGAAAGAACTCCGTACCTCCCTTGGACTTATTGCTGATGCCAAAAAGGGGGAAGTAGTAAGGGGGAAGGTAGTAAGGGAGAAGGAAGTGAGAGAATGGTTGAAGGAGTGATGGGGACAGACGATGTACCGCTTCTTAGCGAGAAGGTACAGGAGGAAGGACCCTCCACAACCGAAGGACCCTCACAGACTCAAAGGGAAAAGGCACAGGAGGAAGGACCCTCTACTCGAACTGAAGAAGTCTCAGCCGCTCAGGCAAAAGACAATACTGACGAGGTACTTCTCCTTGAATTTCCATTACAAGCCACCCCCATCTCCTCTTCTGCTGCACATATACAAGAGATCGCTCAGTTCTTAGACGAGCCAGCAGAAGAAGAAGAGTCACAACAGCTGCCGCAGAGGCCGGGGAAGGAGACTGCTACTGAATCTCCTCCTTCCTCCCCGGTCCGAAAATTTAAATCAAAAGCGGAGCAGGAGGCCTTCGACCTCAGAGTCGCCCAACAGCTGCAGGACAAACTTGATCATGAGCGAAGATTAGAAGAAGCAAAAAAAAAAAAAAAAGCCTAAGGGCAAGGCTGTAAGAGGCAGAGGTAAGAAGAAGGTAATCGGGACAGTTGAAGAGCAGAAGAGGAAAGCTCAAGAAGAATTCGCCAAGGCTTCTTCAACTAATATCCCAACAACTGATACCCCAGCTACTGCGCAGAGTCAACCCTCTACGACTCATACGCCTGCGCAGATAGCAGAAGATCAAGCAACGTGGGAGGCGGTGCTCGCTGGACTATCTAGCAGACATGGAGACAAGAGAGCAGCCGCGCTCCGAGAAAAGAAAAGGATGGCTGATCTGGAGAAAGTGCGAAGATTATCCTTTAAACCAGCAGCTGATCCGAGAAGGCAGATCCCGAGAGGATCTAAGTTCATCAGGGGCCCCCACATCAAGCAACAACCGATTCAGCACGTGGATAAGTGGGTGCCGGCTGATATGAATGAACATTGGGAGAGATTGAAAGAAGTTTTTATCAAAGGCTACTACGTATGGCGCATTTACCCACTCGATCGCTCGACCGATCAGCTCTTTGAGGAGTTGGTTACGAGATTTGATGTTGAATTCGGTGAACGGCTGAAGCAAGTCATGGAATCACGGAATATAACCTTCCGTGCCCCCGACTTTCCGACGTATTCCACCGCCGAGACTTGCTAATGGACCGCCGAGCACTAAGGACATAGAAAGAGAAGTGGAGGAAGCCGCCTACGCCCGAGCCTCGCTCCCGAAAGGCCGATGATAACTTGGAGATCCAGGAGATTCGAGCTAGAGTGTATAAATACTATTACCTGGATCCTCCCGATGAGAAATCCACTGACTTCAAGAAGAAGACGCAGAAGTTCAAGAAGCAGCAGCAGTGATTTTCTCTTTCTCATCTTTGTAATAGCATTAGGAACTCTGTAATTCTTGATATATATATCAGTTCCTCTGCTTGCTAGACAATTACTCATTGTCTTTCAGCCTTTTACTTTGTGTTTACACAACTGATCACTAAGTGATCTGACACACACTCACATCAGTTTCTCTGATCTTGCCATTCTCTCGCCTGCTGAAGTTCGTTTATGATTATCAGTTTTTCCTCAGACATTTGAAGGGGGAAATTGTTGTCAGTAGGACAGTATCTTTGATAGATGTTAGAGTATAGAGGTTTTGGCATCATCAATTAGGGGGAAATTGTTGGATATGAGTCAGTAGATTGATACTCAACTGTTCTAGGGTTAAAAGAAATTAGGGGAAATCATAGTAGTACTATGGAATTGAAGATCCCAAAACCGAGCTGATATCAGTAGATTAGTGTGTCGATAGGATTAGCTGATGTATCGGTTAGACTTGATGTAATACTTATTATTTTGTCTAAGTCCTGTACGGGGTAGTTGTTGAACTGATCTTCTGCTGAAGATACTTTTCAGAACCCCACGTCATCAGTGTAATCGCTTGCATTCTTCGTCAGCAGCTGATATCAAACTCAGTGAAAGATCCCGCATCAGCTGACTGGACCTCAGTAGAAGCATTCTCTACAAGCTGATGGTCATCAGTAGAAGAACCAGTGCAAGCAGTATACCTTCGCAGTCGACCAACTGACTATCAGAAGCTCACTTTATCAGTCAGACGACTAAGCCAAAGAAGACAGACTTTCCAGTCTACTGTATCCGACAGAAAGTGACCCAGCACTTAAAGTCCTTTCAAATGTTCAGCAGAAGACATACGAGGTAGTTTGAACGGTCAACTCTGACACTCACCAACTATAAACCTCGACCAATGAGAAGCCGACACGCTTACCTACTCTACACAGTAAAGCCGCTCTCATGAAACGGTGCATTAACCGCCCGCTCGCAACAAAGTTGAATAGTGGCCGTTTTCTTTGGACGCTTGTGACAAGTGGCATCGTCGTCTCCAACGGACATATGCCACAACTCACAACTATAAATAGAGAAGGATTTGAAGATTTCACAGAGAAGGAATACGCGAAATCAAGGGAAATCATTCAAGCTCACAACGCTCTAGAACCTTCAAGCTTATCCAGAGACGAACTAGTTTTCATAGAACACTTCTTGTAGTTCATCTCTCTAGAGCTCTTTGATCCCTTTCTTCTCTAGACTAAGCTCATTGCTAAATTCATAGCTTAGATCCGAAGGAGTTCACATTTAGTGAATTGTTCTTGTTGTAAGAACTCCTTCTCAGTTGGAGAATATTCCCTCCCTTCTAAACTTAGGTTTGGATTGTAAAGTCGCTAAGGACTATAACTTAGAGGGAACTGTCCAGTGCATAGTATCCCTGCTGAGGCTTGCTCTGGAATAATCAACAAGTTCTCCTCCGCCTTGTTCGGGGACCGTGGACGTAGGATCTTGCGTATCCGAACCACGTTAAATCGCTTGTGTTCTTTTACTATTTTATTGCATAGCATTCAACTGACTTGAAAATCATAAGCTTGCATAAAACGTATTTTATAAAGTGCACAGCCAAAAGATTTAACTTGCTAAAACACGTTTTCAAAAGAGACGACTCCGGGCCTAACACTTATCCGCACTACGGTCTCCGACCGGAGTTTCGTAATACCGACATCGGTCGGTAGAAGAGCTCGAAGCCGACTCACTTTGACCCCAGTGATCGAAGGCTTACTTGGCACCTGTTCATCGCTTGCAAACATCGGCTTCGACCGACCTTCACCGAGAAAAAGAAACGAGCTCGTGTGTATTCACCCCCCCCCTCTACACCCGACTTTTCGTCTCCGGACCAACACTCTTTTCTTTATGTTTGGTATTTGATAACAAAACACAACTCGGGAATAATAAATGGGAATAACAAAATTAGAATTAGAAAAGTACCGGGGGTACGGCACAATTTACATGAGCCGGATTCCAAAGAACACACCAAAAGCATTCCCTGTTTGAACTTCAAAAAGGGGGCCCTACGGCCGTCAATATCTTCTTTTCGAAGAAGAACTTTCGTGCTGATAACGTGTTATAAACTAAATAGAAGTAGAGAATAATAGAGAGAATGATAAAATAGATGTGTATTATTATGAGGGTGGAGACCTCTATTTATAGAGTACAAGATGGGCTCGTGGGCTTTTAGGGTTTACATGGTCATCACAATATATGGTAAGTATATATATATAATATATTTACAACACTAAGATAATTTAGTAGACTTCATTGCTTTATACTCCCTCCGTCCCATTATTATTGTTCAATTTTTTCTAACATGGAAAATCAAAAACTTGGTAATAGTGATGAAAAGTGTTGTGTACTACTTTATTAGGTGATTTCTTTGTCAGATGATTTATTTGTTTTAATTAATCTATTAATCCATCCACCACTTTATGAGATATAAACAACTCAAATACCCATTCTCAAACATTCATTTATTTCGGCTTTGTTCAACTCAAATTCTCTATTGGAAAAACTTAATGTTTTTGGTCAACTTTGGTGCCAGATTATGACAGTCAATAAATTACATTCATTCTCAAATTCGAATTAGAGTTAATGAATCCAAAATAAAATATGTATAGTAAAATAATAATAAGGAAAAAATCGATTAAATCATCAATTCAAAGCAGGTTTGGAAATTTCCCATCAAAACTAGATCCATAAATATCCATACAACCTTCCACAAACTACGCCAACACAAATTTATCAAAATGAGGAGGAAAGACCTAAAACTAAAGAAATTAAAGAACTCCATTGTCCAGCTCCTTCTTGTCAACTTCAAGGATGGCCAACCTTTCAAGGGTAAAATGTTCGAAACTAGTAGGAAATAGTCGTGCTGCGTGCGGACGGTTAGTCTGCTTTGGACTACAGTAAAGAAACGGCAAGAAGAGGGTCAATCAATTCATGTACAAAGTTCAAAGCCAAATAAACCAATAAGTAAACGAGTTTACAACCATTATAAGTCTCGCAACGGGTATTCATTGTAGTAAGATCGCTCAGTGTGAAGACGGGTGTTGGGATATGAGTTTAATGATAAGATTTTGATTTACATTGCGAAACCCTAACTGATGATGAACTAAGTTAGTAGCTCGTATTTAGGACGGATAGTCACTAACATCTGTATTATCCTTTCTTTGTATTCTCACGGACGGATCCTGATGCAGAGCTGCCTGAAGGACAAAGAGTCACTGACATCGTGATAAATCTTATTGTTCACCGACCCCTTTCTTTGGCAAGATGCGTACGGTCCACTCATTACCGACGAAGATACTAACCTCTCCTAGGATTGACTCAAGCACTCTCGACACATTTAAAGTAGTACGAGGTACTCACATCAAAGTTTGATTTCTAGTCAACCACCGTATCTCGATCAGCCTACCAGATCTTGACACGTGGACATGTGCATTGTTTGAGGAACGGTTTTGAACAATACTTTTGGATTGTTGTAGTTGAAGATAGATGGAAGTTGTAGCTTTAATTGAAAATCAATCACTTGCCTCGAACCTAGTCCACCTACTCTAGTAGATCTCTCTCTAACGGATCTATTCGGAATGTTGACTATAAATATGAAGAACTTTGGATCAAACAAGGTTAATGAACTATTGCATATCTTAAAACCTTCAAGAATTCAAAGCTCTCAAATTTACAAACCGTTGTTTCAAGTTGTATCTCGTCTTGAAGCCCTAAGTTCCAAGTATTCTAAGTCAATATTCACATTCAAGCTTAGATTGAGAAGGTCCAAGATTTTTGTAAAGACCTCTCTAGTTAGAGAACAAGTTTTTTGTAAGTGTATTCCCCCCCATACACCTATTTCTCGTTTTATGACCATCAACAGGTAAATAAATATTTGATCAAAGCTCACACAAATTCAATAAAGATGACTCTCACATCCCTAACAAATTGCTAGGGTTAAGGTTATCCATGTGAAGCCCTAAAATTTGATCGAATTGTGAATATACTAAGGTTCAAAAGCAGGGACAACAATGTCGATATAGATGAGAAGTGATTCTACATTACTGGGTCATCTCATAGATTCTATCTAACACTTGGAGAAGATAAACCACACAGATCTTGAAGGAGCAAGAAGTTCATCACAAATAAGATGTTTATGCGTGCAGTGTGTAGGCCACTCCTTGCATCAGATGGAACTATACAACATCTCTGTGCTCTTAGAAAAAAATGCATACTAATCCAGATTACAACTTAGGAAAGATCTCACCATAAAAATGTACAAAGGGTAATGGATCCAAAGCATCAGCACCTCCCTATTTCGTTGGTTTTCTATTTCTCAAAGGTAGCACACCACTCAGGATCCAAAGCATCCCACGGTGTTACGTCCACCAAAAAAAGGAAAATAGGCTTCGGAGCATGAGGACTCCGTACATAATTCTCCAAGATTGGGGAAAGCGAGCACCGCGCCGCTCATATATTGTTTCTCAGCTCCTCTTCAAGAATGCACTAGTATATGTGCTCTCAGTCGGTGGATCTAGAGGAAAGAAAGAGATTTCAAAGGATAGATCGTCGAAGAAGGGCTCGATTATCATCCTTGCGATTGGGGGTGGCTCTATTTAGGGTTTCGTAAGAGAGGCGACACCGGAGAAGAGAGGAAAAGTGAGAGAATGAGGGACAAGAGAAGTGGGTAGGGTTTAGTCTTTGAAGTGCAAAAGACTATAGTGCCTTAATTAATTTGCTAATTTATTTTCATTTTCAAAAGTGGACAACAATAACGGGACGGTCAAATCGGGTATTGTGGACAGTAATAATTGGATGAAGCGATTACTATTTTACACACAACTAAAAACTTTTTTAATCTCTGTACCGAAGAGAATCTAGACAATTGAAGTGAGACGAGGGAGTAATTGATATATAAGGAAATGCACTATTAATACATTCAATCATTTCAGTCCATTCAAAAGCTATATAGGGGGTGTTTGCAACAACGTATTTGTTTTCGGACTGCATAAATAGTTTTTTAGTATTTGAAAGAGTTTCTATCTTCGATAGCTTCTCTAAAATTATGAAGTTAAACTGCTTAAATGTATAAACATCAATTAAGATGTTTTGTATGCTTAAAACACCATAATTTTCGAAGCTACTAGAAATTTAAACTCTTTAATATTGATTCCAACAACCCGCTACTATTGCTTAAAAATATTTATTTTTAACTTTAAACATAAACAAATGAAAATTATTTATAATAAGTATTTGCAAGCATACCATAGTTCCATAATTGTAGGTTGCTTGAAAGGGGAATACATTGATTGGTAAAGATTTTGACTATTTCTTTATTTTGTTAAAACTTATCTTCATTTGTGTAGTAGAAAATGTTGAACTATATGAAAACGAGATACGAATAAGTATAAAAATATAACACGAGAATTGTTTACTCAGTTCTTCTTTTGACTATATCTGGGAGCGCTATCAAGCTAGGTTTATGATTTATGTTTTTTAGATATATATGATTACAAGGAATAAAATGCTATTTATAGAAAAATAGAATAGTCACAAGTGTACTCTAAGTACAATCGTCTCAAAAGTAATAAATACTACGTCCGTCTCATTCATTTTGTCTGGCAATCCTTTTGGCCCCGTTTGCAGGAAAGTAAAGTTGTCAGGAAATATTATTCTAAGGAATATGATTTCAAGGAAAGTGAGACAGAAAAATAAAGTTGTTATGGAATATGATTTCGTGGAATATGATAAACTAAAATTAATATATGTATATTTAATATATGTAACCATCACCCATCTTCTCTTCTTCTATCTCTGTTTCTCGCTCCTTTATCTGTCAAGCCACCTCAGTCGTTTACCGTCATCACGCCTTCCTCTCAAAATGGCTTTTGGAGAACCCCTCGTCTATCACTGGCACCATTCACCTCCTCTATTTTTATCTCTTTTCCTTCTTGTTTAGGTGGGATCTTGAGAATAATGATTCTAAAGATTGATGAAGAAAGTCGGTTTTTTCTTTTTTCCGTCTTCAGTTCTTGGAGAAAATTTGTTCTGAAATTCCAATTTCAAAAATCAAAATTTGTGATAATGAAAATTCGACAATTTGGGTGACCTTGGATTAACTGACGATGATCCGTCACGAAGGAGATGAATAAAAATTAATATTGAAGTGCTTTGGCCAAAGGATAACAAAGACTTGCGTGAACTCTTGCGAAAGATAGATAATTGGATGGTTAAACGGGGTCTTGGTGTTCTTAAGAGGATTCGATGGTTAAAATACCGTATTAGGAAAAACGATTACTTATGTTAGAATGAGGAAAAAAATCCAGAAATCTTACGCTAGTTTCCTAATTTTTAGGAATCTAATTACTTTCCCAATTTTATTAAAATTATACCAAATATTGGATTTTTAATTTATGTAATAAAATTACTTTTCTAGTTTTACCAAACGCATAAATTTAATAATTTGGAATAAGAATAATTTTCCTGACAAGAATCTATGTAAACCAAACAGGTTTAGATTTGTCACATTCATTTGGTCTCATTTTAAAAATGACAGTTTTTCTATACAAAATTAACGGCTCCATTTTTTTCAAAAAATAAATAGGATATACTAGTTGGGATGGAAGGAGTATGAATTTAGAAACTAACTAATACAAATTTGGGCCTAAAACTCACCAATATTGTGGCCGGATTTCTGTAACTCCATGCTCAACAATTCCTACTATGAGATCATTAGGCAGAATTTATCAAATTACTTTTTATCTATTTCTATCTATCTCAGACTATTCAATCAAATCTATATCTTGGAGCAGATTTCGCCTTTTTCATTGAACGATTATCTACCAACTGTCATTTTAACCAATTTACTTTTAAAATCATTAAACTTTTATATGGTTCATTAAATAGAAAAGGCAATAGCAATCTAGCTAGCTTTAATTCGCAAATTATTTTCATGAACCGGAGATTCGTAGGTTTACTTGATAACATAAAAAGGATTCCTTAAACTATTGCAGTGGTATTTATTATTGTCCATTTAAAATAATAATAATAATAATAATAATAATAATAATAATAATAATAATAATAATAATAATAATAATAATAATAATAATAATAATAATAATAAAGATGATATGATGATTCTGGTCATTGTTTACACTCCATCTTCATCCTAAGCTGCCAGCTTATGATTAGTATCTCAACTTTTTTCAATCATCTTTATGGATAGAGTTGATTAATTAGGAGAAAAATGGTCGACCAGCCTGCCAGCGCGGAGAGTCAATTTATGCTAGAAGTGAAAAGTTAGATCCAAAAGAATTCAACTCGTACTGAAAAGCAAGAAGATGATTTGCCAGCTAAACCCTTGATCTTTTTCATCTTTTTTTTTTTTTTTTTTTTTTAAATAAACAAGACTCCAATAAAGACAATCCATTTTCAACTTGTTCTTCCATAAACAAGATTATTTACATTCACATTTTCAGTGCATGTTTTTAATTGTCAATTATGTTTTTCTCATAAATTAAGTTAAGATTCTCATGCGGATGATTCAAGTTTTTTTATTAGTTATTTCGTTAAAATACATTATGATTGAAATCAGTTGTTCAATATCTTCACATATCCGCAAATGCAGACATTAGGAATGCATGCCCTGAACCAGACCTCATAAAAGCTAAAATTACTATTCTTATCCCCTAAAGTTACACTTTCACATCACAATTATAAAATCTAAATTTTGCACCCCCTCTAAATCATAAATTATAAATAGGATTAAATACATTATACCCTCTAGACTATGAGTTTTTGACGCTTTGCCCTCTAAACTACGAAAACATACAATTTACCCCTCCTGAACTATTAGATTTGTGCGTTTTACCTCCTAAACAATGAAAATGTACAATTTACCCCTGTAATATTTAATTTGTTGTAGAAGAGTAAAATTCTGGCAAAGAGATTCGATCGTACGTGCAAATTTAGGGGAATGCCACACTTGATTATTATTTTTGTATTGTTTACTCCATGGATTATTAGTTTTGTGATAATCCAAGATGATACTGTTACTAACTTTGCACATGTGTTGGAAAAAAATTTGAAGAAATTATACTCTTCTGCAACAAATTAGATAGTTAAGGAGTTAAGGGGGCAAAGCATACAAAGTCAATTGTCTAAGGGGTGAAGTGTACATTTTCGTAGTTTAGGGACAAAGTGTCAAAAACTAATAGTTTAAGGAATTAATGTATTTTAACCCTTCTAAATATGTCCTTGCATATCGAGAATCCATCAACATGTAACAACTTCAATTTCTCTTAATTTTTCTTTTTGTCTTTTTAATTAGGGAAACTCGCATGACATATTGAGTAAATTATATACTTTTGTGCAATAATCGAATAAGTCAAAAGAAAATGTAAATCACATAGTATGTATTACAAAGAAGACTTATTGGTGTGTATGCAAAAGTCAGAATTGTGTGTTTTGTGTATCTATACAATACGTTCCTTTTCTGATCTTTCACACGAGCATTAAATTTGCATGGCCTCCATGCATTAAAAGCATGTATAAAAACAATATTGTTATATCGAAGAAAAATAAGGGTAATTTCCAATTCAACCAATTTATATATACATATCAAGAACTTGCGGTCTGTACGCTACAACAGCTGCAATCTAAAAAAGCAGTTCAGCGATAGTGATACACAAATCATTTTCCTCTTTAATCATCTCCATATCTTTTTGCTCTTAAATTTTATTTTATATCCCACATACTTTAAGTTGTGGTTAAAGTAGTGTTTGGGCTAAAATAATCCGGGTTTATTGAGGAAACAAGAATGTTGGTAGTGAAAAATTGGAGTGGCAATGATGAGAGAGAGGAACACAAGTTGGCGCAGGATAACCACGTGGGCTCGCCGTTTCTCTCACTGCCTGCACGCTGGCATTGCGCTTCAGCAACCTTCTAATCTCAATAATATTACTTCAAGAAAAGACCATTTACTTGTGACTTGTGAGTACAAAAACAACCTTAATTTGTTTGAGCCAGTTTTGTATTTGTTGCTTGTGAATGTTTTGCTCGGTAAATTATTTATTTATTATTATTATTTTAATTATTTAATTTCGATTTCATGTTTTGATTCTCAAACATCCTGTTTCAGCTTATTGGTTGTATTTGGGACTCTCTGCGTTTCCATGTTTTGCAGTTATTGGTTTCTTGAGTTGTTGAAATTACAATTCTGACCCAAAGAAGAATAGCGCTGGTGTTAATCTATTGGTAGCAGCTGGACGTGGAACTTTCTGTCTGTGTTAGTGGTGTTCGGGAAGTTGGTGTTTGTCTGACCTTCATTCAGATGCTGGTCTGATCAATCCCATACTTTATCAAAATGAAGTTCATGAAACTTGGATCTCGCCCCGATTCTTTCTACACTACAGAATCCATGAGGTAGATTCTTTCGAGCTACAAAAATATTCCCCTGTCTATGAAATGAAATGAAAATCAAGATCTTCTTGAATTTAGGTCCGTCTCAACTGAAGTATCGAGTGATCTCATCATACAAATCAAGGGAACCCGTTATTTACTGCATAAGGTGAGAATCTGATTCAATTTTGTTAAGAATTCTTGGATGTGAATGAATGTTTGTTTACAAAAACTGCAGTTTCCCCTGCTATCCAAGTGCCTGCGTTTGCAGAGGTTGAGCTCCGAGGCGTCGATAGTTGAGCTCTCAGATTTCCCAGGAGGAGTCGAGGCGTTTGATTTGTGCGCCAAGTTCTGCTACGGCATCACCATCACTCTCAGCGCATACAACGTGGTGTCGATCCGCTGTGCAGCAGAGTACCTTCAAATGACAGAGGATGTTGAGAAGGGCAACTTGATATACAAGATTGAAGTCTTCTTCAATTCTTGCATTCTTAATGGCTGGAGGGACTCCATCATAACTTTGCAAACCACGAAGGCCTTCCCTTCGTGGTGCGAGGAGCTCGGAGTAACAAGCCGATGCATTGAAGCTATAGCTTCAAAAGTTGTATCCCATCCCAAGAAGGTCAGCTTGTCTCGCAGCTACTCAAGACGCGGTATGGATGACGAATCCGAGGGCCAGAAAAGTACTAAAGGCTGGTGGGCTGAAGATTTAGCTGAGTTAGGGATTGATCTTTATTGGAGAACAATGGTAACCATCAAATCTGGTGGCAAGGTTCCTTCCAATCTCATTGGTGATGCCTTGCGTATTTACGCATCAAGATGGCTGCTCGATTCAGTGACATCGAAACATAGGCTGCTCTTGGAGTCCATAGTTAGTTTGGTGCCATCAGAGAAAAGCGCAGTCTCTTGCAGCTTTCTGTTGAAGCTATTGAAGGCAGCCAACATACTGAAAGCTTCTTCCTCGACAAAGAAGGAACTAGAAAGGAGAATAGGCCTTCAATTGGAGGAAGCCTCAATCGGTGATCTGTTAATACCCTCGGATGAGATGATATACGATGTGGATGCAGTAATCACCATTTTGGAGCATTTCCTGTTGCAGGGGCAGAGCCCGCCCACGAGCCCTCCTCGAGCGAACGGTGGGGGTTTAGAGAGGCGGAGATCGCGTTCCGCTGAGAATGTGGAGATGATGTTTGGGGAGAGCAGAAGGTCCTCCTCTGCTTCTCACAGCTCTAAACTCAAGGTGACAAAGCTTGTTGATGGATATCTTCAAAAGATAGCCAGGGACAAGAATCTGCCTCTTTCCAAGTTCATTGCCGTAGCAGAAGCCATCCCAGAATTTGCTAGGCTTGATCATGATGATCTCTACAAAGCTATTGACATTTTCCTCAAGGTAGATAGATAGGCATCACGATTCCTTGTTTTTCAATGATGTTTGAATATGTATTGAGAAAAGGGTCACAATGCAGGGTCATCCAGAGCTGAGTAAGAGTGAAAGAAAGCGGCTATGCCGTATACTAGACTGCAAGAAGTTGTCGGTTGAGGCGTGCATGCATGCTGCACAGAACGAGATGCTGCCGTTAAGGGTGGTGGTTCAAGTTCTCTTCTTCGAGCAAGCACGAGCTGCTATGGCAGGCACTCAAGTCACCGAGTCGCCCAGCAACATCAAGGCACTGCTAGCAGCGTGTAAGGATCCATCAAAACCAAATGCTGCCGTTCCTTCAGAAGACCAGTGGAGCATTTCTGGACTAAAGTCGAATGCTTCTACCCTCAAAATGAAGCTGGATGAAGACGACGGTTTCCCTAATGTAATGGAGAAGTCCTCTAAGCTTAAGTTCTTCAGCATGACTCCTAACAGACCCAACAGAATGCTCAGCAAATTGTGGCCCATCAACAAAAGTACAAGTGAAAAGAACTGATAATGAAGAGACCAATTGTCTGAATTTCTAGTTTGAGAAGATCCACTTTATAAGGGTAAATAATACTCTGGTTTTTTTCTTCCCATTTTGGAATAAATCATTAGGAAAAAGGAGCGATGGAAACCATAGTTTTTCTACATAATGGAGAATGTCATCTTAGGAATCCAACTGTTCAATGCAAATATTGTTGATGTCTGCTTTCTACAGTGTTCGATCATTTTGCTTCTTTACAAATATTTATTTATATTTGCTACGAGATTATAAAATACACGATATAGTTCATTATTGGAATTTATAAAATCTGTCTTTCAATTAGAGTGTTTAAATTGATTTTATATGATTTAATTGATTGATGAGTTAGAATTTTAGAAATATATGAATAGTTTGGAATTGTTGGACGTTAAATGCATGAAATGTTTACTATGTTTTAAATTAAAAAGAAAATGAATATCATGTAATTAAGTATGAATATTAAAGTTTTTTTCAAACAGCTGTGCTGTAATGGAATTACTTTCGAGTTGTCGGTGCATGAATATGTTTATGATGACACCTCACGCATTAGATATTAATTAGGATAGATTCAAGTGACTTCACAATTTAATTTCCAAAAAAAAATCTTCAAATTAATCAAGGTTAAGGTAGAGTTATTCACGATGAAATGTTTAGCTTTATGATATTATTTTTCATATTTTTTATGCGACTCTAGTATAAGCTCGATCTTTAGTTTAACTAGTTAAGAAGACAACCTGTTTATTGCATTTGCTTTTCGGAAATTTGGATCTACATTTTGGTACTTTAATCATTCGGTTGTTATTTCAGTTTATATTTCGTGTTTCTAGTTTCTTACCTTCCGTTCTTTGAATTCATGCATGCTAGTTATAGGTTTAATTATGATTTCTATTTTGTCAAGTTTACTCTTTCGCTTGTCCGGTCCGACCAGTAATATATGAAACACACACATACATAGATCCGCGAGATTGTAGGAGTTATACAACCTTAGTAGTTTCGAATTAATTCTAATTTATGGAATCGAGTTAGTAATCTAGACTTGATGACTCTAAGGTAATTTAATCATAACTAATTTACTACTTTCATCCTTTTCTCGTGGATCGAACAACTTGAGTAATTTAGTAAGAGTATTAGATGTCCAACATACGAGTAGGCTCTTAAATTAGATTATCTTAGTTGTTAAGGTTTTCTAGGTGCTAAATCTATTAGTTGACCATCAACATAGGTTATATCTTTAGGAAAATAGTCATTTCAATGTCCATCATGGCGGCCATCGAATAACTAGGGAGAATAAAGACGGTGTCGGTTTAACTACAATGGCCTATAATTAAGTGATTCTAAAAGGTTAATTAATTGTAAGTGTCAAGGATCGGACAACCATGTGTGTGAATCATTTGAGTTGGATCCTTCTTTTATGGTACTCATTTCCATCGTTATTCTGATTTTCTCGTCATTTATGTTTTATTGTTACAAATTAGTTGTTAGAAAATCATCCAAAGTTTGTGTGGTTGCACAAGAAAAACCCGTAAATTAATAGAAAATACATGGTTAAGTCCTCTATTCCCTATGTTCGAAACCTATTTTTTATACAAACTTAAATCCTAGCACTATTGCAGAATTTATTTGGTGTGATTCAGTGAACTCCAAATTGACTTCATTGCCCAGGAACATTGTGATTTTAGCTATTTTTCCTACTGATCTATTGTTGTTGGGTATGAGATTCAGTATGATAAGATTTGAAGATCCCAAAACCCCTTAGCTAAATGATGAACCTCATAATGTAACAGCTTAGTTGAGTTCAGTGTGTTACGAACTCAGTAGGCTAGATAGAGTTCAGTAGCTGATAGGTTCAGTAGTATCATCTTGTTTCAGCTGGATGGACTTAGCATGAGAAACTCAGTTGGGTTTGTCAGGACCCACTGAATGAGTAAAGAAAATCGAACCAAGTACTGAATATCTCAGAAGAATGTCAGTAGGAGACAACTCAGTAAAAGCGTTCGAGGAATCAGAGGAAGTCAACTCAGCATCTGCTTTGAAGTTTGAACAAGTCTCACCAACTCTCAACCTCGACCAATAAGAAGCTGTCAGCACTGTACTTTCATTGACAAAAAGCTGCTATCTAGACTGAAAAAAGAGAAAATCTCTACAGTGACATTCAAAGTTCAAGATGATCGTTTTTCTTGTCATTTTCGACACGTGTTGGGATGAGATTCAGTATGATAAGATTTTAAGATCCCAAAACCATAGCTGAATGATGAACCTTGTATTTTATAATAGCTTAGTTGAGTTCAGCATGATAGGAACTCAGTAAGCTAGCTAGAGTTCAGTTGAGTTCAGTCTAGAGTTTAAGCTGTTCCCTTTCTCTATTCTAAGCAAGCTCATTGTAAAATCATTAGCTTAGAAAACTCGAGCTTTCTAAACTGTTCTTATTGTAAGAACTCCTTCATAGTTGGAGAAACTCAAACCTTCACGGTTGAGATTGTAAAGTCACTAACGACTATAAGTAGATATCTGTCCAGCGCACAGATTAACCGAGACTTGCTTAGTATAAGCAAACAAGAACGCATTTGTCCAGTGCACAGATCAACTGAGACTTGTTTAGTATAATTAATACAAGAACTCTTGCTTTATTCAGGATAGTGGACGTAGGATCATGTGTATCCGAATCACTTTAAAAATTATGTGTCGATTTTAACTGTTGCATTGTTTACTGTTCATATTGCATAAAACTGACTTTTAAACAATCAACATAAAACGGATTTTTCAAACTGGGACGAAAATATTTTTGGGCCTACACTTCCGCACACAATATCTAATACTGAACTACTGTTCACTGAATGAAGTCAGTAGAAGGTTATCTCTGCCTACGTGATCCAAAAAGTTTATTTGGTCAACTGACTAGTTCAGTAGACTACTTCAGTAGCAACATTCAGCTTTGTTGACTTTCGCGTTTGAGTTTGAAATTTGCACTCAAGTGTATTCACCCCCCCCCCCAAATACCTGAAGGCTCGTCTCTGGACCAACAACACGTGGCTAGATCACTTCCAACGAATCTATTCATGAGTCAAGACTATATATAGAGAATAGTCTTCATGCTAAGAAGAAATCGTGAACCAAAAGCATTCAAGCATTCAAAAGCTCTAGCAATAAAACAACATATACAGCGAAGAACTCATTACACTGAGAGATCCCATTAGTTCTTCACTCTAGAGATTAATTTGTTCTCATTCTCTATTCTAAGCAATTCTTGTAAGATCTTAAGCTTAGAAAATCGAAGGAGTTCAGCTTATTGAATTGTTTTTATTGTAAGAACTCCTTCCCAGTTCGAGAATATCAAACCCCGAGTTTGAAACTGTAAAGTCACTAAGACTATAACTAGAGTATATGTCCAGCGTACTAATCGACTGAGACTTGCTTAGTATAAGTAATCAAGAACTCCTGCTTTGTTCAGGACAGTGGATGTAGGATCAAGCGTATCCAAACCACTTTAAAAATTGCTTGTGTTCGTTTACTATTTCAATGATTTGCTATTCATGCTGCATACAAACTTATCTTTAAAAATCACATACTTGGCATTCTTGTAAAACTAAAACGTATTTTCAAACTAAGACGAAAAATATTTGGGCCTACACTTATGCACTCTATCTTATACTGAATTATTTTTAACTGAATTAAGTCAGTAGCAAAGGCTAGAAGACATACATTCTCTACCCACGCGATCTAGAAAGCTTATTTGAGCAGCTGACTTGTTCAGTAGCACTTTTCAGTTGTAACTGACTTTCACATTTGACTTGGAATTTATATTCAGGCCCCACCCCACCCCTCTACACATGAAGGCTCGTCTCTGGACCAACAATTGTGCTTTTTATTGTTGCATGAGCTGGTCTTCTCGCCCAAACCTCACGTCTGATTTAGAAGTTAGAAAACGGCCAAGAGGAATATGAAGGAGACAAAGCTGCAAAAGCAATTACTTTTGTCACAGTCAAAAACTGCTTCAACTGCCCAGACATAAGACAAAACTGAAGTTGGTACTGACGCCAACAAATTTGAATCTGAAACTGTTCTGAATGACCAAGTAGAGAATGTCACTAAAGAAGAGCAGTCAGAATCTGAAAAAGAGATCATGGCCGACAATAATACTAATAATCCGGGGAGGACTACAACCTTGAAAAATATGGGGACAGATCTGTTGGAATTTTATATACTGAAAGCAACTTTTTACTTGTATACAATGTGTTTTTCCTTTCCACTATTTTCTTCTCCTATCTGATTATATATAATCGCGCATGTTGGTCATTTATCTTGTATAAGAGTTAGATTGTGTAGTGTGTTGTAGACCACAGAAGACTGCACAATTGGTTGAGCTAACAAGATATAAACAGTTACCACAACTGAGACAACTTAAGGACAAGTTGTCGGTTTAAGCTGCAGTTTAGATAAGAAGAAGTCTGTCTTGGTTGTTTGTCTATACTAGTACACTAAAGGTAGTGTATTGATGGATCACATTGAGATGTGCTTACCTAGCTGACCTTAGTGGAGAACCAAAGACCTCGGTCAATTAATTTGTTCTTAAGCATGATAAGATTTCAGGTGAGTACATTTAGTTATCTATCACTTTGACTTACTATGGTGCATGTCATCGCGACTGAATCTACGTATCTTGGGTGATAGTAGTTATTTGTATCTCAGACTGGTTATTTGTATCTTGAATTTGTATCCCTGTTAATTTGGTTGATAATATCCCATAAGGAACTCGTAAGGATTAACACACGAAACCGAGGCGGTTGATTAAGTTCAGGTGTGTTAATAAGGTCGAGTGGTGCTACTTAGAAATATAATAAGATGTTAGTTAATTTAAGCTACCAGTTAGCTTAATTAATTAAAGGGATATTCATTTCTTAAATACGGAGATCAATTAAGTATTAAATACAAGCTCGTGCTCAAGTTGGGATAAAGGGGTAAGTTAGCACGGACTCTCTAGTGGAATGAATCTGTATTTATTAATTAATTTTGTTTTGGGCTGAGCATAGATAATTAATTAATTTGAGGTCCGACTTTATTTCTTGTATTAGATCCCTGGTCTGGCCCAATTAGTTGCCCAGTATTTATTCTGCTCTTTCGAAAATTATTATTAATAGATTAATGTATTTAAACATTATTTAATAATATAGAAATTATTTATTTAGAATTAATTGGTTGAGCCAATTAATTAATAAATAAGTGGCTCAGTTATTATTAATTATATTATGGGCTGATTATTAATTTATTAGAAGCTCATTAGCAATAAAATTATTAATGGGCCACAATTATAATATAATTTTTTATACATTATATTATAAGTAGAATAACACAAACAGATTTTTACGATTCACGCAGTTATTCATTCATGAAAAACGTTAGAACGTAAGAGAACAAAAATCTCATTTCCTTCAGATCTCTGTAACGTCCCAAAATTTTCGATATAAAATGCATTGCATATCTATTCATGCATGTTATCAAGTGTTTTAGTTCTGTAAGTCGCGCCTTAGAAATTAAAATGACAATTAAAGCATCTTTTTTTTTCGTTAAATCATTTTTGTTATGTAAATTTATTTTTAATTTTGAATGTGTTTGTGTATATCATATTCTGATTATTTTTTTATTTAATTATTTAGAAATCATGTTAGAATTATTAGGCAAGAATAATATTTATTTATTTTGGATTTCCTAAATCTACTAGGATTCATAAAAGAATATAACATTTATTATTGTATTAAGTTATTAGGAAAAAAAATTATATTAAGTTGTATGATTAAAATAGATAATTTATGTGTGATATTCATGTTTAGGATTAATTGTGTCCATATCCTAATCCAACTATGATTGAATCTCTTATATGGTAAGGGATAGAATAAATTCTATATAAAATATATATGAACGAAAATAATTATGGATAAAATATATTTGATACCTTATTTGATTAGGGATGTTTGGATAATGATTTTTAGGCTTATAAATACCCCTTAGTCGCTCATAATATATCATCCCATAAAATTTTCGAAAATCTGTCAGCATATCTGCGAACTATTTAAATAATTATTTACTCATCTTCCCGTCGTCCTCTCATCGTGAAAATTTAGGATCGTCTTCCTAGGTATGTCTAATATACTATATTATTTTCTTAGAATTTTACAAGAATGATAAGTATTTGTTTAAAATTGTTCTTCGTAACCTGCCAGTTTCTGACAACATGTTCATGATCTTGAAAGAAAAATTGTTTTTCATGTTTTCTTTACATTGTTTTCGACCATTTTTAATTTTAAGGGGATATACTACCGTTATCTATATTATACATTGTGCTCGATATTTCATGTGATTATGACAAGCATGAAAGGAAGGGTCGAAATCGGGCCCTAGGATCGAAATCGGGTCCTGAAAGGAAAGGTAAGGGTCGAAATTGGGCCATAGGTTCGAATTCGGATCCTCTATGAAAAATCGGTCAAAATTCGGCCGTCAGTCAAAATCGAACTGTTTGAAAAGTTCATGTGGTCTGTGTGGCCAATTGCAAGTTCATGTGGTCTGTGTGGCTGAGTATCTCTTTTCATGATCTAATTTTCCATGTCTTATCAGTGTGATTTATAATTTTGATAAATGTGTACATCTCCCACTGAGTAGTCGTACTCAACCCACTATTTTAACATTTTTCAGGAAATGGCTTGGCCGATGCGTAGAGGTGTTGGTGGTGATGATCACATGAGGAAGGATTTATGAATCCTATAAATGCATTAAACTAGTTTTATCATGAACTGTGCATTTTATTTTCGAGTGCTAGTGGTCGTAGTTATTTTTATTTAAGACATCCGCTGAGTATGAAAATAAATTGAGTTTTTCAATGATTCTTTTCCATTAAGATGTTTTGAAAGAATTAAGATATGCATGTTAAGTATAAAGTAGCGTCTCTAGTTAAGTTTTGAAAATTGGGGCGTTACAATCTCTATCCACGCGAAGAAAGGAAAAGGACCAGGGCACGGACCAGAAGGTGTCAAACGGGAGCAATAATCAAAGCTGCGACAATATACGTGGAGTAAGGTAACGATTTCTCTCCATATTCCTTCAAGATCTCCTCGGACCTATTAGAATAGAGACAATCGAGCAAATTAAAGTCACGCTAAGCTTGATGAGTGCATGTCCGAAATTCTATGGGAAGTCGAATGAAAATCCTTTCGCATTTTTGGAGGGATTCTTTAGAGTATACAATCTGCACAAGCGGGACAATTAGGATGCTTTTAATTTGAAGGCATTTCCTTTTACCTTGCAAGATGGGGTGAGTTTGGGGTTCTCTAGTCTTCGCCCTGGTTCGATCACAACTTGGGCTCAAATGCGTCCAGCGTTCTTAGATAAATACTCCCTTCATTCTGCTATAAATGGCTCACTTCTTTTCGGCACGAGAAATAAGAAAGTTGTGTTTTGTGGTGTATATATGTTTAACTTTTTGGTAGTTAAATTTTGTCCACACATTCTTTACTTTTTTTAGAATGTGCTACTTATAGGAGAACGTCACAAATAAGAAAGCAAGCCACTTATAGTGGAATAGAGGGAGTAATTCCCTTAAACCAACACAAATTCTTTGAATAAGGAAATTTCGGAATCTCCGAAGAAATGGAAGAACCTTTTCGGGAGACTCATCGATAATTGTGCTAACTATAGTTATTTGGAATCTGATTTGCTGCAATACGATTACCAAGGGATGGCTGATGAATCTGAGAGCATGGCCAATGTTGGTTTGTGAGGGATTTTCACAAACAGTTTGGGAGGTCGATTAAGTCCAGTTGTATTAACATGGTTGAGTGGTACTGCTTATGAATAAGATGTTAATTTATTAAGTTGTCAGTATACTTAATTGATTGTCAAATATTCTCATCTTTTAATGCGGAGATCGGATTAAGTCTAAAATACAATCTCTGACTCAATTAAATATAAAGGGGCCGTCAAGACGGATTCTTTAGTGGAATGAGCTTATGTTTATAAATTAATTATGCTCTGGGTTGAGCATATATAATTAATTAATTTGAGGTCCAACCTTATTTGTTGTATTAGATACATGTTCTGGCTCATTTACTACACAGTAATTAAATTGTCTAAGAGCTATTAATTTTCTGCAAGTTATTTATGTACTCCCTCTGTCCCATTTTTAACATCCCCTTTCTTTTCGACACGGAGATTAAGAAACTTTATTTAGATATATATTTTATGTGCTTTAATTGTAGTAAGAAATTCACACAGTTTTCAAAGAATGATTGGTGGGAAGGAATGAGAATTCATACAAATTTTATTAACGCATAGTCGAGGCAATTGATTTTTTTTGTGGGGGTGGGGGAGGGGGGGAGGTTCAATGTTGTAGTTAAAGAAATAATCTAAAGTTTCCAAAAAAAATTAAAAATCATAATTTTCTGAATTCGTAGCGGAACGGAATCATATGGGAGAAAAAATTTTGAAGAGAGAGAGTGTATAAGAAAGTGGGGTGTGTAGTGAGTAATGAAGGATCCAACTCATTTTTAATGTAGAGTTAATATTGTCATTTTAGGAAATGGGACATTAATAGTGAGACATCCTAAAAAGGAATAAGGACTCAAATTTCTCACATATAACATCTCGTATTTTAGAGAGAGAGAGAGAGAGGAACATCACCAATATCTAAGAGGATTCGAGAAGCTGTCCATCAGGCTAGATGACTCGTGCAAGGGATACAGATCAGAATGTTTAAATTTAGGAGTCGCAAATCAACAACAAAAATCTGAATGTACTTTTCTAAACCTTCACAAGTTTCCTAGAATAGGATCAAACAAAACTCTACTATATAAGTCGTCCCTAGTTGCATTCAACTTAATTATACAACTACTATTTGAATCCTCTATTTTAATCAGTACTCAACCTCACTTTGAAACCTTTTTTTCTCAAGCCACTGATTAAAATAGGATGAACTAATTCACAAATAATAATAATACCTGGAAAAAAAATGCACAATATAACCAAGATTTTTACATAGATAACTCAACTGGGAGAAACCACGGGACTTAGTTCGGGACAAAATAACTCTTGTGGCTCCGGATAATTGAAGCACAAATCAATTTACCAACAAAAACGCCGCAAGTAAATCTAAACTGCAATCTATAGATCTCAAATACATTACCAATTGAGAATCCTAAATTATATCCCTAGATGAATATAATTTATCAGAACAGACACACTCCAAAGGAAATCAAAAGATTTTACCTAAAAACCGCAGCCGTGAAAGCCGAATGTGTGCACGCCGTATTTTACGAGGAGAGGCGCTGAATTCTTATCTCCATAAAAACCTATCGAGACTCTTCAACCTATTTTTCCTTTATAAAGTTATTACTCCCTCATTGTCATTCTATTAGTCCATTTTTCCTTGGACAATTCCACTCCATTAGTCCACTTTCTATTTTAAATTAATATAATATTTTAATATATTCTAGTGGAACAAGAAGTTTATTAATGGAGTTTATTCTAGTGGAACAGCTTATGAACATACACTAATCTAATTAACAATTACACTAGATGCATGATGAATCAACGCAAATCCACAAAATGTCAATATTTTCATTCGTTTCTTAACTATGTATAGCCTCATCACTAAAACATATCAAGAACTGGGATGGCTGGTGGAGCGAAATCAAGCAAAAATTCAAGAATTAATTCAGTGCAAAATATATTAAAACGAAGAAGAGTTTTTCAAGTTTACACCTAGAGAAGATGAAGGCGTGGTCTCACAGCGTGTACGGCAATCCGGAGGTGTTGAAGCTCGAGTCAAACGTCGCTGTTCCGAAACCCAAAGATGATCAGGTGTAGATCAAGGTTGTCGCGGCGGCGCTCAAGCCCGTCGAATACAAGATAAGAGGAGGCTTTTTTGGAAGGTACGGAGGTGGTAGTGGCGTGAGGGAGCGGCAGCGAGTAGCGGGAGAATCTATTCTCGGGAGCGGGAGAAGGGAACGCAGGTGAGGGAGCGGCGACGTGAGGAAGCAGCGGTGGCGGCGGTGGCCTGCTGAGAGAGTGGCTGCGAGTAGCGGGCTGGTGGTGAGGTACTGAGCGGGAGAAGGAAAGAACGAAGGAAAGGGTTTTGTGAATTGTGATATTATGATTTAAGAATTTATGATTAATTGATATTTAAATTAAAAAAAATAGTAAAAAAAGGAATGGGTTATTGAGCTTTAGGCTATTAACATATCTATTTTAAATTAAAGTTATAATAAGTTTATAAAGTATACTATATATAAAAATAATTACGTATATATAATTTATATTTAATCGAATATTTACGAATATAAATCAAATATAACGATTTTGTATTTGAATTTGATTAGTAAATGAATCGAATCGAATATTTCTAATCGAATTCGAATCTCAAAATCTCGAATACGAATAGAAAATCGGATCAAAACTATTTGATTCGTTTACAACCATACTTCTCTCTTAGATTTCTTTTAATTTTTTTTATTATTTTTAATATGAATCTAACTATAAATTAAAAGAATATATGAAGACACCTATTTACCATAAGATAATAAGAGCTTTCCTAGGCTCGCTCGAATTGAATCTACAGATAAACCTTATCCATTAGGATTAAATACAAACTTTAGTGTGGGGTTAAAATATAAATAAATAAAACATAAAGAAAAAGAAAGACGTACGTGTGTGAATGTACATCTCATGGAAGATTAAGAGTTTTAGGAAAACACACGTCTTTCTTTGGGCATGCAATATTATTTATTTATTTTATTTATTTATTTTATTGAACGTAGGTTATCTAGTTTGTGCCTGAGAGTTGGATGTTTTTAATGAGTTCTTGAGGGGTATATATGGCTTTTAAGAAAACTATTGCTAATTGTTCTTGAAACAAAGAGTTTAGGTTTTATTTAATTTGTGCTTTCCTAATCGGGCTTCTATTTAAAAAACCAAGTAAGATAAACATTACATTCTACTATTAACGTGCTTTAAAATGGCTACTGCACGTGAGAAATGTCAAAACAAGACCAAAATGGCCCCCATTCGATTAGCTGGCCTGACCCACCGACATTTTGAGCGGGGTTATACTCATAATTTAGAGGCCCTAAATAAATTGGACATATATTATTCAGCCTGATAACCTAATGAATCGATTGAACTTTGGGCTAAAAAAGTTTATGGGTTATGGGCTTTACTCGAACATTAATTTTTCTTATAAATGTATAATTTTATAAATTATGAAATAATTATGTAGTATAAAGTGGTATGTTCAATTTAAGATTTATGCATAAGTATAAAGTGGTATGTTCAATTTAAGATAGAATAATTATTTAGTTAAAAATTATTAAGTTTATTTATTTTTAATTATTTAGTTAAAAATTATATTTAGTTTGTGGGGCGGGTTTGGCCCGATGGCCCATGAAGGATTGGATTGGGTTACGATTTTGATAACCCACTTGATTTATGAGCTGGGCCGACCGACTCGAATTTTTGCAACAGCCCGTTGTGTCGGATTGGCCCGACCCGAAGACTTTGACACGTTTACTGCACATGCTCTAATAATTTAAGAATATCATTTAAGTTCATTTCTATTTTCTGTTTTTGAAAATTGAAAACTTAAATTTAGCGGTTGAGATGAACTGATAATTGAAAATCAAAAGCTGGGACCTAGCTTCAAATGGATTCGATTTGGCAATTTCAATTCAGGTTTTATTTTTCACATATAAAATTCCGCTTGAAATCTAACGGTCCATTTTAAAAGGAGAAGTAAAATCTGCAATTCAAATAGACGAAAATAATATTCTTTTTAAAATTGTACATTAGGAGCGCTCCTCCTCCCTGTTGATTAGCCTCCTACTGGATGGATTAAATGTTATGTTGCATTTACACTTCCATACTTTGAAAAATCTCAAGGCATTGTGTCGGACACTGCGGCACGACACTCAAATTATTGTGTCTTATACATTTCATTAAACACCACATCTAATTCTAATAAAAATATATAAAATCAGTTTATTATACATGTAATTTACTTTATATATATATTAGGGCCCGTATCATGTCCTAAGTTTTTCAGAATATACTGTAACACGTATCGCATGTCCGTATCGTACTGTGTCACGTGTTTGTGTCAATGCAATCTGGACCGAATGTATATTTATCTGTAGCCACCTTTACTGGATTATTACTATCCATCATCATATTGAGCTTCTTAACCCTAGGTGTGATGTTTGTGATGTTTGGGCTTCAGGTCATCTATTATGGACATGGGATTCGAAAAAACAATGATGTGGGCCTTGCCACCATTAATGGATAAAACCAGGGGAATGAATTTCTTGTACTGGATAAACTTGCCAAATTTGATTTAATTTGTTTGTTAGGCCCACCAGATGGGCTTGGGGACCAGATATTGTTACGCTATTTATTTACAGCGCCTAGTAACATTGTTAAGATTAATTGCATGGATGTCTCAATTGGAACATTTATTTGCCTTTAATGGAGCCATAAATATCGAAACAATTATAGATATATTCATACAACCTTGCATTTAATACTGGCTACTCAAATTTCAAAAATAATGAAATTATATGCATTTAAAGACCGCGTATTTGGAGAATGCATATTATCCATTCTGTCTATAAGAAATGGATATTGAAGATTGGGATTGGAGGCTGAAAAACTGACATTACGATATTTATCAGCAAATACTTTAAATTTAGATAAACAAGTGTAGAAAAGAATAGAGTAAATTTTGTCTATATAGTTGTGGATCAAGCGATTTTTATGTTTTAAAATTTATTGAATTAGTTTACAATAATATCGCCCTGTCTCTTCTTTGTTTCGTAAAGAGAAAAACTATCTGCCATTATCTAAATAGGTATAATTAGTAAATCATGTTCATTTATAATGTTTTGCAAACACATTAAAAAAATAAATTGCATCTAATTAATTATGTGTGCCGGGCTTTTCTTTATCAATAGACATGATCGCCTCTATTAAAAAAAAGTAACACAGCTTCAAAAGAGAATTAAAAAGTAACTAGAAAAATCATTAAAGATGTGGCTCATAGAAATTAACAACACAAAACAAATCTCTTAAATTTTCGGAAATAAAGAGGACGGTATTAACTGGATGGAGTGAGTAATACATAATAAATTGGCTCCTATTAGTTGTATTTAGATGCATGACACAAACAACACTTACACTTCGCTTAGTAGATAGACTTTAATTTTCAATTTCCATCAATGTAGAATTTTTTTTAAAAAAAAAAATACATTATGATCCTAATAACATAATTACTAATTATCAGCTAAACATGTTATCTAACCGTTCGCGTGATAGTGTTGATAATAAAAATGAAATTATGAAAAATTGTTAATCATCCGTTAAAAGGAAATGTAAGTTTTATTTTCTTTCTTAATCTCAATTAAGTTTGCTTCTATTCATTTTTTTAAAATTTAAATACATATATGTTCTCCCCTTATTTACTAATCAAGTTATGTCAAAATTGTCCATTAGAATGACATAGCAATTAAGATACTTAGTTTGTGGTTAAAAAGTTATGGGTTCAAAACTCATTAAAATTGTTATATGGGAGTCTGTCACATATGATAGCTAGGGTGATTTGCTTCTTCTGTGTGGTTTGCAGGCAGTGGCGTAGCCAGGAAATCAAGCTAGAGGGGGCCAATTTACTATAATTATATAAACACATGAGAAGATAAAAAAATATATATATTTATATTAATATAAACGATCATAGCACAATTTACATCACATTACAAAGCCTACCAATTCAAAACCAAGAAAAAGATTTTCATAACATTTCCCTTATGTTCTTAATAACAAATTTGCGCTTTCTATTTCCTTCTATTTTTTATGAGAATACATGATTTCGTGGTTGAGATGGACATTTTAATAAGTAAAATCTGCGCACTTGCTCTATTAAGTTAGGAGGATAACTTCTTATTGGAGGTCGTAGTCCTGGATCACTTGGAAGATTTTCTAAATCAACTTTCTCCAATGATGCTTGAGGTTGATGATCAACTCCAGTATTTACTTTCTCCGATGATGGCTCAGGTGGAATAATTTAGGATTATTAGTTGTTGAAGAATAAGCATCCTTCTGTTTTGCTACCAGATTAAAGTAGCGTTTCATTTTTCTAAAAAATAATTAGACAAAGTAGCTCTATTAGCATATTACCCTATGCGTGTCTGCTACATACCAAGAAGGAAAAAAAATCAAAGTAATAGTCAATAATCAAGACTAAAGAGTCAAGAGTAGCATTAAGTCAAAAATTGATAATTATAATTTATAAATCCCCAAATTCGCAGACTGTCCGATGTGCTCATAATCATATTCTTGGAACGTGGAAAATCGTTTCTAAAGTAGAAATCTTCAAGCAAATACACCAAATTCTAAGAGCTTAAAGCTAATGCTTTACGAAATTCAACTATCAGAGGAGCAACTATTCCATATTTCTAGTAAATTCAGTAAATCATTCACCATGTGATCCAGACCAAAAGTAAATTACTTGCACACAAAATCAAAACGAAGATTAGGATTTATGATTCTTACTTGCCTGTTCTGTTGCCGGCGAGAGAGAATAATCGATTAATGTTCGTGACTGAGAGTTGATTGAAAGAACAAGAATAGGAATTAGGGCGGAACGAAGCGGGAGAGAGACTAATGTATCTAATCTCCTTTCCATTTCTTTTGGAAATTAGATATAATAAAAAATTCCTTTTTTTTTCCTTTAACATGTTGTGAGACATATATTAAAAATATTAAATATTTTAGTAAATCTTATAATTAATTAGAAAATTACTAAATAGTCCCTAAAAAATTCTCAAATTCTACCCCACTGCCCCCTATTGCCTACGCCACTGTTCGCAAATTAGTTTGTACCGAAACATAGTTTGCCCAATGCAAACTTCGACATTGGCTACGGATTACCTTTTCATTAAACAGAGTTTTATGTCAAGACATGAGTTTGTATCTTTATGTTCATTAAGCCTTTGTTTGGTTGAAGAGAAATTGAGAGGAAAGAAATTGAGAAGAGAGAAATAGGAGAGAAAATATGAAAGTTTGTTGTTTGGATGGGAAGAGAAAGAAAATGGAGAGAAGAAAAATGGTGGGACTCAGGCTTAATTTCTTTCTCTCCAAAAGCGAAGAGATTTAGAAGAGAAAATGCATTTTAAAGAGAAGTAGATAACAAATTACAATTTTAATCTTATAAATCAATTTTCTTCTTTTTTATTTAAAGATATTTTTGACTTTTCAATTATAACATCATATCTCATATCTTCTCTTTCTATTCAATTTCTCTCCTACCAAACAATATATAAATTCCACCATATTTCTTTTTTTTTTCTTTCTTTTTTTTTTCTTTCTTACTTATTTCTCTCCTCTCATTTTCTCTCATCTACCAAACAAAGGCTAATAATTCGGCATATATATACATAAGGAATTAATGATGTTTGTATAAGTTAGCAGACATATGGAAAGGATCATTGATGGGTGAATCGTAACGAGGTACAGAATATGATACGATGCTTACGTTGTGAACAGACACAACACATCAAATATTGCATCATCCATCCCCGTGCATTTATGTAACCACTCATGCCCTTTTTATTTATATTTAGCCACCCAAACTTTAAATATTCCTGTTGTATATCTTAATAGTGTTCACATTCATACTTACTTCAACATTTCTAACAATTTATAGGGATGTGATTTTTTTTTTTTAGTCTTATTTACCCGAAATTGCATTGATACATACATACATGTATAATACTGGATGAATTACGTTTTATCTGGCTTTAATTGTACACAGTTGTGTAGAATATTGGGATCTTGGATTTGAAGATTAATTTTCAATATGATATTAATCCAAGTGATTCATGTCATTTACTTCTATTCATCATTTATTCATTTACTTGCATGTTCAGCCCTTATTTTTCACTCAGTAGGAAGCTAACTAGACAATATAAATGATGAGAGAGAAGATAATTAGGAGTATGTAGTGATGAGTGATGACGTACATATCCAGCCTGTCAATTAATACACTAAGTGTTGGGTGAAGTTAGAGGGACGAATTGAACTCCGTAATTTTGGATATCTGCCAATTTTGAGGTGATATAATAACTTTTCATAAATATAAAATATTTGAAAAAATACTTGAGATTCAGCACGATTTCGATCGACCTACTTCAGGAGAATAGCAAATTTGAAAAAAATATATAAATAAACTTTAGGATACATGATTTGAAAGCCGACGGATCCGACCCTGCCCCTCCTGGAGACCTATGAGTTTTAGTTTCAATTGTAGTAGTTCTTGATTGTGAAATGTGGCTTATTCCTAATTATTTCATGCGTTCATCAACAGGAAATTGACATACAAATACTAATGATTGTTTCAATTAACCACACAAGAGTGTTTCTCAAAAGCTAGCTTATACCATTAATCAACTTCTGTGATATATAAATAATAGATAAAATAGTCAAAGATTTATGGACCAAATAATGGTATCATATAGAAATATAAAAGTTTGGTCTAAATGTCAAATTTAGTAGATAAGATTAATATTATTATGTGAATCAAAATTTAGAACTTGTTCACCAATTTAAGCATTAAGTCTTGTTTATATGTAGTAAAAAGCTTTTTTGTTAATGCAGCACAATGAATATCGAAACGTGTCTTTGAACTCTACTAATACACAACATTGCACTACTTTTAACTATACCATACCATGATCATGAGTGACACAAGGTAAGTTTCACAATTTCGATAATACATACATATATCCAAAATCTTTTAGATAGAAGTCAGTTAGGATATTCCTCGATTGTATTTTTGTATAGTTTGTAGTCAATGTAGGGAAAACAAAGTTTAACTTGACCATAGTTTTAGATAGTAACTTTAGATTGTCTATTGAGGGGAATGTCAAGTCTATACATTTCCATGTTTGAAAATGCAAAAATATACAAACTTTTTCATAAATGCAATAATATACAAATGACCCTACTTCACCTCCAATGTGTGTGCAGTGTGTGTGCGGTGTGTGTGTGCGGTGTGTGTATGCGGTTTGTGTCGGAATCTTTTTCTTGATATGTAGTCTCGAAATTAGCAAAATAAAAGTTGGTGTTTTTTTTTAAAAAAAGCTAAAGTTATTTAAAAAAAAATTCTTTAATTGAATATTTTCGTAAAACAAAAAACCTAAACATATTCGTTTAAATATTTTAAAAACCTGAGTCGACCACCGCCGCCGAAAATTTTATATTTTAAAAACCTCAGTCGAAAATTTTATATTTTTGTATATTTAATTTAATTTAACGAAAATTTAATATTTTGTTAATTTAATTTATGAATTCAATTTGAGAAAATTTTAATATTTTAGTAAATTTAATTTACAAAATTTATGCAATTTTGATAATTTAATTTAAGCAATTTCATTAATTTAATTTAGGCATTTTCGTTAGACAATTTCGAGAATTTATTTTTTGCAATTTCATTAATTTAATTTAGGCAATTTCATTAATTTAATTAGGCAATTTTGATAATTTATCGAAAAACCGGTTTTGTTAATTAGGTAATTTTGTTAATTTAATTAGGCAATTTTGAAAATTTAATTTAGGAAATTTTTGAATCATAATTTAATTTAGGCACCTTCCGATCGATCGGTCATAATTAAATATATATATATATATATATATACATAAATTAAAAAAAATTATTTGTGCCCGATCGGACGAAAATAAAATTATATATAAAATAAAAAAAATTATATGTGCCGATCGATCGGCATCGGCACTATATATAAAAATATACATAAATTTTAAAAAAAATTATGCGATCGATATAAAAATATATATATAAATTATACGTGCCGATCGATAGGCACAGCCCGATCAATCGGGCACATATAAATATATATAAATATAAATATATATAATAAAAAAATTATACGTGCCGATCGATCGGCACGGCCCGATCGATCGGCACTAGATATAAAAATATATAAATTTCGTAAATTAAAAAAAAAAATTATACATGCCGATCGATCGGCACGGCCGATCGATCGGCACATGATACATAATATTTAAAAAAAATTATAAATATATATATATATATATAAATGTCGTAAATTTTAAAAAAAAATTAAAAAAATATATGTGCCGATCGATCGGCACGGCCCGATCGATCGGCACACAAATTACATAATATTAAAAAAAATTATAAATATATATATATATATATAAATGTCGTAAATTTTTAAAAAAAAAATTATACGTTCCGATCGATCGGCACAGCCCGATCGATCGGCACGATATATAATATTTAAAAAAAAAATTATAAATATATATATATAAATGTCGTAAATTTAAAAAAAATTAAAAATTAAAAAAATATATGTGCCGATCGATCGGCACAGCCCGATCGATCGGCACACAAATTACATAATATTAAAAAAAAAATTATAAATATATATATATATATATAAATGTCATGAATTTAAAATAAAATAAAATTATACGTTCCGATCGATCGGCACAGCCCGATCGATCGGCACTTAATAGCTGAAAAAATTAAATATATATATATATATATATAAAATAATACATAAATTTAAAAATTAAAAAAATTATACGTGCCGATCGATCGGTACTGCCCGATCGATCGGCACTTATATACTCGAATAAATTATAATATATATATATATATATATATATATATATAAAATAATATATATGGGGGGTGGGGGGGTGGGGGTGGGGGTGGGGGGTTGAGGTGGGGGGTGGGGGTGGGGGGTGATCGGCCATGACCGACCTGGGTTGATCGGCCATGGCCGACCAATGGGGGGGGTGGGGGGCACATTAAAAAAAAAAAAAAAAAAAATTTGTGCCGATCGATAGGGTCGGCCCTATCGATCGGCACATATTAATTTTTTTTTTCATCGGTATGATAGGGTCGGCCCTATCAAATGTGATCGGCACGACCCTATCACATGTAATAGTAAAATTGGGTAGAGTTGTATATTAACACTATTTTATTCTTACGTAAAACATTATCCAATATTCAACATCATCCTATATATTATCCAATTTCAAAAAATTTTTAAGATTATCCTATAAATTATCCAATTTCGAAAATAAATATGATACAATATTAGTATACATAAATATTAAAAAAAAAATTATACGTGCCGATCGATCGGCACAGCCCGATCGATCGGCTATGTAATATAAATATAATATACAAATATAATATACAAATATAATATAAATATAATATACAAATATAATATACAAATATAATATAAAATATATTTACGTGCCGATCGATCGGCACAGCCCGATCGATCGGCACTATAATATCTAATATAAATATTATATAAATATAATATAATATGTAATATAAATATAATATACAATATATTTATATTATATATAAATATATAATATAAATATACAATATATAAATATATAAATATATAGATATATAATATTAAGAAAAAATTATACGTGCCGATCGATCGGCACAGCCCGATCGATCGGCACAATAATATAAAAATATATATATATACATAAATAAAAAAAATATATATATACTCAAATCGGCACAATATTTTTTTGAATTTTAAATTTGCACATTTTTTGCATTTTCTAAAAAAAAAATTAAAAAATAAATATAAGGTCCGATCGATCGGACAAGGCCGATCGATCGGACCATATTATTTTTTTTATTTAAATTTCTAAAATAAAAAAATAAATTGACTATGTTAAAAAAAAATTCTAAATAATCAAAATTACGGATGAGCTACTGTTGATTTCTAAATAATCAAAATTTCTAAATTTCTAAATAATCAAAATTTCTAAATAATCAAAATTTCTAAATAATCAAAATTTTTAAATTTCTAAATAATCAAAATTTCTAAAATAATCAAAATTTCTAAATAATCAAAATCTTCTAAATAATCAAAAGATCGTGATCAACAAACTTTTGTGCCCTATCAAATGTGATCGGCACGACCCTATCACATGTAATAGTAAAATTGGGTAGAGTTGTATATTAACACTATTTTATTCTTACGTAAAACATTATCCAATATTCAACATCATCCTATATATTATCCAATTTCAAAAAAATTTTAAGATTATCCTATAAATTATCCAATTTCGAAAATAAATATGATACAATATTAGTATACATAAATATTAAAAAAAAAAATTATACGTGCCGATCGATCGGCACAGCCCGATCGTTCGGCTATGTAATATAAATATAATATACAAATATAATATACAAATATAATATAAATATAATATACAAATATAATATACAAATATAATATAAAATATATTTACGTGCCGATCGATCAGGCACGGACTCGATCGATCGGCACTATAATATCTAATATAAATATTATATAAATATAATATAATATGTAATATAAATATAATATACAATATATTTATATTATATATAAATATATAATATAAATATACAATATATAAATATATAAATATATAAATATATAGATATATAATATTAAGAAAAAATTATACGTGCCGATCGATCGGCACAGCCCGATCGATCGGCACAATAATATAAAAATATATATATATACATAAATAAAAAAAATATATATATACTCAAATCGGCACAATATTTTTTTGAATTTTAAATTTGCACATTTTTTGCATTTTCTAAAAAAAACTTAAAAAATAAATATAAGGTCCGATCGATCGGACAAGGCCGATCGATCGGACCATATTATTATTTTTATTTAAATTTCTAAAATAAAAAAATAAATTGACTATGTTAAAAAAAAAATTCTAAATAATCAAAATTACGGATGAGCTACTGTTGATTTCTAAATAATCAAAATTTCTAAATTTCTAAATAATCAAAATTTCTAAATAATCAAAATTTCTAAATAATCAAAATTTTTAAATTTCTAAATAATCAAAATTTCTAAAATAATCAAAATTTCTAAATAATCAAAATCTTCTAAATAATCAAAAGATCGTGATCAGACCATATTATATATATTTTTTTAAATTAGGATGTTATTAATAATCAAAATTATACTTAAAAAATCAATATAATTGAAATAAACTCATAAAAAATTATAAATTTTAAAATAAATATTTGATAAATATTTCGGGGGAATATTATGAAATAGTGTAATAAAGCTTTATATATATCTATACATTAGCAAAATTAAACATGAATCATTCTTGAATGATAGAAGTACTTATGACTTTATACAAAAAATGAACTCATTTTTCAAAATATGAGAAGAAGTGGAAATTTTTTTTTTATTATGTCTCTATTATTATATTTCATAGTTATTAATGATATCATCAATATCCTCTTCGTATATCACTTTTCCTTGCTCGAATTCGATTTTTTGAGGGTTCCGATCAATAGTATTTGGGGTTTTGATCAAGGGTTTTGAGGGTTTAGAGGAATAGTATTTGGGGTTTTAATGAATAGTAGTTGGAGTATCCCCTAATCATCCTATCGGTCGGATTGGATTGTATATACGTTGTCGGCACGAATAGTTTTATAGTCAAATTTCAATAAAATAATACAACCGTGACATATTGTCCACATTGTCACGTTTTTACTTAAAATTAAAAAAATTAAAATTTATATATGGTCCGATCGATCGGCCTTGTCCGATCGATCGGGCCATATTAAAATTTTAAAAGTCAACTAATTAAAAAAAATTAAAATTTATATATTTAATATAACCGTTCCGATCGATCGGCCTTGTCCGATCGATCGGAACATATAAAATATAAATTTTAATTTTTTTTTAATTAGATATGTCCGATCGATCGGACAAGGCCGATCGATCGGACATATATAAATTTGAATTTTAAATGGGTATGGCCGATCGATCGGACAAGGCCGATCGATCGGAACATATATATTTTTATTTTTTTATTTTTTAATTAGTGAATGTAAATCTAATTAAATGGGTATGGCCGATCGATCGATCGGACATATATAAATTTGAATTTTAATTATTGCATGTCACTAGGTAAAAAGGTAAGTGAATATCTTTTCCAGATTTTTTTTCTCTCGTAAATAGTATATGTACACTTTGATTCTTGATTAAAAAACTAAAAAAAAGCTGCATGAGACGAAATTATTCTCGCATGCATGAAGACAAAAAAAATCGGCATGAAAATAAAAATGTAAAAAAAAAAAAATGGTCCGATCGATCGGACAAGGCCGATCGATCGGACACGTTAATAAAAATTGTAAAAAAAAAAAATGGTCCGATCGATCGGCCTTGGCCTTGGCCTTGGCCTTGGCCGATCGATCGGACCATATTTTATTTTAAATTATAAAAAAAATTTAAAAGGTGCACGTTGCTGAAGAAAAAAAAATCAAAGTCAAGAGAGAATTAAATAACTAAAAGACAAGACACTTCTCTGCAAAGTAAGAGGAAATAGAAAAACCTATTAACCTAGCTAACTTTATAGGTTTCAGAGGACAAAATGTACATTTTTGCAATTATGGAATCTCATGTATATTTTTGCATTTTCACATGTTTATTTTGTACATTTCTGCACATCCCCCTTGTCTATTTGTAAAATTAACAATTTTATTCAAGTGTGTTTTTTTCAGAGTTGCCATGGTGAATGTGGAATTTAAATTTGAAGTGTATAATTCATAAAGAACTTGTCACATGTAGTATATTTCCATGTGTTTTGTATCTTCTATGTTAATTTGTGGATTATGGTGTATAAATAAAGAGTTTATCTCAAACATAATGTTTTGCCTTGTAACCCCATTAGAAGAGTGAAAAAAAAGAAAAGGAATTGAATCATTTAACATGTTTGCATTAATGGCGGATGATCGACATGATTTTATTTCTACCTAGAAATTTGGATGTTTCTCGGGGGATGAATGGTGAAACCATCTTAAATACGAGCTACCAAAAGAAATTACGTGCAACTGTATAAATCACATTCTGATCAAGAGAGAGAGAGAGAAACCCTTATGCCGAAGTATAAACTAAAATGTGATAGAGTTTTTGCTTTTCGATAATGAACTGGTAGGCCCATCATCTTTAATTGCATTGTCCTAATGTAGAGGTCAAGCTGATTGTTAATCAGATTTATATTTATTATTTATAACAAATCAGTATGTCTATATATATTCCGCATATGCTTAAACTGTATATATATATACATGCTCGATGGCAACTCACCCAGAACATTTAAAGCCATTTATATCATGCCAAACTTGATGTTATGATTCCGATTCTTAACAGTTCTTCCCATTTCAAATTTCATAGTCCAAATTTACTCAATATATATATAATAAAATTAAAAAAAAAAAACTCATATTAACAGATCGTATTCGAACTATAAAATAAATTCGTGTCAGGGAGCAACACGACCCATTACGATACTTTATAAAATTTAATTTTCCTAAACTTTTAATGTGGAACTCCTATATTATATAGTATGTTAGGTTTGTCTTAATAACATTGCTACATCAAGATTTAAATATAAGGGTGTCACCCGATTCTTATTATTTGATGTAACGAACCTTACATTAATATTTAAATAAGTAACTTTTCATAAAAATATATAGTTTTATTCAGAATTTAAGTAAGGAAAAAGCTGCAAGGAAGACGGTGGCTACTTCTAATCAACAGAGGCATCTCTAATATGACAAGGATAATTCGACGCGTGAATGTAGTAGGCGAAGTTTGGAACATCTGCAGTAGAGAATCATCAGCACAATATTTTCTTCGCCGCTTCTAGCTGCCGTGTAAATGATAGTATCAGCAGAATCTTAAGAGCATTTGGTTCGCAACTTGAAATCGATTCAGCTTCAAGATGTTTCTTTCAGGATTCGAAATGAGCAGAATCATTCTAATACCCTTATTTAGTTTCAGTATTCTGATATAGTCTAGGTTTTATTTGAATATATCATGCTCTTATACTTTAAAAATAACAAGTGTAGTCAAGAAAAAAGATGTTCTTTAATGCCTAGGGTACAAGAACGCGTACTATAGTAATTACTTGGGAACATCTCGAGGGAGTTCCAATGTGCATATATATAATTCATGCTTTAATGCGGTTAAAAGCGAGTGAAGGCAAAAATAATTGATATATTGTAATAATAGCAATTAATGTATGAATTTTATCACTTGTAAAACATGTAAAGGACGATATATAATTAAATAACTATAGTAAGTTAAACATGTTACAACACAAATTCAGATGGTACGTAAAAAGTGAACGAAATCAGTACGAATTTTATTTTGTTTTTTGAGAAAAACAATAGAAGAAGAAAGCACACAAATTAAACTTAAGGGAAATGATCAAATAGACTCTTAATTTGTGGTTCGTATAATATACAAATAACTTCTAGAAGATTTGAGATGGACACAAACCCTTAAATATTGATCATTACTGCTCCCGCCTATTTCTAGAAAGAATATTTGTTTTTGACATAAACGTTATTTAAAAAACTAGTATTTTAGTTTTCCAAAATCTTCAAACATCTAAAAACATAAACAATTACAGTTTGTAAAAATGGTAAGAAAATAGAGATTTTGTACAGGTGTTCTAAAAAAATAAAAAATGAATATATTCATTTTGGTACATAGCTTAGATGGTTTGTGAAAGTTTATGTTATATTTCATCTGTTCCATAATTCTTATTCCACTTTTATGTTTATTCGACAATTATTGTCTCATTTTCTGAAATAGTAAATTATTACACACGCTTTAATTGATGGCCCTACCATTTTACTCATAATCAACCACTCTTCTAAATTCTTATGCCCAAAAGAAAGGGGACTATAATTGTGGGACGGATGGGGTATTATTAAAGCAAAGTCAAAATAAAGCATGCATGTAGTTTTTTAGGAAAGTTAATTGTTGGATATGAGTCAGTAGATTGATACTCAGCTGTTCTAGGGTTAAAAGAAATTGGGGGAAATCATAGTAGTACTATGGAATTGAAGATCCCAAAACCGAGCTGATATCAGTAGATTAGTGTGTCGATAGGATTAGGCCGATGTATAGGTTAGACGTGATGTAATGCTTATTATTTTTGTCTAAGTCCTGTACGGGGTAGTTGTTGAACCGATCTTCGACGAAGATACTTTTCGAACCCCACGTCATCGGTGTAATCGCTTGCATTCTTCGTCGCCAGCCGATATCAAACTCGGTTGAAGATCCCGCATCGGTGGCCCGGACCTCGCAGAAGCATTCTCTACAAGCCGATGGTCATCGGTAGAAGAACCAATGCAAGCAGTATACCTTCGCAATCGACCAACCGACTATCGAAGCTCACTTTATCGGTCGACGACTCGACCGAAGAAGACAGACTTTCGAGTATCGTATCCGACGTAAAGCGACCCAAAGACTTAAAGTCCCTTCAAATGTTCGGCGAGAAGACATACGAGGTAGTTTGAACGGTCAACTCGACACTCACCAACTACAAACCTCGACCAATGAGAAGCCGACAACGCTTACCTACTCTACACAAGTAAAGTTGCTCTCATGAACGGCGCATTAACCGCCCTCGCCGCAACAAAGTTGAATAGTGGCCGTTTTCTTTGGACGCTTGTGACACGTGGCATCGTCGTCTCCAACGGACATATGTCACAACTCACAACTATAAATAGAGAAGGATTTGAAGATTTCAAGAAGAGGAATATACGCGAAATCAAGGGAAATCATTCAAGCTCACAACGCTCTAGAACCTTCAAGCTTATCCAGAGACGAACTAGTTTTCATAGAACACTTCTTGTAGTTCATCTCTCTAGAGCACTTTGATCCCTATCTTCTCTAGACTAAGCTCATTGCTAGATTCATAGCTTAGATCCGAAGGAGTTCACATTTAGTGAATTGTTCTTGTTGTAAGAACTCCTTCTCAGTTGGAGAATATTCCCTCCCTTCTAAACTTAGGTTTGGATTGTAAAGTCGCTAAGGACTATAACTTAGAGGGAACTGTCCAGTGCACGGTATCCCTGCTGAGGCTTGCTCAGAATAATCAACAAGTTCTCCTGCCTTGTTCAGGACCGTGGACGTAGGATCTTGCGTATCCGAACCACGTTAAATCGCTTGTGTTCTTTTACTGTTTTATTGCATTGCATTCAACTGACTTGAAAATCATAAGTTTGCATAAAACGTATTTTATAAAGTGCACAGCCAAAAGATTTAACTTGAGAAAACGCGTTTTCAAAAGAGACGACTCCGGGCCTAACACTTATCCGCACTACAGTCTCCGACTGAGTTTCGTAATACTGACATCAGTCAGTAGAAGAGCTCAGAAGCTGACTCACTTTGACCCCAGTGATCGAAGGCTTACTTGGCACTGTTCATCGTTGCAAACATCGGCTTCACTGACCTTCACCGAGAAAAAGAAACGAGCTCGTGTGTATTCACCCCCCCCCCTCTACACGACTTTTCGTCTCCGGACCAACAATTGGTATCGAGCATTCGGTGTTCAACCGATCGCCGGTTCGAAATCTTGGTCCTCTCGAACCGATCCTGAAAACCGTTTTCACTGCATAAGCATCTTTTCAACATCCCTATACTCTTACTCTTACAATGTCTGATATGTCAGGTATTAGGATGGTGCCGATGTTCTCAATAGAGAACTACACGGTATGGCGCGTACGTATGGAGGCACACCTAACGTCACTCCACGACAAAGCATTTCGGATGTCCTAGAGTCGGGACCGATCATTCCCATGATCGACGGCGTAGTATTTGCCTTTGGAGGAGGCGTGGGAGCACAAACCGGTGCTAAGGTTCCCAAAGACAAATCTCGCCTTCACGCCTGAAGAAAAGAAGTTGCACAACCTTGACCGAGTTGCACGTAATGCCATACTGACTACGCTCAGTGACATCTCGGAAGGGTACAAGATTGCAAAACGGCGAAAGAGCTATGGGACGCCTTGGTCGCATCTTGAGCCATGGAACCCCTCGGATCAAAGAGAACAAGCTCGAGCTAGAGCTTCGAAGTTCGACGCCTTTGCAATGGAGCCTCTCGAAACCATTGACGAGCCGAGTGTCGATTCACCAATCAAGTCAATGTTATCAATGGGTTGGGGAGGTCGTTCACCAACAAGGAGATGAACACCAAGATCTTGAGAGCGTTGCCCCGACGAAGTGGCTTCCATTTGCTACTTATTTACGTCGCTCCGATCTAAATGCTCTAACCCCCGATGTTATATTTTCGTAATTAAAATCGGAGGAGTTCGAGCATAGCCTACCCCAAAAGTGCTTAAGCGCTCCAACCGACACACGTTCGACCACGCCTTCAAGGCAACGATCAAGCAATACCGGAGCCAAGCCTATTTCCTCAAGCAAAGCCGTGGCCACATCGCAGCAAAGTCTTCCGAGACTTCGAGGCCCCGATCGGCCTAGCACCGATGGCTCTCAAATATCGAGGGAAAAGGAGAGAGTCGAAAGCCGAGGAAATACAACCGAGATTCTTCCTCGAGTAAGAAAGACTATCATAAGAAAGAAGAATCTAATCCTTCTACCGAATGCGGGAAATCGGAGTTCTGCCGCGCTCCATCTAAAGACTCGGCTAGTAAGAGCAAAGCAGAACATCTACCCGCTACAACCGCAAGAAGGAGGGACACTATCAGCACGATTGTCCCGAACTCTCAGCGCTCAAAGAGCGAACGAGGCAGCAGGAGAAAGAAGTTCGCCGAGAGACGGCAGCCTATATAGCCGGGAGAGATATCCGATAACTCAATTGAGGAGGATACATTCATGTATTCTTCGAAGACGAAGCCGCGTTCGTCGCAGTTGAGGTCGCAAAGACAGCTTCTCGATGAGTCGACCGAATACCGTCTCGATGGCCGGAGAAGAGGCCGAGGTAAATTCTAAATGCATTATTACCTCTTCTTCACACAAAGACACAAGACACGTGCTCGGTCACGATGATCCTCTAGATGTGGTACAAGCCTACGATGATCCGCTAGAGGAACAGATTCGTTCACCGAGCAGGAGTTCAACAGAACCATCCGGGAACTTGAACAGTAAAGGCCGAGAATCGAGACTTTCTTCGATTGTCGAGTCTCTACTTGAGTCAGTGGATCTAGTTGCGAGACTCAAGGAAGAGATTGAATCTCTCATGACTAAGTCTCGGCTTCAAGAGACTCGGATCTCGGTCCCGACCAAGGACAATTTCGAGAAAGAGACCGAAATAGCCAAGCTCGGTCGAAGCTCACGGACGTGCGGGAATGACTATGACTTACTCGGAAGGAGTGACGAAGTCCGGAGAGGATTGATGACTCGAACAATACACGGGAGCTAAGGAGAAGCTTGAAAGCATGCTTAGAGCACAACGGTCAACTTCGTGAAAGAAGGTCTAGGCTATACCCACGAAGCTTCTACCTCCAAAAGCTCAAGCAACCACGGCCGATAGGTTCGTCGGAGGAAAGGTGCAAGCGCCGACACCACACCTCGGGCGAAAAACAAACAGAAAATAATTACACCTCGCCCGAGTAGCAACAAGCGGTGACCAAAGGTTCCGGCCCCGAGACACCGCAATCAAATTCGGGGGGGAATCAAGAAGGTCGGATGGGCGAAAAGCACAAGGAGCCACTGTATGAGCACCGGCTCGGTACGGCTCGTACTACTATGAGCCCTGGGGTCGGGGAGAAGCGCTAAGACTCGGAAGAAGAAAGCGCATGAACCCAAAATTATTAGCGTAAAGTCAAGTATCTCCAAGTCCCGTGGAGAAGAAAGCCGATAAGGTTCGGAAAAAGAATTCGGAACTTCTAAGGTCCCGAGACGGATCCGGGTTCCGAAATCACCCACTAACCTCGTAAGGACCCAACCGAACCAAAGGGTACCTAAAAATGCCCTCGTTTTGCGGGTGCATAAGGACCCGTGGATAGTGGACGGCGGCCGCTCGAGACACATGACCTACCGGAAGAGCTCGCCGACCAACTACGTACAAGAAGATGGTCCCAGCTGAATTCGGTGACAATTCCAAAGGCTACACAAGGGGATACGGAACGCCTGAACATTGGGACTCCCACGGTTCAAGAGTAACATATGTTGAAGGACTTCAACATAATCTCCTTTCCGATCAATCAGTCGTGATAATCTTAACGAGTAATCTTTGACACCGGTTTTCGTGATATTGTTGACAAATCTACGGGGAAAACAAGTGTTATCGAGTTCGCGGAGGAAGAACATCTATGTTGCAAACCGGAATACCGCGAGAACCCGAGGCTTGCTTGCTCGCACGTACTAAATCGAGTAACAAGTCAGCCGGGCTATGGCACAAGAGACTCGACCACCTGAACTTCAAGACCATGAACAAGCTTGTCAAGAACTCTAAAGTCGAGGACTCGCCCAACGAATCGTTTATCAAAGACGAGAAATTGTGAAGCGTGCCCGAAGGGAAAGCAAACAAAGAAGAGCAATCCACCTATTCCGTCACCTTCCACCGATGGAATCCTTCACCGCTTCACATGGACCTATTCGGGCCGGTCTCTCCAATGACTATAAGAGGCAAGAAGTATGCCCTCGTCGTCATAGACGACTTCTCGAGATATACTTGGGTCATCTTCATCGCCAACAAATCGATGTTCGGACCGAGTTACCTAATCTATCGAAGAAACTCGGTGTGGAAAAGAACATCAAGATTAAGAAGATACGCTCGACAGAGGAACAGAGTTTCTAAACTCGGTAGTTAAGACATACTTGCGATAAAGAGGGAATTCAAAGCACGAGACATCAGCCGCACGCACCCCTCGGCCAGAACGGACTTGCTTCGAACGTAAGAACAGAACTCTCAAAGAAGCAAGCAAGAACGCTCCTCGCAGATTCGGACTACCCTCAAAGTTTTGGGCCGATGCTACCGACACCGCTCCGTTACACTCGGGAATCGATCACTACCGACACAAACAACACATGAAGACGCCATACGAACCGTGGAAAGGGAGAATTCCTTCTATTTCTCATTTTCATGTTTTCGGCTGTCCTTGCTTTATCCACAACAATGGGAAAGATCGGTTGAAGGTTTTTGATAGCAAATCTGATCAAGGAGTATTCTTAGGATACTCCCGAGTCGATAAAGCCTTCGAGTTTTTAACTATCGAACTCTTTGCGTGGAGGAAAGCCCTCATGTTGTTTTTGATGAATTTGTTACGAGAACGGGAAAGATACAAAGTCAAACACCGAGGATGTCAGCAAGAAGCTACGGTGATCTCGAACTAAATGACAAAGTCGAAAAGATCCAAAGATTGTTGGGATGATGAGTCGGAAGATGAAGAAATTCGGACTCACCAACAAGCAATGTAGCTAACCTAGTTGATTCTATCGAACGAATCAACAACAGGTAACTTCGGTCGATGAGGAAGCCCCCGTGGTAACCGAGACCTCTACCGAGAATATAAACTCAGGGGGAACCATTAATGTTCCTGAGCTGAATGCCCCTGAACCTGGAAACTCAGTAGATCCTAAGACAGAAATTGTGAAGCGTGCCTGAAGGGAAAGCAAACAAAGAAGAGCAATCCACCTATTCCGTCACCTTCCACCGATGGAATCCTTGGTACGCTTCACATGGACCTATTCGGGCCGGTCTCTCCGATGACTATAAGAGGCAAGAAGTATGCCCTCGTCGTCATAGACGACTTCTCGAGATATACTTGGGTCATCTTCATCGCCAACAAATCGATGTTCGGACCGAGTTACCTAATCTACCGAAGAAACTCGGTGTGGAAAAGAACATCAAGATTAAGAAGATACGCTCGCACGGAGGAACAGAGTTTCTAAACTCAGTAGTTAAGACATACTTTGCGATAAAGAGGGAATTCAGCACGAGACATCAGTCCGCACGCACCCCTCGCCAGAACGGACTTGCCGAACGTAAGAACGAGAACTCTCAAAGAAGCAGCAAGAACGCTCCTCGCAGATTCTCGGACTACCCTCAAAGTTTTGGGCCGATGCTACCCGACACCGCCTCGTTACACTCGGAATCGATCACTACCGACACAAAGAACACATGAAGACGCCATACGAACTGTGGAAAGGGAGAATTCCTTCTATTTCTCATTTTCATGTTTTTCGGCTGTCCTTGCTTTATCCACAACAATGGGAAAGATCGGTTGAAGGTTTTTGATAGCAAATCGATCAAGGAGTATTCTTAGGATACTCCCGAGTCGATAAAGCCTTCGAGTTTTTAACTATCGAACTCTTTGCGTGGAGGAAAGCCCTCATGTTGTTTTTGATGAATTTGTTAACGAGAACAGGGGAAAGATACAAAGTCAAACACGAGGATGTCAACAGCAAGCTACGGGATCTCGAACTAAATGACAAAGCTGAAAAGATCCAAGATTGTTGGGATGATGAGTCGGAAGATGAAGAAATTCGGACTCGACCAACAAGCAATGTAGCTAACCTAGTTGATTCTATCGAACGGAATCAACAACGTGTAACTTCGGTCGATGAGGAAGCCCCCGTGGTAACCGAGACCTCTACCGAGAATATAAACTCGGGGGGAACCATTAATGTTCCCGAGCTGAATGCCCCGAACTCGGAAACTCGTAGATCCTAACCTTCTTATCGAATTACTACAAGTCACAAAACAAGATTTCATCGAAATGCCTAATACACCTACTGACCGTGCGAAGTGGTATCGAAGAAGAAGCCCGACTCGGGCGTTCGTGGCTCGATGCTCATTCTTCGGATCTTATCATTGGAGATCCATCAGCAACTATAAGGACGAGATCAAGATTAATTCAAGGAGAAAGCTCACTTTACTCTTGTTTTTTCGTCTACGTAAGAACCTCGGTCGATAGAGGACGCACTTAAAGATGCCGACCGGGTCATTGCTATGCAAGAAGAGCCTGAACCGGTGTCGTCGAAATGAAGTTTGGGAGCTTGTCGACGCACCTAGACATCAGCACGTGATTGGAACTAAGTGGGTCTTCAAGAACAAGCGAGATGAAAACAACGTCATTGTCGAAATAAAGCTCGACTAGTTGCTAAAGGATACGATCGAGCGAGAGGGAATTGACTTTGATGAAACATTTGCTCCGGTCGCGATTGGAAGCCATTCGTCTTTTCCTAGCTTATGCAACACATCGGAGATTTAAGGTATATCGAGATGGATGTGAAGTCAGCTTTTCCGAACGGCGCATCGAAGGAAGAAGTCTACGTGGAACAACCGCCCGGTTTTCAAGCGAGGGACATCGAGTGTACGAGACTTAGGAAAGCTCAGTATGGGTTAAAACAAGCACCCGTGGCTTGGTATGATACCCTATCGAGACTTTCTACTTTGAAAAGGTTTTCAAAAGGGGACGGTAGATCGCACCCTATTCAGCATAAAGTCGGAAGATGACATTCTATTGGTGCAAATCTATGTAGACGACATCATTTTCGGGCCAGTAAACGAAGTTATATGTCGGCCAGTTCGAGAAGATGATGAAGGAGAAATTCGAGATGTCCATGATGGGAGAGATGAATTATTTCCTTGGATTTCAAGTAAAACAATCGGCGAAGGAATCTTCATCAATCAAGCCAAATACACTCGAGATCTTCTCAAAAGATTCGGCCGTGATTCCAAAGAAACCGGCCAAGATCCCCATGAACACGAACTTTAAAATCGATCTAGACAAAGAGGGAGCTTCGTTAACTCTACCGATTATAGAGCTATTATTGGTTCTTTACTTTATTTAACACTAGCCGACCGACATAACTTATCTTGTAGGTGTATGCGCAAGATTTCGAGCGAATCCCAAGCGAAGTCATCTAGACTCGGCGAAGAAGATTCTCGCGATATCTAAGAGGAACACCCGAGGTGGGTTATGGTATCCCGCCGATGATAATCTAATACCGACAAAGTTATTCGATGCCGATTACGCAGGATGTAGGATAGATCGAAAATCAACTTCCAGGAACATGTCGGTCCCTAGGCAGCAAGCCGATATCGTGGTTTTCAAAGAAACAAAGACTCGGCAGCTACGTCCACTACCGAAGCCGAGTACATGGCTGCAGGAAGTTGCTCGTGCCTGCATCCTTTGGCTTCGACAACAATTGAGAGATTATGGTATAACTCGGGATGAAGTGCCCATCTACCGTGACTCCACCAAAGGCAATAGCTATAACTCGGAACCCGGTTCTACATACCGGATGCAAGCACGTGGACATCCGACACCACTTCATCGGAGACCATGTCGAAAAGAAGGACATCGGGATGGAGAAAATCCATACCGACAAGCAAAGGGCGAGATATACCGACCAAACCACTAGGCCGAGAACGAGGTTCGGAGAACTATCGGTTGAGCTAGGTCTGCTCGATCCTACTGAGACAAGTCAGTAGAAGCCGACTACTGATAATAATATACTTAACAACAATGTGTATCAGTATGGAATCAGCATGACAGGTCAGAAAACTTAGTACAGTGACTCAGTTGGGAGATGCACACTGTACACAAGGGAGAACATGGTCATCAGCACAACCATCCTCCTGATAAATGATGGTAACCAGCTGATAAGTTCAGCTGAAGAGGTTTGCGTAGTATCGTTACTTAATTTGTTCAGAAGCATGCCGCATTTAATGCATCAGTCGCTTGCATTCAGTTGCCTAGGAGCATTTATTCCTTACCATTTATTATGTTTAAGGTTTGAGGAAAGGTCAGCAGGACTCCTCGCCTGAGTAATTAATGCTCTCTGTCGCGCATTTAATGCATGTCTTCTCCATTAGCTTTATTACGTATATCTATATTTTTGGCGGCTATTGTAATCATTCTTTTATAACATTTAATCTTAGCCGCCCCTTGATTTTGAAAGATTAAATTTGAACCGTGCGATTCAAACTAAAGATCAAACTCAATATACAAAATCTTTCATCTTCTATCAACTCCTCACTTTTCGCCATTCTCATATCTTAGAGCTTTTTCTTAGCGATTCAGTTTCCTTCCTTACATCCTCATTCAAACTGCATTGCTATATATCTTTTCAAGCTCTATTTCACGGTAATGTATCGGATATGCGCTAGCAACTACTAACTTACTCTATTTTCAAGTGCTAATATGTTGTTTTGCAGATTTCAATGGCGAACGTTCAAACTCCGGCACAACATTGAGGAGATTGTAGCCTCCAGGATTCTCGTTTGAACCTACCTTGGCCTTCCGCCAAGTGGAGATCTCTTTCCTTGAACCCGTGTTTGACGCCTTGGAGCGTTCGGGGTTGGAGATGCTGGTTTCGAAGCACCCCGTGCTTTTCTCCCTCGGCAGTGTCGCCGAAGTTTATTTCAACCGGAAATCTCTAGCGTCGGGAGGAGAGGAATCGTCCTTCTCTTATCGAAGGAAGTCGATCAAGATGAGTGGGAGTCATTGTTCTTACCTTCGATATTCAAGATGCTCTAGCTCTCTCTTTCGATCTTCCCAACTCCGGCATTTCTCCGATTGGATACAAGGAGAAGGAGATCAATGCCTATGTGCGTAAATTCCGTGGACGCAAGGATGTGGCGTTCAAAACAGCTTTACCGAGGAATATGTTGCTACCTCGACAGAGGTCTAGCTTACGTGGTATCGCACATTCGACAAGTTCACTGGATCATATGATCAACTCCGTCAAAACCTAGGATTCGGTGATGATGGCAATAGACGATGGGGTTGAAGTGAACCGGGCCGAGTATTATACTACTCGAGATGAAGGCACGGACTCGAAGTTCACCACATTACCCATCGGCGAGAGGAGGATAGCCGGTGTGGGTAAACTTCTATTCGGAACAAAGATGTCCGTTTCGATAGAATGCATAGTTCGAGGAACTCACTGTTGAGAACTCGACCTTTGAGGACTCCAAGTATTTTGACAAGAAGTCTATCAAATTTATGACAAAGGCCGGAGCGTAAAAGTCAATTGGCAAGGGGCCACTCTGAACCGAAGAGAGCGGCGCGTCGCTCCGCCCCCAACTATCCAAGTACCAAAGAAGAGGAGGTTGGCTAAGAATCGACCTGCTTGAGGTCACGGTGGCTCGACCCACTTACCATTATTCAGCCAGCTCCTCCTTCTATTCAAGAGGAGCAACTACTCGATTCGAATCTGGAATCGAGGGAGCGACGATCAAGGACAAAGTCCAAGTGATCAGCTACGAGGGAACGAGTCCGACAAGAGGGAACCGTCACCCGAACCTACCGCTGAGTGGACAACAACCGACACCACTCGATCGCGTCTTCGCACCTGAGATTCAAAGCAAGAGATACCGAGAAATTGTTGAGCACGCAGATCTGGTTGAAATAGCAGTAAGGGACAAGAGCTCGGATGCTCTTAAGGTTTCGCACTGGGACATTCTTATTGACTTTGCCAAATCCCAGAAATAGCCACCGATGAGCTACGACGGAGGAGCAAGAGCTCCAAGCCAAGATTGGATTCGGAGAGCCACCGATGTGGCGTCTTTCGAAGATTTGAGAGCCGCAATGCTCTATTTACCGAGCTTGAGAGCTCCGATCGAAACAGCTCCGCCCCCATCTCCACCTTCCGATAAAGGCGATAATGATGATCAAGATGAGGAGATGGATGGCAAACCCAAGGAAGCGGGCACTGGGGAGAATCTGCAGAGGGACAAACTCCCCAAGAGAAGAGCCCAACACCACCCATAGTCACATCTCGGTGAGGCTACAACCGCTCCGAAGTACGGTAGGGAGCGCTTGATCTCGTTCTCGAGCGAGAGGCTCGGAACCGGCTCTTATCGATACAACCCATCGGTTCCGTGTCCTCACGTTCGTCAATAGGGCTATCAAACGCCAAGGTGAGAAAAATCGACTCCTAGCCAAAGATGTTCATTTCAAATGGGAGAAGTACACCAAGGCTCGAACGAAGCTCTAAGTAAGTTGGCCGCCGACATCTCCACCCCTAAAGAGGCTTCTCGACCGGATTTCAAGGAGATAGTTGAGCAGGCCCTAAGTGCTCAAAAGGCCGATTTATCGGCCACGAGTCGGCACTGCTTGCCGCTCAAAGATAAAACTTTCTCGGAGCAATGACTCAAGCGATGAAAACAATTCAAGGCTTCATTGATGAGAGAAACAAGATAGCAACCACCTCTCTTCAAACGGCCATCAAGCAACAGTGAGGCCTTAAAAGCCATTCGTAAAGAAATGACGAGAATCAAATGATCAAGCTCTGCCGAAACTCCGTCGAGGAGTCACCGCTCGCTTGAAGAAATCTAGAGCCGATCGGGAGAAAGACTGGGAAAACTACGCAACTTGGTCGTGATTTTGATGACACGGTTACCCGCATCAAAGATTCGTACTGCACAACTGGAGCAAGGACGTAAAAGCTATCCGCACCTCCCCCGGCGAATATTGCCGATGCCAAAAAGGGGGGAAGATATTGTGAAAGATGAACCCGATACGGATACGGTGACGTCCGGATCCTTGAGGGACAGAGCTCGGGAGGCGAGACCCTCCCTCGCCAGCCAGAGCCCTCGGCCGCAGAGATTCAGGGGGGAACAGGCTCGGGAGGCGGGACCAACTAATCGTAAAGGTACATCTACCGATGTCCTTCTCCTTGATTTCCCACTACAAGCCACCCCCATCTCCTCTTCACTGTGCACATAGACGAAATCGCTCAATTCCTTGAAGAGCCAATGAAGAAGAAGAGTCTCAAAAGCCGCCGCAGAGGTCGGGGAAGGAAATCGCTACCTGAATCCACTACTCCTTCCTCCCCGATCAAGAAGTTTAAATCAAAAGCGGAGCAAGAGGCATTCGACCTCGAATAGCCCAAGAGCCGCAAGACAAGCTGGACCGGGAGCGTCGGCTAGAGGAGGCAGTGAAAGCAAAAAAAAGCCTAAGGGCAAAGTCGTCGTGGGCAAAGGAAAGAGAAAGGTCATTTATACAATGAAGAGCAAAAGAAGAAAGCCCAAGAAGAATTTGCTAAGGCTCTTCCGACCGAAATCAAAGCTACCGCTCGTAGTATTCCCATATCTACTCTTACACCCGAGCAGATAGCGTAAGATCAAACGACACGGGAGGCGACGCCGCAAGGACTCGAGTCTCGGACGAGGAGACACTAGAGCGGCCGCTCTCCGTGAGAAGAAAAGGATGGCCGACACGGCAAGAATGAAAAGCCTATCTCGATAAACCAGGCCCGATCCAAGAAGGCGGATCCCGAGAGGATCTAAGTTCATCGGGGGCCCCACATCAAGCAACAACCGATTCAGCATGTGGATAAGTGGGTGCCGGCGATATGAATGAACATTGGGAGAGATTGAAAGAAACTTTTATCAAAGGCTACTACGTATGGCGCATTTACCCACTTGACCGCTCCCGATCAGCTCTTTGAGGAGTTGATTACGAGATTTAATGTTGAATTCTCGTGAACGGCTGAAGCAAGTCATGGAATCACGAATGTAACCTTCCGTGCCCCCGAGCTTTCCGACGTATTCCACCGCCGAGACTTGCTAGTGGATCTGGCGAGCACTAAGGACATAGAAAGAGAAGTGGAGGAAGCCGCCTACGCCCGAGCCTGCTCCCGAAAAGGCCGGATGATAACTTGGAGATCCAGGAGATTCGAGCTAGAGTGTATAAATACTATTACCCGGATCCTCCCGAGGAAAAATCCACCGACTTCAAGAAGAAAACGCAGAAGTTCAAGAAGCAAGGCAGCAGTGATTTTTCTCTCATCTTTTGTAATAGCATAGGAACTCGTAATTCTTGATATATATATCGGTTCCTCCGCTTGCTAGACAATTACTCATTGTCTTTCACCTTTTACTTTGTGTTTACACTATCGATCACCAAGTGATCGACACACACTCACATCGGTTTCTCGATCTTGCCTTTCTCTCACCCTTTGGAGTTCATTTACTATTATCGCTTTTCCTCGGATGCTTTAAGGGGGAAATTGTTGTCGATAGGACAAGTATCTTTAATAGATATTAGAGTATAGAGGTTTTGGCATCATCAATTAGGGGGAAATTGTTGGATATGAGTCGATAGATTGATACTCACTGTTCTAGGGTTAAAAGAAATTGGGGGAAATCATAGTAGTACTATGGAATTGAAGATCCCAAAACCGAGCCGATATCGGTAGATTAGTGTGTCGATAGGATTAGCCGATGTATAGGTTAGACGTGATGTAATGCTTATTATTTTTGTCTAAGTCCTGTACGGGGTAGTTGTTGAACCGATCTTCGGCTGAAGATACTTTTCGAACCCCACGTCATCGGTGTAATCGCTTGCATTCTTCGTCGGCACTGATATCAAACTCGGTTGAAGATCCCGCATCACCGACCGGACCTCGTAGAAGCATTCTCTACAAGCCGATGGTCATCGGTAGAAGAACCAAAGGCAAGCAGTATACCTTCGCAGATCGACCAACCGACTATCGAAGCTCACTTTATCGGCCGACGACTCGACCGAAGAAGACAGACTTTCGAGTCCCGTATCCGACGTAAAAGCGACCCAAAGACTTAAAGTCCCTTCAAATGTTCGGCGAGAAGACATACGAGGTAGTTTGAACGGTCAACTCGACACTCACCAACTACAAACCTCGACCAATGAGAAGCCGACAACGCTTACCTACTCTACACAAGAAAAGTCGCTCTCATGAACGGTCGCATTAATCGCCCCGCCGCAACAAAGTTGAATAGTGGCCGTTTTCTTTGGACGCTTGTGACACGTGGCATCATCGTCTCCAACGGACATATGTCACAACTCACAACTATAAATAGAGAAGGATTTGAAGATTTCAAGAAGAGGAATATACGCGAAATCAAGGGAAATCATTCAAGCTCACAACGCTCTAGAACCTTCAAGCTTATCCGGAGACGAACTAGTTTTCATAGAACACTTCTTGTAGTTCATCTCTCTAGAGCACTTTGATCCCTATCTTCTCTAGACTAAGCTCATTGCTAGATTCATAGCTTAGATCCGAAGGAGTTCACATTTAGTGAATTGTTCTTGTTGTAAGAACTCCTTCTCGCTTGGAGAATATTCCCTCCCTTCTAAACTTAGGTTTGGATTGTAAAGTCGCTAAGGACTATAACTTAGAGGGAACTCGTCCAAACAAGACGGTATCCCCGCTCGAGGCTTGCTCGGAATAATCAACAAGTTCTCCCGCCTTGTTCGGGACCGTGGACGTAGGATCTTGCGTATCCGAACCACGTTAAATCGCTTGTGTTCTTTTCTTGTTTTATTGCATTGCATTCAACCGACTTGAAAATCATAAGTTTGCATAAAACGTATTTTATAAAGTGCATGACCAAAAGATTTAACTTGAGAAAACGCGTTTTCAAAAGAGACGACTCGGGCCTAACACTTATCCGCACTACGGTCTCCGACTGAGTTTCGTAATACCGACATCGTCGGAAGAAGAGCTCGTAAGCCGACTCACTTTGACCCCAAGTGATCGAAGGCTTACTTGGCACTCGTTCATCGATTTGCAAACATCGCCTTCACGACCTTCACCGAGAAAAAGAAACGAGCTCGAGTGTATTCACCCCCCCCCTCTACACACGACTTTTCGTCTCCGGACCAACATTAATACTCCATCCGTCTCACTTTATTAGTTCACTTTCTTTTTTAACTCGAAAATAATACTCTAATATACGGAGTGAGTTGAGTGTACTGTAATTGTGTACCTTTGTATGTCATATTATAAGGGGATTGACATGTGATTCTTTTCATTTAAAAAAATGGATCATATATACCACATGTCAAAACTCTTATGGTGTAGTACACGAGTACACAATTGTGGTATATCTAAATATCTGTGTCTAATATATTATAGTGGATATTGCTACTTTATAGTACTCTCTCCGTCCCACTCGACTTGGCTTATTTTCTCTTTTTCATTATCCCACTTGACTTGGCCACTAACTAAAATAATACTCTAATAAATTCTAATGGGTCACACCATTTTACATCACTTTACACACAACTACCTATTATTTTTAATAATCGTGTCCAAACCTATTAAGCTATGTCTGGCGGGACGGAGGGAGTACTACTTAACACATAATAAACAATATTTTTAATTTCTGTGCCGAAAAGAAACTGGACTAATGAAGTGGGATGGAAGAAGTACAACTTATATAAAAAAATAATGTTGAATTAAGTTTTATATATGTAGTATATATGTGTTGTTGAAAGTTTAAAAAGACTGTGATTAAGAATTTATTTGAAATTAATTTATTAAACGTAATAATCTTGTATTATTAGGAACATAAAGAGGGAACATATAGATGGTAGTCCCGACGAGTTAATTATGCGAGCATGGCACAAAAAGCCGGGCAAAGCAGAGGCTCCCTTTATCAACAAATCGAAGGTCAACTCAAGAACACGCCCCCAAAAGGCAAAAGCATCCTAAAGTAACACAACTTTTATCCACCATCAACCGGATCTAAGAGAAAACGATATCTCCCTTTTTCTGAATCAAATCCCCACAATTTGCTCCAATACCTACCCCACCCCATGCACGTGTACACATACATACATGCATATGCATTAGGCTATTGCAAATAACATTTTAATAAATATAGTATTAAGATTCAACACAATTTAGGAAACGGCCACATCCACCCCTTGGATCCGCCAATGGCCGTATACATGTGTGATACTATTTAATTAATTAACTATAGCAATTATAAGATATCTGTATACTTCCTGGATTCATAAAAAGAAGAAATCAGCACTCATAAATTAACTAGAAAATTACATACTTCATTGAAGAAGAGTCACATAATTTTCTGATCTTTTCACCAACTAAGTTTTTACCAATCCTCAAAATAGTAGTGGGATTTAATTTATGTGGGCTGCTGCTAATTCTTGTTAAACAAAAGGTAAACATAAGTTAGCTGTAGATTAATCATAGTTTCAAGCATTGGGCACTTTGGCTGCAACAAGACTTGTAGCTTCTTGGTAGTGAAAAATGTCTCCCAATATTCCATTTGATGTCGACTGAAAATCACTGCAGTAATTATAAGGCAGCCCGCTCGAGCTCCCTTGCATTCCAAACAAATGACTACTGCCGGAGTTGAAGCTCTCGAATTCCCCCACCGGCCGCGGAGCATACATCTTCGGCGGCTCAGCCTTGGGCGCCGCCTTCGCTTTCGGGAAAAACCCGTGTATGATCTCTTGCAGTAAACCTGAATCGGACCTCTCCGTAGTGAAAAAATCCATGGGATCAGATTTTATATCTTCAAACCCTTGGTGGTACTTGGCTGAGCTGGCTTCCGAAACGATGGCGGAAGGCCAAGAAGCAGTAGTGTTACATGCCGAGTTCAAGAGAGAAGAAGAGACCGCGAAATCATTGAAATAATTCGGAGGCATTGGCTGATTTAGAGGGAGATTGAAGGAGCAAGCGTCGGAATATTTCAAATTTGAATGGTCGCGGAGGAGTAGCATGTTTAGGGAATTGCTGCCGTTGAAATCGAGATTAGGGTTTGTGATAGAAGAGGATGAGACGAACTGGCGGGACGGCTGAAATGATTTGGTGTAGTTGAAAGAAGGGATGAGATTCTCCGCCCCGGGGGAGGTAGGGTAGACGAAGTTGGTCCGCGCCTTCACGCCGCGCATGGCGCGGGCGGCGCAGTCGTAGGCGCAGGCCGCCTCCTCCGCCGTGTCGAAGGTGCCGAGCCACCGCCTTTCTTTGGACTGGGGGTCTCTGATTTCGGCGGCGTAGCGGCCCCAGGGACGGCGGCGGACACCGCGGTACCTCATGGTGCCGCCGGCGGTGGTAGGGCCGTCTTTGAGGGAGCGCTTGTTGGTGGCGGTGCGCTTTGGGGCGGAGGCGGGGTGAAGGGTGAGGGTGGGGTCGGTGTTGGGAGTGCCGTTTAGTCTTCTCAAGGCTTCTTCCATGATGTGGGAATAAAATATTGGAGTTTTCGTGTTGGAATTTTTTTGGTAGTGAGAAATGATTGAAAGGATACAGTAGTTTCAGCGGATATAGGGGAGAGGATATCTGCAAGACTTCGCATCTGGTGGATGGGTATTTATAATCAGAATTGTAGCTTGAGAGAGAGAGAGAGAGAGAGAGAGTACTGTTAATACTACTACTTAATATGGGCTTCTTGCGTAGTCATTGATATTTAATTTACTTGTTTTCTTTTGAATAATTCAGAAAGGTTTCAAAACTTAACCTTGCCATGTAATTATAACGGGAAATTCTACCCTAATTCAAGTTCAAAACTTCTTTTATAAAAAATATTGTGTTATCGATAATTTTTTATATTCTATAAAAAAAAAATGTGACTCGTTAACAGTGATATTATTCTATAGACCAAAAAGTTTTTATATATCTTAATCTATACACCTAGGCTAGAGTAGGATTTTTTGAAAATGACACTGTAGCATGTTTATTTTAAAATGTTTTTCATGCTCTTGGATATCATAAATTGTACGTATAAAGGTAGTGAACAGACGAAATTGTGGTTGATATTTTTAGGGGGGTAAATTATTTTTATCTTTTGTTTAAATATTTTTGAAAAGTACTACATGAATTATGGTGTTGCTTTACTAAAACTGGTGAATATTACTAATAATTTTACATAATTATAGAAGTAATTAATGAATCAATATCTTGGATAATATAGTGTAATCAGGTGGAGATAATTCCGAAATGATTTGGTATGTCGAGATAATATTATATCATAAGAAATGCCACGTGGAAGTTAATTAAATGATGGCATAGGTAGGTTATAGTATAGTTAGTATTTAATTAGTGGAAATGACTATATTAGATGCATGTATGCAAAAGATAAACCTATCACTAAACACGGAATGCATTAATGTGTGGGAGTTGCAGTCTCGCCCAACTAACCCACATACACACGTGCGTACATCTTTTTTTTTATGCTATATATACTTGTGTTCTATAAATATATCATCAACTTTTCAACCGTTGATAATCATCACGTTTGGACTTCAAAGAAAGAATAGAATTAAGAGTGACACTTCTACGTTTGTTGAGTCTTAAATATATATTATCTGTCCAAAAAGGGTTTTGTATTTTAAATTGCACATCGATCTAAATGAAAAATGATATACGTATAATACTAGTTATAAGATATATTGACTTTTCCTCTTCACGTTGAGAAAATAAAGTCCGATAAAAGTAATCTAGAGTTCTATACTAAACAATCATTTTAATTAGTGTATCACTTATAAAACCATTACAATGTGAGAAAATTAAGTCTCTGATAAAAAGTAGTCTATGTATAGTTTTGACTCCTATAAACTCAGCACATCTAATGCTAAATTAAGCTTGGCTGGCAGTGTGCATTAACCCGGCGTTCTCCGTTATGGTCGATAGCCGTAGCCGTATCAGCATTCTACTTCATAGACTATTTCATAGTACATAAGTTTGTTATGGTGCATTAGGAAAGAATATAAGAGGAATTACTTGAAGGGAAAATACGAGAGTTGCAGTAGCAGAAACAAAGAAAAATAACAAACTATATATTTTTCTACTTACATTTCTGAACTAACAATTGGTATTCGATTTAAGTGTCCTTTTCGCTAGACAGAATTTACCCCGACTAGAGCTAATGACTTGAGAATCTATTTCCAAAAATAAGATGATCTTCATACGTTCTTCTGGGAGCAGCATCACTAACAAAAATATTATGGCGAACTCACATTGTCGGGAATTGGTAACAAACTTTGTTATCTTGAAGAATGAAGTGAGACTATGACTGTCTCATATGAAGTAACCTATACGGGTTGAGATCTTTATTTTTTGATTGAAGGTTACGAGTTTGAAATCCATCGTATATACAAATTTCACCATAATTATCGGCAGCAGATATAATATACTCGGATCCATCTTTGAATTTTTGGACGCAATTTCGATTGACAGCCTTTCAATCATAAATTTGTTGACTTTAGCAATAAGCGAAGCCGCCGCCCGAAAGGACCAAAAACAAGTTAATATTGAAATTTTTTCTATTGAATAATTTCCTTAAAATTTGAATCCTTTGACAATAGGGGGAAGAATACAAATTTAATAAAAATATAATTATAATACTAGACTAACTATATTTACGGACTCTACCTCGATAAATTGACTGGTTTTGAATTTCTGATTTCTTTTACCACAAGAGACCTGGATCATCGTATGAGGATAGATTCCTTTTTAGTTATATGTACTTTTTGTGTCGACAGTTCTACGGTTCTACCTATGATTTTAAGTAATTGGATATACGTGACCACACGAGTAGTGGAGTTTTCTAATAACATCACAGAACCATCCATTACATTAATTATTAGTTAATATATAACTTAGTAGATTATCTAAAATTAATAATCTATAACTATAAAATCTGCCACTTAGTAAAATTTACTAATGAAATCAAATTTATCATGAGATAACCATGAATGATGTTGCATGCTTTATAAATAATTAATAATCAACTTTTGCTAGAATATACGTAAATGCATGTAGGTTATAGACTTATCTAGTTACATTAATTTAATAGATTCGGTCGAAATTAATCTTTACCAAAATTAAGTTGTTTGGAAGAGCTTTTATAAGCGTTTTTCTTGGATTATGTTTAAAGTTTGCTTAAAGTTGTTAAGCAAAAGTTGTTCTTGTTTGGAATAGTAGAATAAAACAACTTAATTTTAGAAAAAACAGTTTTGCAAACACCTGTTATAAGTAGTTTTTAAGTTTATTTTAATTTCTGCTTTTAAAAAGCACCCCTAAACAGTTTATAATTTTATGTTTATTTTGACTTATTTTAGGCATGAAAAAACAAAAACACTTATTTCAAATATTAAAAAATAATATACTTTTACGATCAAAAAACTTAAAAACATCTTATTTAAGTTGTTCCAAACACTACGGAATTATCTTACATCAAGCCATGTAATAATTAATACAAATAAGTACGTCAAACTCAAAAAATAGATAAGTCACATTACGTGGCAGTTAGACTACATACCATGCATTTACTGTTGAAATTCATTTTTGATAATCTAAACCTCTTTAAAATAATAATTTTGGAATCAGATAAAAATATTCATTTAGTAAAATTATTTAATTATCAATAATTTAATATTTATTACTCCAGAGAGCGCTTTTTGATATAAAATAATTTAAATATGTATATCACACTTTTTAACCACATAGTTCATACACAATTAAGAAACTAAAAAGTGTTAGTATTACTTATTAAAAAAGAATGTACATTATGTGTGCACTAATTATAAAATAAATTAAATTTATCTATTTTAGAAAACTTTAATAATTTTATAAAAGAACAAAATCCATGTAAAAAAAAGTTTATGCTTAATGATATTAAATTTATCCTAAGTGTATGTATATAGTACAAGTACAAATAAAAACAATCAAGTCAAAGAATTTAATTTTGGAAACACTCAATAGTTTTATGAGATTTAGTTTTTGTAAAAACCAAATCAAATGTACATAAATAAAATTTTTATTCTTTACTATGAATGTTGAGATCTTTTAAATTATTCTAACGAAAATAATGCAGTTATGGAATCACTGATGGATGAAAAAATTATTCAATCATTTATAAAAAATAATGATAATGAAGAAAATGATCCCAAACCAAATGATAGTATATTTGTTCCAATTGTGTCATCTAAATAGGCATTTCAAGAAATGGTCATATTAAATAATTATTTGCTACAACAGGAGCAAACTATTTCTAAAGTTGTATATGCTCTACACAAATTTAAAGATACGATTAATTTTGATTTAGGTAGGAAGAAAAAAAATATATAGATGCATATTTTCATAAGAGATGATTATTGTAGTATTTGTAATGGTCTATATAAGTTTTCTGAAATCAGTAATTATAACTTTATATTTTAATTAGGCCCTTAAGAATTTAATTTTTTTTATTAGTTAATGTATTTAGCTAAATTATTAGTTTAATATACTGGCCCAAATCGGAACCAGAATAAATTATTATCTAAATGAGATTATTATTTTACTAAACACTACTTCCTCGAGGTTTAACTGCATCTTTAATTATGAGGCATTTTATAAGATGAGTGAGATGGCCGAGTGGTCCAATTCTACATCTAGCAAATTAAATCCCCATTAACTAAAACTTGAATTCTGGAATTCATTAATTTAATCGTGTGATTTATTGAGTTAATTGTCCAAAATAATATTCTCTAAAAAAAATCCAAATTAATATTCTTTTAAAATATTCTCATATATAATCTAATTTTTATCAACTACTTACTACTTTGCCACATACTATCCATGTGAAATATTTTTTTATTTTTAAAATTTTATTTTATATTAATATTTTGTCTAAAAAGTAATCAAAAGCAATATAACTCATAAAATAAATATAATACATATAAATAAATAAGTTAAAGTTCCGCCTAACGCCAGTAAAAATTAAAATATAGTCTAAAATAGGGTTTTTTTAGATTTAATTTTATTATTTTAGTTTTTTATTTAAAAAGTAAATTAATTTAACTCACAAATAAATAATAAAATAATACAAAATAAAAATAGAAGTTCCCATCAGATGCCATTAAACACTAAAAATGCATTACAATATGTGTGTTTTTTTTAATTTATAATGGCTTATGGTAAAAACTGCAATTTAATTTGTATATTTTTTAAATATATTTTAAATTTGTAAAGCTTTCACATTTAAATAAAATTAAAGGTATAATAAAATTGCATGTAAAAGATAAAAAAGATGTTTATGTGGATAATTATATTATGAGTTGGTGGCATAAAAATGTTAGATTGAGAATTATTTTTAAAAAAGTATATTTTAGGAGTATTTTTTTTTAAAAGAATGTTACTTTAGCAATTCACTCGATCGAAATTATAATTGATCCAAATTTATTTACTTGTATCTTTATTAGTTGTGGTAGTCGTCTCTTAACAAGGCCGGTCCTGACATTTCGGGTGCCCTGTGAAAATAAAAAATAGGCCCATGTAATACATACAAAAAAATTAATTTTATTAATCCAAAAAAAATATATTGAACGTATACCAAAGCCGTCCATCGTAAACTCATCAAGAGCTCCTCCTTTAACTTAACTTTTTGTCTTTTCTTATATTTTTCAGAATCAGAAGCCGGTTTTCTAATCTCGGGCAAAATTCGAATTCAATCAACTTCAAAAATCATATTTTAATTTTATTTTTTGTTTACAATTCCAAAACATGTTGTCTTTTCATTTTCTAGGGAAAACAGCTTTTTATTTTTATTGTTTGTTTACATAAAAAAATAATAGAAAAACTAGTTCAGAAATGAAAAACTAACGAAAGTAATTTTAAATTTATTGAATTGAAAATGAATTTAATGTGAGCTGCTTCTTTTCGAAACTGAACTGATTATTTATGGTTGATCATTTCTTTTTAAATTGGAGTTGATTTTATATGAGTCGATTTATTAATCTTGCAATATAAAATTGAACTGACTATTTATGAGTGGGCCTTTTCTTTTAAATTGAAGTTGAATATGGACAGATTTATTAACCGTACAAGGTATGTAATGTATTTATGAGTGGGCCTTTTTCTTTTAAATTGAAGTTGAATATGGACAGATTTATTAACCGTACAAGGTATGTAATGTAAATACTGGGCTGGTGCCCCTTAAAATGTTGAGCCTTGAGCGATCGGGTCACCTGCACCTGCTCAGGGCAGACCCTGTCTCTCGAGATCAGTAATTCTTAATTATATGAATTATGAACTCTCTTTAACGAGGAAAATAAATTAATCCTCATGAATATTCAACTACCTTAAGTATTTATGTCCCTCTCTTGGGTTTTGAGCCATCTGCAAGCGAGAATGATTAAGCTCCAAATCATATGCATCAAATTATTTTAATTAAATCAAGAAGAATATTACTATTAATAAATTTAATTAGTTTTTCTCTTAATTCTCGAAACTCAGTTTTTAGTACTATCTATTTAATTTTGAGAATATCCAAAAACAAACGAGGTTGAAAAGTTTGACAGCAAAAAAGGTGGTGTCGCAGTAATTGCAATTGTGTAGTTCCAAGAAAAGGCCAGTTTACATATTTATTTATACATGGAATTTTGTTCGGATGTCTGAATATTCTTTAAAAGGGTATGTATATAGTGAAAAAAACACTTAAATAATGCAAAAATACTCTATAATTTTTACCTTTTTGTACAAGGAAACACAGAGAGTAGGAATATGTCCTCAATGGTTTATACATTCCCATGCAAGTTTTGCCTAAAAATACTACAAAACTTTCACAAAAGTACGAATGTACCACAATTGTATGTATAACTTTATGTGTACTAGTACAATATAAGGGTATTATTGATATGCAGCACATATAACTAATTACTTTTAATAAAAAGTTTCACATTACAATACTTTAGAACCCAAAATATTTCAAAAGAATTAAATGAAATTTGTTGTTTGAATGGAAATAATTGTTTCTTTCAAATAAAGCGACCTTTTTATATTATTAGTTTAAGGTCAATGAGCAATTTAGAATGAAAAAAATTCAGTCTAGTTGTACTCAAGGCTATTAATTTATTGTTTTAATAACTCTATTTTCAAACTCCAATTTGTAGTTAACTCAAGTCTCAATCTAATATTTTAAAATATCCAAACTTAAAACTGTTTAATTTCAGTCATCAAATCATAATTCCTCCAATTAGGAAGCGAAATCATGATTTTTGCAATTTAAAAAGCTTGGAAATAATTAGAAAAAAGGGTCAGCATGAAAATATGTCAATCGGAGATGAAATAAAAGTCGTGAAAGATTGGATTTAGTTTACTAGTTTCAAGGAAGTTGGCTTTTTCCATATATCCATTATGTGAATGATTACACTGGCGGCGCTCAGATTTTGTCTCTCTCACTTTGGTGTACTGTAAAAAACTGTTTGTTTTATCATTTTACATTCATTTGGAAAGTTTTTATTATTTTCTGTTTTGGCTCTTTTTTGCTGCAGGTAAATCTGCTCATGTTTCTTGCTTTTATACACACTGTCACACATGTATACTATTATTCATTCTCTAGAGAGAGAGAGATAGGGAGCATGCATGCGTAATATAATTAATTTCTGTACGTATAAATATTTTAGGTGCAGTAATTGTTGTTAGGGTTCGAAAACCGAGAGTTTAATTTTCACATGGCATTGTCTCAAGTAGGTAGGTTTTTTGCGGGTATAGGTTGGATTTAGGGCTCTGTTGGCACATGGTGACCAAAAGTTGTAACCCCAAGTCAGATAAAGGAGGCAGCTTGTCTGTTCAATTTTTTATTTTTTTTACTTGTAAATTTTTTAACTTCTGTAATCGGTTTCTAACTGTTCTTCAATTTGGAGTTACTCTATTGGCATTTCTTGATTTTGACTTTACAAAGATCATTACTACTATTAAATACTCTATTTTACTAATTGAGTTTGACTCACTTTTTTCAAACGCACTTACTAAAATAATGTGGATTTAATCACTAAAAGTATAGATTCCATTGCTTTAGAGCATCTTAATGCTTTACATTATATTTTACACTAATGTAATATAAAATCTAGAGTAAACTAATTTTATCTCCAACAAACTACTTCAAAAATTATATTAGAATATAATATTCAATTTTGATGCTTGTATTGTTGAATTAATTTTGGTAAATTATTAGATATTTATATATTAATAATGTTTACGAATAATACTTTGAATTATTTAAATTGTTTAGTAAAAAACTCAAATACTAATATTTAAATAATATTATAAATCCATGTAAAAAAATATTTTGACAAATTAGTGTAATGCGAATTAATTTAATTGTAATTATTTTTGTAATTGAAAAAAAGAAAAGGAAAATGAATTAAATTAAAGTAGTGTAGTGTGAAAAAGTGTCACACCATAACTGGTGGGACACTCTTCAAAAACACTCGAATAGCGTAGCGTGTAGCGTACGGTTGAAGAACATATTCACGCTACAATTCCGTAAAATGCCACATCTAGTGTCATTGGAGATGCTCTTAGTCGTTGAATTAAGAAGTATAAACTTGTTGTATAAGGAATGAGACAAGATAAGTGAGACAATCCGATTAAGAAAGTGAGACAATGAATGAGACGAAGGGAGTATAAAATATCAAAACTTATAATAAGGGATGAGTGTTGGGTTATGAGTCAGTGATCGTCTAGATCATTGATAGGGGGTATTTAGAACTGACGTCAGTAGTTCATGTACTTAGGACATATTGTAATATTCAGTACTGGGGGAAATTTTAGTGAGTCTCATCGCTATAAAATTGAAGATCCTAAAACTCGTCATGGACCCGATGTGGGTTTTAAATGACGATGATGTAATAAGGTTAGACTAGTTCTTATCTTTATTGATTATTTTGTCTAAGTCCTGTAAGGGGTGTTGTTGGTCTGAACTTCAGTATAAAAGTTAAATTCCGGGACCCCAAGTCATCAGTTCATAGAGCTCGTGTCTTCAGGTCCTCCTGCTGTCCATTTTCAGCAGAAGAATTCTTTCAGCAGACCTTAGTTGAAGACTCAGTGAACAGACCAACTGAGACTTGCTCAGTATAAATATAACAAGTATCCTGCTTTGGTCAGGACAGTGGACGTAGGTCCTAGCGTGTCCGTGATGAGTCTAAATTCGTACTATTCAAATGCCGTTATTTTGGCGCCATTTTTGGCGATTGGATTGTATTTCTGTGCTGTTTTGCATATTCCCAGGCTTATGTGGCGATGATTTGATGATGTGGCGGCATGCTAAAAATTAAGGAATAAAAGGGTTAATTTGGAGCGATTTTACGTAGAAGGAAGGAATGGATAAGGAAGGTTTAAGAGATGGAAATATATTATCCAATCTTTCCATACTTGATAGAGAAGATTCCTAATTCTACATGGATTGTGAAGGAAAACCCTAGCTATATATTGGTGATGCATGCGCGCCGCGAAGAAGACACACCCATATCATATTTTTCTTCGTCCATCGTCATCACCGCCGATCAGCCTAGTGGAGACTCCAACACACATTTCTTGCCGCCGACCACCGTGAGAAGTTGAAGCCATCGTCGCCGTCAGTTTCCGAAAGCCGAACACCGTCCGCCGTCCAGCTCTTCTAAAGCCGAAGCCAAGTTGCATGATTGCCGTTCCGTTTCCGATTGCCGTGGAGATTTTAGATTATTCCCAATCGTCTTTTATTTCCGTTTGATCATTAGGTGCAGCTCTTGAAAAACAAACTCATGTTATTTTTTTTTCAACACTTGATTTGGGATTATGTTGCTTGGATTGATTATGATAATTAGGGTTTATGGATTATGATTTTCCGAAGTAGTTTAGACGTGAATTTCGTGTTCTAATTTTATGATTTTCGCTTTTTATTAGGTAGTTTAATTTTTCGTATTTTCTTTCGTACAAGTTAATTATAATTTCCAGCATGTTTAGGGTTTATCTTAGATGGATCGAAATGCGTAGCTCATTTCCTTTTAGGGTTCGGTAAGATGTGAAACGCGCACAACTTAATTCATGAGACTTAGACTTAATAATTAATCACTTAGGTTCCAAATTAATCTAGGTTAATTAATTGGATTAATTAATTTAGGCTTGATCACCCTAGATTAGTTTATTTCATAGCTAATTTAGTACTTCCATCGTTTCTCATGGGATTAGGCTAAATAAGTAGCACAATTATTCTTAGAATAATAAGATTAATTTTGTAGGAGACTATTAGATGCCCACCATACGAGTAGGCTCCTGAATTGGGTTCCCTTAGTTCTAAAAGCTGATTAGGTGTTAAATCTATTAGTTGCCCACCAACGTAGGTTGCATTTAATTTAGGGAAGTAGTCGTTTCAATGCTCACCATGGCGATTACCGAATAATTAATGGGGAATAGGGGATATGTCAGTTTAATTACGGTGTCCTGCAATTAATTGATTTAAGTGGATTAATTTATCTTTAGTGTCGAGGATCGATTGTTCGCGCGTGTGGAACATTTTGCTGAACCCGTTTTTCTTGCTTGTTAATTTCGAATAATTAATTTTCGTGATTTAATTTTTGTGCCTAGTTAGTGAATCTAAAAATTGCGTGGTTGCTAACCAAAAGTCTCGATTAATAGGAAGTTTAAGTTCAGAATTCTCCTTTCCCTGTGTTCGATACCTATTGCTATACTAATCTGTGTTCTAGCAATTCTTGCAGGATTTATTTGGTGAAAACAACGATCACCAAATTGGCGTCGTTGCCGGGGAACGGTGTTATTTTTAACTTATTTTTCATACTCGTCTTTTGTGCTTTTTAAGTGTTGCATGAGCAAGTCTTCTCGCCCTTTTCTACACTTTGATCCGAAATTGAAAAAGGCTGCGAAAAGGAATCGGAAGGCAACAAAGCTGCAAAGGCAACCAGCTTACATCACGGAAACCGCTTCAACCGCCCGCACAAATGACGAACGTAAGCCGGTGATAGTACCAGGGAACCAGAAGTTGAAACCGCTCTGACTGGCCAACCGGACCAGTCTTCTGAAGAGAGCAGTTCGAAAGAAAACATGGCCGACGAAGAGGAAGCCAATCTGAAGATGAACTCAGGTTCGAGGAACTTGGGATAGGACCTGCCCGGACCAATTTACATAACCACCACTGAGCAGATTGATGTAAAGCTGAATTTGGTCGCGACATGTCCAAAGTTTTATGGGAAGCTGAACGAGAATCCCTTTTCTTTCCTGGAGGGATTCAATCAGGTATGTGATCTGCACATGCAAGGGTATTTAGATGCTTTCAAACTCAAAGCATTCCCTTTTACTCTTCAAGATGGAGCCCGTGCATGGTTTTCTGGACTTCGACCTAGGTCGATTACTACTTGGGCTCAGATGCGTCAGACATTTCTAGACAAGTATTTCCCTCAATCGAAGACGAACGTACTCAAAAAGGAGATTTCGAGAATTACTCAAGAGCTTGACGAGTCTTTTAGAGCATACTGGGAGCATTTTGGGAAGCTAGTTGATAGCTGCCCAAACCATGGTTTTTCTGATGTGGATTTGCTGCAATGCTTTTACCAAGGAATGACAGATGAATCTAAAACCATGGTGAATGTCGGATTGAAGGGTAGCTTTGCTAACAACTACTATACTGATGCAAAGGCAATCATTGAAGGCCTTGCCGAGTCTACATCACAATATAAAGGGCCAAGGATGCAAAGGAAATATGTGAATCTTTCGAGTGGAGACTTTCTGGACGATCTAGATATGAAGGTTGGGCTAAAAATGGAGGAGAAATTCAGCCAACTCGAAGAAAAATTGGATCGTTTGTTTAAGGAGAGGAATCCTCCTCCTTCTTCGTCTTCATCTGCGCGAACAATGGCTGATCAAACGTGCGGTGTGTTGGGATTTTGTATACTGGAAGCAAATTTTATGCTTGTATACAATGTGTTTTGTCCCTACCACTATCTTATTCTCCTATCTGATAAATATATATATATTTACACATGTTATCATTTATCTTGTATAAAAGTTAGAATTGTGTGGTGTGTCGGGTATCACAAAAGACAACACAAATTGGTTGAACTGACAAGATATAAACAGTTATCACAACTAAGGCAACTTCAGGATAAGTTGTCGGTTTAAGCTGCAGTTTAGATAAGAAGTGGATTGTCTTAGCTGCTTGTCTTTACTGGTACACTGAAGGTGGCGTATTGATGGATCACAGTGAGATGTGTTCTCCTAACTGACCTTAGTGGAGAATCAAGATCTCGGTGACTTAGCTAGTCTTGAGCTTGGTAAGACTTCAGCTGAGTGCATTTGACTATCTATCACTTTGACTTACTATGGTGAACGTCATCGCGACCGGATCTACGTATCGTGGGTGTTAGTAGTTATTTGTGGCTCAGGCTGGTTGTCTGTATCTTGCAGCCGTATCCTAGTAAAATGGGTTGATAATATCCCCTGAGGAACTCGAAAGGATTATCACACTAAACCCGACCGGTTGATTAAGTTCAAGTGTGTTAATAAGGTCGAGTGGTACTACCCAGGAATATAAGATGTTAATTAATTTAAGCTGTCAGTGAGTTTAATTAATTAACGGATATTTCTATCTTAAATACGGAGATCGATTAAGTCTAAAATACAAACCCTTGCTCAATTTGGGATAAAGGGGTAAGTCAGCACGGATTCTCTAGTAGAATGAATCTGTGTTTATTAATTAATTTTCTTATTTGGCTGAGCATAGATAATTAATTAATTTGAGGCCCAACTTTATTTCTTGTATTAGATCCCTGATCTGGCCCAATTATTTGCCTAGTGATTTATTGTCTCTCAGAAATCATTATTAATGGATTAATATATTTTTACATTATTTAATAATGTTATTTATCTGGAATTAATTGGCTGGGCCAATTAATTGATAAATATTAGTAGCCCAGTGGATTAATTAATTATATTATGGGCTAATTATGTGGAAGCCCATTAGAAATATAATTAAATTAATGGGCTACATATATATTAATATTATATTGGCTTTTGAAGCCTATATATATTAGTATTCTGTTTAGAAACAGAATACACACATACACAAAATATACACGGTATGCGTTAGTTTTGTGGAGAGACAAAATCTTATTTTCTCCAGTTCTCTGACCACCCAGAGGGAGAAAAAGGCTGGGACACAGATCAGAAGATCTGACAACCGAGCAACAATCAGAGCTGCAACAACATACGAAGGAGGAAGGTATCGTTTCTAACCTCAATTATCCTTCAATTGGTATCAGAGCGAGGTTTAGGCTCTGATTGTTGCTGTTAGGTGTATGATTAGGGTTTATTTCCGTCGTTATCGGGTTAATTTTCGTGTTCGGGGCGGCCTGCGAGCCACTGTTTTGACCCCGTTGTAACGTTTTTCTCGTGAGAAAATCCACGAGTAGTTGATAGGACCAATGTGTTATGTGATTGTACTTTTATTGTACTTTAATTGGTCCGGGAGGCACGAAAATCGAGGCACGACGGCGCAGAAAGACGAAAGAGGCGAAACCCTAGAAACTGGCAGAACACGACCGCCGACTTACGACGGCGCGTGGGGGCGCGTGTAAATGAGTATTTCCTATCCGTTCAGACATTGTTTTTCTTTGTTTCGTTATCTTCGTCTGGATAGGTCGCACGATCCATTCCGATTTCTGGTTTGTCCGGAATAGCGTCGGAAAGGAGAAGTGGTCGTGCTGTCCAGAAAAGCCCCAAATTGGGCGAAAACCCTAATTCGGCTAGGGTTCCGCCGCATCTTGCGGTGGCAATTCCCGGCGGGTCGGCGTCCGATTGATGATCGGCTTGAACCGATGGAATGCTCATCTTACGAGCTTCGCGTCGATAGTTTGTAAGGGATCATCCGATCCCGGATGCGATCAGAATTGACGTCTGAAGTTGGCTGCTCGTTATGAATTCGTTCCGGCGAATCATTTGAAATTCGGGAAATTGAGGAACTAATCTCAACCGGAATCCGTTACACGGTGGTCTTGAGTGTTCCAATTACGTTTCCCCTCTATCAATTGATTGAATCGCAGCTTGGAAAGCGTGAATTCGATAGGCGGCGCGGCAGCGGCGGGAGGCGCATTTTTTACGCTTTTGCAGATCGCGGAGGCGGTTCTAGGCGGCCGTTATTCACGACCCAAGACATCTGGAGGGGATAAGGCCGTCGTGGACGGTCGAACGTGGCGGTGGGAGGCGACGCGAGCCACGCGCAGGCGGCGCAGACGCGCGGCTGGCTGCGGCTCCCAGTGCCAAACGGCGGGCTCGCCGGTGGAGGATGCCGGCGGTTCCTGGCTCACCGCGGTCGGGCGACCACCACCACGTCGGCCGCCGGCCGAGAACCGGCCTACGGCGACGGCGCAAGCTGAACCAGCGGGCGGCGGTTTTTTTTTTGTGTTGTTGAAGATGATGCTAACGTGGCGCAATTAAATATTTAAACGGCGGTTAAATAAATTAAATATTTAATTGGATTCCATTTAAATTGGAAATTAAATATTTAACCGGATCTCCATTAATTGGACCCTACACAAAAGTGGAACAATTATATGAGTAAACGTCCACCTGAGTGGCTTGCTTGTATTTTTGAACCACGAGTTTTGTGAGATGGGTTTTCTAATGTAATATTTAATTATTATTGAGTAGTGGGAGCGAAGCCGTAAACGTCCACCTGAGTGGCTTGCGTGCCTAGTAAACACGAGTACTCTAGCAGATAATAATTAAATAAGATGGCTAATTAAATCAAATTGAAAGCGGTATGGTTCGCGTAAGTATGCCAATTTTGAGAATTTGATGTTAATTCGGTCGAATTAATGGTCAAAGCTTAGATGTCACCGCGAGTACAACTTCCTGAGAAGTCCCTTCCCGCGTTTTAATATTAATAGTGATATGGTCCAGAGATATCAAAATATTAATTCCATTCGTCTTAAGAACCTAGGCGTGGATTGGAATTAAAGAGCTAGGTATATAGCTTGGTCTAGGGGTACACGAGTAAACGTCCACCTGAGTGGCTTGCGAGTGTGATCTCTAGGGCTATTCGAGTATTTAACATCATTGGTTTTTCAAAAGGTTACAATGATGGTTAATTACGAATTATGTGCAAATATTAACTTTATACATGCTTTTTAAATTATATTTTTCAGATATGTCTGTTCGAAAATTTTCAAGTTCCTAAACAATCTCACCAACCAAACCCTAACGGGTTTAACAATTTTTAAATAATTTCATAGAGCGGAAGAGATATCTTACCGCTCCCAATAAAAGCTCGCAAAGGTCCTATAAGAACTTCGTTTTAGGACCGCGATGTCTAAGAACGAGTTTACTATGAGTATGTTACTCAAATCTTTGGTAGCGGTCAAAGAGGTTATAGGAAAGGGTAAGAGTGCTCAAGTCTTGAATATCCCTAGTAGTTCAAGGAATCCTCCGAAAGGCGGAAACCAGAAAAAGAGCATAAAGGATGGACATTTCAAGAAGAGCAGTGGGATTAAGAAGACGGTCCTTACCGGCGACATACGAATGTCAAAGGAGAAAGGAAGGTTCTTCAAGAGTGGTAAGAAAGGACACTGGAATAATTATAATCCAGATGTCAAGGCAAAACAGAAAGAGACGCGAGTCGCTCTTGTAACTGAAAGTGTTCTGGTTTCATCTTCTACCCACGTGTGGGTAGTAGATTCGGGGGCAACTGATCATGTTTGTTACACCTTGCAAGGTTTCTTGTAGAAAAGGCGATTGAGCAATAGCGAGGTGGTATTCTCAATGGGCAATGGATCGAAAGTTCCTGCAATTGCCATTGGAGATTTACATCTATCTTTTGATAGTTCTGTTTTAGTACTTAAAGATGTTTAATATGTGTCTGAGTTTAGGCGAAACATTATTTCTGTTTCAAAACTCTGCACCATGGATGGTTATAAATCAAGTTTTGATAGTGAAGTTTCTATCATGAAAGACGATGATTTTATCTGTGGTGGACCATTAAACGAATCTTTATATACTATTACTTGTAAACTGCGTAGTTCTGTTAATATTGCTTCCTCATCATCAAATCCTAAGAAGAGGAAAGAGTCTTCTAAGGTAAACCAAACTTATTTGTGGCACTTAAGACTAGGTCACATCAATCTTAACAGGACTCAGAGGTTGGTGCAATATGGATCATTGGAGTTTCTCCAAGATTGAACCATTTCCAACTTGCGAAACCTGTTTGGAAGGAAAGATGATGACTAGGCCTTTCAAGGCAAAGGATTATAGAGCCACAGAAGTATTAAGTTTGATACATTCTGACTTGTGTGTTCTATATCTACACAAGCTCGTAGAGGGTATGAGTACTTCGTCACATTTACTGACGATTACTCGAGGTATGGATATGTTTACCTTCTTCGCCACAAGTTGGATTGCTTTGAAACCTTTAAGGAATTCAAGGCAGAAGTGGAGAAGAAGCTAGGTAAAGAAATCAAAACACTACGATCTGATCGTGGTAGGGAATATCTATCCAACGAGTTCAAGGACTACTTGACAGAATGTGGGATTACATCCCAGCTGACAGCACCGGGCACGCCTCAGCAGAATGGTGTGTCAGAGAGAAGGAACCAAAGTCTCTTTAGTAACCATAAATCTCGAGTCGACATCATCCTTGAGGAATTACAAGGTGGTCGAGTTCCACTTGAACATCTAGTTGTGCAAGATAGTACTCCACGAGTAACTGCACAATCTGTTAACACAACTCCTGACACTGTTCGACGTAGTGGGAGGGTGATATTTACACCTGATCGGTATATGTTCACTGGGTTGACGTTTGATCATCTCCCGACAGATGAACAAGATATCGTGGATCCCTGGACTTACAACGAAGCAGTGGGAGATGTAGATGCAGATTCCTAGCGAATCGTCATGGACTCAGAATTTAAGTCCATAATTTATATGGATGCATACGAGATCACTGAACTACCTGAGGGCTGCAAGGTTATTGGTAGTAAGTGGGTATACAAGAGAAAGAGAGAGAGCACCGAATGGAGAGATCATGTCATTTAAGGCCAGGCTAGTGGGGAAGGGTTTTATCCAGAAAGAAGGTATCGATTACGAAGAGACATTCTCGCCTGTAGCAATGATCAAGTCCATTCGGATTCTCCTTGCCATAGCAGCTCACATGAACCTAGAGATCTGGCAAACGTATGTCAAAACCGCATTCCTAAACGGTCACCTTGAAAAAGGTAGGGACATCTACATGAAACAGCCAGATGGTTATGTGAAGGAGGGCGAAGAGCATCTAGTTTGGAAGCTTAAGAAGTCTATTCATGGACTTAAGCAAGATTTCCGGTTATGGCACCAGCGTTTTCGACGAGGTAGTCAAATCCTATGGATTTGTATCCTGTCCTAACGAGGTGTGTGTACCGTATTTGTGTTAACGGATCAGTGGTGTTTCTTGCATTTTACGTAGATGACGTCCTTCTAATTGGCAACAATGTTGAAGTGTTATCAGACGTAAAGACGTGGTTATCCGAGCAGTTTCAAATGAAGGACTTAGATGAAGCTGCTTACATCCTTGGGATCAAGGTTATCCGAGATCGCCAGAAAAGGATGTTAAGCTTGTCATAAGTGTCCTACATTGACACTGTTATTGCTCGTTTTAGCATGCAAAAAGACAAGAGAGGTTCAGTACCTTTCAGATATGGCATTTTTCTATCCAATAATCAGTGCCCTAAAACGCCTGAAGAGATAGAAAGTATGAGGCTAGTACCATATACTTCCGCTGTCGGTAGCCTCATGTATGCGATGCTTTGTACGAGAGCAGATATCTTATATGCCATAGGCATGGTCTCAAGATATCAGTCTAACCCTGGAAAGGAACACTGGACTGCGGTCAAGCATATTCTCAAGTACTTTAAACGGACTAGAGATTATAGGCTTGTTTACCAGTCAAACAGTCTAGTGTCTTTGGGTTATACAGAATCGGATTTCTAGGCTGATAGAGACGAGAAGAAGTCTACCTCGGGTTATGTGTTTACCTTGGGAGGTGGAGCCATTTCATGGAGGAGTGCAAAGTAGAAATGCATTGCCGGACTCAACCATGGAAGCAGAATATGTGGCCGCTTCAGAAGCCTCGAAATAGGCAGTTTGGCTCAAGAATTTCCTCCAAGATCTTGATATTGTTCAGAATTTGCCTAAGGCAATCACGATATATTGTGATAATGCGGGTGCAGTGACAAATTCTAAGGATCCTAGATCTCACATGGCGTTTAAACACATAGACAGGAAGTACCACATTATACGAGTATTCATAAATCGAGGAGACGTGGTGATTGACAAAATTGGAACTGAAGTCAACCTAGCTAATCGTTTCACGAAGAGCTTACCACTCCCGGCTTACGAGAAGCATGTTCGTGGCATAGGGATGGTAAAGATGCCCCCCACTTAGGACTACAGAAACTTTTGTACAAGTGGGAGAAGATGCAGTGATAGATAGAATAGATAGCTGAGATATAGTTGGGTACTAGTTTGTACCTAGATAGCTGAGATATAGTTGAGTACTAGTTTGTACGTAGAACTGACACATTGTATACTAAAAGCTTACTTTAGTATAAGTGGGAGAATTGTTGGGATTTTGTGTACTGGAAGCAAATTTTATGCTTGTATACAATGTGTTTTGTCCCTACCACTATCTTATTCTCCTATCTGATAAATATATATATTTGCACATGTTATCCTTTATCTTGTATAAAAGTTAGATTTGTGTGGTGTGTCGGGTATCACAGAAGACAACACAAATTGGTTGAACTGACAAGATATAAACAGTTATCACAGCTGAGACAACTTCAGGATAAGTTGTCGGTTTAAGCTGCAGTTTAGATAAGAAGTGGCTTGTCTTAGCTGCTTGTCTTTACTGGTACACTGAAGGTGGTGTATTGATGAATCACAGTGAGATGTGTTCTCCTAACAGACCTTAGTGGAGAATCAAGATCTCGGTGACTTAGCTGGTCTTAAGCTTGGTAAGACTTCAGCTGAGTGCATTTGGCTATCTATCACTTTGACCTACTATGGTGAACATCATCGGGATCGAATCTACGTATCTTGGGTGTTAGTAGTTATTTGTGGCTCAGGCTTGTTGTCTGTATCTTGCAGCCGTATCCTAGTAAAATGGGTTGATAATATCCCCTGAGGAACTCGAAAGGATTATCACACTAAACCCGGCCGGTTGATTAAGTTCAAGTGTGTTAATACGGTCGAGTGGTACTACTCAGGAATATAAGATGTTAATTAATTTTAGTTGTCAGTGAGCTTAATTAATTAACGGATATTTCTATCTTAAATACGGAGATCGATTAAGTCTAAAATACAAGCCCTTGCTCAATTTGGGATAAAGGGGTAAGTCAACACGGATTCTCTAGTGGAATGAATCTGTGTTTATTAATTAATTTTGCGATGGGCTGAGCATAGATAATTAATTAATTTGAGGCCCAGATTTATTTCTTGTATTAGATCCCTGATCTGACCCAATTAGTTGCATAGTGATTTATTGTCTCTCAGAAATTATTATTAATGGATTAATATATTTTTACATTATTTAATAATGTTATTTATCTTGAATTAATTGGTTGGGCCAATTAATTGATAAATATTAGTAGCACAGTGGATTATTAATTATATTATGGGCTAATTATGTGGAAGCCCATTAGAAATATAATTAAATTAATGGGCTACATATATATTAATATTATATTGGCTTTTGAAGCCTATATATATTAGTATTCTGTTCAGAAACAGAATACACACATACACAAAATATACACGGTATGCGTTAGTTTTGTGGAGAGAAAATCTTATTTTCTCCAGTTCTCTGACCACCCAGAGGGGAGAAAAAGGTCGGGACACAGATCAGAAGATCTGACACACGAGCAACAATCAGAGCTGCAACAACATACGAAGGAGGAAGGTATCGTTTCTAACCTTAATTATCCTTCACGGTACATGTGGACAAAGAGGGCGCACATCTTTGCAGTGTCATGGAGAGGAGGCTAATGCAGCCGGTAATTGGAACGGACAGAATAAGGTTCATCCGAATCTTAGATTGAGACAAGAGGACTAAGTACCGCAACAAACAAGAAACCCACCTCAACCACCATACCAACAACTGATGTATCAACACCAACAGTTTCAGCCATCACCGCAGCAAGGGTATCAACAACCCTACAAGCCTCCACTTCAAAGGCAATTTCAGCAGCAAGGTCATCCGACTAGCCAGACAGACCAGAAGAGTTCGCTGGAGAAGATGATGGTAGAAATGATTTCTTCTCAAAAGAATGCTATTGCCTATCAACAACAGATGCAAGATGAGATTAATCAGAGCAAGAGGGATAACCAGAGTACATTCGAGAATTTGTCTAAACAAATTTCTAAGTTGAATTCCTCCATTCAAGAGATAAAAGGAAGTCAAGGGCAACTACCTTCTCAGACTGAGCTTAATCCGAATTCCCACAATTGCAATCATATTATGTTGAGGAGTGGTAAGGAGTTGCCTGAACCAGCACCGAAGGCAAATCCCCAAAAGATTAATCTTCCAGCAGAACAGACAGTCGAACTGGCCAAGCCGAGCAGTCTGGCAGAACTTGGAGAAATGCAGAATATTGAAGATGAAGAGCTAACTGTCAGAAATGGACAGCCTGTCTAGGCAGACCCTGAAACAGTCATGCCACCACCATTTCCCGAGGCATTGGAGAGAAAACGAACACCGAACAAGGACTATATGGATTATGTGAAGCTGTTTGGAAAGCTGGAAATCAACATACCTTTCTTGGAGGCCGTGAAGATTCCCTAATTTGAGAAATTTGTCAAGGATTTCATCGCGGGAAAGATCCAGCATCCCGGGAAGGTATTGATGGATACATATGTGTCAGCAATTATCCAGAAGATGCTCCCTGCCAAATGTGTGGACCCAGGTATGTTTACTTTACCTTGTCTTATTGGAAATGTGATGGTCAAGCAGGCTATGTGTGACTTAGGTTCATCAATAAATGTTATGCCACTTTCGGTGTATAATCAATTAACTGGAGTTGAATTGGTGTCTACTAGGTGATTATACAACTTGCTGAGAGATCATGCATTGCACCTATTGGTTTACTAGAAAATATCCTTGTCAGAATTAACAATTTTGTCTATCCTGCTGATTTCTATGTCATAGATACAAATGATAGGCAAGTTGATGGTACTGCGGGTGTTTTGTTGGGTAGACCATTTTTGAAAACTGTGAAAGTTGTGATTGATGTGGATGAAGGTTCTATTAGTGTGCGATATCATAATGAGATTTATGTTCATCATATTGCAAGTGCACTTAAGAAATCTTATGATCATGAGAATGAAATGGCTTTATCTACTGACGAGATTGAGAGTTTTGTCCAAGAATATCTTGAGACGGATTTGTTACAGGATAAGATGGAACTCACTCTCACCAAAGGGCTGACTGATCTCGACGCTAAAGACATGAGAGATGAAGAGATCCGAGACAACATCATGGCACTTTGCATCGCCAAAATATGCTACTGTCAGCAGCATCGCCCAACTGCCCAGACAGGCCGAATCTGACATAATTCTGCCCTCTTTGGTGAAGCCGCCATCTCTCGAACTGAAGCAACTTCCAACACATCTGAAATTCGCCTATCTTAGAGATGATGAGACGCTGCCAATCATCATTAGCAAGGAGTTAAATCAAACCCAAGAGGAGGCCCTATTGCAAGTTTTGAAGAGGCACAAGAAGGCTATTGGATGGACTTTAGTCCTGACATCTTCACTCACTCGATTCATATGGAGCCTGAAAGTAAGCCGTTCTGTGATCACCAACAGAAACTCAACCCTAACATGCGAGAGGTAGGGCTTAAAGAGGTACTGAAGCTTCTTTCTATGAGAATCATTTACCCTATTTCTGACAGCAAATGGGTGAGTCCAGTTCATGTGATACCGAAGAAGTCCGATTTCCAAGTTGTGGAGAACGAGAAGAATGAATTGGTGTCGATGCGATTGGTGACAGGTTGGCGTATGTGCATCGATTACAGGAAGTTGAATGAAGCTACACGGAAAGACCATTTTCCGTTACCCTTTATTGATCAGATGTTAGAGAGACTTGTGGGGCAAGCCTACTTCAGATTTTTGGATGGCTGTAGTGGTTACTTCCAGATTTATGTGAAGGAGGAGGATCAAGACAAAACCACGTTCACTTGTCCTTTCAGCACTTTTGCATATCGTCGTATGCCGTTTGGATTGTGTAATGCACCGGGCACCTTTCAAAGGTGCATGATGAGCATCTTTTTAGACTTAATCGAGGAGTGCATTGAGGTCTTCATGGACGACTTCACGGTCTATGGAAATTCGTATGAGAGGTGTCTGAAGAATCTAGACAAAGTCCTTGCCCGTTGTTTGGAGAAGAATTTGGTGCTTAAATACAAGAAGTGCCATTTTATGGTGACAGAGGGTATCGTACTAGGTCATGTGATTTCTAGTCGAGGAATTGAAGTGGAAAAAGCCAAGGTTGACTTGATTGCAAAGCTGCCGCCACCTACCTCCGTGAAGGAGATCCGAGGTTTTCTAGGGCATGCCAGATTTTATTGGTGCTTCATTAAAGACTTTGCCAAAGTAGCTCAACCACTTACAAGACTTCTCTAACATGATGTGGAGTTCGTATTTGATGATCAGTGTAAGGAGGCATTCGACCTCCTTAAGAAGAAGCTCACTACAGTCCTGATTATGCAGCCCCCTAATTGGAATAAGCCATTTGAGATAATGTGTGATGCGTCTGACAGGGCAGTCAGAGTAGTTCTGGGGCAGAAAACCGGCAAAGACAGTCATGTCATTTACTATGCTTTGAAGACACTTAACCCAACTCAATGCAACTACTCTACCACGGAGAAGGAGCTACTGACTATTGTCTTCGCATTCGACAAGTACCGGTCTTATTAGCTTGGTTCGAAGATTGTAGTGTATACAGATCATGCAGCTGTTAAGCACCTACTATCCAAGAAGGAGTCAAAACCTCGACTGATTCGATGGATACTCTTGCTTCAAGAGTTTGATTGGGAGGTTAGAGACAAAAAGGGAGTAGAAAATCAAGTAGCCGATCAACTGAGTCGTTTGATTCAAGAGGAAGACGGTGAATCAATTAATGAGGTTTTTCCCGAAGAGCACTTATATGATGTTCCCGAATCTGTCTCCGGGCCGCCGAGGCCCGGCCCTCGCAGATGTTTTTCGGTCTTCACCACGCAAGAATCGCCCGGCCTTGATTCGACCGATTCGCTCCGAATGGCTTAATGCCATAGGTAATATTCCTAAACTCCCTTGGTTTGCTAACATAGTTAATTACTTGACTTCCAAGCAGCTTCCCTCTGACTTTTACTCATGCCAAAAAGATGAGGTTGAACAGTGAATGCAAACACTATTTTTGGGATGCTCCAATTTTATGGAAGATGGGAGTTGATCAGGTAATTTGCAGATGCATTCCTGAAGCAGAACAAGGTGATATTCTTTTTCATTGTCATCCATCCCCCTATGGTGGACATTTTGGTACAAAACGTACTGCCAGAAAGGTTTTGGATGCAGGTTTTTCCTGGCCGACCTTAAACCTCGACTCATACAATTTTTGCAAAACATGTACACGTTGCCAAATGACCGGCAACGTATCTCAGAAGGATGAAATGCCTCAGAAGACGTTGCGTTTCTGTGAGATTTTTTATGTTTGGGGCATGGACTTCATGGGACCGTTCCCGAGTTCATGTGGGAACTTGCACATTTTGCTTGCCGTAGACTATGTGTCTAAATGGGTCAAGGCTAAGACCGTAAGGACTAATGACTCTAAAGTGGTTGCAGGTTTCCTTAGATCTAACATTTATAGCAGATTTGGAGTGCCGACGGCCATCAGAAGTGATCAAGGGAGCCACTTCTGTAACCGAACTATAGAGTCACTCATGAAGAAGTATGGTGTCAAATATCGTATTTCCACGCCCTACCATCCACAGACAAATGGGCAAGCTGAGGTTTCAAATAGAGAAGTGAAAGCCATACTAGAGAAGACCGTAAATCCTTCTAGGAAGGACTGGAGTTTGCGACTTGACGATGTTTTGTGGGCTTATTGTACTGCTTACAAAACTCCTTTAGGTATGTCTCTGTATCGGCTTATTTTTGGAAAACTTTGCCATTTACCTGTAGAATTGGAGCACAAGGCGTGGTAGGCTGTTAAGAAGGTTAACATGGATCTAAACGAGTGTGCAAAGGAGTGGAAGTATCAATTACAAGAGCTTGAGGAGATCCGCCAGGAAGCCTATGATACAACCATGAGGTACAAAGACCATACAAAATTGTGGCATGATAAGCACATCCGTGCAAAGCACTTTGAAGAAGGCTAATTGGTACTATTATATCAGTCACGACTCTGTCTCATGCCGAGCAAGCTTCGCTCCCATTGGATTGGTCCTTTTAAGATTCGGCCCGTCTGGCCAAGCGGAGCAGTGACGATTTCCAAACTCGATTCTAACAACGAGTTCACTGTCAATGGCCATCGGTTGAAGATTTATCATGCTACTGAGATGTTGGACACTGTAGATGAGCATCGCTTGTCCAATCCTACCTACTTTTGATCTCAAAAGGGAAGTCTAGCCAAAGATAATAAAGAAAGGCGCTACCGAGAGGCAACCCGAGTTTCTTTGTTGAACTCTTTTGTGTTTTATTTCATTTTATTCATTTTGTTTTGTTTCCATCTTGAGTTGTTTTTCAGATCTTGGAGAAGCAGAGCAATCAATTTTTATAGACAGAGGAAACGGGCAATGGAAGAATTGGGAGCATAGTGGAACTTGTGGAGTTGGAATAATGTGAAGTTGAAATTGTGGAACTTATTTTAATTTTGGGGAGGGGATTTTCGGTTTTTTTTTTGTTTTAAATAAAATTTGAAATTAGACGGTATTTGGGGGTAAATACCAATTCCGTCTCATTCCCTCCCACTTCTCCATTCTTCCACTTCCCCACTTCAATTCCAACTCCCCACTTTGAAATCGAAGATTAAACCACCAAATTCGCTTGCCCAAGTCGACGACCATGGCCCGAAAGAAGAGAACCCGTGTTGCCCCGTCTGCTATGGCTCCTTCACCGCCGCCAAGTTGGCCGGACGATGCCGAGGCATCTGCTGCTTCACCCGAAGCTGAAATACAGCCGTCGTCCCCTATGGCGGCCGACCGAACACCCTTCTCTCTGCCGATTCCGGATTTAACCGAAGACTATCTCCAATTCATACCTCCGCTAAATATTTCTACTTCGCGTCGTCCGAGACGGACGGGCTGAATCCGGCGAGCGTGGGTGCCAACCACCACTGGGCCGTTCAACCTCGACGACGACGACTCCGAGCCTGAGGTCGTAGCGCCGCAGCCGACGGCGGCTGCGCCAACCCCTGCTCCGGCTTCACCCGCGCCCGATGCCACCGTGCTACCGCTCGATTTTTACAATCGATATTCATTCCTTCAGGTGCCCATTGAATTTCCGACTCCATCTTTTGCAGAGGATGAGGTTAATTGGATTGAAGAGGTAGGCAGTAGCTCCATGCTTTCGACGGATGAGACGGACTATGAGTCGTCGGATGAGGAGGATGATGAGCTAACACTGGAGCATTTATCTCTAGAGGACTCGAATAAGTCCTCGTCCCAGATTCAGTCCGCAGCCTACGGGAACTTGATTGTTCTCCAGTTACAGACCGAAGCTGATGTCTTGGCCATCACCACCTTCGAGGATGAGCACTATTGCCGCCGCTTGCATTCGCGCCGAGGAAAGAGTTTTCGGAATGGCCGCGTGGCAGACAACCGATTCATTCTCTCCACCGAAGTTTTAGGTACATTTTATACCTACTTTCGTCGGCTTGGTTGGTTGTGGTTACTCGAGTCGCATCATTGTCCATGCTATCATGCTTTATGTTCTAAGTTCTTTACCACTTTTTCGTTTGAGCATGAGCGTAGTATTTATGATCCGAGTATTTGCTTCCGTGTGGTTGGGGTATTTATCAGTTATCATTGGTTGAGTGGTGTACACGGTTCGGTATTTTGTTCTGCGGAGGATTTGGAGGATGGTACGTATGCGGCAACTCCTCGTGGGTTGCCGTCTGTGCAGCGTGATTATGTTGGTTATGCTGATGCTTGGCGTATGGTTGCTCCGGCTAATTCTCAGCCTTTTAGGACTTCTGTGTCTGATAACTCTTATGTAACTGATCATGCTTTGCGTATGTGCCATCAGTTTATTTGCCATAATTTGACTGGGCGTTGGACTGGTTTTCATATGGTGACTGATACTGATTTGCATTTTATGTGGTGTATGCACACGGGTAGGAGGGTTGATCTAGCATATTGGGTAGCTCGTAGCATGTATGACATTTCTAGTCATGTGGCTAGGCATCTTACTTTATGTTTTCTGTTTGCTACGTTCTTTTCACGGAACTTTGTGATATTTGATGATTATTTGCTTACCCGGTTGCCTGATCCCCCATGCTTTGACCTTGAGTTTATGGGATATGCTAGGATTTGCTATAGGAAGCCTAACGGCATTATCAGATTTTATCCACCGGGACCACGTGTTTCGAGTGCTGCTCCCCCTATAGGTCCGCAGGTTGATGTCGATTCGGTCCAGGTGCTGCGCGCAGAGGTGGCTGCCCTTCGGCAGAGGTTTGATACGTTTGAGCATACGGTTCTCTCACGGTTACCGCCACGAGGTGGAAGGTGACGCCATTTATCCCCTTTGTTATTTTATTTTCCTGTTTTTGAGTCTGTGTTTTTCACTTTTGTGTTTTCTTTGTTTTTGTGTTTTCCTTTACTTGGTCTTTGGTAAAGAGCAAGTGTAAGGAGGGTAGTTTGTGTTTTTGTTTCTTTTTGGCATGTTCTCCTTCTTTATTATTTTCTCTTCTTGCTTAGGGACAAGCAAGGTTTAAGTGTAAGGAGGGGTGTCTTTGTCTTTGTTTTTGTTGTGTCGCCAAAGCATGCCAAAACTTGAAATTATTGATATACTCTTGATTTTGCTAAGCATGTTTACTTGTGTTGTATGTCTTGATATGCAATCATGTTTGTTGTGAAGATTAGAACTTGGTACGCATGTTTATGTAGTTTGGGATGAGGAATAATAAGTGGAAGTGGATCAAAATTTTACACACTCCATATATGAGATTTGAGCCTTTAAAGTAGGACACTTCTTACTAATTTCTTTGAGAGAGTTTGTCCACAAAGTTGCAATAAAGGTGAATCACTTGTGATGAATGATAGGAGGCACTAGGGATTGAGCCACTTAGCCGCGACAATACTTTCCTACCTTACATTTTCCCCTAGTAAGCTAATTTGAGCCTTGGCCGATTATTTGATTTAGTCAGAAAAATATTAGCCGAGCCCTTTTTAGCTTTCTCTTTTCCCATGTCATTGCATGTGTACATGTTTGATTGAAATAAATCTTGTTATATCTATGATTTGCCCACCTATTTAATTTATGCTATGAAATGTGTGTTTGGCCCGAATTGATTATGAGTTAAAATACTTAAGGCCAAGTGAGTTTTGTACCTGAATGTTTTTTTTTTTTAGTGCTGATCCACGTATATGTCGGAAAAAAAAACCGTGGACAGCACAGTTAAATTGTAGGGTATTTGATGTAGCATCTTATGCATAGTTCTTTAATTGGAGGCATAGTTGTTAATTTTGGATTTTTCTCATTCTAAACAAGTATAACATGCATGACATTGTTCTATAATTGTTGGAGCTTAGAACCTCTAGGGCCCTTACCGAAAACATATTTTGTCTATGTCCTAAGCCCCATTACAACCAAAAGAGAAAGACATCCTTGATGTTGCAGTTGTGATAATATTTTATCGTGATAGCGTGGACTAATTTCTTTGAGTGGCTTGACCGGACTTAGACTAGAGAGTGTTGAGTGAACCGTGAGGATGATTCGCTTTTGCTTAGGTTTTTGACCGATTGCGTGCCTTGTTCGAAATTTGCAGCATTCCTTGTTTGCAAAAATTCGTATTTGCATGATTTTACATGTTTGGCGCTTTCTTGAGTGTAGAGTGTTGGGATTCTGTATACTGGAAGCAGTTTTTATGCTTGTATACAATGTGTTTTTGTCCCTACCATTATATTTTATTCTCCTATATGATAAATATATGTATTTGCACATGTTATCCTTTATCTTGTATAAAAGTTAGATTTGTGTAGTGTGTCGGGTATCATAGAAGACAACACAAATTGGTTGAACTGACAAGATATAAATAGTTATCACAGCTGAGAGAACTTAAGGATAAGTTGTCGGTTTAAGCTGCAGTTTAGATAAGAAGTGGCTTGTCTTAGCTGGTTGTCTTTACTGGTACACTTAAGGTGGTTGTTGGGTTATGAGTCAGTAGAAGATACTTAGCATTTTATTGGGCAAAATAGTATTGGGGGAAATCATAGTGTTTCATGCTATGAATTGAAGATCCCAAAACTCTGCTGGTATCAATAGTGTAGTGTTGATAGGACTCGATGATGTAATAGGCTAGACTGATTTTGTTTTCATTATCTTTTGTGTCTAAGTCCTGTACGGGGTAAAATGTTGGACTGATCTTCAGTAGGAAGTTTACTTTCCAGAACCCCACGTCATCAGTGTAAGAGCTTGTGTTCTTACGTCATCAGCTGATCTTCGCTCAGTAGAAGACACTTTATCAGCTGACCGACATCAGTAGAAGAACCCTCTATACAAAGCTCAGTGCCTTCGGAGTCATCAGCTGATCATTACTCAGTAGAATACTCACTGTCAGCCGACTCAGACGAAGAAGACAGAGACTGTGTCAAGTCTACTGTATCCGATAGGAAACGACCCAGCTTCTAACATCATTCAAAAGTCAGTAGAAGGTCATACGAGGATGAGTGAGAGTCAACTCTAATGAAGACCGATGTCTGATATATCTCACCTACCACAAACCTCGACCAATGAGAAGCCATCAACGCACTACCTGCTCTGACCAACTAAAGCTGCTCTCATGCACAGTAATCAACAACTCTGCTGCAACAATTCGAACATATGGCCATTTTCCTTGGAAGCTTGTAACACGTGGCATCGTCCTCTCCAACGAGCAAATGCCTGAGTCACGACTATAAATAAAGAAGCAAATCCGAGCTCCACGCACGGGATATCAAAGGGACAAAAACGCTCAAACTTTCGAAACACTCTAGCGCATTCAAAGAAAATCCAACGAAGAACTTGCTTAGCAGAAAATCTTTAGTTCTTCTCTCTAAAGTTTCTTTCTTTAGATCCCTTTTCTCTATCTAAGTTCAACGTTTATATCTATAGCTTAGAATCTCGAAGGAGTTCACTTTTAGTGACTGTTCTTATTGTAAGAACTCCTTCCTAGTTTGAGAAAATCCCCTCCCCTTCAAACTTAGGTTTGATTTGTAAAGTCGCTAAGGACTATAACTTAGAAGGGTCTGTTCAGTGCACAGATACCTTGCTGAGGCTTGCTCAGATAAATCAACAAGACCTCCTGTTCAGCAGGACCGTGGACGTAGGATCTTGCGTATCCGAACCACGTTATAAATTTTTTGTGTTGTTTATTGTTTTATTGCATTGCATACAAACTCATATCTTGCATAAAACATATTCGAAAAAGTGCAGTAGCCAAATCTATTAACTTGTGAAAATCACGTTTTCAACTGAGACGAATCTCCGGGCCCTACACTCTTACCCATACTAAGTCAGCGACTGAGAATCAAGAACTGACAAAAGTCAGTAGGAGAAACTCAGTAGTTGGCACACTCTGACCCGCGATCAGAAGGTTACTATTTGGCATTGTTCATCAGTAGCAACCTACAGCTCAGCTGTGCTTCGCGTTTGAGAAAAAGAAACAGGTGTATTCACCCCCCCCCTCTACACTTGACTCTCGTCTCTGGACCAACAATTGGTATAAGAGGAACGGTGTTCTTCTGATCATCAGTTCTGAAACTACTGGTCCTCTCGAACAGATCCTGAAAATGTTTTTCACTGCACAAGTATCTCTTCATACATCCTTATACTCTTACCCATAATGTCTGATATGTCAGGTATTCGGATGGTACCGATGTTCTCCGTAATGAACTATACGGTATGGCGTGTAAGAATGGAGGCGCACCTTACATCGCTGCATGACAGCATGACGGACGTCCTTGAGACAGGACCCATCATTCCCATGATCGACAGTGTACAATTTGCTATTGCGGGAGGTGTAGGAGCACAGACTGGTGCCAAAGTTGCAAAAGATAAATCTACCTTCACGCCAGAAGAGAAAAAGCTGCACAACCTCGACCGAGTTGCGCGGAATGCAATCCTGACTACGCTCAGTGATTCACATCTCGGGAGGGTGCAAGACTGCAAGACGGCAAAGGAACTTCGGGATGCCCTGGCTGTACTAAGCCAAGGAACCCCGCAGATCAAAGAAAATAAGCTTGAGCTAGAGCTACAAAAGTTCGATACATTTGCCATGGAGCCCAACGAGACTATTGACGAGCTCAGCGTCAGATTTACCAACCAGATCAATTTGATCAACGGGCTGGGGAGGACGTTCACCAACAAATAGATGAACACGAAGATCTTGAGAGCTCTACCTCGACTGAAATGGCTTCCTTTTGCTACTTATTTACGTCGCTCGGATCTTAATGCTCTAACTCCTGATGTTATATTTTCAGAATTAAAGACGGAGGAATTTGAGCACAGCCTACCCCAACGATGTTCCAGCGCTCCAACTGACACACAGATAGATCATGCTTTCAAAGCAACGATCAACAAAAACAGAGCCAAACCCATTTCTTCCAAAGAAGGCAAAGAGCCACGACAGATGCTAAGTCCTCTGAGACATCTGCTACTGACCAGCTTGCACTCATGGCTCTTAACTATCAAAGAGAAAAGGAAAGAGTCAGGAAGCTGAAGAAATACCACAGAGATTCTTCCTCAGGTAAGAAAGAATATCGAAAAAGGGAAGAATCTAAACCTTCTACTGATTGCAGGAACACAGAACATGCTGCTAGCCCATCCAACGACTCAGTTGGAAAAGGCAGCAGATCGTCTGTGTGCTATAACTGCAAGAAGGAGGGACACTATCAGTACGATTGTCCCGAACTCTCAGCTGCTCAAAGAGCAGAACGGCAGGCCAGATGCAAAAAATTTGCCCGAAGGAGGCAGGCCTACATCGCCGGAGAGATATCCGATGACTCAATCGAGGAAGATACATTCATGTATTCTTCTGAAGACGAAGCTGCATTTGTCACCGTTGAGGTCGGAGAATCAGATCCTGAATTAACTGCAAAATACTGTCTGATGGTCGGAGAAGAGGCTAAGGTGCATAAGGACCCTTGGATAGTGGACAGCGGCTGCTCGAGACACATGACATATCAAAAGAGCCTGCTGACCAACTACGTACAAGAAGATGGTCCTAGAATTGAGTTTGGTGACAACTCTAAAGGCTATACAAGGGGATACGAAACACTGAAAATTGGGACTGTATCAGTTCCAAGAGTAACATATGTTGAGGTACTTCAACATAATCTCCTTTCTGTCAGTCAATTATGTGATAATCTGAATAGAGTTATCTTTGACGCTGGCTTCTGTGATGTTGTTGACAAATCTACAGGGAAAACATTGTTATCAGGTTCACGGAGGAAGAATATCTATGTTGCAAACTGGAAAACCGCAGAACCTGAGGCTTGCTTACTTGCTCAGACAAAATCTAGTGATAAGACAGGATGGCTGTGGCACAAGAGACTCAGTCACCTGAACTTCAAGACTATGAACAAGCTAGCCAAGAACTCTAAAGTCAGAGGACTGCCCAATGAATCGTTTATCAAAGACAGAAACTGTGAAGCATGCTTAAAGGGAAAGAAGACAAAGAACAACAATCCACCAATTCCGTCACCTTCCACTGATGGAATCCTTCAATCGCTACATATGGACTTATTCGGGCCAGTCTCTCCAGTGACTATAAGAGGCAAGAAGTATGCCCTCGTCGTTATTGACGACTATTCAAGATATATGTGGGTCATCTTCATAGCCAACAAATCTGATGTCATGACTGAGTTGCCTAAACTGCTGAAGAAGCTCAGTGTGGAAAAAGACATCAAGATTCAGAGAATTCGCTCAGACAGAAGAACATAATTTTTCAACTCAGTAGTAAAAGAGTACTGCGAAAAGGAGGGAATTAAGCACGAGACATCAGCAGCTCGCACCCCTCAGCAGAACGGACTTGCTGAACGTAAGAACAGAACACTTAAAGAAGCAGCAAGAACGCTCCTAGCAGACTCTGGACTGCCCTCAAAGTTCTGGGCTGATGCTACTGACACCGCCTGCTACACTCAGAATCGCTCACTGCTTACACAGCAACACATGAAGACACCTTACGAACTATGGAAAGGGAGAATTCCTTCTATTTCTCATTTTCATATTTTTAGTTTTCCTTGCTTTATTCACAATAATGGGAAAGATAAGTTGAAGGTCTTTGACAGCAAATCTGATCAAGGAGTATTCTTAGGATACTCTCGAGTCAGTAAAGCTTTCAGAGTCTTTAACTATCGGACTCTTTGCGTGGAGGAAAGCCCTCATGTTGTCTTTGATGAGTTTGTTACTGAGGACAGGAAATCTAAGAAGACAAATACTGAAGATGTTAGCAGCAAGCTACAAGATCTCGCATTAAACGACAAAGCCAAAAAGATCCAGCATTGTTGGGATGATGAGTCAGACGATGAGGAAATTCAGACCCATCCCACAGGCAATGTAGCTGACCAGGTTGATTCTACTGAACAAAATCAACATCAGGTAACAACGGTCGATGAGGAAGCCCCAGTGGTAACTGAGACCTCTACTGAGAGTATAAACTTAGGGGGAACAACTAATGTTCCTGAGCTAGATGCCCCTGAACCTGGAAACTCAGTAGATCCTAACCTTCTTACTGAACTGCTGCAGTCACATAATAGTACTACTGAAATGCCTAACACTCCTGTTGATTGTGCAGAAGTAGTCTCAGAAGAAGAAGCCAGACTCAGACGTTCATGGCTTGACGCTCATTCTTCTGATCTTATTATAGGAGATCCGTTAGCAACAATCAGGATGAGATCTAGATTAAGTCAAGGGGAAAGCTCACTCTATTCTTGTTTCTTGTCCACAGAAGAACCTCAAACAATAGAGGATGCACTCAACGATGCTGACTGGATCATTGACATGCAAGAAGAGCTAAATCAGTTTGTTCGAAATGAAGTTTGGGAGCTTGTTGACAGACCTAGACATCAACACGTAATCGGCAGTAAGTGGGTCTTCAAGAACAAGCGAGATGAAAACAACGTCATTGTCAGAAACAAAGCTCAACTTGTTGCCAAAGGATACTGTCAAGCACAAGGAATAGACTTTGATGAAACCTTCGCTCCAGTCGCCAGATTAGAAGCTATTCGTCTGTTCCTAGCCTATGCAACGCATCAAAAATTTAAAGTATATCAAATGGATGTAAAGTCAGCATTTTTGAACGGCGTACTGAAGGAAGAAGTCTATGTGGAACAACCGCCCGGCTTTCAGCAGGGACATCAGGTGTGCAGACTTCGGAAAGCTGCTGTATGGGTTAAAACAAGCACCCAGGGCTTGGTACGATACCTTATCAGACTTTCTGCTTCAGAAAGGTTTTTAGAAGGGGACAGTAGATCGCACCCTGTTTAACATAAAGTCAGGAGATGACATCCTACTGGTGCAAATCTACGTGGACGACATCATTTTCGATTGCAGAAACGTGACTATATGTCAACAATTCGAGAAAATGATGAAGGAGAAGTTCGAGATGTCTATGATGGGAGAGATGAACTACTTTCTTGGATTTCAAGTAAAGCAATCACCTGAAGGAATATTCATCAATCAAGCCAAATACACTCGAGACCTCCTGAAAAGATTCGGCTGCGACTCAAGCAAGCCAGTCAAGATCCCCATGAATACAAATTTCAAAATCGATCTAGACAAAGAGGGAGCTTCTGTTAACTCTACTGATTATAGAGCTATTATTGGTTCTTTACGATATTTAACAGCAAGCAGACCTGATATAACTTATGCTGTAGGTGTATGTGCAAGATTTCAGGCGAATCCCAAGCGAATTCATATGGACTCAGCAAAGAAGATTCTGCGATATCTGAAGGGAACACCTGACGCAGGGTTATGGTATCCTGCTGATGATAATCTTATACTAACAGGTTATTCTGATGCTGATTAAGCAGGATGCAGGATAGATCGAAAATCAACTTCTGGAACATGTCAGTTCCTAGGCAACAAGCTGATATCATGGTTTTAAAAAAAAAAAACAGCATTCAGTGGCGATGTCCACTACTGAAGCTGAGTACATGGCTGCTGGAAGTTGTTGTGCCCAGATCCTTTGGCTTCGACAACAATTGCGAGATTATGGTATATCTCAAGATGAAGTGCCCATCTACTGCGACTCCACCAGTGCGATTGCTATAACTCAGAACCCAGTTCTCCATACGAGATGCAAGCACGTGGATATCCGACACCACTTCATCAGAGACCATGTCGAGAAGAAGGATATTAGGATGGAGAAGATCCATACTGACAAGCAAAGGGCAGACATACAGACCAAACCACAAGCTGAGAACAGATTCAGAGAATTATCAGTTGAGCTAGGTCTACTGGATCCTACTGAGTCGAGTCAGTAGAAGGGAACAGTACGACAGGTCAGAAGACTCAGTACCTTGATTCAATCGGGTGAATCAGACGGTACACAGTAAGGGGGAACGTGGTCATCAACACATCAAATGTCCTCCTGAGTTTTAACGGTAACCAGCTGATCGTAAAAGTTCAGCTGAAGAGGTTTGCGTAGTTTTATATAATTAACTTTGTCAGAAGCATGCTCGCATTTATCATATTAGTTGTTTGCACTCAGTAGATTAATGAGTATTTATTTCCCGCCATTAATTTTTAAGGTTTAAGTCAGTAGGAAACCGTTTTCATTTAAAAGACTTAGACTTTAATGCTGCCTGCAACGCATTTAATGCATGTCTTCTCACCTTACCTTAACTGCGCATATCTTACGTGGGTCTAGATTAGAGGCGGCTTTAGTAATCATTCCGTTTATAACATCAAATCACAACCGTCATTAAAAAGCGAGTTTTCATCCCTACCGCTCGATCAAAACCGGTTGATATTCAAATCTTATAAAATCTCTCGTTTTCACTCTAATCTATCCTTTCGCCATTTTCATCCTTAAGAGCTTCTCTGCATTCAGTTTTCGTCTTCCATAAACTGTTTCTGTTTCTCATTCAAGCTCTTTGTATACGGTAATTTTCCTTATTCTCTGCTTAAAACTCTACTAACTTACTTTATTTTCAAGTGCTAACAAGTTTTTTTTTTTTCAGATATTCATGGTGATCGTTATGACCCCACCAAACATCGAAGAGATCATCAAGTCGAAGGTTCAGTTTGAGCCGACGATGGTCCTTCACCAGGCGGACCTTCCTTACCTCGAGCCCATATTCTCGGCTCTGGAAATGTCCGACCTCGAGCTTCTGGTAACAAAGCACCCCAAGGCGTATCTCCCCCGCCAAGTGGCCGAAGTTTTCTACAACTCGCGGACGGTGGAAGATACAAACGACGAGGTATCCCAGTTCGCCTACATGAGGGAGGTGACTCCTCAGAAATGGGAGTCAGACCACTCCGATATCAACATCCGGGCAGCGTTGAAGGCGTCCTTCGATCTTCCTACCCATGGGATATCTCCGACCGGATACAAGGAGAAGGAGCTCAACTCCTATGTTCATCGTTTCTGTGGGAGAGACGACATCTCCTTTAAATCCGCCTTGCCGAAGAACAAGCTTTTGCCAGAGTACCGCGGGCTCACCTACATCGTCACTCATATACTAACGAGCGCTGCCGGCTCATTCGATCAGCTGTCTAGGCCGAGACTCCAGCTGATGATGGCAATCGTGGATGGTGTCCAGGTTAACTGGATGGAATTCTATGTGACTGAGCTCAAAGCTCTGGCACAGAAGTTTGTCGCCGCACCTACAGGAGAGAGGAGACTAATTAGTGTGGGCAAGCTTCTGTATGGAACGAAGATGTCCACACTTATCGAGGACTTAGTATCGAATCATGCATCTTTTGCTGATTCTCGATACTTCGACAGCAAGCTCATAAAGTTCAAAACCAGAGCCGCTGCTGAGAAGTCGGTCGGTCGGGGGCCAGCTGCACTGAAGAGGCCTACTACTGAACTGCCTCCCCGCGCCGACCCACCGAAGAAAAGGAGGCTTACTAAGACTGGAATGTCTGAGGTTCCAGCGAAGCCTGCTTCTCCTCCACCACCTCAGGAGGAAAGCATACTGGATGCTGATACAGGCATTGAGGGCGCGACCCTAAAAGATAAAGTTCAGCGTATCAGTTCTGAGGAGACTCAGTCGAAAGAGGCTGAACCGACTGAGGAAACATATCCTGAATGGACGACACTGCAGTCGGCTCTTCTCCGAGCCACATGAGAAGTGACTGCACAGATCCCAAAAATTGCCAAATACAAGGATTTGGTCGACATTGCGATCAGGGCGAGGATGCAGATGCTACTGAGGTTCCTGAGTTGGGATATCCTCGAAGAGCTGATCATGAATCAGACAGCACTGTCCTTGCTGACAGAAGAGCAAAGCTTACAGTCAGCAATCGGGTTTGGGGAACCCGCTGACCTAGCCTCGTTCGAGGATCTGAGAGCAGCCATGCTATACCTTCTCAGTTTGAGATCCTCCGAACAACATGTCAGCAGCCCATCGCAACCATCCCATCACGACGATAACAATGACGATGATGTAGATCAGGCACAACCCCAGGAAGCAGACCAGAGAGGATCTGCTGAGGGTAAAACTCCCAGCGAGAAGGGCAAATCACCACCTCCACCATCTACATCAGGTGAAGCCCCAGTTGCCTCGAAACCCAGTCGAGAGCAACAATCGCAGCATCTGAGCAGAGGGTCGGAACCAGCTCCTATCAGATCAAACCCATTGGTTCCGTGTCCTCTAAGTCTGTCAACAGAGCCATCAGAAAGCAGGGAGACAAAAATCTTCTCCTCGCTAAGGATGTCCACCTGAAGTGGGCACAGTACACCAAGTCTCAGACAGAGACGGTTGACAGACTTGCAAGCGAGGTGAAGAAGGTCTCCGAAGCTCCTACTCCCTCTGTGAATATTCAGGAGATAGTTGAGACCGCACTCGCAGCTCAGAAGGTGGACTTAGCCGCTCAGAGTCAGCAGCTCCTCCAAGCTCAGCATAAGATGTTTTCTGAGTAGCTGACTCAGAGCCTCGCCACAGTCCATAAAACTATGGATGAGCGCAATAAAATGGCCACCTCCAGCGTACAGAAGGCCATACAAATTCAGGCGGAGGCCCTTAAGCTCATCCAATCTGAAATGACCGCTTCTCATGACGCATCACTCCTGAAGCAAAGACAGGAGACAGGAGCCCAGATTCAGCAGATTCGTGCTGACCAAGAGACTGACTGGGAGCATTATTGTGATGCCATCAAAGACTTCGACACCACCACCGCTTCCATAAAAAATATGATCTTCAACTTAGAGAAGGAAGTGGTTGCCATCCGCACTCGTCTCTCCCTGGCTGATGATGCCAAAAAGGGGGAAGATAAGGGTGAGGCGGAGACGGCTCAGGTGGGCGAAGGAGAAGAAGCAGAGGCAAGAACAATTGCCAAAGGGGAAGGCTCAGCTGTACCAGCTGGAGCCAGCTCAGTACCCCCTCCCCAAGTAGTCCAACTCCCTACTGTCCAAACAACTGAAGTGTGTGAGCCGGCTACAGGATCAGGAGAAGGATCCTCGGCTCAGCACATCGAAGAGGTCGCTCAATTCGTCGACCAAGAGGACGAGCCACTGCCACCGCAAAGGCCGGGGAAGGAGAAAGCTACTGAATCAACTCCTCCGCCTTCCCCGACGCCCAAATTCAAAACCAAAGCGGAGTAGGAGGCGTATGATATGCAAGTCGCTCAGAAGCTCCAGGATGAGCTCGATCAGGAGCGACAGCGTGAAGAAGAGGCTCAAAAGGGAAAAAAGAAGCAAAAACAGCCAAGTGTCAGAGCGTCCAAGAGCCAGGCCAAAAAACTCTTGGATGAACAAAAGAAGAAAAAGGCTCAGGACGAGCAAGCGGCTTCTGACACTGATCTTCAGCCCTTGGCTCAGAGGATGAAAAATCTTACTAAGCTTACTCCTGAGCAGGAGGCGGAAGATAGAGCCACCTGGGAGGCAACGCAGCAGGGATTGAATCTCCGAAGAGGAGACACTAGAGCTACGGCCCTCAGGGAGAAGAAGAGACTGGAAGATTTGGCCAAGATCGTAGAGCTGACTGATAAGATGGCCAATGAACCAGTTCTCGACTGGAGAAAACAGATACCCAGGTCTTCCAAGTACTACAGGCGAGGCGCTCCCAGAGCCACTTATCAAAAGAAAACTCCTCACCGCCATGTAGACAAATGGATACCGTGGAATCTGAACGAGGAGTGGGAGAAACTGAAGATAGAGTTCATCAAAGGATACTACGTGTGGCAATGCTATCCGACTGAGATTCCGGCAAATCAACTATTCGATGAATTCCTTCATCAATCCAATGCAAGACTCAGAGCGCAAATTCATCTGATCCTAGCAAAGGAGAAGCTGCCACTCGTTGCTCTTGCTTACAGGAAATTACCTCCTCCCATGGCCACTCGCGGTGTACTATGCACCAAGGAGATTGAAGATGAGGTCGACTCAGCTGCACGCCATCATGATCTTAGTTCTCAGCTGCCTAGCGATCCCGAGGAAATCCAAACACTCTGTGCCAGAATCTACAAATCCTACGGATTAGATCCTCCTGCTCACAAGTCTGCTGATTTCAAGGGCAAGACCAAGAAGTTCAGACGTTAGCAGTAGTCTTCATATCTTGTATAGAAGTTAGGAACTGTGTAATCCATTTCACATATATAACAGTTCTTTCTTCTGGCCAGACAATCACTCATTGTCTTACGGCTTTGTTTGTTTTTATCTTTATCACAACTGATCACTGAAGTGATCGGACACACACTCACACATAACCGTTCTCTGATGTGCCTATCTTTCAGCTACTGACTTCCTTAAGTTATTTGCTCAGTTTTTACTGAATTCGTTATTATGTCAGTAGTTTGGGACTTATATTCTTAGAATTTATAGAGGTTTTGGCATCATCAATTAGGGGGAAATTCTTGGGTTATGAGTCAGTAGAAGATACTTAGCATTTTATTGGGCAAAATAGTATTGGGGGAATTCATAGTGTTTCATGCTATGAATTGAATATCCCAAAACCCAGCTGGTATCAGTAGTGTAGTGTTGATAGGACTAGATGATGTAATAGGCTAGACTGATTTTGTTTTCATTATCTTTTGTGTCTAAGTCCTGTACGGGGTAAAATGTTGGACTGATCTTCATTAGGAAGTTTACTTTCCAGAACCCCACGTCATCAGTGTAAGAGCTTGTGTTCTTAAGTCATCAGCTGATCTTCACTCAGTAGAAGACACTTTATCAGCTGACCGACATCAGTAGAAGAACCCTCTATACAAAGCTCAGTACCTTCGGAGTCATCAGCTGATCATTACTCAGTAGAATACTCACTGTCAGCCGACTCAGACGAAGAAGACAGAGATTGTGTCAAGTCTACTGTATCCAACAGGAAACGCCCAGCCTTCTAACATCATTCAAAAGTCAGTAGAAGATCATACGAGGATGAGTGAGAGTCAACTCCAATGAAGACCGATGTCTGACATATCTCACCTACCACAAACCTCGACCAATGAGAAGCCGTCAACGCACTACCTGCTCTGACCAACTAAAGCTGCTCTCATGAACAATAATCAACAACTCTGCTGCAACAATTCAAACATATGGCCGTTTTCCTTGGAAGCTTGTGACACGTGGCATCGTCCTCTCCAACGGGCAAATGCCTGGGTCACGACTATAAATAGAGAAGCAAATCCGAGCTCCACGCACGGGATATCAAAGGGACAAAAACGCTCAAACTTTCGAAACACTCTAGCGCATTCAAAGAAAATCCAGCGAAGAACTTGCTTAACATAAAATCTTTAGTTCTTCTCTCTAGAGTTTCTTTCTTTAGATCCCTCTTCTCTATCTAAGCTCAACGTTTATATCTATAGCTTAGAATCTCGAAGGAGTTCACTTTTAGTGACTGTTCTTATTGTAAGAACTCCTTCCTAGTTGGAGAAAATCCCCTCCCCTTCAAACTTAGGTTTGATTTGTAAAGTCGCTAAGGACTATAACTTAGAAGGGTCTGTCCAGTGCACAGATACCTTGCTGAGGCTTGCTCAGATAAATCAAGAAGACCTCCTGTTCAGCAGGACCGTAGACGTAGGATCATGCGTATCTGAACCACGTTAAAAATTGCTTGTGTTGTTTACTGTTTTATTATATTGCATACAAACTCATATTTTGCATAAGACGTATTCAAAAAAGTGCACTAGCCAAATCTATTTAACTTGTGAAAATCACGTTTTCAACTGAGACAAATCTCCGAGCCCTACACTTTTATCCACACTAAGTCAGAGACTGAGAATCAAGAACTGACAAAAGTCAGTAGGAGAAACTCAGTAGTTGGCACACTCTGACCCGCGATCAGAAGGTTACTATTTGGCACTGTTCATCAGTAGCAACCTACAGCTCAGTTGTCCTTCGCGTTTGAGAAAAAGAAACAGTACTCAGGTGGATTCACCCCCCACCCCCCTCTACACCTGACTCTCGTCTCCGGACCAACAGTGGTGTATTGATGGATCACAGTGACATGTGTTCTCCTAACTGACCTTAGTGGAGAACCAAGATCTCAGTGACTTAGCTGGTCTTAAGCTTGGTAAAAACTTCAGCTGAGCGCATTTGGCTATCTATCACTTTGACCTACTATGGTGAACGTCATCGCGACCGAATCTACGTATCTTGGGTGTTAGTAGTTATTTGTGGCTCAGGCTGGTTGTCTGTATCTTGCCACCGTATTCTAGTAAAATGGGTTGATAATATCATCTGGGGAACTCGAAAGGATTAACACACTAAACCCGGCCGGTTGATTAAGTTCAGGTGTGTTAATAAGGTCGAGTGGTACTACTCAGGAATATAAGATGTTAATTAATTTAAGCTGTCAGTGAGCTTAATTAATTAACGGATATTTCTATCTTAAATACGGAGATCGATTAAGTCTAAAATACAAGCCCTTGCTCAATTTGGGATAAAGGGGTAAGTCAGCACGGATTCTCTAGCGGAATGAATCTGTGTTTATTAATTAATTTTGCTCTGGGCTGAGTATAGATAATTAATTAATTTGAGACCCTGCTTTATTTCTTGTATTAGATACCTGATTTGGCTCAATTAGTTGCCTAGATATTTATTGTCTCTCAGAAATCATTATTAATAGATTAATGTAATTTTACATTATTTAATAATGTTATTTATCTGGAATTAATTGGCTAGGCCAATTAATTGATAAATATTAGTAGCCCAGTGGATTAATTAATTATATTATGGGCTAATTATGTGGAAGACCATTAGGAATATAATTAAATTAATGGGCTACAAATATTAATATTATATTGGCTTTTGAAGCCTATATATATTAGTATTCTGTTCATAAACAGATAACACATACATACATAGACGCACGACGTTGAGATGTTGGAGAGACATTATTCTTATTTTCTCCAGTTCTCTTACCACCCAGAGGGAGAAAAAGGTCGGGACACAGATCAGAATATCTGACACACGAGCAACAATCAGAGCTGCAACAACATACGTAGGAGGAATGTAATCGTTCTTAACCTCAATTTTCCTTCAATTGGTATCAGAGCCAGGTTTAGGCTCTGATTGTTGTTGTTAGGAGCATGATTAGGGTTTATTTCCATCGTTATCGGGCTAATTTCGTGTTCGGGGTGGCCTGCGAGCCACTATTTTGACCCCGTTGTAACGTTTTTCTCGTGAGAAAATCCACGAGTAGATGATAGGACCTTTATGCTATGGATTGTACTGTTTTTGTACTGTAATTGGTCTGAGATAAATGAAAATCGAGGTGCGACGGCGCGGGAGGACGGAAAAAGGCGAAACCGTAGAAACTGGTAGAACACGACCGTCGCCTTCAGGAGGCGCGTGGGGGTGCGTGGCGACTCATTTTTATGATCCGTTCATATAGTTTTGTTCGTTTTTTGTTAGCTTCGTCATGATAGGTCGCATGACCCATTCCGATTTATGGTTCGTCCGGAATAACGTCGGAAAGGAGAAGTGGTCGTGCTGTCCAGAAATCCCCAATTCGGACGAAAACCCTAATTCAGCTAGGGTTCCGCCGCATCTTGCGGCGGCGATTCCCGGTGGGTCCGAGGTCCGATTTTTGATCGGCTTGAACCTATGGAATCCTCGTCTTACGAGCTTCGCGTCGATAGGTCGTAAGGGGTCATTCGATCCTGGATGCGATCGGAATCGACGTCGAAAGTTCGCTGCCCACCATGAAATTTTTCCCGCGACAAATTCGAAAAAATAAGGAAAATTGAGGTTAAGAACGATTACCTTCCTCCTACGTATGTTGTTGCAGCTCTGATTGTTGCTCGTATGTCAGATCTTATGATCTGTGTCCCGCACTTTTTCTCCCTCTGGGTGGTCAGAGAACTGGAGAAAATAAGAATACGGTCTCTCCAACATCTCAACGCCGTACGTCTATGTATGTGTGTGTTATCTGTTTATGAACAGAATACTAATATATATAGGTTTTAAAAGCCAATATAATATTAATATTTGTAGCCCATTAATTTAATTATATTTCTAATTGGCTTTCACATAATTAGCCCATAATATAATTAATTAATCCACTGGGCTACTAATATTTATCAATTAATTGACCTGGCCAATTAATTCCAGATAAATAATATTATTAAATAATGTAAAATTACATTAATCTATTAATAATGATTTCTGAGAGACAATAAATAACTAGGGCAACTAATTGGGCCAGATCAGAGATCTAATACAAGAAATAAAGCAGGGCCTCAAATTAATTAATTATCTATGCAGTCCATAGCAAAATTAATTAATAAACACAGATTCATTCCACTAGAGAATCCGTGCTGACTTACCCCTTGATCCCAAATTGAGCAAGGGCTTGTATTTTAGACTTAATCGATCTCCGTATTTAAGATAGAAATATCCGTTAATTAATTAAGCTCACTGACAGCTTAAATTAATTAACATCTTATATTCCCGAGTAGAACCACTCGATCTTATTAACACACCTGAACTTAATCAATAGTTTTAGTATACAATGTGTCAGTTGTAGGTACAAACTAGTACTCAGCTATCTATCCTATCTATCACTGCATCTTCTCCCACTTATACAAAAGTTTCTGTAATCCTAAGTGGGGCATCTCTACAACTCCTAAGCCACGAACATGCTTCTCGTAAGCCGGGAGTGGTAAGCTCTTTGTGAAAGGATTAGCTAGGTTGACTTCAGTTCCAATTTTGTCAATCACCACGTCTCCTCGATTTACGAATGCTCGTATACTGTGGTACTTCCTGTCTATGTGTTTAGACGCCTTGTGAGATCTAGGTTCTTTAGAATTTGTCACTGCACCCGCATTATCACAATAAATCGTGATCGCCTTAGGCAAATTCTGAACAATATCAAGATCCAGGAGGAAATTCTTGAGCCAAACTGCCTCTTTCGAAGCTTCTGAAGCAGCCACATACTCTGCTTCCATGGTTGAGTCCTCAATGCATTTCTGTTTTGCACTCCTCCATTAAATGGCTCCACCTCCCAAGGTAAACACATAACCCGAGGTAGACTTCTTCTCGTCTCTATCAGCCTAGAAATCCGAGTCTGTATAACCCAAAGACACTAGACTGCCTGACTGGTAAACAAGCCTATAATCTCTAGTCCGTTTAAGGTACTTGAGAATATGCTTGACCGCAGTCCAGTGTTCCTTTCCAGGGTTAGACTGATATCTTGAGACCATGCCTACAGCATATGAGATATCTCGTCTCGTATAAAGCATCACATACATGAGGATACCGACAGCGGAAGCATATGATACTAGGCTCATACTTTCTATCTCTTCAGGCATTTTGGAGCATGATTATGGTTTATTTCCGTCGTTATCGGGCTAATTTCGTGTTGAGTAGCTTGACCGGACTTAGACTAGAGAGTATTGAGTGAACCGTGAGGATGATCCGCTTTTGTTTAGGTTTTTGACCGAATTTATATTTGTGTGCCTTGTTCGAAATTTGCAGCATTCCTTGTTTGCTAAAATTCGTATTTGCATGATTTTACATGTTTGGCGCTTTCTTGAGTGCAAAGATCATGGAGAGGAATAGGCATTGCTTCTTGTTTTTAATTTTTGTCTTTTGTCTTCGTCTTTGTGTCTTTTGTTTTTCGTTGTTTTGTGTGTCTTTTGTTCTCATTTTTGTGAGTCGTTTGTCGTCCGTTGTTTTGTGTTTTTATTTTCTTTGAGTCTTGGGGATTGACTGAATTTGGATAGTACGTATACCTTTGTTTACCTTATACTTGAGGGCAAGTATAGTTTAAGTGTAAGGAGATTTGATGAGTCTAAATTCGTACTATTCAAATTCCGTTATTTTGGCGCCATTTTTGGCGATTGGATTGTATTTCTGTGTTGTTTTGCAGATTCACGGGCTTATGTGGCGATGATTTGATGATGTGGCGGCATGCTAAAATTAAGGAATGAAAGGGTTAATTTGGAGCGATTTTGCGTAGAAGAAAGGAATGGATAAGGAAGGTTTAAAAGATGGAAAGATATTATCCAATCTTTCCATACTTGATAGAGAAGATTCCTAATTCTACATGGATTGTGAAGGAAAACCCTAGCTATATATTGGTGATGCATGCGCGCCGCGAAGAAGACACGCCCATATCATATTTTTCTTCGTCCATCGTCATCATCTCCGATCGGCCTAGTGGAGACTCCAGCACACATTTCTTGCCGCCGACCACCGTGAGAAGCCGAAGCCATCGTCGCCGTCAGTTTCCGAAAGCCGAACACCGTCCGCCGTCCAGCTCTTCTAAAGCCGAAGCCAAGTTGCATGATTGCCGTTCCGTTTCCGATTGCCGTGGAGATTTCCGATTATTCCCAGCCGTCTTTTATTTTCGTTTGATCATTAGGTGCAGCTCTTGAAAAACAAACTCATGTTATTTTTTTTTTCGACACTTGATTTGGGATTATGTTGCTTGGATTGATTCTGATAATTAGGGCTTATGGATTATGATTTTCCGAAGTAGTTTAGACGTGAATTTTGTGTTCTAATTTTATGATTTTCGCTTTTTATTAGGTAGTTTAATTTTTCGTATTTTCTTTCGTAGAAGTTAATTATAATTTCCAGCATGTTTAGGGTTTTGCTTAGATGGATCGAAATGCGTAGCTAATTTCCTTTTAGGGTTCGGTAAGATGTGAAACGCGCACAACTTAATTCGTGAGACTTAGGCTTAATAATTAATCACTTAGGTTCCAAATTAATCTAGGTTAATTAATTGGATTAATTAATTTAGGCTTGATCACCCTAGATTAGTTTAATCCATAGCTAATTTAGTACTTCCATCGTTTCTCATGGGATTAGGCTAAATAAGTAGCACAATTATTCTTAGAATAATAGGATTAATTTGGTATGAGTGGGTTCCCTTAGTTCTAAAAGCTGATTAGATGTTAAATCTATTAGTTGCCCACCAACGTAGGCTGCATTTAATTTAGGGAAGTAGCCGTTTCAATGCTCACCATGGCGATTACCGAATAATTAAGGAAAATAGGGGATATGTCAGTTTAATTACGGTGTCCTGCAACTAATTGATTTAAGTGGATTAATTTATCTTTAGTGTCGAGGATCGATTGTTCGTGAGTGTGGAACATTTTGCTGAACCCGTTTTTCTTGCTTGTTAATTTCGAATATTTAATTTTCGTGATTTAATTTTTGTGCCTAGTTTAGTGAATCCAAAAATTGCGTGGTTGCTAACCAAAAGTCTCGATTAATAGGAATTCAATCCAACAGAGTAGTACCTGAAGTGCAGAAGATCAGTTTCGTCTTCTAGTTTATGCAGCTCGATTAGTATTAGTTTTCTTTGGTTGAACGATTATAACTGAGTTTTTCTTACTTTTTGTGGGAAAACATATTTGGATAGATATAATTAAAAGATTATAGAATCTGAAAATAACAACTGCTCAGGCTCTCAGCTACAAACCACCTCAACAGCAAGCCTCTTCACCAATTTGGGACATAGCTTCATATCAAAACTCTCATGGCTTGCTTCCAATTCGCACTCGTTCTTGTTCAAGCAAACCTGCAAGCCCCCAAGAATCGGGTCAAGTTAACTACGACTCTAACACCATTTTGATAGCTCTGAGAACAAAGTAGATTTACCTCTTCCACCATGGATACTAAATTGGGATCATGACACTCTCCCATGGCATATGATCCACAACTTCCAACTGGATCTCCAAAACTTGCGAATTTAACAGCAGAAATTTGTGAACTCAGCGGGTATTTCAAACGAACACTTGCTTTCTTTTTGTACTCCTCGATTGAGCTTATTTGCAAGTGTTCGAAGTCAAATGAAGGATGGTCTTCAGAGATATGTGCGCAGAGACTTGAGACTTGTCTTTTTGAGATGCGGATTTTAGTAGGTCTCCGCCTTTCTCCTCGAAGATCACCAACACATTACCTGATGGTTTGAACCAAGACCTTGGTACATGGTACCTAAATGGCCAAGAAATAAGACGTATAATGTATGACAGCATGGGGCAAGACACAGTCAGATGGATTTATATTAATGTGCATTTCCACGTTTTCAAGAGAGGAAAGGAACTAAAATGGAGCACTGCAAGAAAAAATCAAGCTTCTAGCTCCCAAGTCTAACTTGGGAAACAATGTATCTCCTCAGCCACCGGTTCTCAACTCATCGCCTTTCTCTGAGTCTAGTAATGGGATTACCAGGGTTTAAGAATGCCAATTGAGTCAAGCAAGTTTCAGATCATTTAACACCGATAAGTTCCAACATTATAGCATGAGACAACATGAAACATAAATTTAAAAGTACTCTAAACACAACTCGAACAACAGTGTCATGATATAAGGTCCGGGATCTTACCATCTTTGTGTTGGTTCTCCGCAACCTGTATTACATTTGTTAGGCATAAATTTTCCTTTATAGTCGCATTGTTGATGCAAATTTCATGTGGGGAGGCTCTTTACACGAGAGCCAGCATATATAACAATATTTAGCGAAATAAAAAATTAACAAAAAAATAAATATAAATATCAAGTTGGAAAGAACACACCTTTAAAAGCCATACCTTGTACCATGTAAGGGGTTGGTGTTTAGGTGGTTTTGAAGTAGATTCTCAATTTAAAGAATTCAAATGATCTGTTTCATATATCTATCTGAAAATATAATACAAGGAACAAAAGATACCACAAATTCATTTAGCACACTAGAGTGGTAATTTCTACAAAGCACCCTGGAGCCATAATTAAGCACAACCAACATAGATTTAATAGTAGCTCTATCCTAAATATGGGCGTTAATCATGACATGTTACACTTCCACATTGTGGAAAAATAAAATCCCATGCATGCACAAAGCCAGTGAGTCTGCAACAATCCTAAATCTAACCAAGTAAACTAGCTCTAGAACTAATAGTTTTTCCAGGTTATATGCCAGAACAACAAAATCAGAAATCGAAGGAAAACAACCACATTTTTTATGATGTCAGTACATTAGCAGGCTGAGGTTTCATTTTCAGTTTGATTAACTAATTACTATCTTTAGAATTCAGTAGTAGGTGAAGCAAACAAGGTTTATAATGATACTAAAGATCATAAAAGAAGAAATAAAGGCATACCTTGTAGGTCCACTTACTGGTAGAGAAGTCGACTGTCCCATTCTTTATTCCCACAATCTTGGTACTGGTCTGACCAGCTCCAACCCATTCATAAAAGGCTCCGGCATTCTAGCATTTAAAGAAGCAGATAAAAAATTTAGGAACTATTATAAAAAACAGGAAAGTGCTACTGAACATCATGAGAAGCATAAATATAAGGTTAATATTGCTGTTGCAAGGTTGCTGAGAACAAGGGGAAATAAGGTTAATACCTGCAGGCCAACAGCCATGCTTAATAAAGCAATTTCATTCTTGCCAGCTTTAACAGTAATGCGACTTCTGAGTTTGAAGCGAGGGACTGTGCCATTTCCAGACCCACTAGCTGAAAAGAAACATGAACTTCAGCCCATTATGGTATCCTAGTAATAAAAAGTGGTAGGAAGTGGGGCATCTCCTATATGAATAATATATGTTGTCGTATTTCCGCAATGAGACAAGTGAAAGAAAATGAACCTTGAAGATTTTGATTGATAAAAACGTGCATAGCATGGCCCTTCGATTCAACTAAAATCATTGGACTTTTACCATTTCTCAGTGATTCGTCAGTATCATCAACAAAAAAACTACCATGAAAGAAAAATTGTGAGTTCGTGAAAATACATGTGAAGACTTGCACAAACTGCAAATCATACAGTTTACCTAAAGCTTTATCTGCAGTAATTTATTGAGATATAAATGCTGAAAGTAATTAGTATATTATCACAAACCTTGTTGTGTACCACAGGTAATCAGTTGTATCTTTCGTGCTGTTAATGTGATCTACCAACCCTTTCTTCACAAAATCTGCACTACCCCAAAGTCCTGCTTTCTCTTTGTATACATCCCACTCAATACCTTTCAAGTCTTCATTAGGAGCTTTTGCTGATGGCTTCATGTTTGTTGGTATCATCTCAACAACAGATGTTTGAGAACCAACCTGTAAAATAAAGGAAAGAGAAACTTATAATAAATTAAATAGATACTGAAAACTATTCTTGAAAGTTTAGAAATAAATTAGAAACTAGAGTAGCCTTTAGCTCAATCAGAGGTACTAATGATCCAATGTATTCTTTATATAACTGAAGTTTGATTCTTGGAGACACTCTTATTTGACAAATTCCTAAACAATTACTGAGCTTTGAATTAGACACAATAAAATAGTTTTATTAATGCCTCAGGTGTGTGTGGATTTTCTAAAGTAGATAAATGTGGTTCTGTAGTACAACAAAGTGGACGAAAAGAAACTTTCACTGAAGTTGACAAATCAATAGTTACCTTTGCAGTGTTGAAAACTACACTTTTGCAATCTGGCAGAATGCTAACCGACCATGCTGGCAGATAATATGATGTGTTACGAAACAGTACCGTTGCGCCATTTTTGTCATCCGTATTAGAAGTAAACGCAGCACAAGCTCCTGATGAATCTTCGTATACATCAGCCTACAGAAAGTAGATTATATTGTCAATCATAAAAATAAAAATAATTTAAAAAAAAAAACAGAGAGAACGCAATATTAGTTAGCCCATAGACTTCACTTTTCACATAGACCATCACTAAGAGGACCATATGTAAGCAGCCAAGTTAACTGAGGAATATGATGGAAGGAGAAGAAAGAGGTGCTTCTCTACATGTTAACTTCAAATGATGTTTCTTGACACCCAATACAACCAATTTCATGTGTAGTATTTGATGTTAAAAAAGATACAGATTACAGCTCGTGTGTGAGTAATAAGCATTAATATTATCATCCTCCTCAGATATATACACTCATGATATTATAAAACCTTAACTTAGTTCATGGCCTTTAAGCTTCCGTGATATTAGTTTATCACCAAAAATGCCAAGAAGAACCACATAAAAAGCCTTTGTAACTCTTGGCCACAAATTGTAAGGAAAAATCAAATGTATAACATGGAAGATCAAGCCTATAAAGGCGCCAGGTGTTCACCTCTTGGAAGGGTCCTAGTGATAGATTCTTTGGTTCGCCATTTAGCAATGTGTGCTCACATAAATTTATGGATCTATGGTGTTCTTTAAGATACCCCCATTTTGGACATCTAGCCAATCCTGGAAGCAATGTTTTCACAAGTATAAGAAAGACTAGAATAATCTATGTTCAAAATACAATCATGTCAGAAGCTCAATATATAAAACACAACCCAAGACTTACCATATTCATCAATTGGTGCATCATAGTCATAACTTTTGGTAATGAACGGTCCACCTGCAGTGCGTCCGAAGTTTGTGCCACCATGATACTGAAAAGAAAAAACAAGCATCATTTACTGCTACTTCATCCTGTAGTAGGGACCTAAGGGTTGTATGTATTCACTTTCCAGAAGAAGAAGCCGAGACTAAATACCATGTAATAGTTCTGAAGGCTTCCTCCTTTCTGGAAAAAACGTGCAACTGAGAAAGCAGCATCTTCAGGAGGCCTATGAGGATCACTTGCTCCAAATGTTTTAAACCTGAGATTTTTTAAAGCTCAATGTGAAGGCATGATGCAGTAGAAGACCTATTGGTTACATTACAAGATAGGCCAACATAGTTGAGTAGATATTCTAGAATACTTATAATGTAGCATGCAACAGGATTTAACTTAAGAGGACTGTTATTAGGTATCTCATTTTGAATGTCACGTCATATTGTCACCAGTGGCGGAGCCAGGATTTCATTTCCACACGTGCTATTTAAATCACGATGTTAAATAAATCGATGATAATAAAATAAAAATATTAAAAGAGACGTAAAAAAATTTAAGTACCATATAATAAAAAAACATTGTTGAACATTACTATTACATTCATAGTTTTCCTTTTCTCTCTTTCCTATTCTGAAAACAAACATTATAGCTTCATCGCTAACTGTGCTAAAAATATCTTTCTCAACGTAAGTTATCAAGCAATCATTGAGCCATTGATCTCCCATCTTGTTTCTTTTGTCATTCTTGACAAAGTTCATACTTGAAAACAATCGCTCAACACTCGCAGTAGCCACCAGTAAAATCAATGTTAACTTGACGAGGAGAAAGACATAACAATATGTCTTGTGCTTCTCTGTTTGAACAAGTGTCCTACAAAGTTCTGATATCCCTTTCAATTCCGAAAACCTAGAATTGAACTTCACATCCTCAATGTAATTCTCAAACTGGAAAGACAAGGCTGAAGTCACTAACACAGAACACTAGGAGAATTACAGAGCATCACTACCGCTGGGACACGGTCTCACTTATTCAGAATAGTACTAGAATTTTTTTACCCCCCAACCCTAAGTTGGCTCCGCTTCTGATTGTCACCCTTATTTCGCACTGATACCTCCCAAAACAATTTTAATAACAAGACTTCTAAATGAGGTTTCTTTATCAGGACCGAGCACATGCGTATTTCACTTTGTTCCAGGGAATAAGAAATATGTGAGATAAAACTACATTAATTTCATTCGTAATTGATTGGTAAAGTTGAGATTAGAAGGAAACAAAAAAAATCATTTCATATATAAAGAACTGATTCCTTAGCTGAACACTGTTAGTTGTTTGTGATTCAGATATGAGCTAGCCATTGCTGGCACACAGCTTTAATCTTCAAACTCCTTTGGAGGAATATCTCTTAAGCTTCTTAATTGTACTGAAGAGTGTCAATATGATTTGAAGAGCTAGTTGTTTGTCTTGGCCTCGCTAAGAGAATTGTCCCAGAAGTTTGATTTTCTTAAAGAGTCCTCTAACCGTTACTCATTGGTTATCTATAGAATAATACTGTGATGTCCTTTTATTTTAGTTCTTTTATATCTATGGCTGACAAGATTTCTCCTACTGTTTAAATTAATCATCAACACATGGCACTCCCAGATCAGCTTGATATTTATGGTATAACATCAATCTCAATTTTCATTGTCATGTGCAAGGAAAGAAACTCGAGTATCACAAGCAACGGTCCATATACAAGGGAAACAAATGGAGCATCTCGAAGAAATAAATATATAATCAAATGACAGACCAACACATTTAAAAGCAGACATGACGCAATCCTCAGAGGTATTTATCAATATCATGATAAACAATCAGTTGATATGATTCAGAGCAAAGCAACTTACCATCCAGGCCAGTTTTCAGTCCAAAATTTAGGCTTATTTGGAGAAATTGGTTTAAAAGTGTCACAATAAAATGAATTGCATGTGTCAATCTGAAAAAAGAATAACGTAGTGTTAGAGAATTCTACACCTTCCTCAAAGTCTCATATTGAATTTCTATTCAAAATATGATTGCCTCTCTAGAGATTGAATTGGTGGAGTCTCACCACAGTATCAGGAGGATCAAACTGCTGGCACATAATCCAAGGTACACCAGTGTTTTGAGAAACAGATATATTAGCCGCCCATATAGTGTACCTTTTTTCCTGCTTCCCCATAAGCAGACTCATAGAATCCATATTCATTTTCCTCCTGCATTTTGAGAAAGCAACAGGATAGACTCATGATCTACTTTCCTAGATAAACAAGAAAGATCAACGAAGAACAAGGAGAGCCTTGATTTAGTATCTGAAAACTGATACAGATAGGCATTTCACTTTTCAGGAACTGCACTAGTATGATACAAATCTAAAGAGAAAGTGTAATCACCAAAAAGATTGCTTTTGTGAAACCAAACTAGGAACTTAATTGTATTTGACCAAGATAACATAGATAGGCATATGTATAGACTTGCCTGTGACAAGATAATAGGACCTCCTTGAGATGCAAAGAGTTTCTCTTTCTTCATCATGTCCACAATGAGTGTGGTGAACTTCTTCATGTAATACTGAGAGAGGAAACAAGTCAAGTATGAGCATACATACATTGTAGAGAGATAAGGAATTGGTGTAAACCTTGAAAGGCTCATTGTCGGTTCAGAAGACAGTTCCCGGCACATAATGCAGCCAAACAGGTAGGCCGCTGAACATATAATATAGTATAGTGTATGGTGAGTCACAAAAGAGGATTAACCAATAGTAATTGCAGGAGAGTTGAGGTACCCAAAGTTCCACTCAGCGGCCACAAATGGTCCAATCCGGAGAATCAAATACATCCCCAGCTTCCTCAACAAATTTGCAAAATTTGACGAGGTCGTACCTGCCCCCAAACTAGTACTGCAACAGCAAGTGAAGTTGATTTCATTCCTCTTCCCAAAGGAAAGAGGAAGTAAAGCAGATTTACCGACATTGTTAGGGGAGAGCTCGTGACCATTCCAGAAAACATAGGTTTCGATGGTATTAATCCCTCCTTCCTTTGCCAACTCTACTAACCCCGGCCACATCTACAAACAACCCTCTTAATATTGTAATAATGTCGAGTTAATTACGGCGGGGACGGTGCGAGGATAGTGGATGGCAGCGGAAATGAGAAGCTGGCGGCGGCCGTCGATGATGAGGGAGCGGGTGTCGTAGCTGACATTGTAAGCCGCAACAGAGACAGAGAGATGGCAACAACACCGAAAGCAACAGTAGAAGAAGAGGACGCGCCATCGGCCAAGCTCGCTCGTTCTACTTCTACTCTACTTTATACCGTCTACCCTCATACAATTATTATTTATTAGTATCATCCAAATCTCTTCACGTAGTTACCAAGGATTACGATTCAGTTGCAGACGTTGTTTTTAATAACTATTAGTATTATTATGGAAATTTACTCGGTTTTTTATCATTAGATTTCTCAAATCTCTAATTTCACAGAGTACTAGTATGGCAAAAGAAGATAGATTAAAGTATAAAACTTGGAAATGCGCGGTGAAATTTTACAGTATGTATTATTACAAGACATGATAAACATAAAAGAGTGTATTGGTGGACAGCTGGGGTGGTCTGGACTAAGGATCCCTCTTTCATACCGCACCACTACACCGACAACGACGTTCCTTTTTTTGCTACAGCTTGTGTCGTCTAATTAGCCCTACTGCTGGTCAACTAAAATCCCCCATTCCATGCTTGGTCTGCCAAACTGTACTGCTTATTTTGTAGTAAGTACATGCTTTATTTGATGCATAATTTAGCCAAAAAAAATTAAAAGATATAAAAACATGTAATAGTAAAGATAATGGTGCTGAAGTTGAGAAGATCCAACAGGTAACGCGCCCTGCCCATGTGCATGTATAATATAATGCAAACATGGATGCTTCTTTTTATTCTATCTCAATCTGTTGCACCACTTCTTCTTCCTCTTCCCTACCCCTCCCACTCTTCTCTTCTGCTCTAATTCCCGACGCTTCAACTGTTCTTGCAACCCATTCTCTCAAAGGCTCTTCCTTCAAATCAAGCCGAAGAAGTCCCGCAAATATCCCTCCCACAAATGCAACCGGCTCCTATACAAAACAAGCACGTGAATATGTCAAAACCCCCAAAAGAACAATCTTATTTGTTACTTAAACCTTTCCTTATGCAAAGACCACAAACAACTATTCTGAGACTCTGGACAGTTCCAGCGTCTCACATATTACCCAATTCAGTAATGAACTCCTATATCATAACCAGTCACAAACAATTCATGTTCTCTCTTTTCTTATAATCTTCATCTTACAAAAGGCTCCAACATGTCCAAAATATTCTACAAGATGATACAGTTGCAATGATCATGATATTGCATCAGAAAACATCTCTGGTTTGATTTGTATAATTAGCTACTCCAAAGTCCAAAACTATTCGTACCAAATAACTGAACTGCCAATCCACAGGGATTAAGAAAAAGGTAAATCTAAGATGGGCCATGCCTATGACCAGATCCCAGATTCGATAATGAAAGAGCGCAATTTCTACTTTGCAAACACATAAGAGGTGCAAGAAGGAAAACCATTTCCGACGCTGCGGATTTTTAATCAATCAATAGGAAAAGGTTCTTCAAACTATCACCCGACCAGTCAAAAACAGTTTTATACTATTAACATTTATAGAACACATGCAAAACACAAATCCAACAGTTCACGGAAAGGGAACATGCAGCTTAATACCAAGCCAGAGAAAACAGTTCATGTATTTATTGATTCAGAGAATGATTTTACTCAACAAATTATTCAAGGACAACATTCTACCACTGCTACTGATGTTAATTTTGTTGGTCAGATTCCAAATGTGAAAACCCCTATCCTGCCCTCTTCTTGAGTACATGAGGGGAAAAGAAATACAAGCTGCAATATCCATACAGCATACACAAAGGACATGCACACACATATATAGAGAGAACCACAGAGACACACACACATTTCGTTTTCTAGAAAAAGTGGAACAGGGATAAGCATTTCTTACATATATTAATTATATGTTTTGCTGGGGATGGTCGAGTTTCAGTGAACACCAGCATTTTTTTACCTTTGAATGAGGAAAATATATTTCCAACAGAATGCAGGCCTATTTTTCTTGATGAGGCTCACCCTTTTTTTCTCTTTGTTCACCTCTATTATAAACCCAAAAGCTCTCGTGTCTGTACTAATTTCACAATCCAAGATTGTGGAGCACATAGAATGTATGACATAGTAATTGGAAAATATATTAGATTTGTCTGGATAGATCAAGTGTTCTGTTGCACTAAGGTTTAATGCTCCAAAAATTAGAATGATTATTTTGTAACTTAGAATGGCAGCAAACAACTTATCCAGTGTCATGTTCCAGAAACTTAATAAACCAAAGAGGTTTGTCATGACTAGATCAAGACCTGCAAACCGATAACTAACTAAGGTAAATTGAATCCCGCAAAAATTTAGTACGGATGGAGTGTCTATGAAACGCGCTTTCAAATGAAGATGGAAAGGCATGGCTAGTTACTTCTTTTGACCTTTAAAAGGACATCAGATAACCCAGACCAGATCAAGTTTATTGTTTTACACACGTAAAAGTGTAACCAAAATTATGAACTAATTTATTAGTATCTTAATAACATTTATCAACTCCCCCAACTTGTCCTGATGCGGTTATAATCTATGTGAAAAACTTTTAGAACGATTTGCAAGACGACATATGAGAAAATACAAATTCATGAAACAAATACTTGAAGTCTGCATCTTTGAAATATCTTTTTCCAACAATAATTTAATGGTTCATTCTATATCCCCTAATAATCCTCTCTTCTTGTACTTGTCTTGAAGTATTCTTGCGTTAATATCTCTAATTCTTTTTCACCCAATTCTATGATATATTGCATTAATTTAATCTAATTCTCCGTTGGACATTGTGTTGTACAGGAACAGATAAAAGTAGAAACTAGAACATAAGAGTGATACTAAAGAGGGAAGAAAAGAATGGAAAGCAGCAAAATATACCTTGAGCGCCTCCTTGAGAATGGGTTGTTGGTCGGGATTTGGGAAAAAAGCCCTAACCTGAAACCTACCAGCCTCTGCAATTGAAGAACGACGCCCACTAGATGGGAAAAGGAGCCGCTTCCCTCGGAGAGAAGCCTTCCAGTTGCACTATTATCCAAAAATAAAATCAGCATGAATTAATAATTGGAGAATTATGTCGACCGCGAAACTCACCGTCGCCGGCGGAGGCGGAGCTATAAGTGATGGTAGTGCAAGCAAAGCCATCTTAAGAGGTAAAATCTTCTTTCTTTTAGGCCCCGAGAAAGTCTCGCTTGTGACTTGTGATTTTCACTGCAATTTAATATTCAGATTTTATCGACTCTAATTTGCGACTAATAGGGTCATACTATTTGACTACAATTATTACATGTACCGTAAATAGTGGGAAATGAATGTTTGAAACTAACAAAATTGGGATCACTTAAAACCCTAATCCAAGTAAAAGATGTTGAATACTAGCTGCTATTACAACCAAAAAAAGTAAGTTTGGAAAACCAGAAAAGAACAAACAACAGAAACCGTCAAGTCGAGGTAAGGCCTCTTTCCGCAAGACGAAATACTCCCCGGTAGTGCTCTCGGTTTTCGGCGCATCGTCCCAAAGATAAAACCACGAACGTCTCAAAGTAAGCAGCACCGTAGAACTACGAGCTCTGGCGAACTGGACAAAGGCGAGGACAAGAACTTCTGGACAGCCTAGAAACTTTAGAATGTTAATGCAGAGAGTGCTTGAGTTGTGTTGAAATGTAAGTGAAGATTGCCTATTTATAGGCATCTTCCACCCAGGTGAATAATGTTGGAAGTAAATACTGTCAATTATGGCAAGTAGTGGCGAAGGAAAGTGGAGAAAGTGGAAGGTTGGTTGCTGAAGAGAGCTTCTTGCAGCACCTTCCAAAAACGTATTATCATGTGTAGTAGGAGCACTATACCACGAACTGGGCCAGACCACAAATTCGAGTTGGGCCAGTCCACAATTAGCCCACCAAGCCCAATGTCAAGGCCCAACTGCATGCATGTGTGGCCCAAACCCACCACATTGCCAAGATCTAAGTCCAAGGACAAGGACACGGAACCGGAGCTGGAGCCGGGACCGGCGCCGCGTGTGAGGCGGTCGGCAAAAAGGCTCGCGCGCATGAGCATGTGTGGCCCAAACCCACCACATGTCACTTTGTTATCTCATTCAATGTGGTAGAAACTTAAATACCTCAAAAATTATTACACATTAATCAATGTAGGACATTGATTAATGTAATAAATCTCCAAAATCTGAATAAGGTAAGTTTCTCCACTTTAGGTAACGTATTAGTTTTGTCCCCCAAACTTTGAGCCATTATTTCTCACTCACCAAAAATTGGAATCGAGAAATTAAGCACACCACAATTATCTAATCGAAACGTAGATCGACGCTATATATCTTAATTCACAAATTAATTTTTCGAGGTTCGAAACAGCGATCAAACGGGCTAAATCTTGCCCAAGTCAAAGTAGCATGCTCACTTAATTTTCATAATAACAATATATATATATATATATATATATATATATATATATATATATATATATATATATATATTAATGATTTTCCAACAATCCCCCACATGAGTAGAAATAGTCATGCATGCATGCAGACACACAACTCTGTCATCAAGAGAAAATAAGGCATTATGGTAGGTGACTTGTGACCTTGAACCTTCCTTAGTCAGCGCTATCGAGTATATCGGCGGACTAGTGGACACGTGTCCTTGAACTATTCCTCCACAATGTATACTTAGATAATAGCACCAACACTATAAAGTCTCAACCTCGTCTGTTCTCACGTTTGTGTCCTTTACAGGCCATGGACAACCTCTTTGGATTCATAAGTGTTACATAGAAGCGGCTCTCACTTCTCACTTACATGGGTGATTCTTACTAGAGTATCCTGACATACTCCACATTCTCAAGGCATCCAAGAATCATTAAAAGTCAATAACTTAACCTCACCACTTGACAGGTAACCAACACTCTCGAGCTCTTTAGGGAATATACTATTTGAGTGTGGTATCAACAGACTCATATAGCTTAGTTTTCTCATTGAACCAAGTTCATGGGATCTCCAATCTACAAGGTTGGGTATCCACTATAATCATCTTTAAATTGTGGATTTAACTCTCATTCCCTCTACTAGCTTATACATTTGATCTCGATTCAAACTCTTAGTAAGCGGATCCGCTAGATTCTCTATAGACTTGACATAGTCTACAGAGATAACCCCACTCGTGATCAAATATCTTACGGTGTTATGTCGACGACGAATATGTCTCGACTTACCATTATACAACCCACTCTTGGCCCAACCAATAGCCACTTGGCTATCACAGTGAATCATCACAGGTGGCACGGGTTTCGTCCAACATGGAATATCTTCAAGAAAATTACGGAGTCATTCGGTCTCCTCTCTGGCCTTATCCAAAGCAATAAATTCGGATTCCACGGTTGATCAGACTATACACGTCTGTTTCGTGGATCTCCACGACACAGCTCCTCCCCCTATAGTGAACACATAACCACTAGTAGACAACGAGTCTTTAGTGTCGGATATCCAATTCGCATCACAGTACCCTTCAAGTACTGGGGGATGTCTAGAGTAGTGCAGCACAAAGTTAAGAGTGTATTTCAAATACCTTAGAACTCTTACAAGAGATTGCCAATGCTCTCTACTCAGATTACGAGTATAGCGACTCAATTTGTTCACCGGACAAGCTAGATCGGGCCTCGTACAATTTGTGATGTACATAAGACAACCAATGACTCTAACATAATCCTCTTGAGCAACAGGATCACCCCTATTCTTGCTCAAGTGAACATTAACTTCTAAAGAAGTCTTTGTCGGCGCACTATCAAAGGCATTAAACATTTTAAGTACTTTCTCAATATAATGAGATTGAGACAAAACAGTCTCTTTGGGAGTTCTTTGAATCTTCACTCCAAGAATAACGTCAGCAACTCTCATATCTTTCATATCGAAAGTTCTCTTAAGCATACGCTTGGTGTCATTTATGGCTTGAATATTTTGTCCCGTAATTAGCATGTCATCTACATAAAGACAAACAATTACAAACCCATTCTTCATATTCTTTATGTAAACACACTTGTCACATTCATTTATCTTAAAACCATTCGACATCATAGCCTCGTCGAATTTCAAGTGCCATTGTAATGGTGTTTGTTTCTACCCATATAGGGATTTCACCAAGTTACATATCTTTCACTCTTGGCCAGGTACTACAAACCCTTCAGGTTGTTCCATATAAATTTCTTCTTCTAAATCTCCATTTAGAAAGACAGTTTTCACATCCATTTGGTGAATCTCAAGATTGTACAGAGCCACAATCGCGAGAAGCACACAGATTGAAGTAATTCTCGTTACGGGCAAATAAGTATCGAAGAAATCGTATCCTTCAATTTGCTTAAAACCTTTAACCACTAAACGAGCTTTATATTTATAATTTGACTCATATGTCTTATACTTTCTTTTTAGGATCCACTTGCATCCTAAGGGCTTACAACTTCTTTTATAGACCGCGGTTCTTCATCCAAAAGAAAAACTACATAATCAGGACTGAAGTCCTTAGCAACTCTTGCTCTAGGGCTACGTCTTGGTTCTAAAGCTTCAAGATCGGCAGCAAGCCGCTTATGCATAGCAGGTTCTACCCCCACATGTCCAGAACTACTAGCAACATCTTTTGTTTCACCACTAGAGCTTGACTCAACTTTATCATCCTTTTTGCATGGATAGATATGTTTAAAGAATGTAGCATTCCTTGACTCAATAGTAGTTCCAACATTCATATCGGGCTCGACCGACTTATGAATGACAAACCGTTATGCACTACTATTCAGTGCATATCCTATAAATACACAATCGACGGTCTTAGGTCCGATTGCAACTTGCTTAGGCAAAGACACTTCTACCTTAGCCAAACACCCACACACTTTGAGGTATTTATAAGAAGGTTTCCTTCCTTTCCACAACTCGTAAGGAATAACATCCCTACCTTTTAGATGTATTTTGTTCAATAAGTAGTTAGCCGTCAAAACGGCTTCCCCCCACATGTTCTGGGGAAATCCAGAACTTATTAACAATGCGTTCATCATCTCCTTTAAAGTTTGATTTTTTCTTTCAGCAACACCATTTGATTGAGGCGAATAGGGGGCAGTGGTTTGATAAATAATAT